>OX438786.1:1734947-2385548 GCA_949316455.1 Acleris holmiana | reverse complement strand
GCCACCTGATGGTAAGTGGAATCTGAGACCCATAGACATTTGAATTCTCAAGACTATAATCCCAAGACCTCAAATGCGTTGCCAACCCTGAGGACTAAGATGGAATGCCTCTATGCTAGTAATTTCACCGGTTGTCTTATCCCCACACACATCACATGTCATCTTCTTTTCTTACAGCCTGTATATACAAATAAAATGCAAACACCCTACACTTACTCTGTAACGCACCATAGCAAGCTCTACGCATGCGCTACGATATCGTAGTCGCTACAAGCTACGACGCTACGAACGCATCTCCGGGTTACGAAGTTACTATTACTACTTAATAATTTTCGGAAAAAAACATTATTTTTAAACACCGATAAATAAAGAGGGTTTAAGTATAAAGTTTGAATCTGTTGCTTTGTCGCTTTCTGTCATTGACAGAAAGGGACAAAGCATGGTATAACTATTCCAAGCTTATTCAACGTTTATAAGCAGTGATCGGAATAGGTAGTGCATTTCGGGTGAATGACCTTAAACATTATACTTAATATGGATAAGACCCCAGATTCCGGGACTCGTATTATTTCACAGAATAATTTCTTGACATGACCTTAATTGAAATTAAATGGGAACATGCGATTTTTTTTAAAAATAATGCTGTTGTAAATACTTTTTTACTTTTAGGTTTAGAGATGCTTTATTTACTCATAAGAACAATACAGTTCACTTAAAATGAGCTTACATACTAGAATTCCTTATAATTAAAACATGTTTAGCGTGATCGCTAGAGATTTGTTATACAGTTTTATATATGTGTTCTTTCAATTTGGTTTTAAATACACTGAGGGACTCACAATCTTTCACATTGTTTGGTAATTCGTTATACATCCGAGCCCCCTCATACATTATGCTACTTTTACCGTAACCGGTTCTATTTTTTCGCAGTTCTAACTTATTTGTATTTCTTAAACAGTGTTTGAATTTTCGTTGTGTGAAATAGATGTCTGAATGTATTTTACTTGTTAGAATCTTTCTTATAAAAATGCATGTTGTGTAGGTGTATAGTTGCTTTAAGTTTAATAGTTCTACTTTCTTATACAGTAATTGAGTGTTCATTCTATAGTCATATTTAAATAGTGTTTTTATTGATTTATTTTGAGATCTTTGTAGCTTTAGCAGGTTTGTTTTGGCAGCACTTCCCCATATCTCGATCAAATAATCTAAGTGTGATTTAATTAGCGAGTTATATATTGTCAAGCGCGCTTTGTGAGGGATGCAAGATGCAATTCTTCGTAGTATGCCTGTGACAGAGGATAACTTAGATTTTTTGCCATTGCAAGTGGCTACATAACTCGTCAATGCGATATTATATGCTAGCAAAATAATCGTTTAACACTTTGCAAATAACATCCCGGGGTTACAAGCTATACCCATATTAAACTTACGCACTGAAGTCTCATTCTATGCTAGCAAAATAATCGTTAAACACTTTGCAACTAAAATCCCGGGGTTACAAGCTATACCCATACTAAACTTACGCACTGAAGTCTCATGAAATTTCACTACCTATTCCGATCACTGTTTATAAGTAACGGGGACAAAAGTGGTAAAGGACGTTCTTGATCCATTAAACAACGTTACGAACATTAATATAGACTATGAAGGCAATATTAAAAGAGCTATAACATTGAATTTTGAATTTTATTACTGGGGTAATGAGATGCAATTACAGTAAAAATAAAGTTATTTATAACGGACCATGAAACTCTGAAAACTTACGACTCTATTCGTATGACGTTAAGGTCCAAAAAGTTGAACTTTTCCGGTCCATTGTACAACATTACATTAATATAGACGGTAACGTAATCTATACCATATTTGAGCAGCAATAAGATTTAAATTTGAGATTTATTACTGGGGTAATAAGATACAATTTCAGTAAAAATAAAGGGATTTATAACGGACCATAAATATTATGAGCCGATGAACCAGACAAATTGTAATAACAATTATTATTCTCAGAATTGAATTAAGAAATCAGTTTAATCGGTATGGTATTTAGATAGGTTTTCCTCAGAAACGACACCGATGCGACACCGTGTTTCAGAGCAGATATTGAGATATCTGCTCTGAAACACGGTGTCGCATCGTCATCAACATCGTTTTTACCTATTTACTTGATAAGTATTTATTGTATTAAAAACCAAAGTCACTGATATTGCTCACCGCATTGCAAACCTTAAGTAGCAGATCAGGGCCTCTATTCAGGTGCGTTAAAACGATATCGTGTTTGACACGTTTAAGAATCGTTTATGTCACAGTCGCCATTATTGTACATGACATAAGAGTTATCAAAACGTTGACAATACGGAAACAGGTCAAAAACGATATCGTTATTACCTTCTAGAATTCCAGCCCTGCCCTGCTAAAATAAAAGGCAGTATCTCAGACAAAACTCCTGTAGCAAACGCAACCTTATTACTGACAAAATAGAATTGAATCTGCTTTGGATATTGATTTTGAGATACTGCTTAATGACCAGTGATCGGAATAGGTAGTGCAATTTCGCGAGACTTCGGTGCGTAAGTTTAGTATGGATATAGCTTGTAACCCCGGAATTACTTTTGCTAAGTGTTAAAGTTTGTGTTTAAACGATTATTTTGCTTGCATAGAATATCGCATTGACGAAATATGTAGACACTTGCAATGACAAAAAGTAAAAAAGTATTTACAATAACATTGTTTTTTAGATTTTTCGCATGTTCCCATTTAACTTCAATTAAGGTCATGTCAAGAAAATATTCTGTGAAATAATACGAGTCCCGGAATCTGGGGTCTTATCCATATTAAGTATAATGTTTAAGGTCATTCACCCAAAATTGCACTACCAATTCCGATCTCTGTTAATGACTAAAGAGGGCCGAGATGGCGGGGCACATTGCTCGTAGAACCGATGACCGTTGGAGCGGAAAGGTTCTAGTGGCGACCGCGAACCGGGAGACGAAGTGTCGGCAGGCCTTCCACAAGGTGAACCGACGATCTGATAAAATTCGCGGGAAACCGCTGGGTGACAGAAGCAGAGGACCGATCGTTGCGGAAAACCTTGAGGAAGACCTTTGTCCAGCAGGGGACGTCTTGCGGCTGATGATCAAAACAAAACAAACACAAAATCTACTAGACAAAATCTTTAAAACTTACAAATGAAAATAAAAACTAAAATTAAAAAGCTTTGTACCGAAGATGCTGGCAACATTTCCTCGCTGAATAGTTAAACTAATGCGTTCACTGAGGACACTGCCAGCTCTTCGGTCTCCAGTGACGTCAATGAGCCTCTTCTAAATTTCTATTAAATAGTTACATACATACGTAGCATCATGCCTTCTTTCCCAGAGCGGGGTAGGCAGAGCTACAGAAATACCAACAACTCTAAAAAGACTTGTTTAAAATTCTGTAACCACATTTTGCACAATCAGGCCAAGAATAGTCATATATATTCAACTTAGTTTTTTAAGTTTGTAAGGTAAAATCTCTCTGAAAACCGGCTTGCTACGGCAGTATGCTGAAGATCTGTTTCAATGCAGTATTAATTAAGTTTTAGTGGTCATTTGTTTTTGACATGATAACGTCTTATAAATCGATAAACACCGGCTGCACGCACGAAAAAGCATGACTCATTTTCACGTTCCGCCTGAGCCGAGAGACGCGAGAGCGCGGATCAAGCGATAGAGAGGCACGATCGGCCTAAGTATTCGGCTTATCAATGTTTTCTTGTGACGTTATCACGTAAAATTGTCTTCCGTAAACCCACTTGGCAGACAACAGTTTTTAATGTGTTGCATAAATTATTTATGTTCTATTCTAATTAATTTCATATGGTCCCGTGTGGTTGCTGAGTTAGAATAGTGCCACTCCTTGTCTACCCGTGGATGTCGTAAGAGGCGACTAAGGAAATAAGGGCTTGTAGTACTGTTAGGCGATGGGCTTGCAACCAATCACTAATACACTAGTCAACTTCTTGGCCTGATTGTGCAAAACACAGAATTATATACAAGTCTTTTTAGAGTTGTTGGTATCTCTGTAGCTCTGCCCACCCCACACTGGGAATGAGGGCGTGATGTTATGTATGTATGTATGTAATTTTATATGGCGGCCGAGTTAAAAGCAATATGATTTTACCGGATGGAATAGACCTCCAAGCCCAGACGGCGTGACGCTGAAGCAGCCACGCGGCAAAACGGAAACCATATGGCTCATTAAGAAAGGAATGAGGTTGCGTTTCTATTAAAGTCCTGTCTTTGATGCTGTTATAATTTAAGGGTGTCTGACAGGGGGTTTTAGCAGTATTAAATGTATGTCAATTTCTAATATTGTGCTTTAAAATGAGGGGCAATTTTGAAAACCTTTGCTACCTGTTACTTTTCAAAGCCACCGTGATCCAAACTTACAGTCGGGGAAGGTTTTTACCAAAAAGCTTGTATATGACTTTAAAGATTGCACAGCGAACAACACCTTGAAGCCAAGAAAAGTAACCTTGAATGACGTCGCTTATGTTTTTTGACCCTCTCTTTTCATACTAAAGAAAGGGACAAAAACATAAGCGACGTCATTCAAGGTCACTTTTCTTCGCTTCAAGGCATTGTTCGCCGTGCAATCTCCGAGTGTCATATATAACTTGTTGGTTTTCATCTGTATTATGGACATAAACACAGAAACTTTCAGGTTTTATACAAGAACGTCTGATCATCACAGGCTCTCGCTCTATTATTTCATTGACAGTAAGCAATATGGTTTCACCGCGCAGAATTAAGCCCCTGTATGTTTATATCTTCCATTCTGTTGACATATCCCATCAAAAACGGAGTAGATCGACCTTTGTCCAAACGCGTGTCTCATGCCAAAGCCCTTGCTTTCTGTTCCAAACTGACGCCGTATCGAGCTCTAGGCACTGCACGCATTATATTTACGATCCAGTATCGTTTTTGTTATAAAAATAACACAAGATTAACAACAATCATTACAAAAACGATTTTATCTTTCTACACATAAAGTTGAATCTCCTGTGCCTACTTCATGCCGTGGACGGCATTTCACTGCACAGACTGAGCCATCCTGCTAGTCACGTACTGCTAAGCAGGCTTTCTAGGCAGGTTTGTTACTGGGGCCCTTAATAGGACATTACTGGGGAAGGTAAATGTTGCCAAATTAATTGGGTTAAAAGGAAAAAGTAAAAAGGAAGAGCAAGGAATTAAAGATAAAGCGGTTATGACTTTGATGGTTGGAAACACTGGTTTTAAGTCTGTTGCAGTGCTTTCCGAATTTAAAATTGTTTATTAGGGTGCCATGTCTAAAGGGCAAAACGAAGCCATATTACTGAATATGCTCGTAAGCGGAATAAGTATTAAATCCGAAATTTTGATATTTTATGTAACCTGTAAGCAAATATAGAATAATAAATAATATTCAATTATTATTTTAGAGGGTCTCTGATTTATAAGAACCGGGCAAGAGCATGTCGGACCATGCTCAGTGTAGAGTTCCGAAGCCGTTAAGTACTACAAACATAAATATCAACAAGAAATAACCAATTTTCTAGTTAAAGTCATTTGGTGCCGTCTTAAATGATTTTAGTACGAGAAATATTCGATTAACTATTTCTCAAAAACCAATACATACATACATAAAGTCACGCCTTCATTCCCTGGGGTAGGCAGAGCTACAGAATTACCAACAACTCTGAAAAACTTGTTGATTATTCTGTAACCACATTTTGCACAAGTAGAGCAACCACACGGCAAAACCAATAATGTCTACTTAGTCGTGATCGTTTTTTTTTTAATTCGTTCTATGCGCTTTCATTTACGTTTTTTTTCTGATTTTTAGTATGTGTAGTTTTGGCTATAGGTGGGGGGACACTTGACTCTAACAAAAATTACCGCTTTGAAGCTTAGTATTTCATAATCGGACCACTTGAACGAAAAAAATGTTTTCACAAACCCGCAATGTTTTTGAAAGACCTATCCAATGACAATTCACACAATGGGATAAAAGAGAATAAATATATGTACAGTGTATCGCATACCTACAGCTTGACAACCCATGTCATCATTTCTAGTGTGACTTTGTGTCCACACGAGAAGGTAAAAGAGAGATAATTTGCAACAAAAAAAAATTTTTGTTGCAAATATATATTAAAGGTAAAAACCACCCAGTAGTCAGCCAGAATCCTGTAGTCGGCCTCTGCCTATTCTTTGTATGAGTGGCAGGAGTATGAAAGATATATTTTCCACTCTTCACACTCATGTAAGACCGACTACAGGTCTCTGGCTGACTACTGGGTGGTTTACCTATTAACGATACGAAATCATTATGTTAAAATTTGTGCACTGATAAAAAAAAAATCCCTGTATATTGTCTAGTTTCCAAACGACGTGCAAAAGCTTAGTAATTTTCATGAAAGACTTTTATAACTATATCTAAAAAAAGACAATATTTTATAACTCTACTAGATTTAACGACAAGGACGTGACCTTATACTCCAAAGTTTTCAACTTGGCTTTAACTCTTCCCAACAAAATGCTACGGTCACCTAAACACGGGCAGTCCAAATACATCACTGGTAAGCTTAACTCTATATGTATAGCGATAAGGTTGCAATTGGTTTGATTTTCTTGACGTATTAGATGCCAAGTCCGGTTAGTTTATGCGTCCATAGCAGCTTGATTCAGTCTTATGTTTAATGCAATAAGGCAGCAATTAGCTTGTTTTAAATGCTCGTTTAAATTATTCAGAGCCATGTTCGTCAACTCTGCAATTAGAAGGAATGTTTTAATATGCCATGGAAGTTTAGCCTTAAGGAGTTTTTTTGCAGAAGCTTCTTACGACGCTGGGAATTCTTTTGAACGTTAACTTGTTCAATTATTAATAAAACATAGAATTACTAAGGTTTTTTTTTTATTAATGGGTCCACCGCGATATTGAGCAGTGGTTTCCTCAATGTCAAGTGAGTAGAGTAAGTGAAAAGTAAAAGCCGGACATCTTTCAATCGGCCATCTTCCCTCCCCGAAGGTACCGGAAGCCTCCGCATTTATAATAATTATCTTTTAAATATTTATTAATAACAAGCTTTCGCCCGCGACTTTGTACGCGTATAAATCAGTTCCCGAAGGAATAGCGATATGAAAGGTAGCCTATGTGTTAATCCAAAGTATAAGCTGTTTTCATTCCAAATTTCACCTAAATCCTTTCAGTAGTTTTTGCGTGAAAGAGTAACAAACATCCATACATACAAACTTTCGCGTTTATAAAATTAGTGGGATATATTTTTTTTACTTCGTCCTTCCCCATAACTAGCATAGAGGCATTCCATCTTAGTCCTCAGGGTTGGCAGCGCATGTGAGGTCTTAGGATTATAATCTTGAGAATTCAAATGTCTATGGATCTCAGATTTCACTTACCATCAGGTGGCCTGAGTGCTCGTGTGCCTTCTCCTTAACATAAAAAAAAACCGAACTATCTCTAGAAAGACAGACAAATAAACAGAGTTACTTTAAAAAAAATCATAGTAGACCATTCTACTATGATTTTTTTTAAAGTATATGTACCTACTTACTGTTGAGTTGCTTTCTCTCATTAGTGGTCTCCTCTTGAGAAGTGCAGGGGCCATTTCATCTTGAAACTTGTAATACAAGTGGAGGTCTCTTTTCATCAGTACGTATTAAAGAGATTTCATCTACACTCATAAACCCTCTATGATGCGTTCACGCACCACAAATCACGACTAGCATAACGATGAACTATTTTGTTAGAAAAAAAAAATCTATGAAAATGTTATTGTTGCTTAACAATAACATCAAGTTCAATATCATTACTACATTCAAATTTTGAACATCTTTGAAAAACATACCAACCTTATTTGACCTCAATTCTAACATCACTCGAGATGACATTTTATTCGAAATGAAATGTCAATTGCATACAATTTTGAGACATTTAGCCTTATCTCATCACGTTTCATTCTCCGCTTTTGTTTGTATAGGTATATTAATTCTTTATATTTATGTATTATATAAGTAATATATTAGTATGAGTATTATCTGTACAAGTATATGACGTATATATGTTTTGTATTATTTAAGTATAAGCAATGGATAGGATAATTATGTTAAGTTTCTAGTTTTATCTGTCTTCTTTTTCTGTGCACCCACTGAATTATGTAAATTTCTGATTGGTTATTTGGTCGACTGGTAGAGAATACCATTAGGCATTAGGTCCGCCATTTGTACTTGTTTTTGTGCAATAAAGATTAAATAAATAAATAAATAAATAAATTTTGTCAAATCTCGCATGTTACTGGATATCGAACGATATGATACTAGAGGCCAACTCTAGTTTAAAAATGGCGGCAAACTACGGTCTCTTTGTCCTGTCACAAAAATAGATTAGTTTGTTTTGCTGTTTATAATATGTATGTAGATAAAGCAGTGTATGTAACTCTACATAATTATGCATTAAAATACTCGAGTCACATAAACTACTATTATGAAATAGGTCGCCATTATTGTAAATGACATAAGAGTTATCAAAACGTTGACAATACGGAAACAGGTCAAAAACGATATCGTTATTACCTTGTAGAATAGAGGCCCTGTAAGGTTTTTGAAAACGTCACTCGCACGGCAAACATAACAGTTAAGCAATATTTAACTTAATCCAAACGGAATAACGTCTCTTTTAAACTATACCTGTGACAGCTATAAGTGTCGGTGGCGTTGTAGGCATGAGCTCATGACTACTTTAGGAGTCGTTTCGTAAAACAGATTAGTTGGTTGATCCTGTCTACCTGTGTAGTGGTCCCGGATTCAATTCCCGGTATGGGCAATTATTTGTGTGATGAGTGCGAGTTGTTCCTGAGTCTTGGATGTTTCCTATGTATTTAAGTATGTATTTCTCTATATAAGTATATTTATCGTTGTATAGTACCTACAGTACAAGCCTATAGCTTAGTTTGGGGATTGAGTCATATTTGTGTGAGATTTTTGATACTAGCTGTTGCCTGCGACTCCGTCCGCATAGAAAAATTAAACATATATGATACTTCGCAGAATTTTCAAAATCGGTTCAGTAGATAGAATAATATTGGTATACTCGTATATTAACTAAATGTTACATCAAAATACATTGTATTTAATAAACTATAATCACTACATAGTATAAAACAAAGTCGCTTTCTCTGTCCCTATGTCCCTTTGTATGCTTAAATCTTTAAAACTACGCAACGGATTTTGATGCGGTTTTTTTTTAATAGATAGAGTAATTGAAGAGGAAGGTTTATATGTATAATAATTTAATCCGGAGCGAAGCGAGGGCGGGTCGCTAGTTAAATAATAAACGACACGTTGGCTTAGTTGGTTGTGACCCTGCCTACGAAGCTAGCGGTCCGGGGTTCGGATCCCGGTAGGGGCAGATATTTGTGTGATGAGCGCGAGTATTTGAGCCCGAGTCTTGGATGTTTTCTATGTATTTAAGTATGTATTTATTTATATAAGTATGTTTATCGTTGTCTAGTACCCATAGTACAGATCTAGAGGTTAGTTTGGGACAAGTTTAATTTGTGTGACATTGTCCCGTGATATTTATAATATTTCGCTGATTTTTGTATCAAACTAAACCCGTCAATGAGTATAAATAACAAGTGTTCGTCGCTCGTTATTGTATACTCAATAATAAAAATAAATAATAATTGATAAATACCAGGGGACGTCACACAAATTGACCTAGTCCCAAACTAAGCTCTAGGCTTGCACTATGGGTACTAGACAACGATAAACATACTTATATAGAGAAATAAATACTTAAATACATAGAAAACATCCAAGACTCAGGAACAAATATTCGCGCTCATCACACAAATATCTGCCCTTTCCGGGATTTGAACCCAGGACCGCTGGCTTCGGAGGCAGGGTCACTCCCAACTGGGCCACCGTGTCGTCAAATTATAATTTATTTTAATATCATTATTTTATTATCTGGAGAAGATTTCAACGCTGCTTTACCAAGATCATAGATACCTTTCTTCATGTAATACCTACGAGCGCACAGAGGTCAAGTTAGAATGGCAATCTGAGATGAGAGACGAAGTTGGTTAAGAGTAACAACGTACCTAGTTTTACTACGCCCCTTGATAGGGTTCTCCATCCCAGGACCCATCAATTCTTGGGTCCAGACCCTTTCAGTTCTTGCAAATCAATAAAGTTTATGTGTCGACAGAACGACTTGAATTGGCGACGCAATATGTTCACGGTGTAAATCCATTTTGATGTTGGTTCCTGGTTCTAGACCAACTTGAACTGGAATAAAAAGCAAGAGCATGTCGGACCATGCTCAGTGTAGGGTTCCAAAGCCGTTAAATACTACAAACATAAAAATAAACAAGTAATTACTAATTTTCTATTTAAAGTCAACTGGTGGCGTCTTAGATGATTTTAGCAGGTATAAACACTTTAATCGCCTGTATCTCTAGAACCAATGATGTCGACTTAACTAGTCGTGATAGTTTTCCTTTTAAATTCGTTTTATGCGTTTACAATCAAGTTTTTTTTTTCAGATTTTTAGTATTTGTAGTTTTGCTCTGTGGGACACTTGAGTCTAACAAAAATTAGCGATTTAAAGCTTGGCTGCGGACGGACGGACGGACATGGCGAAACTATAAGGGTTCCTAAAAACATAACTTATATGCACAGAAGCTCTTAACTATTGACCACAGGAGAGACTTTTGTTTTTAAGAGTGTGTAAACACGCGCTAATGTCTCTAGACATAGAGACTGTCAGATCAAGATATGAAACCACAAATGATGTAAAGTGTCGAAGTGTGTCCAAAATAGCGTATTTGGGTCATACACATTCTTAAAAACAAAAGTTGTCTCTCCTGTGGTCAATGGTTAAATAGCTTGTGTGCATATAAGTTATGTTTTTTTTATGATAGGTCTAAAGCAGTCCTGACGGCGTTTTTGCAGGAATGGGCTTAGCCAGAAAATTAGGCCGTTTAAACGTTAACTTTCGGTGTGTCCACAGGAAAAACGGTAACCTAAATCGGTGTATGACCCATTTGTATAAGAAACAAGTAAAATAACTATACCGACGTAATACTGATAAATAATAAACAAATTCGCGTGTAAGTATAAAACACACAACGCTGACACCAAACAAACGTTTAAGGGTGGAAAAATCACCCCCAGTTTGCGAAACAGATGTAAATAATTATTTACATACGTTCAGAACGCCCCGGGGGCACCGCACAAAGACAGGAAACATTCGAGAAATTGTGTTACAAGTTAAAGGATTCAGAGTTAATTGGAGGTGTTATGATATGATAGGACCCTGTGCAGGGTCCGTCCGGATTGCTACCACCATCTTATCCATTAACCACCCGCCAAGCAACAGTGTTCGCATTGTTGTGTTCCAGTGTGGGGATAAGACAACCGGTGAAATTACTAGCATAGAGGCATTCCATATTAGTCCTCAGGGGTGGCAACGCATTTGAAGTCTTAGGATTATATTCTTGAGAATTCAAATGTCTATGGGTCTCAGATTCCACTCACCATCAGGTGGCCTGAGTGCTCGTGTGCCTTCTATTTAACATAAAAAAAAAAATGATATGAATTATCTTTGTGTATTAATGGTACATTGGCAAGGGACGTAAGAAGGGGATTATTTTAATGACTCGAGTTTGTAATTTTCTCACTGCCCGTGATACACGATGTTTTTCATCACATTTACGAGAAATAAAATAAAACTCGACAAAACAACAATCATACCAATTGTTGTTATAGCGGCAACAGAAATACGTTATCTGTGAAAATCGCAACTGTCAAACTATCACGGTTCATGAGATACGGCCTGGTGACAGACGGACAGACAAACGGACGGACAACGGAGTCTTAGACATAGGGTCCCGTTTTACCGGTGAAATTACTAGCATAGAGGCATTCCATCTTAGTCCTCAGGGTTGGCAGCGCATTTGAGGTTTTAGGATTATAATCTTGAGAATTCAAATGTCTATGGGTCTCAGATTTCATTTACCATCAGGTGGCCTGTGTGCTCGTGTGCCTTCTCCTTAACATAAAAAAAAAAACCCTTAGGGTGCGAAACCCTAAAAACGGGTCACTTTCTATGGAAATTTAGAATTGCTCTTGAGTATAGAATGTCACTCAACATGATGCCGTGACCAGGAGGCAAACTCATAAGTAGCTGTCCATTTTAGTACTTTGTCACAGTTATTGATATACTACATTAAAACCGCTGTCACCTTAACACGTTAATGCGACGAGGAACTAAAATAAATAAATATCAGGGGACAATCTCACACAAATTGAGGTAGTCCTAAACTAAGCTCTAGGCTTGTACTATGGGTACTAGACAACGATAAACATTATTTAGAGCAATACACACTTAAATACATAGAAAACATCCAAGACTCAGGAACAAATATTCGTGCTCTTCACAGAAACATCTGCTCTTACCGGGATTTGAACCCAGGACCGCTGATTTTGGAGGCAGGCTCGCTCCCAACTAGGCCACCGTGTCGTCAAAAGACGAATTAAAGTCCCGAGCCCGCGCAAGTGTTAGGCCCGCTGGAAGGCATCCTAAAAACTCTCTGCAATAGAACATAGCATGCTGTTGAGGCTGCCTAGCAATTTGTGAAACAGAGATGCGATACCTTAGCGCAGCGTAGTATTAAAGCCACCCATAAACATTCTTATAAAGTTCGTACTATATCCCTTTCTATCCTATAAAACTAACACCAAATACTTTTCCAACAAGAAAAACACCTACCCATGAACTATAAAATAGTAAGCCGGTTTCCCTCAATCCCCGAGGGGAAACTAAAAAATCCATGTGAGGAACAAGAGATAATCTGAAGAATGGTACTTTATCCCCGATTCACTTTACACCCTCCAGAAAGCTAGTTATTTGGGGCAAATATAAATCACTAACCCCGCGAGATTTCCCCCCAATAGAGGGTCAAAGTCGATTATAACAAGGAGAAGAATTTGAAGGAGAAAAATTATTCTGTTATTAAAAGAATTGAGATGATTTTTGGTATGAAATTGGATTTGGAGGTTTTGTTTTTACAGCGATAAAGGATGAGCCTGGTTATTAGTGTTGCTTGCAAAGCTAGTGGTCCCGCGTGCAATTCCCGGAGGGGCAAATGCTTATGTCATGTGACGACTCGTTGGCCTAGTTAGGAGTGACCCTGCCTCTGAAGCCAGCGGTCCTGGGTTCAAATCCCGGTAAGGCCAGATGTTTGTGTGATGAGCACGAGTATTTGTTCCTGAGTCTTGGATGTTTTCTATGTATTTAAGTATGTATTGCTCTATATACGCTGAGAATAGAGGCCAAGTACAATGTTTTTTTTTATGCTTTACTAATAATCATGTCTTATTTCAGGTAAGTCATCCAGAAGCTGTCCTTTATTGGTAATGTATTAAAAAGTTTAATTTTAGTATATATTTTTAATATTCATACTTCTATTTAAGTAAATATCTAATAAAAAAGACTCCTCGCCAAACAAATCTACTGAAACTAAATAATCATTCCTGAAAAATATCCACGTTTCACGAAAAATTGAGTTTTCAATCAGTATCCACTTCATTTATTTGAAATGAAAACCGATATCAATTAATCATTTTGAAATATCGTCTGCTAACGATTCTGCTGGCAGTTGTTAAAATATTCGAGTTTTTATTTCAAATTGTAGGTAATTCTGGAGATTCGAAAAATTTAAAATAGCTTTTAATGCAATGTGTGTGTATTAAGTCTGATAAAAAAAATGTATATTTAATAAGTTAAGAATATTTTCTACCCATTATAACTAAAGTTTTAATTGAATTAAAAATCCAAACATAGTTATTTTCATAGTTTAGTTTGTTTATTCATCAATGTAAATTTACAATATACATTGCATGGAATGTCAAAAAATACGAAATTACAATGAGATTGTCAACATAAATACTAATAATCAAAGAATACAAAAATTACATTCAAATAATTAATTCAACAACAATTAAATATCTAGTAAATTGGTCACCTATTCGATGTCAATACATATACATAGTACTAGCGCTAAGTAACTCAGTGATAATGATATAGCACTTTACTTGTTAAATAATTTTCAAATTCGGTCCATTCGTTTTTGAGTTTATTGGTAACAAAGAAAAATACAAATATTTTCTCATTATTACATTAATCTAGATAAAACAACGTCGCTTCGCACCGTCTGTCCCTCTATATGTACTCTTAGATCTCTCAAACTACACAACGGATGTTAATGCGGTTTTCATCAATAGAGAGTTCATGAGGAAGATTTTTATGTGCAACACATTTTGGATTATTGACGGGTGTTACAGAAAATTCATACAAAGCGAAGCGAGGGCGGGTCGCTAGTCTGTTAAACGGGATCTTTTCATTTCATAATAATACATACATACATAACATCACGCCTTCATTCCCAGAGTGGGGTAGGCAGAGCTACAGAAATACCAACAACTTGTATGAATTCTGTAACCACATTTTGCACAATCAGGCCAAGAAGTTGTTGTTTCACAAATGATTAATTTCACAGACATCATTTGACAACCCTCGTTTTTATCGTGTAGAACCCTATAGGTAAGGTTAGGTTAGTTTAATAAAAATCCTGAAATATTTGCAGTTACAGAAAAAAAATCGGGTTGGCAAATTATTAGGTTGCGAACCGATGCATTTGTCAAAGATTTGTCGGCGAAAAGGCAGAGAACCCTGTAAACTCATGCAACACCAACCTTCGGTTCAAAAATTCAACTCTACGAATTTTCACTAAAACAACGCAATGGATTTTAATGCGGTTTTCATCTATAGATAGAGTGTTTCAAGAATAATTCATTCTGGATTACGCACGAGCGCTACTGCAAACTCATATAAACTGAAACGAAGCGAGTCTAACTTCACAAATTCCACCGAATTCACGCCCCAAACTAAATCATCTGGTAAGTTTCCTTTTGTTTCCCCTGATTTCTATCGAACACAGTATCTCGGCGATTGCTCCGAGGCGATTTATTACCTGTCGATGAAGCGGGTCGATATAAAAGGTTCCCTCCACGATTATCTGCTGTTACTCGAGGTAAAGTACTAGGGTAACAGGATTGTAGGTAGGTAATTAAAGGGGAGACGGGTTGTCGACAAAGCTTGAGAAGGTTTTATGATTAGTACGTAATAATGTATATTAACGAGTTGGTTATATAAGTAGCGACCTGATTTGCTTTCGTTTAAACAAAGTGGAATATAGCCTATTAGTGTTATATAATGTAGCTTCATGTATGTGAAAGAATTTCTTAAATCGGTTCAGTTCAACAAAGTAGCAAACGAACTCGTCTGTTTTGTTTATTGGAAATGTATTTTTTATCTATGGTCAACCTAGTATTACATGTAAAGTAACTTATATTTATAAGTCATGAACATAATAATAGAAATATATTATTGGTTGCATTCTGATATTGATGACACCTATTATGTTTTATGGTAAGGAGAAGGCACACGAACACTGAGGCCACCTGATGTTAAGTGGTATCTGAGACCCATAGACATTTGGCTTCACAAGACTATAATCCTAACACCTCAAATGCGTTGCCAACCCTGAGGACTAAGATGGAATGCCTCTACGCTAGTAACATAAAATGACTTCTGAATAGATAATTTAAAATTAGACACTCTAAATTGTCAAGTCGAAGAGCGGCGTGCCATGGCACAATGCGAAACTTTTTTGGCCAAATTTATAGTTACGCCGTTATAGTTTTTTACCTAAATTTTCTTTAGCTGAATCGGGATTTTTTAATGTTTTGTGGAGTGGGTTAGGTTAGGTTTATTTTATAACTTTCTAAAAAAGTCAAAGGTATCAGTAAAATAACAATTATGCGAAATTAGCAATATGCGAAATCAAACATTCGGATAATCGTGATTATGCGTAAACAAGAGGAACCCAATGCAAATACTGCTTGACAGTTAATGATAGTTAAAAGTATGTGATTGAAGATGGCGGTTGTGATATAGACGGTCCTTGCACAACTTTCAAGATTTAAACAAAGATAATAAAGTAAATAAATAAAGTAAACAAAATCCTGTCAAATAAGTAAGCGAAACCCCCTAAAATTCGTATTACCATAAAATATCTAAGAAAAATCACCCCGTAACTTGACAAATTGTCGACTCATTACCATGCTCGGCGCGACGCCGCTTCCAGTCGATATTGCCAACGAGATTTATAACGTTTTAAAATGTTTCTTACCACTAGAAAGTTTAAATCATTCTAGAAGTTTCCATGGTTACATCTTATCTTTCAGATGGGCCCCTTATACACTTCGACCTCTAGAATATTCTGTGCAACCCTCTAACACACTCAGCTGTTCGAATGTGCAGGTTTCCTCACGATGTTTTTCTAATGTAGATAAGTTAGAAAAACTCATTGGTACATGGTGACCGCGGGGTTAGAACTCGGTACCTTACGATCACGAGTCGACTTCCAAAGCCACTAGGCCACCGACGCTCTAGTTTCCATGGTTAAACGAAGATTTCAATTATTTTTTATTACCTGGGGAAAATTTAAATTTTCCGTAATATAAAGTAGCATTTGTGTTTAAGCTATCTCAAATCCAAATTTCATCCAAATCTATCCAGCCGTTGCAGCGTGAAAGACTGACAAACTACACACACACACACACACACAACAAACACGCACACACGCACGCACACTCATATACACTCACGTATACATACACATACTAAATATAAACACAGTCTGTCATTCATTAACAAACATATCCTTGTGCTGAGTTGTTAAAATTGTTGTTTATGTTGTATTAACTGTATTTTTGTGGACATCTTTTATTGGCTTACTGTATGTATGAAATCTTTTGTTATAATCTCTGAGAATTCGAATACGCGGCAAATTCTGAGCATACATCGTATGTGTTAAAGAGGCTGAAAGTAGTTCGAATGCCGAGTTCTATGCACACCTATTACATTATTAATTGGTCGCTGACACAAAACAACACGTATAAAGCCTTATCGTGGGGCTGAGGCAATAACAATACATGACTCGCGCTTGACCTGTTTTCGTTCCTTCTCCATAACACCAACCTTTTTCAACAAAACTCCCAACGCCTAAGCCATCTTAAAAAGTAAAATCACTCCATACTCGACGGCAAACAATAAAATACAGGGGGAGTAAAAAAGTACAGGTCCTCGCTTTATATTCATGACTTTCAATAAATAAGGAGGCCGGGTTTGGATTTCACTCGGTAACGACAGTTTGCTAAGTGGATGGCAAGTTTGATGCATACACACTTAAAGGGATCCATGGATTTTGGTTATTGTTTTAAATAAGTTGGGGGTCGATTGGTTTTGCGCGGGAGTTTTGATGAATCGCTAGAAACATTTTAGTGAAGTGTTTTTATTGGAAAATATTGTGCGAACGTGGAAATCCAGTTAGTTTAGCATTTTTCTTTATAAATTTTCTGTTAATCACACAATGTAAACACTAGCTTTATCCCGCAGCTCCGTCCGCGTAAATCATTCATCGCCAATCCCTCAGAAACGGTTTGATTTTCGGTGATGTATGATGTTTGCACTTTATTGTTTAAAACCAAAACAAAAACAACACCATGAAGATAGAAACCGGGCAAGAGCATGTCGGACCATGCTCTGTGTAGGGTTCCGAAGCCGTTAAGTACTACAAACATAAAAATCAACAAGTAATAACAAATTTTCTATTTAAAGTCATTTGGTGTCGTCTTCGATGATTTTAGTAGGTATAAACACTTTAATCGCCTGTATGACAAGAACCAATCATGTCTACGTAGTCTTGATAATTTTCCTTTTGAATTCGTTATATGCGCTTTCATTTAAGATTTTTTTCATAATTTTAGTATTTGTAGTTTTGGCTGGGGAGGTGGGGGACACTTGACCCTAACAAAAATTAGCACTTTAAAGCTTAATATTTCATACACTAATTCCTTGATCGAAAAATTCTTTGCACAAACCCATAATATTTTTGAAAGACCTATCCAACGACACCCCACACTATGGGGTAGACGAGAAAAAAAAATACATCCCCACGTTACGTGTAGGGGAGGCTGGGGAGGTCCCATAAAATCATTTTTTTTTTTTTTTTTGTACCACTTTGTTGTCGTGACTAATATGTATATTCATGCCAAATTACAGCTTTCTAGCACTAAGAGTCTCTGAGCTAGGCTGCGGACGGACGAACGGACGGACGGACATGGCGAAAATATAAGGGTTCCTAGTTTGACTACGGAACCTTGAAAAGCGGTCAAGTGCGAGTCGTACTCGTGCACTGAGAGTTCCGTATAGACAACTAGCCTAAATACGGACTAGCTTAAATTTTACTACACTTATTAAAGTTTTTTTGTTAATTTTACCAAAACTCCATCAACATCATCATTTCAGCCCACATCCACCCACCGTAAGGTAAAGGCCTCTTTATTTTAAAACTACATCATTTGTTTTTTTTTTTTCACTAAGAAGAGATGCGGGCAAACTAATTATGTGAAATTTCACGTTAATAGCTTCTATAGTTTCCGAGAAAAACTTTTATGAAAAACAACAGACATTCACCGAAGTCTCCCCATAAAGGTTCCCTAAGAAGAAAATAATGCACAAAGGCGAACACAGTTCTTCTGCCACTTCTATTCAAAATACTTCAGTTGACTTAATTTCAATCAATCAATCAAATCAGCCCGTATCTTCCCACTGCTGGGTATAGGCCTCCCTTTTGTCGCGCCACTCACCACGATCCTGTGCTGCACGAATCCCATCGCTAGCAGTACTACAAGCCTTCATTCCCTTAGTCGCGGAATTATCAAGAAGTCTTTTTAGTGTTGTTGTTTCTCGTATCTACTTCTCTAGCTCTGCCTACCCCACTCTGGGAATGAAGGCGGGATGTTATGAATGTATATCATCATTTTCTTACCCTTATCCCATTTACTTGAAGTCGGTCTTTTTCTTACATACCTTCCTGTCACTCGACATCTCGTCATACACTTCCTCCCTCTTCATATCGTCTCTCACAAAGTACATCCACCTTTTCCTTAGCCTAACTTGTCTCTTCCATCCCTCCACTTTCATACCCAATACTTTTTTGGTCACATGACTGTCATCCCTCCGCATAATATGCCCATACCACGCAAAGCGATGGGATATCACCTTGTTAATAATTCTATAATTTGAATATTATCAACATACTATATTTACATCTCAAATCCAATTACCTCTTACATCTATACATCTTAATCCTACAGAAGTGTTAATTTTCACTGAGAACAAAGGGAATCATACCAGAATCGATGCCGGAAGTTATATAACCTCCGTATACCCTCAATCTTTGCTATAGTTATGTTGAGGAGATAAAATTTCCATCTACGTTCCGCTTGGGCCCGCGATATATAAAATACCTAACGTTATGATTTACCTTTGAATATTTGAAAGGTGTAAAGTATGTTGACGTAGTGAGTTTGCATCTTCTTATATTATTGTTGTAATTCGTATACAAGTGTACATCAGTATACAGGGTGTTAGGTAATGAGTGGATAATCCTTGAACTACGGATAGAAGGCACTTAGGACGTTATGAAAAAGCTAAAATAGGTCTAGTAAAATTCGCACGGTTTTCGAGATATTTGGGCTTTTAATCGTTTTTTTTGTAATTTTTCCTTATGCCCGTGTTACGAATAACTCCTAAGTTCATGTATTAATACAATTTTTTTCGTTGTTTCTTGCATGGTTAGAATCACTATGAACTAAGGAAGTTTTTAAAGCTACATGCCCAGTTTTTTTCATGACAAGCTTTTGAGTAAACGCACAAAGTTTGTGTTTCCATACTACGTGAAAAACAAACGCGGGGATTTCTTAGTATGGAAAAAGTAACTTAGTGAGTTTACTCAAAAAGTTGTCATGAAAAAAACTTGGCATGCAGCTTTAAAAACTTCCTTAGTTCATAGTGATTCTAACCATGCAAGAAAAAAGTGAAAAAAATATGAATTAATACATGAAATTAAGGGTTTTTCGTAACATGGACATAAGGAAAAATGACAAAAAATCCGATTAAAAGTCCAAATATCTCGAAAACCGTGCGACTTTTACTAGACCTATTTTAGCTTTTTCATAACGTCCTAAGTGCCCTCTATCCGTAGTTCAAGGATTATCCACTCATTATCTAACACCCTGTATATCAAACTTTAATTCGACGTATTGATTTTGAACTACGGATATACTATAAAGATGTAATTTGGCATGAATATACATACTAGTCACGCGAACCAAGTGGTAAAATTAAATCTTGAAAATTAAAGGTTGCAAGCCCGTCGGTTAACAGCACTACAAACTTTTAATCCCTCAGTCACTTCTTACGATATCCACGGGAAGACATGGAGAAGCACTATTCTAACCCGGCAACCACACGGGTTTTGTGTTTGTAGTACTTCACGGCTTCAGTACCCTACACTGAGCATGGTCCGAGATGCTCTTGCCCGGTTTTTTAGTAAAGTAAAAGCTTCTTACATGTCTTCTCAGAGATGCCTTGATATTATAGTGTTTTAAAAATTTCATTCAACATGAATTCCAAATTTCAGCTCGTATCAATAATGGATATCTGCAGTAAAATATTAGAACCAACGGTGAACACTAAGGAAAAAAAAAAGAAGAAACAAGCGAGGGGTTAACCGGTCAATTGAGAGTTAGACTCGCGCTCCGAGGGTGCCGTATAGCACAGTAGGTATTATTATATTCCAATTTGAATTTGATTTCAATTCGAACCCAACTCACCCTTGACCATTTTTTACTATTTATCGTTTTTTTTTCATATGTCGTATTCAATTCAATTTCAATTCAATTTTTATTCAATTAACAATTTACATTGTGTTTGAAACAAATTAAATTACTTAGGTAGACACGTAACAATTTCTGCCAATTAGATGTTTAAAAAATATTTATATGTCGGTACATTTTTTTCGTTGAAAATAATAAAATTTCTCTATAGGAATTATCACAATATATAATATATGTATAGTCATACCAAATGCAACGCTTTTATATTTTAAAATTATTAGAATACAACAAAAATAAAAATACGTTAAAGAATAACGTTGTATCCGTCGCCTTTTATTACTTCATTTTCTTTATTTTAGTCAGAGAACATGTTCAAAAAAAGAAAGAGATACAGCTCTTTAAAGTAAGCATGGACGGACGGAAGGACGAACAGCGTAGGAATATCAATAGGGTAGTTTGTAATAAAAAAAAAGCCCATTATTTATACCTACCTATCTTTTTACCCACAAGGAAACTTTTTCAGACTTAAACCAACAGCACTAGAATCAAGCTAGCCTTAAATAAGCGAGATACCATCTGTGTTAAAGAAAATCCACATCCTTCGGTTCAGTACCTTCGCTCCGGCGTATTGCCTACTGATTTATTTTCTTTGCTCTAAAGGTCGAATTACATTTGTCAATCGCCTCCGCTTCGATAAGCCCGAATGGGCTTGATGGAAAATAATACGAAACTGTCAGACGAGACCGCTGTCTTCAGCGTTAAGTTTTAGCCAGTGAGCTCAAAACTTCAAGAAATATAGAATAATAATATATCCGTGGTTGGCGGGTTACAATAGCGCTACTCCATGTCTTCCCGTGGATGTCGAAAGAGGCTACTAAGGGAATAAAGGCTTGTAGTGCTATTTGGCGATGGGCTTGCAACCTGTCACTAATACACTAGTAAACATCTTAGCCTGGGCCTCTATTCAACTGCGTTATAACGATATCGTTTTTGACCTGTTTCCGTATTGTCAACCTTTTGATAACTCTTATGTCATTTACAATAATGGCGACTGTGAGATAAACGATTCTTAAACGAGTCAAACACGATATCGTTTTAACGCACCTGAATAGAGGCCCAGGTTGTGCAAAATGTGGTTAGTTACAGAATTATCAACAAGTTTTGAAGTAAAACTTCTTTACATACGCTTGACTTGGGGAGTAAGCTGGTGAATACGTGACGAGAGCATTACAAAAAGTATGATCGGGCGAGGCGAACGGAAGGTGAGAGGGAGATATTAGTTGGTGAAGTTAGAAAGAGAGAGTTACGTTTCGTATATTAATGTAGGGGCAAGAGAGAGAGGTGCGGGCGCATATTTTCTTTCTGTCTTTCTCATAGCCAGTGCATGAAATATAAGTCAGTTGTTCGTTTGCGAGTTTGCTAGCATGACGCGAATGGTGATTTCTTGATTATTTCGTAGTTTTAGGTCAGTCGTGTGGTGCGCACACTCGTTATTTTAGACTTGTTGGTAATTCTGTCTGGGAATGAAAGCGTGACATTTTAACATTACCGGCCAATAATATATCACTACATAATTATCACATCTCATACGATTACCTGCAAAATATGACTTACTAAAATTGACAACCAATCAAAAACTAGTTGACCAATTGTACCGCTATTATTCCATTCGTTAGCTGATTAAATAAGGTTCAAAACAGTGTATAATAAATGTTTGTATATTAGAGTAGTTTTTACGGAGGAAGCATTTAAAACACCATTGCCGATGCGTTCATACTAAATTATCGAGATTGATATGAATGCGTCAGCAATGTTTTTTTTAATGCTTCTTCCGTAAAAACTACGATATATACACTATTTATTATACACTATTTCGAACCTTATTTAATACTGTATGGCTGGTACTGTATGTATGTATAAAGTAATTCCGCTACATCTACACGCTACTCTCCATGGCCATGAGCGGCGAGGGAATACAAATACATCCTGACCTTTTTCCGTCTCTCTTATTGGCTCCGGGCAATAAACTAGTCCGTCTCCTTTATCCAGCGCTCGCTTTAGTTAGCAATGTTGTTCAAACTTGAAAAGAGAAACGTACAGTGTCGGCCTGAGTAGCTGAACACTTTTGAACCTTGTCGCTTTGAATTTGACAGGATTAGTGTAGCAGTTCAAACATGACGTCAAAGCGACAAAGCACTAAATTGTGCTGCTACTTATAAGCAGAGATCGGCAGGGGTGAATGGTTTTCAGAGTTCGCATAGCATGGACATACCTTGCCATTCAATAGTAGGTGTGGTGTAATTTAAAAACTAATGAAATTATATTATTTAGGCTGCCAATAACAAGTTAATGTTATAGCAAACTTTTTTAGCAAAACTATTTAAATAATAGGTATATCGATATGCTTCTATGAAAGTTATCAAGTGATATGCGTTGAAAATTGAAAATATAGAAATACTTATAGTTATTAACCATGAATCTTTAGACTAAATAATAAGACCTTAATTATATTTTAGTTTAATTATAATTAATAAAGTTTTTACTTGTAATATTTATTTTAGGGTGTACGAGTATCTATATTAATATCTACACTTGACATTAATTACGTAAATTGGGTTAGGTTAGACTTGTGACTACTAAAAAATGCGGGTAGAAATGTCTTTCGATGAAATGAACGTCTGTTTTCAATAAAATAATAGGTACCCTCCACTTCCACCTTTGTTTATTTACGTTCATACATACATACATAACATCACGCCTTCATTCCCCGAGTGGGGTAGGCAGAGCTACAGAATTACCGCAAAGACTTGATGATAATTCTATAACCACATTCTGCACAATCAGGCTAAGATTACAAGTCTATTAGTGACAGGTTGCAAGCCCATCGCCTAACAGTACTACAAGCCCTTATTCCCTTAGTCTCCTCTTACGACATCCACGGGAAGACATGGAGTGGTACTACTCTAATCCGGCAACCACGCGGTTATATACTGACATATTTTGCCTAAATCCTAAGTTAAGATGAAACCTTGTATAAAATCACATATCTTTCGCTAGTATTACGCGCTGTGTATAGTCTCTTCAAACGCCGTTATACGACTAATTATTCTTATATGAGTTCTCTTGATTACTTTCTTATGACCTAACCGCTTAATTACAGCAAAGTTCAATTAAAATGTTTTCCCTGTCGACTTACGTAAGGGTGGTTTCACATGGGAAAAAATGGAGTAAGAATTTTGTATGATAGAATTATTTTAAATTCTCTTAGTATGAGATGACTAGCATAGAAACATTCCATTTAGGTCAAGGGTTTTCAAAGTGGGGGGCGCGATAGGCGCGACGGCATATTAAGCAGAGCGCGTACTTAAATTCTTAAAATAAAAATGTTGGATTGAAATAATAAATAAATATAATAGGACAATATCACACAAATTGATCTAGTCACAAACTAAGCTCTAGGCGTGTACTATAGGTCAAAACAACGTTAAACTTACTTATATAGAGAAATACATACATAAATACATAGAACGGTGTACGTGTTAGGCCTCAGTCTTCTTACCATCAGCTGGTCTACTCCATGCAAAAGTAACCTTAAAAAAATATATTCAGAAACGTTTCAAAACACCCTTTAGTTTAGTAAAAAAGTATGAAAAAAGCATAATACCTACAGGCTGTATTTTTATTATGATAAGTTAAACGGGGTGATTAAAAATCAGGAGGTAAAAGGGACCAATCTGGGCATGTTACACAATTGTTATGATCAAAATTAAAACAATTCAATACAATACAAATATTCTTTATTGAACACCATATACAATAACTGCATGAATAGTAAAATACTTACAAAATAATACATAGATAGATAAAAACTGTATTCATCCATCACACGATAAAATATAAAGTAAAACAACAACAAAAAAATGTGTACGTGATGTAGTTACTTTTGATAATGACTACGAGTACAATGATTTGACATGAAGTTTACACGAGATTGCCATAAAGATACATTGTAGGTATATACAGGCTGTATTTTTATTATTATTAAAAGGGAACATCTTTCGCAATAACATCAATAGCTCCAAAACCCAAGGAAATCAGAGAGTCTGGAAGTCGCGTTAAACAGAGCAACTTCCCTATTATGAGACCTCCCTTGTCGGCGCCCTTTGTCTTGTTAATTAAATCCGCTGATTTCGCGGCTTGTTTACGGCGATAGGGTTATGAATTATGAGCCGTGTAATTAGGTGCTCAATGACGTTGCAAATAGGTTTAAATTTAAACGGCTTGGTTTTTGCATTAAGGTTTGAAAGTTATTTGGTTAGTTTATCAGGTTTTGGCTTTTACATTACGTCTAAACATAGCATTTTAAATTAGAAAGTGAAAATTAATTATGATGTTGATTAATAAAGAATTTTTATGCAACGTTAAAAATTTGGGTTTATTCCTCTTAAAAAATACATAAATAAATAATAAAAGTGTTCCAGCAATATGACAGCGTGATAACAGAATTTACAGCGTGTTCAAAATGATTGCTCATTTTTTTACGAAAAACGCGTTTCCTCTAAAACAACATAACCCCGCAGAAATAAAAGCCACACTAGTAAAGACAAAAACGTGTGCGTCTGCAGCACAACCAACAATTTTTAAAAGGGTTTCCTTCGTGTACGTCTGTTCGGAAACGTGTTTCAGTTGTATTTGGTTAGAGATTTCCGTATATCGCTTCTATGTCCTTCGGCTCTGTTTTTTATAGTGAATGTTACCCTTCGATTTTGTGAGATTGACATGTTTTTTACTATTTGATATAGAACATCCTGTATTTTACCCGTGAACTATTTGTAAATGTGTTAAATTTATGTTTGCATGCAAAATCTTTATAGCATATAAACAATCACGAAACAATACATTTATATCATTACGATAACTGTACACAGGGGAACTTATAGGATTATAAAGGATTTATTCAGCTCATTGCATTAGGGCGTACAAATATACTCAAAAAATGTGACGTTAACACAACGTTAATGTTAAACGGTTACTTCACTGTAAAAGTATCCATTAGTTTAAAAACGCCATGCTACGCTAGCCTAGTTGGTAGTGACTGCCTTCGAAGCTAGGGGCCCTGGGTTCAAATCCCGGTAAAAGCAGATATTTGTGTGATGAGCACGAGAATTTGTTCCTGAGTCTTGGATGTTTTCTATGTATTGAAGTATATATTTCTCTATATAAGTAAGTTTATCGTTGTCTAGTACCTATAGTACAAGCCTAGAGCTTAGTTTGGGACTAGATCAACTTGTGTGACATTGTCTGTGATTTATTTATTTATTTAAGCAGGCTAAAATACGCACAATCAGCAACATTTCAATAATAAACACTAATGAGTGGTTTGCTGCTAGCATGAACAATTAATAATCAATTTTAGTTTTGTTTGAAACACTGGACTCATTCTGCCCTCATACGAATGAAAGCAGCTATCTGTTATAGGAATCGCATTGTAAAAGAAACCTTATGTATAATCATACAGAGTTGAGTATGTTTCAACTATCATAGTGCCACTAGCCGCCTTCTTTGGTATGACGGCAGCAATGGGTTCCCTTCATCTGGTATAATATCGATTGTCCGAAATACGGGATCCTCTTGAAATACTGAAACTCATTTCACCAAAATCGTGTTTTCGTGTTGTTTCACCGAATTTCATTTCATCGAAAGCTATTTCTGCTGAAACGTTATTTTTTTTAGGTTATCTTAAGCATAGGTTATATAGCTTAGGTTAGGTTAGATATGTGACCACCAAAAAATTATAACTTCTGCACGTGGAAATGCCTGTCGATGAAATGAAAATTCGGCGAAGTAAACCATTCGACGAATGAGTGTCGATATGTCAAGGGTAAACCTCGAAATACACTTCGCATAACAGTTATCGCAGAATCATTTTTAGCCGAGTGATATCTAAGCATAATATATACTTAGCATGACTGTCATAACGCATAACATTCATTTGGCAGAATACGAATGTCGCCGACTTTCATATCGCAGAATTTTATGTAGTAAAATATACTTTCCGCCGAATTTCATTATGGCATAATTATAGTTTAGTTTAGTTTAGTTTATTTATCGCATAAAACAATTACATTACAAATTACATTAAAATTTACATGTATTGATCTATGTTCGTCAAAATAGGTACAATAATTAAAACAAATTAAAAGCATCAGTCATACCGTGTATTAGTGACAGGTTGCAAGCTCATCGACCATATCAACCGTCCGATAACATCCACTTCTAGTAACAGACGTCTTAGAAACCCCAATCGCTTCTCTTAGAGTGAAGCTAAAATACAGTCTAAAATGTATATATTTTAAAGCAATCTTCATAAGAATTTACAACAGTCGGGTAGGCACCCCCCGTAAGCCATCGGGGCATATCTTCAGAGGGTCCTAATCCCCACCACTCGTTTGTTACATTGTTTCACGTAACACGTTTACATGATGTAAAGTGAAGCGAGACACAGTAGGCTCGGAATAACACCCTGTATTTGTTTGGAAAAATTTAGTTGGTTGTAAATTGCTTTTCAGGGTTCCGTGCCGAATACTGAAAAACCCTTGTAAGATTGCTTTGATGTCTTTGTTAGGAAACTATTTCTCTAAAATGAAAGCTAAAGTATAAGCTATCGAGCTGATGTTTAGAATATCTGTTGCAGTTAGTGGTTGAAACAAAACCTCATAATTATAAATAAAGTGTGAAACAGTATTTAATGATATTCTTTTCGGAGTTTTGACATATATGTTTTTTTTTTTTATTTTGAGGTAATTGTGAGATGCAAAGGAAAACTCAAAGCTTCAAGCTACCTAATCGAGAATTCTTGCCCTATACTCTTTGTACGCTCTGATGGGATCAACTTTAATTATAGACTTTTGAGTGTTGCGGCGTTTTTGAAACCCCCCCTCTCCCTCCCTCCTACTTTGACCGTGTGCAGGGTCCGTCCGGGTCGCTACCACCATCTTATCATTTAAACTACCGCCAAGCAGCAGTGCTCGCATTGTTGTATTCCGGTGTGGGGATAAGACAACCGGTGAAATTACTAGCATAGAGATATTCCTTCTTAGTCCTTAGGGTTGGCAACACATTTGAGGTCTTTGGATTATAGTCTTGAGAATTCAAATGTCTCAGATGCCACTAACCATCAGGTGGCCTGAGTGCTCGTGTACCTTCTCCTTATCATAAAAAAACTCCCTTCTGTGTCTTTTCTATTATACATTTATCCGAACGTGACGCGCCGCGCAAATAATGTAAAAAAGCGTGTGCACTCAGCCGCGTATCCGAACGAATATCTTATTAAAATCGGAATTCTTTAATCATACCGGTTTGGGAGACAGACAAGCTCACTGGAACGACGCCGGTAACGATTTTGTAGTGAGAGCCACGGTGTAAAAATAGCAGGGCCTCTATTCCTCTGCGTTATAACGATATAGCATTTGATGTGTTTTAGAATCGTTAATGTCACAGTCGCCATTATTGTAAATGACATAAGAGTTATCAAATCGTTGACAATATGGAAACACGTCAAAGGTGATATCGTTATTACCGTGTAGAATCAGCCCAGGACGCCGTTAATCAAATAATTAACATCGTTAATCGTTAATCCGTAACTAGAAAAGTTAACTTCGTTAAACGTTAAAGCGTTTAATTTTGGAAGACTTAATGCAAGTTAACGTTAATCGTTAATCCGTTATCACGTGCTAATAATTGCATTTTTATATCGTTGCGTTACTAATCTACTAAAAACTGATGGTTTGGGTTCTAGAAGTTAACAGGTTAGAGACAAAAAAAAGCCGGCCAAGTGCGAGTCGGACTCGCGCACCGAGGGTTCCGTACAAACCTGTAGGTTTGATTTTGTTACAGCTTGAAGGTATTATAGACCTAGGTATTTGACATGAATTTCAATTTAATACCTCTACGCGTTCATGAGGAATGGTGTAGTAGTGCCTTTAAAATTGTTAAAACTATTTTTATTATAATATGATGTAACTAAAAATTTAAGGTTTTCGCAATTTTTCCTTTATCTGTGCTATAAGACGTTGCTTCGTACCAAATTTCAAGATTCTAGATCGACTGGAAGTACCCTTTAGGTTTTAATTCCCTTGCGAGTTACGAAAATTTGCGGCATAAATGGCTGTATTTTTTGATTGTGTCGGCTTAGAAGTTTCATTTTTTTAGCAGCTTCAAGGGACAGTAGACTTGAGTATTTGATATAAATTTCAGCTTGATACCTTCACGCGTTCCTGAGAAAAAAGGTCTTGACAGACGGACGGACGGACGGACGGACAACAAAGTGATCCTATAAGGGTTCCGCTTTTTCCTTTCGAGGTGCGGAACCCTAAAAAGATGCGTATACTTATTTGAAGTGTGTTATATCATCATCATCCGGCATCATGTTCATATTCCCCTTCATGAACAATTAATAAGATCTCACCTGAAAGCGAGGCTGAACGATTTCTTCACACCGCGGCGTGGTGCGTGGTCTTTTTAGTAAGTAATATAAACGATTAACGGACTAGGGGAAATTAACGTAAATAAAGAGCCCGTTATTTTTTTTATAGTTAATCCGTAACTTGAAAAGTTAACTTCGTTAATTTATCATTAACGGATTAACGAGTTAATCAGTTACTTAATGATTAACTGATTAACGAGTTGATTAACGAGTTAATACCCAGCTATGGATGTAGACAAGATCCGTTTCTAGAGCTATGGCGGTAGCGCTGGTGGTAGGACCTTGTGCAGGGTCCATCCGAATTGCTACCACCATTTCATCCTTAAACCTGCTGCCAAGCATCAATCGCATTGTTGTGTTCCGGTGTGGGGATAAGACAACCGGTGAAATTACTAGCATGTCATTCCATCTTAGTCCTCAGGGTTGGCAATGCATTTGAGAGTCTTAGGAATCCATGGCTACCAGTATCAGACCCACTTAGCATCAGGTGGCCTGAGTTCCACCAAAAACATCGTAATCGTACCCTAATAAGCAATGGATTTTTTTGACAAAAATGTTATTACTATTTTAATGGTGAAAATGTTTGATCTAAAATCCATTTTTTTTATAAAAATTGCAGAACTTTACGATTCTTGAATGCAACTGGTCTAGCCCCATTGCACTGTTTATTTTCGTTTGGATTCAGTTCAATAGGTATAATGACAAGAAACGTGTATAAAACATTACCATACCAAAACTTAACCAATACAATTTATGTCGCTCGTGTTATATAATTAATTGCAAATGTTTTTTTTTATATATGGAAGAAATTGAATTAATCTAAATATCTTCAAAGTACTTTTGGCTCTATTTTAACGAAATTACAACTTTATTTTTAGCGTCGTGGCCATAAATCTAGTTAGATTAATAAAGAATTACTACATAGAATAAAACAAAGTCGCTTCCTGCTGTTTGTCTTTCCCTATGTATGATTAGATCTTTAAAACTACGCAACGGATTTTGATGCGGTTTTTTTAGTAGAGAGACGGATAGAGTGATTCAAATGTATATATATACAAATTTTTAACAGTCAAATAACTGGTATATAAGAAATACTAATTTTCCTGGGGCAAATCAAATCTTGTAAAATTAACTAAACAAGTATTGTCACCGTTACTAAAGCATTTCTTTAACCAAATACTTACATTAACGGCAGATTTGTTTGTGTACCAAAGAACACAATTCGCCGCTAACAATGGCGGCTTTTAATGTAATGACGGTAAAAAACATTTGTCACGAATACGCGGTGAAAAGACGTGGCTTCGAAAAAGGTAAGTATTACTAGAATTATTTAGAATAAAAATACTTGCCCTAATATTAGTTGTTTCCAGTTTATTACTAAACATAGTAGAAGACGTCCGCGAGTTCGTTCGCTCTAGTTTCTCTATTAGTCTTTAGATTGTATTCGCCACTTTTTTATGTTAAAGGAGAAAGCACACGAGGACTCAGGCCACCTGATAGTAAGTAGAATCTGAGACCCATAGACTTAAATCGGAAGACCTCAAAAACGTTGCTGAGGATTAAGATGGAATGCCTCTACGCTAGTAATTTCACCGGTTGTCTTATCCCCACACCGGAACACAACAATGCGAACACTGTTGCTTGGCGGGTGGTTAATGGATAAGATGGTGGTAGCGATCCGGACGGACCCTGCACAGGGTCCTACCACCACTAAATTACTAATTTCTAATACGATATGCCATTTATTCCCACTAATAGGTAGAGTGGTGGTAGTATCCTGGACTTATTCGAAGCATAGTAGATTCACTTCATATTACCGACGTGTAAAAGAGCATTTCGTAGACTTATTGAGCCCTCCCTTGGCCTATTTACTGTTTTTTTTTTTGTAGTGCAAAGATTCTCGGTAAAATTACAGCACAGGCATTCCATCTTAGTCCTCAGGGTTGGCAACGCATTTGCGGTTTGTCTATGGGTCTCAGATCTCACTTACCATCAGGTGGCTTGTGTGGTCGTTCGCATTCTCCATACTACATTTTTTTTTTATTGTAAATAGATTTTTACATAGTATCTTAGTCTAAATGTCGCCAAACTGTGAGACAGTTTGTTGGCGACCGATGCGCTCAAAAATCTAATACTACTTGTTAGATACCTAAACACTAGTGCTTACTTACTAACTTAATTTACATTTCGGGTGCCAGAATGATGACCTAATAATAAAACACTAACTATTCGACTTGCCATCAGACAGTAATATTTGTTTAGCTGTAGTTTTTAAGCAGCTTATTTTTATCAAGTTTTAGTAAGTATTTGTTGTAAATTTTGGGAGTCAAGAATTCTTTAGTCCTCTGTCCATAATAATGTTTAGCTGATGGTTGGAACAGTTCTCCTATCCTTATAGATCTAGTACAATGACTACTTAACCCGGAGAGAAGCGAGGGCGGGTCGCTCGTATAGTTATAAACATTGGCAATCAAATTTTACTCTACTTAATACTACTTTTTTTTAATTCTTTTTGTATTATGGGTACTCAATAATAAACATACTTGGGTGGATAAGCCAAGAGACAACCAGTATATCTTATCGACTTGACTGAAGCCATTAAATATTTATCATCCGAACGACGTCATATCTCAACATCGCTTTGCCTAATAGGCCAATTAATTATCATCTCGGATTTAATTCGAAGTCCCGGTGAAAACATCCCGGGAAACATTCACATTTGCGCGGAAAGTTAATTTTTTAGATGAACTGAGGGACGGGGCCGGAATTATCATGGCAGCGCGCCCCGGCACAGTGGGGCTTTAAAAACAGTAGCGAATAATAAATAATAATAAAATCTTACGAACATTATAAATGCGAAATTTTGGATGCTTGTTACTCAATCACGCCAATTTGGGATGACACGGTGGCCTAGTTGGGAGTGACCCTGCCTCCGAAGCCAGCGGTCCTGGGTTCAAATCCCGGTAAGGGCAGATATTTGTGTGATGAGCGCGAATATATTTGTTCCTAAGTCTTGGATGTTTTCTATGTATTTAAGTATGTATGTATTTGTGTATGTATATTAGTATGTTTATCGTTGTCTAGTATCCATAGTACAAGCCTAGATCTTAGTTCGGGGCTAGGTCAAATTGTGTGAGATTGTCCTCTGATATTTATTTATTTTATTAACCAATCTCGAAACGTAAAGCCGGTTCCGTTGGTGGGGATTTAAGTTTTGTTAAATAAATAAATATCAGGGAATAATCTCACACGAATTGATATAGTCCCAAACTAAGCTTTAGGCTTGTACTATGGGTACAAGACAACGATAAACATAGTTAAATAGAGAAATACATAGATAACAACCAAGACTCAGGAACAAATATTCCCGCTTATCACACAAATATCTGCCCATACCGGGATTCGAACCCAGAGCCGCTGGCTTCGGAGGTAGGGTCACTCCCAATAACTGGCCAACGTGTCTTGTGTTGTTGCGACTGGGTGTTTTTATTTGTTTTAGAACCTATCGTTTGGGTCATCAAGTAAAAGTGGCCTAAGACCTGGTTTTAAAATAATACACTACAAAAAATCCTCGTTTCACAAGTACTTTAGCTGGTATGAAACAGCTGATTTTTGTTTCACCATACACTTCAAGTAAACAAGCAATTTTGAAAAAACAATACAATTTTTTTCACCTTCAATGTTCTAACTTGATAATGCTTCTGGAAAAAATAATATTCTACAAAGGCTTCAAAGATTGCGGTCTTAAAGATAATAATACAACAGCTGTTTTAACACTGTCGACTGTGGTCGACTGTACCAAACGCGATTACAATAAAACTCGAGGGAAAGCTACTGCTCTGACGCGGAACCCTGTACCTGCCAATTTGAATTGACATGTTTTCATTGAATTTATGTCCCGTTTATAAATGTATGCTCACTTTACTACAAACGTTTTATCTCATTTTTGTAAAACGGGATGTCAGTTATAACAACGTTTTATGTAACGTGGGTCTGGACTATTTGTGTTGAATGATAATGTTTTATAGAAAAGACACTGAACTTATTACCTGGCTTTTCTAACCTGTCTTTTATTTAACGCATTCTGTAATATTAATAAATGATATCAAGGGGGGACACATTTTTTTAGGTATAAATAAAATTGATCTGGTCCCAAACTAAGCTCTAGGCTTGTACTATAGGTACGGGACAACGATAACACAATTATATGTACATAGAGAAATATATACTTAAATACATAGGAAACATTCAAGACTCATAATCAAATACTTGCGGTCATCACACCAATATTTTCCCATACCAAGGATTCGAACCCAGAGCCGCTAGCCAAGATGCGTTCGCTAACTAGCGTTTCTATTCGTTTTGTTTTTAAACCAATCGCGTCACTGGTAGATCGCGTCATAGCCACGGTCACGTGATCTACCAGTGACGCGATTGGTTTAAAAACAAAACGATTCGAAACGCTAGATAGCGAACGCATCTTGGCTAAGGGCTCTGGACCGTCAGCTTCGTAAGCAGGGTCACTACCAACTAGGCTAACGTGTTATCAATGTAAGCGGAATAAGTTAAAAAACAGTACCTATAGGGGACTGCGATATGACTTCTATAGTTCTATCCTTTTCACTAACTACAATTTCGCAGTTTCAACAACTTCTACCGGTCACATTTATGCGTTTTTGCTTTCAACTTCTTCCTTACAACTAACTTCATTCCCGGAGTGGGGTAGGCAGAGCTACAGAAACACCAACAACTCTAAAAAGACTTGGTTGTTATTCTGCAGCCACATTATACACAACCAATTTTCTTTCTTTCTTAATCAGGGCAAGAAGTTTACAAGTGTATTAGTGACAGGGTGCAAGCCAATCGCCTAACAGTACTACAAGCCCTTATTCCCTTAGTCGCCTCTTACGACTTACTATGTGTACTAGAAACGATAAACTTTGATATATTTTATTTATATCTGTCCAAAAACTGTATATTACTCTGAACAAACATATTCCTTTGACATATCGTTTTGTCAACGTCACGATAGCTCTTGGCTATAATGGCGGCCAAGTTAAAAACAACATGTCAAAAGCAATATGGTTTTACAGAAGCAAATAGAGCCTCTGCATAAATCGAATGCGCTACAACATCGTAAAACTAAATATTGTTCTGTTTGTTAAATGTATGACCGCGTCGCGATCTCCGGCGCACAAAGCTATGCTGCCATTAAATTTATAAAGTCAGATACGTATTCCTAGAATACGTTACAGAGTGTTACATTCTGAATGCCAAGTATAAAAATTCCCTCCATGTAGCATTAGATTTAGCGCACCCGTCTCTAGTACATGCGGGGAAATATTTAAAAGTCACGCTAAAATGACACTTGTGACAACGCGATAGGGTTTGAAGTTTAAGTAAATTTCTTGATGAAAACGCGTCAAATAAACGGGTTTTCATACGATTATAATAAAGTTATGTCGTTTTTAAAACAAAGGCTGTGTTTAAGTATGCGTCTCTCGCGTGTAGGTACTTATATGTGTTGATTTCGGGGTTATTTTGTTGTAAGTAGGCATTTTCATTATAAAGTGTACCCTAGTTAAACAAAGTTAAGAAACGTAGGTACATTTATATGGCTAATTTAGTCACAAACTGACAAAATTGAACGTTTCTTAATTTTTCTTAACTAGGGTACACGTGGACAAGATGGACAAGACGAAAGTCATGTCTAATGTCCATGTTGTGCCAACTCCCGTGATTGTCGGAGGCTCTGCACTCGAAGTTGTTGACGACTATGTATACCTGGGACAAACGGTCCAGTTAGGTAGGTCCAACTTCGAGAAAGAGGTCACTCGTCGAATCCGACTCGGCTGGGCAGCGTTCGGGAAGCTTCGCAGTGTCTTTTCGTCCAAATTACCGCAGTATTTGAAGTCAAAAGTCTTTGACCAGTGTGTGTTGCCAGTGATGACTTACGGATCTGAGACGTGGGCGCTAACGATGGGCCTCATAAGAAAGCTCAGAGTCACTCAGAGGGCTATGGAGAGAGCTATGCTCGGGGTTTCTCTGCGGGATAGAATCAGAAATGATGATATCCGCAGTAGAACTAAGGTTACCGACATAGCCCGAAGAATAGCGAAACTTAAGTGGCAGTGGGCGGGGCACATTGCTCGCAGGACTGATGGCCGATGGGGCCAGAAAGTTCTCGAATGGCGTTCACGGACCGGAAGACGAGCTGTTGGTAGGCCTCCAACAAGATGGAGCGACGACCTCGTAAGGGTCGCGGGATCGCGATGGATGCGGAAGGCACAAGACCGGTCTAAGTGGAGAGCCTTGGGGGAGGCCTATGTCCAGCAGTGGACGTCTTTCGGCTGATATGATGAGGGTACACGTTATTTTGTAAATGCCCAGGTATATTCTTTAAATTAGACCTAAAGTCTTAAATGTAGTTCATACGGTGTCCGTAAACTTTGTTTCGTACTCATGTCTACTCGTTGCAACTTTTTGCTTTCTTATTTTCCTCAATCACCCAAAAGTTAGCTGGAAGAGATCCCTTAAGATAAGTTCGTCTTTGTACGTTTCTATTCTGTAAATAAAAATGCATTGGTGACGCCTCCGGCGTTGCAAATGTCCACAGGCGGCGGTGACCACATTCTATCAGGTGAGCCGTCTGCCTGTTTATGTGACGATGGCAATAAAAAAATGCCTATATATATAATTATAATATTTGTGACGTCACTTTAGAATAGTTCTTTGTTTTTTTATGGCAGAGAGAAGGGAAGTAGGCAAGACACGGGCCTTCTGGCGTAATCAGAGCCCTATATACATTTGTAATCTCAAGACATCAAACTCAAGACTGCAATCTTAAGACGAATAATTTACTTGACAGTAATGGCAGCTGAGAAATCAATAATATGTCTGAAGCAATATGGAATCACCTAGCAGAATAAAGCCTCAGTGCCTACTTAAATAAAATATAAACAGAAATATTATTTAAAATAAAAAAAGAATTTTATAAACAAAAAAACGGGCAAGAGCATGTCGGACCATGCTCAGGGTAGGGTTCCGAAGCCGTTAAGTACTACAAACATAAAAATCAACAAGTAATAACTAATTTTATATTTAATGTCCATTGGTGCCGTCTCAGTTGATTTTAGTAGGTATAAACACTTTAATCACCTGTATCTCAAGAACCAATGTCTTGTCATGTCTTCCCGTGGATGTCGTAAGAGACTAAGGGAATAAGGGCTTGTAGTACTGTTAGGCGATGGGCTTGCAACCTGTCACTAATACACTAGTAAACCTTGGCCTGATTATGCGAAATGTGGATATAGATTTATAAACAAGTCTTTATAGAGTTGTTGGTATTTCTGTAGCTCTGCCTCCCCCACTCTGGGAATCAAGGTGTGATGTTATGTATGTATGCATTATACAAATATTTGCTTATACCAAGATTCGAATCCAGGACAGGGTTAAATAACACCCCATTTAAAAGCTCTCGACAAAACTCAACGAGAAATACCCAGTTAATTTTAAAGCCAAAACCCCTCCAATATCGTTATAACGGGAATTGCAATCAAAACTACGTTAACACCACTAGCTAACGTTGAAACGGTGAAAAATGCTCACACGTTTCAATTGCTCTTTGGAGTGCAGGATTTAAAATTTAATATTTTACCCGCGTCGAATTTAAAATTTTATAAAATTAGCACACTTTGTGAGACGATATCTCATCCTAAATAATGATGCGTTAGCCTAGTTGGTAATGACCCTGCCTACGAAGCTAGCGGTCCCAGGTTCGATTCCCGGTATGGGCAAATATTTGTGTTAGAGCGAGAAGGTCTTGGTTGTTTTTTACATATTTCGCTAAATATGTAAGTTTATCGTGGTCTAGTACCTATAGTACAAGCCTAGAGCTTAGTTTGGGACTTGAACAATTAGTGTCAGATTGTCCGATGATGTTTATTTATTTTATATCTATGGGTCTCAGATCCCACGTACCATCGGGGCCCGTGTGCTCGTTTTCCTCTTCGCCATTATACTCCTTTTTTCTTTGTTTACACCTATTTCTTCTGGAAACATATTATTTTCATACGATGCAGCTGCCTTTATTTTCTAGTAAATAAGCGCCATCATAAAGATAACATCTTGAAAGAAAACGATATGGTAATTTATAGAATTCCATTTGATCGAACGCTTTTTTCTGCTAAAACCATGATGTTTTCAGGATGTCTTAAACTTTTATTACGTATGTTACGCTAGGTTAGGTTTGTGACTACCAGAAAAATAAGTCGTGAGGCCTTTCTATGAAATAATTCTTCTACGTAATGATTTAGGCGGACGACGGATGCAAATTACGTCAAAATCATGTCAAACGTTAACAGTAATATGGATATGACTACAATTGGTTTAAAAAGAGAACGTTGAAGTAAATAATCATATTTTTTTCTGTATTACATATTTCAGTCAATTCCTTTTATAGTTCACTATCCATTTATATAGGAAAAAATTACAAGTGGCCAGAACTTTCTTAATATATTAATTATGTACTAGGTATTAGCGAAAACTCGACATATTTGTATACATAAATGTTACTAGAAATTTAATAAAAGTCTTATCCACATTATGCTTTCGTAACCATATTACATCAATCGTCCCCTTTTTGGTAATGAAACATGCGTTGAATGGTGTTTCGATAAAATGATAGGAATAGAAGAGATTGGCATTAACTATAAGTAACTCTCAATTTAGAATATACATGATGTTCCAATTTTATGTGTTCCCTTCGACTTATGGTAACATAGTTCTGACTATGGTTTATTTCACAGGGCCGATATCGGCGGAGATCTTTGGGAAAGGTTTGTCCTGGAGTGAATTATCATGATGTATTACTGACGTCACGTTAGCCCTGTTGGTTCACCCTGCTTTTGAAGCTAGCGGTCCCGGGCTAAAATCCCGGTACGGACAAATATTTTTGTGTGATGAGCGCGAGTATTTTTTCCTCAGTCTTGGATGTTTTCTATGTATTTAAGTATATATTTCTCTATGTAAGTAAGTTTACCGCTCTCTAGTACTAGTAGTACAAGCCTAGAGCTTAGTTTGAAACTAGGTCAACTTGTGTGACATTGTGCCGTAAGATTTTATTAGAAAAAAAAAACGAAATTTTCATTTGTTCCCCAGTTCAGGTCTAGCTTTATTCAAGGCCTCTAAAACATTAATACTCGAGTGTAATTAGGGTTATAAACTGTATAAACGAGGAAGCTGTCACTTCAACAAAAAATAACTCCCCTCCATAGAAAATAACCTACAAAAGGCGACATTAGTCCATATTACTTGCATATTTTTTAATATGGCTACAGTAAACTGAGCGCATGGTTAACATGCACATTCTCTTCAAATATGTACCATATGGCTGTGTGTTAAAGTCAACGTTGGTTAAGCAGGTGGGGCTGGGTATTTTACTTTTATAGTACCTATGAAGATGCCTCGTTTCCTGCAGTAAACAAAAAATGACAAATTTATGTCACACACGTATTTAGTAGGGTTTTGTATACTTTTAAGGGTTTTGTTTCTGAAGGGTGTCAAACAGGAAATTTTTAGGGTTCCGTAGTCAAACTAGGAACCCTTATAGTTTCACCATGTCCGCCCGTCCGTCCGTCCGCAGCCTAGAGTAGAGACTCTTTGTACTAGAAAGCTGCAATGTAACATGAATATGCATACAAGTCACGCCAACAAAGTAATATAATAAAATATAAATAAAAAAAAAATGGGTAGGTACCTTCCCTACACTTTATTTGGGGATGTATTTTTTATTTTTTCGTGTCTACCCTATAGTGTGTGATGTCGTTGGAAAGCTCTTTCAAAAATATTACGAGTTTGTGAAAACGAACGAAAATTTTACGATTAAGTAAATTGTTTATGAAATATTAAGCTTTAAAGCGCAAATTTTTGTTTTACTAGTGTCGTCGTCTTCGTCGTCCCCTACAGCCAAAACTATACATACTAAAAATCAGAAAAAAAACTTAAATGAAAGAGCATACTATTAAGAATTTTAAAGGAAAATTATGACGACTAAGTAGAACATCATTGGTTCTTGAGATACAGGCGATTAAAGTGTTTATACCTACTAAAAGCATCTAAGACAGCACCAATTGACTTTAAATAGAAAATTTGTTATTACTTGTTGATTTTTACCTTTGTAGTACTTAACGGCTTCGGAACCCTACACTGAGCATGGTCCGACATGCTCTTGCCCGGCTTTTCTAACTACTTTGTTCGTCCATCCTAGCTGTAAACAGCTGTATATTTTGGACCGTACGAGATAGCGGATTGTTATTTCTAGAATATGTATTATTATTACGGCGAATTCAATGGATCTTATTCATCAACCACCCGCCAAACAACAGTGTTTGCATTCTTGTGTTCAGGTGTGGGGATAAGGCAACCGTTGAAATTACTAGCATAGAAGCGTTCCATCTTAGTCCTCAGGGTTGGCAACGCATTTGAAGTCTTAGGATTATAGTCTTGAGAATTCAAATGTATTTGGGTCTCAGACTCCACTTACCATCAGGTGGCATACGTGCTCGTGTGCCTTCTCCTTTAAACATAAGCAACGTCATTCACGGTCACTTTTCTTCGCTTCAAAGAGTTGTTCGCCGTGCAATCTCCGTTGTCATATACAAGCTCCTACTATCATAGAGGCATTCCATCTTAGTCCTCAGGGTTGGCAACGCATTTGAGGTCTTAGGATTGCAGTTCTAAGATTATAGTCTTGAGAATTCAAAGGCCGTTTGGTCTCAGATTCCACTTAACATCAGGTGGCCTGAGTGCTCGTGTTCTTCTTATCATAAAAAGACATTCATTCTAGCGATACAAAATTATGACTACGGATAATTATGTCAAAGTTAATTATACCAAACAAAAATATAAGAAAAAACGTGCGGGGCTAAAGTACGCATAATTTAAAAGGACTTTAATCCTTTGGAACTTATAGTAGGTATACTTAGGTGCGGAGCAAGCTTCGGATTTCGCAATCGTAAATTCCCAACTTCGATCCGAGACCAGAACATACGAGTACTATCGGAAACATTGGCAGTTTAGAATTCTAAGGGAAAAATAAAGTTCGCGAGCTCGGAAAATACTGTTCAAGGCAATATCGCCTTAAAAGGTAAGATTATCTTTTAAATACTTGTCTCAAATTGTTACATCATGTACGCTTTTTTATGTTTAGTAACTATTTTGCCATTTCATGGCCAAGCGAGGCGTAACCAGGATTTAAGATAGAAGGATAATGATCATGTTTGTTTTATTGAATTAGAAATCAATATATTTGAAACCGATTGACACATTTAAATGGCATTTGCGACACATCAATTGACCATTAAAACTGGTCTAAAGTCAAAGTCAAAGTCAAAATATTTACTGCAAGTCACATTACACAAAACAACAGATATAACAAATACAAAGGTATCATGTGAGGGCGTCTGCACACAACGATATTGCTTTTGGGCTAATTAATTCAATTCAATTCCATTCAATATAATGCAAAATTCGTTAAATTATTTGATATTTAAAATTATTGGAGACGTTTTACGTTTCAATTTACGTAATTCATTGAGATTGTTGAGGAGAACATCCTCATCAATTGTTGAGGAGAACATCCTCAGCGAACTGCTAAGATTATAAAAACATTTGTTTATGCAAAGGTATTTTAATGAGATAATTTCACAAGCAACACTAACTCTAATATTGCAAGGAATAAAAACAACTATTTCCTTTAGAAAGTCACCGACTTAATAGTTTTCCGTCTCATTGGCATAAAATATGCAGGCCGTTCGTAGCGGGCAGGATTTAAGTTGTAAACTCAATCATAGCTGGCCGCCTCAACCGCTGCTGTTTATGCTAGCCTGGTAGCTTGGAACAGACAATGTAGACAGTGGTTACATTTTTTTTATTAATATTGACGAATAATGACGCGCCCCTCTACTGCATAAAAGCCTATAGTTTCTATGAAGTTTTCTGTGAAGAGGCGTAAAAAACCGGGCTTGCATGTCAGACCATGCTCAGTGTTGGGTCTCGAAGCCGTTAAGTACTGCAAACATAAAAAACAACAAGTAATTGTGATGTGTAGATACATCCAATTAGGCTAGCTACTTTCTTATATGAAACTCATATTTATCATCAATATGTAACAGTAAGCATGTGTTTTATTGCTTAGCCAATCCTCTCCAAGTAAGAACATTACATGGCGACCCTGCCAGGATCCTTTGTGACAGATGTGTCAAGTTTACAGTGCTCGGTTAAAAAATTTCATGAGCTTTGTGAGAAAATTGCAAGGTATCGTGCCATTGTCGGGGTGCTGCTATGGGCAATTATATTAGCATGCACAGTCTACAGGAATTGCAGCAAACAATAAAAGGGGTTGATACGCATGCTCATCCTGTTGAGAATCCAATATGGGGTCCAGGACATCAACAGTAGAAAAAGAAGAGGTCATTATAGCCCAAAACAGTCAAAATAACAAAGCCAGCTCGTCTCAGGATATTGTTGGAAGCGACCATACATCCTACATGGTTATCAGCATGGCAATAATGGTGACGATTATGTTCTGCTACCTCGTCTGGACAAAGGTGCTGAAGAGCATTTCTCTTTTTTTAGGGTTCCATAGTCAAACTAGGAACCCTTATAGTTTCGCCATGTCCGTCCGTCCGACCGCAGCCTAGCGCAGACTCTAAGTACTAGAAAGCTGCAATTTGGCATGAATATACATATTAGTCACGCCAACAAAGTGGTACAATAAAAGGATTTATTTTTTTTGAGGGTACTTCTCCTACACGTAACTTGACGATGTATTTTTTTTTTCACGTCTACCCTATAGTGTGGGATGTTTTGATAGGTATTTCAAAAATATTACGCGTTTGTGAAAACAGTTTTTCGATTAAGTTATCCGTTTATGAAATATTAAGCTTTATAGCGCTAATTTTTGTTAGACTCAAGTGTTCTTTCCCTACAGCCCAAACTACAAATACAAAAATCTGAAATGAAAGAGCATATAACGAATTTTAAAGGAAAACTATCACTACTAAGCAGACATCATTGGTTCTTGAGGTACAGGCGATTAAAGTTTTTATACCTACTAAAATTATCTAAGACGGCACCAATTGACTTTAAATAGAAAATTAGTTATTACTTGTTGATTTTTATGTTTGTAGTACTTAACGGCTTCGGAACCCTACACTGAGCATGGTCCGACATGCTCTTGCCAAGTTTTTTGCCAGTTTGAGTGACATCGCCAGATTAAAAAAAAATGCAGGTAGGTAGAGAACATCAAACTATGCAAAAAATAAATAATCTTCTATTGTCTCTAGAAAAAATATGGAAAGTTCCTTTTATGTTACCAAAAACGTATGAATATAAAAGTAACACAAAAGGAACTTTCTATACAAATATTTTGGAACACATCAGAATATTATTTAATGATTGCATAGTTTGATGTTCTCTACGTTCCTGCAATTTTATTTCGAAATCTAGCGGAGTCACTCAAATTGCAAAAAAATAGAGAAATGCTCTGAAAAGCCTCACATAGAAAATTGAGACAAGCTACGGCTGTTAGCGCTGCGCCGGCGTGCGGAGGGTCGGTGTAAGGAGTGAGTGTAAAAAGTGTATGTGTATTATATGCGTGGTGTCTAGCTATCAAGGTTCATGCGATACAGCCTGGGGACAGATAGACAGACAGACAGTGGAGTCTCAGCAATAGGGTCCTGTTTTTACCCTTTGTGTAAATATAATTTGCTCAAAGATATTAACCAGTTTGCTAACATGAAGTGAAACAACTGCGCGTTAACCCTGCTGCGACCGCGAAAGAACTCCCCAGATTTGTCCGGGATAAAGAGATACCGCTAATGCGGATAGTTCTAACAGCACAACTACCGGCTGAATCTTAATGCTAACGGTTTTTGAACGACTTTAGAGTAGGTATAGGAGTTGGGTGTTAAGAATATAGTTTCCTTTAAGTGTTGGCAGGACGTTTAGGCTGGTCCTTGAGTCTTTAAAGAGGGGGGGCGGAATATCACAGGGGTTTAGAGAGTCTTTATATGGGTCGCCACTTTCCCGAACACATGGTTGAGAGAGGTGATGGCTGAGATACGCGTCCTACTCGTGAACGGGTGCTGTTTGTGGGGTCCGTATTTTTTTTGAGCAAAAAACACGTTTGTTGAATTGGAGCCCCCTAAAATATATATTTAACTATCACGGTTAATGAGATACAGCCTGGTGACAGACGGACGGACGGACGGATTTATTTAGTAACAACTTTTATGTATACATGTTTTAAAGCAATTAAATATTTTGAATTTGAATTCAAATATGAAGGAGAAAAGGGGAAACTCATTAAACTAAGTTGAATATTAATAATTGTGACTTGTGTTAGGAGGGAGATCTTACGGGAGGCGTGCACTGAAACGACAAGATCCTGCAACGGCTGCAACATATAGATTAATTAAAAACTTTTTAATACCCACTTTTTATTCCCCGTGTGGTTTCCGGGTAAGAATAATCCCACTCCATGTCTTCCCGTGGATGTCGTAAGAGGCGACTAAGGGAATAAAGGCTTGTAGTGCTGTTAGGCGATGGGCTTGCAACCTGTCACTAGCACACTAGTAAACATCTCAGCCTACTTGTGCAAAATGTGGTTACAGAATTATAAACATATATTTTTAGAGTTGTTGGTGTTTCTGTAGCTCTGCCTACCCCACTCTGGGAATAAAGGCGTGATGTTATGTATGTTTGTATGTGCTTCACCGAAGTAAAACGTAATGAAATGAGGGTTGGTGAACCATACTGCAATGCTGTTCATGATGCTCCTATCTTATTATACTGTGATAAACTATACTCCACAGTGTTTAACATGTTCAATAATAAATCACCAGCATTTAATTGAAATTTCGACAACATACCGTTTTTAATACGCAAACATTTTAATTCCACAATACTAATGCTATCTCTTTTATTCATATTCGCTCCAAGCAATCACCTCTTTCTCCGTTTGCATATTGTAAAAAACTCGTCCGGACCTGCCCGCTTAGATTCATACGAAATCTGGGTAAGGACCAAATAGTTGGACCATAGTTGAGCGTAGTTAACCATACAAACAACAAAAGTGAAAAAAAATCAGTTGTGACACAAAAATTATCTCTACAAATGTATGGCTAATTTTCGTGTCACAACGGAAAAGTTTCATAGAAAATTGAATTGAGTGCGTGGCCAACTTTTTGGTCCTTATCCATCTACCAATTACCTAATTCGTATAACAAACAGTCTTAATAACTACATAATCTACTTATTTTGATTAATCTAAAGATTTAAAAAACGTACTTGCATCTGAATTTGTAACTAAAGCTGGATCCACGTATGTATCATTTTGCCGTATTGTATCTCCATCGCGTAGCACTGTCGCGTATCATGATTGTTAGTGTAGACACAAAAAGATCGCAATCAAGCATGATTGCGATCGCGCGTAGCAACGCGTAGCAACGCGTTGTATCTGATCGCTTACGATCCATGTTGCTACGCGTTTAATAAATACCCCGCATGCTAGCGATCGGATATCTATGTACCTACTATCAGTATAGCGAAACTTCTAAATGTAATGAAATAAATGAATTTGATTTGGTTTGATATGCGTATCTAGATCGGTAGGGTACGTCCTCACTGAGAGCGTTGGGCGTCGAACCACATGAACGGACCACAGTAACGCTCGGCTTAACGTTCACACGACTCGAATATTACGCACGAATGCTCTCAGTGAGGACGCACCATAAGTATTTATAGTATGTTTTGATACTGTATCATGATACACGCACGCACGCACGCACGAACGCACGCACGCACGCACGCACGCACACACGCACGCACGCACGCAGGCACGCACGCACGCACGCACGCACGCACGCACGCACGCACGCACGCACGCACGCACGTACGCACACACACACACACACACACACACACACACACACACACACACACACATAGCTAGAATGTAAATGTAGCTTGTTGAATAGGGTTAACTAATTTAAAAAAAGTGATTCCGGACGAAACTGCATCCTGTAACACAGGGTTTCCTAATGTTTTATAATATGCAAAATTTTCATTTTAATTTTTTAAACGCGATGACTCTAGTGATACGGTATACCGAAAGTTAGCGTCCATACTTAGGATACGCCTGCTCTATACTATACGCATGATCCTGATCGCCAAAATGATACAAATGTGAACCCAGCTTAAGCTAACTTAAAAATGGTAAAGACCAACACTTGCAATGTCCTTTATGCAAATTATGACGTTACTAACCCTTTAAATTTCCGCCTTACGTCACAGCAACTTAGTCACTACAATTAGCAGCCATCTTGTATTCATAAAGTCTTCCATTCCTTCTAAGAAATATTAGTAGAATTGCAGTTGGCACATACGCGAAATCTAATTGTTATTCCTAAGACTATGCGATGTGAAATTAAATGCTTGGTTTGTAATTATAAGATGTTAAGTGCATACAAAGAAGAGCAATGGATTTCCGGCGTTTTAATTTCATTTGCAGTTATAATTTTTTTGTGGTCACAGGTCTAACCTAACCTAGGTTACGTAACATATGCTTAACCTAAAATCAATAAGATTTCAGCCAAAAGTAGCTTAAAATGAAATGCGATGAAACGACACATTTGATGAAACAAGTTTCGACCCCCATGTTCATACCTTTTATTTGAATACATTCTAGTCTTGTGATTTATAATCTGTGGTTTGTTAAAAATAAAAGTTCTTCCCGCCGACGTCTTACGCAACTGATGTGCTTGTTTCAGCTAAAGCTTCAAATATAAATAATTCGGAAACCAAACCGACAAGATCGCCATAAACAACTTTTCTGAACTTTTTTTTTACCATAGGTTACATAGATTTTACAACCCGCCTACCGGCTAAATAGGCTTGATAAACTCAAAGCAAATACATTAACGATTTTTATAACAAAATATTATAATATACGACCCGATTTTTCAATCGGCAGATAAAAGAATTAATTTAAAGTAAGCATTTTCCTGTTCCCTTGTTTCGAAATTGAAAATTCCTTTTCTTTTATTGTTATAATTTAGCTGTCAGCTAGGTTATCCGAAGATTGGAAAATCAGGGCCTCTATTCTACGCAGTAATACTATATTGCCGTTGACATGTTACGGTATTGATTTTAGCTTGGCAGCCATTACAGTCAAGTAAATGAAAGTTATCGTTACGTTTGCAAGGACTAGTTCTTCAGTTTATTATTCTAGTTATGGCTTTTGACGTAGAGACCTCGTTGTGTTGTTCTCCTAGACTAAATAATTATTTTTAGTTTAATGTTATTAACCTTACATTTGTAAGGATTTTATTCGTTCTAGCTTTAATAATAATAATTATTATTATTACTTGTAATGTAACCTACTTTTAAGTATTACTGTACTTTTTGATTGAAAAAATGACCTTCTGCTGGAGTTTCTTGGCGCTTCTTTTCCGCAATAATGGTCTTATCTGAAGCGCTAGTAAATTCACTTCATATTACCGACGTGTAAAAGAACTATATGGTGGCCTATTTACTGAATAAACATTTTGATTTTGGGTTGAAAATACAATAAGATCTCGAAAGCAATATCATAAAACATTCAAATTCAAACTAGCCAGTTTTAAATCCATCCAAACTCTTCCGTAAACTATCAGGTAGTAAAATCTAGCGTCCTATTTCAAATTTAGAACACTCAGCACCATTCTTATATAGTCCTCGTTTACTTTTAATTGGCTAGCAGCAATGATCTCGATTGGCAGCCTCCCAGCGTAGCCTGCCCTATCCAAACCACAACAGTACCTCTCTCCTTCTTACACACATGTCAACGTTACCAAGTTAGAGCGCGACAGCAATAACCAGACGGGGTAGTATCGGTCGTAGTGATATGTAATCTGTGGTTTGACCCGGTGACGCCGAGGTCACAAAGTTCAAACTTTCAAATGCGGAACGTTACGTAGATAGAGTTAAAAGTGGTTTCGTATTCGTTTGGATTCATTCCAAAACTGTTATGTAATAGACAACACGCTTGTAAAGCCGGCCTCACATAGTGTTGTTAGTTAAGAGTATAGCTAGCTTTATCCTTGTTTTTTCTTACATATAAATACTTTAACGTAGTGTTTGAACTGCAGCACTAATCTGTCAACGGCTTTAAAGCGACAAGGTACAAAAGTGTGTACACAATCAATTCAACCCGTTGAAATCTAATTGATTTTAACAAATTATTATTGTCATCATAACGTTGACGTCATAATAGCTTTTATTTACTTGATAGTAATGGCTGCCAATTTAAAAACATTACGGTGGCTCTATACTCGGTATAGTTTAATTGATTTGACATGTTGTCGTATTATCTACGTTATGTTAGCTCTTATTCCCTTAAGAGTAAATGGCGGCCGAGTTAAACGCAAAACGAAAAGAAAACATCTGGGTGAGTACAAAAAGTTGGACCTTAGTTAAGTGTAGTTAACGAAGGCGAAAAAAGGTCCAATGCGACGAAAAGGCATCCTTACAATTTTACAGCAAATTTTCGTCGCACAATATATCTAAACGTTTCATAGAAATGAGTTGCCGGGTTAGAATAGCGCCACTCCAGGTCTTCCCGCGGATGTCGTGAGAGGCGACTTAGGGAATAAGGGCTTGTAGTGCTGATAGGCGATGGGCTTGCAACCTGTCACTAATACACTGGTAAACATCTTAATTGTGTAAAATATGGTTACTGAATTATCAACAAGTCTTTTTAGAGTTGTTGGTATATCTGTAGCTCTGCCTACCCCACTCTAAGAATGAAGGCGTGATGATTGTAAAACAATTAGCTTACCGCGTAGAATATATATAAAATAAATAAATATAAATATCTGGAGACAATCTCACACAAATTGACCTAGTCCCAAACTAAGCTCTAGGCTTGTGCTATGGGTACTAGACAACGATAAACATACTTATATACAGAAATAAATACATAGAAAACATCCAAGACTCAGGAACAAATGTTCGCGCTCATCACACAAATATCTGCCCTTACCGGGATTTGAACCCAGGACCGCTGGCTTCGGAGGCAGGGTCACTCCCAACTAGGCCAACGTGTCCAATATAGACCCTAATAGCATCAGCAAGTAATAATTTGAGTAGCTCTTAAAATGCTAGTTTCCTGTATAATAGAGGGAGCGCCAAAATCACATCTCGACACTCCAGCACGTACTGGAGGGTGCTCCGCTAGTGCCCGATAGGCCTCCGATTTGCCACTTGTTAGCATTCTGCCCTGCTAAACAAATGGCAGTGTAGCAAATGCAACATTATTGCTAGCGATACAGGATTGACTCTGCTTTAGCTATTGAATAGCAGATACTGCCTTTTGGCTTATGAGAGCAGCATTGCAGGCTCTCTATTTGACTGGGTAACCACATTACCTTTGACGTATTATTGCATTGTTTTTAACTCCACCATTATTCTTATTTATCAAGACATTTATTTCCCATATAAATTTACATAAAAAGAAATGTCTACAACAATTATATTAATAGCACATTGTTCAACAAGGGACTAAAGTAAGCCATTATGACACAAGATATTTGTCCACCCGTGCAAAGTGGGGGTTTGATTGCGAGAAAAATAAATCTTAAATTATAATGATGTTATGACAAAAACTTAAACAACCGTTGAAAATTTGTTTACTAAATGTCAATAATTCTTAAAAAATCTGTTACTTCAAACATGTCTAAGGCTATAGACGCCTTAAAAATTGCAATTTAATAGCCCTATCATTTTGACTCGCAACCCGTCACTGTAACGCAGAACGAGACAGCAATAAGGATGTTTTTGGGCTTAGAGCACTACAAATAGTCAATAGACATTTCCAAAACGAGGACTAAGGCGGTGGAGGTTGTATGCCCATCATTTAAACTACGAGCGATCTCAGAGATTTTATATCATAACGCCTTTATCATAGCCCTTCGCTCTTAAATTGTTAATCCTTACCCTTTGTGCCTTTTGTCCGTAATCTTAATTGATTGTATTTAGTTATTATTTTGCCCGTGTGGTTTCCGGGTTAGAATAGTGCCACTCCATGTCTTCCCGTGGATGTCGAAAGAGGCAACTAAGGGAATAAAGGCTTGTAGTATTATTAGGCGATAGGCTTGCAACCTGTCACTGATATACTAGTAAGCATCTCAGCCTATTTGTGGTTACAGAATTATTTACATGTCTTTAGAGTTGTTGGTGTTTCTGTAGCTCTGCCTACCCCACTCTGGGAATACAGGCGTGATGTTATGTATGTATGTATTATTAATACCGAATCTTTAGTCGGTGCACAAATGACTTTATGCGATGTAAATCAACTACTGCTACTGTATTGCTATTGGTGAGAACCTGTAATTGGCTTTTTGAATTTATGTAAGTTTCTAATGTAGTTGTGTTAGCTGTGGAACCGCTGTAGCTTAAATCGCTGCACAATTTGATTTTAAAGTTAGTAATTTTTCTTCAGTGAGCTTCAAAAATCCCCCCAGGTCTCAATAAAATATCTCTTCAGAAAATTTCTGAATTTCTGAGGTGTTAAAACATTATTAAAACACTATCTTTAGCCAGCGAATTTGCTACTCTAGGTTCAAATCGTAGCACTCCCACACTAGTTTATTGTTTTCTGTGTTAACTAAACCAAGAGATCTCCGAGCCCCAATAATTACTACAATTGTAAAGGCCACAATATATTGGACGTCCATTCTGTTTTGTAAGACTAACTAAGACCCAGGCGAGAATGTCAATAGAAGTTTAAAGCTAACTCGAAGGGATAGTGTTAAGTTATCAAGTTAAATAGGGTCTCTCTGTCAGGGAGTTGTTGATAGATCAACACGAGGTGAATTCCGAATTTACAAGGATTATAGTTACCATCAAGGAATCCGAATGTTTCGCAGTTTGACATAAAAAAAATAAAAAATATAAATATCACAGGACAATCTCACACAAATTGACCTAGTCCCAAACTAAGCTCTAGGCTTGTACTATGGGTACTAGACAACGATAAACATACTTAGATAGAGAAATAAATACTTAAATACATAGAAAACATCCAAGACTCAGGATCAAATATTCGCGCTCATCACACAAATATCTGCCCTTACCGGGATTTGAACCCAGGACCGCTGGCTTCGGAGGCAGGGTCACTCCCAACTAGACCACCGTGTCGTCATAATACGTAAATTAGCTGTATAACACGTGACACGACTAAAGATATGTGGAAAATGTGTAACTCAGCAAATTTGTCATTATTAAAAACCGAACCCGTGTGGTTGCCGGGTTAGAACAGTGCCACTCCATGTCTTCCCGTGGATGTCGTGAGAGGCGACTAGGGAATGAGGGCTTGTAGTACTGTTAGGCGATGGTCTTGCCACCTGTCACTAATACAACTGGTAAACCACCATCTTATCCATTAACCACCCGCTAAGCAACAGTGTTCGCATTGTTGTGTTCCGGTGTGGGGATAAGACAACCGGTGAAATTACTAGCATAGAGGCATTCCATCTTAGTCCTCAGGGTTGGCAACGCATTTGAGGTCTTGGGATTATAGTCTTAAGAATTCAAATGTCTATGGGTCTCAGATTCCACTTACCATCAGGTGGCCTGAGTGCTCGTGTGCCTCTCCTTAACATAAAAAAAAAAAAAAAAAAAAAAACATATGTGCAAGTAATTCTGTAGCTCTGCCTGCCCCACCCTGGAAATGAAGGCGTGATGTATAATGTGTTCCTTTTTATGCCAGGAAATAGATTATTCCCAGAGTAAACGCAATGTTAGAGTAACGGTTAGACAGTATGTTACCCAAGCTCGGATCGAACGTGCTATCCCTAGAGTTTAATGACTTAACTCAATATTCAGGCTGCTGCCGTTGGTCTTAGTGCATACGTACCTTATAATTAACAAGCACGTATAATCATTAGTTCATTCAGTACCCATATTGCTTATTTGCTTATGGAATTAATGATATACGAGTACACAATGTCAATTTGAACCGTATTAGTTAAAGCAACGACTGAAATGCTTCCGTTTTTAACCCCCGACGCAAAAAGAAGGGTGTTCTAAGTTTGATGTGTAAGTGTGTGTGTGTGTGTCTGTCTGTGGCGTCTGTGGTTTTCTAGCGGTGGTTCTTAGACATGTTTAATCAAAATCGATTGAGCCGTTTTTGAGATATTACGCTTTTAGGGGGTTAAAAGCCTCCGATATAACGGCGACACGCACCTGAATAGAGGCCCTGGGCCTCTATTCTACTTCGTTATAACGATATCGCGTTTGACGTGTTTTAGAATCGTTTATGCCACAGTCGCCATTATTGTAAATGACATGAGAGTTATCAAAACGTTGACAATACGGAAACACGTCAAACACGATATCGTTATTTATTACAGTGTTGAATTCCAGCCCAGTGCAAATTGCTAATATCGATGTACCTGTTTATACCTGCCTACCCCAAAGTTATGACGGGAAAAAATTATCAACCTAACGTTTGTATATTCTATAGGCATACTTTTCATTGGAGTGTCATTTGTCTATTAACCGAAACGACTTCTTGACTGATTTTATTTAGTCAAACCACTTGCAATATATTTTTTAACATATTTAATTAAATAGAATAATCCTTTTCATCGATTAACCAATTCGGTTAAGGATGTTGTATGCTCGGATCCTAGACTAAACCATGAGTTACCACGACCGTACTCGTTAGAGAGTCTCATGCTATGTCTCTCTCACTCCATTATAAATATAACAATACTATAAAGGAACGGTCACTGTAATACAGGATGATATTGAAACAGAGAATCGTTTGTTTTATAAACTAATTAAGGTAGCCCTAGGGTGGGATGTGTGATGACTTACGGATCTGAGACGTGGGCGCTAACTATGGGCCTTATAAGGAAGCTCAAAGTCACTCAGAGGGCTATGGAGAGAGCTATGCTCGGGGTTTCTCTGCGTGATAGAATCAGAAATGATGATATCCGCAGTAGAACTAAGGTTACCGACATAGCCCGAAGAATAGCTAAACTTAAGTGGCAGTGGGCGGGGCACATTGCTCGCAGGACTGATGACCGATGGAGTCAGAAGGTTCTTGAGTGGCGTCCACGGACCGGGAGACGAGCTGTAGGTAGGCCTCCAACAAGATGGAGCGACGACCTTGTAAAAATCGCGGGAACGCGGTGGATGCGAAAAGCACAGGACCGGTCTGAATGGAGAGCCTTGGGGGAGGCCTATGTCCAGCAGTGGACGTCTTTCGGCTGATATGATGAGGGTGGGATAATTTGATATGCATTTGCAGTTAGTTTCGTTGTGAAATTATATCTAATGATGCGTTGCAATTGGATTAAATTACTGGGCAAATGTAAATGAATCTCATTGATTTAGCTTGGTACTGTTAAATACGGCTCTATTAACAAAATAATAAAATAACCCAATTAAGCAGAAAAGTCAGACCAGATAACCTACGCAACCTTCCAAATCACCCAAGTTTTACTATACCAAAAAGTAATAATGAATACAGTCATAGAATGTGGCTACGTATTTTGCCCAGTATCTTGAACAGATTTCCATACGAACTAACAAGTAAAATTGAAAAAGAGATATTTATTATGTAAAAAATACCAGAATATGTAACTAAATTTAGTGGTAACATTTGTGATAATTATAGAATAATACAAAATGTAATAGTATGTTACAAATTGCAATAATAATTATGTAACCTTAACATATATAATATTTGTTAATTAAGATTGGATGTTAAGATAACCAAAACTTGTCTTTGAAGAAAATAAACTGCTGAAATTTTAATGTTTTTTTTTTAACCCCGCTGTTTACTAACAATTTAAACAGACGTTTTAGGAGGACGATGCGAGGGATGCGAGAAGGTTTTTCTTACCTTAAGCGTTGTCCGATTTTTGAATATGTTGTAGATATTATGAAAATCTATGTCTGTACGTTTTCTTTTCCAAAGAAACATGTATTAAAAAGAAACAAATAAAAAAAGGAAACGTACTATCCAAGTTTTTCATGAGAACTGCAAAATATTTAAAAAACGTGCAATTTAATTACGATCCTCGTCGCCATTAATGTTTGTGAAAGGAAACAACCGATACGCTTCACAGCTGAGGCGTCGATCTTATAGGTGAAGTTTTATCCGGCAAGTTTAAGAAGTCCCGTCGGAGCGTACAAAATACATTTTAGCGCGTACCTTTCTTAATTAGGCAGCTTTATACGACACTGAACTCGACTCACTGCCTGCTTTTAGCCACATTTTAGCGCGTGCCTTCTCAATTAGGCAGAGTTCAGTGTCGTATAAAGCTACCTGATTGAGAAGGCACGCGCTAAAATGTATTTTGGTGGGTTTACTCGTGGTGGGCCTCGATATTTATGCGCAGATGCAGATTTAGGGGGTGAGAAACGTTATCGCCCAGAGCTAAATTTGTATGGGTCCTTTTTGACAGCTAAGCGATTTAAGCATCGCTTCACAATTCTCTTAAGCGTTACACAGTGGACTATGGCTAACGCTTAGATTAGGTGAGGATTAGGATCGCAGTCTCGAAATTGTAGTCTTGAGATTTCTAATGTCGATGGGTGTCAGATCCCACTTACCATCAGTAGACCTAACATGCTGTAACGCGACAGATTTTGACGTAGGCTAGGGACTTTAATCCGTCTATTCCATATTCCAACGTAAAAATAAAGTGTAAGGAGGATTGTGAAGCAAAAAAATTCAATACAAAATGCGATAACGTTTTTTTCTCCTTAAACGTTGTCCGAATTGTTAGATTTTTTAATATGTTGTACACATATTATAAAAAACTAGGTATATACGTTTTTCTTACCAAGAAATTATTTACTCGAGAGAAAAAAAAACAAAAGCGGAAACGTACAGACCTAGATTTTCATAATATCTACAACATATTTTTGACAGCTACGCGATTTTAGAATCACGTCACAATCCTCTTAAGGTTTTAAATAAAAGTGTGTTTTGTGTGACATAAGTCCTTTTATTACTAAGCAACGCGGGTTGCTATCAAATTAACAATTTCATTATAATAAATTTATTTGACACTAGTTCCCGTTTGACGTAATTGAAACTAGTTCCACATACGGCGTATTACCCAGGTCGCCCTGTGTATTCATATGTCTTCATGCCATATACAGGTTGTCCGGCCAACCTTACTACAGGGCTGGATAGCTCAGCTCAGGAGTGTCAATTACAGTAACCTGGTTATTGCGGTTCCCTGGTTCATCATTTTCGATGCCATGACCACAGTTATTAGAATCTTTCAGTTTCGTTTGATGTGAAAGAAAGCTGATTAATACATACATACATACATAACATCACGCCTTAATTCCCAGAGTGGGGTAGGCAGAGCTACAGAAATACCAACAAATCTAAAAAGACTTGTTGATAATTCTGTAACCACATTTTGCAGAAGTAGGCTAAGATGTTTACCAGTTTAGTGACAGGTTGCAAGCCCATCGCCTAACAGCACTACAAGCACTTATTCCCTTAGTCGCCTCTTACGACATCCACTGGAAGACATGGAGTGGCACTTTTCTAACCCGGTAACCACACGGGCTGCTGATTAATTTACTTTAATACTCTTAACAAAATTACAAAAATATAAGCAGTTTTTTTTTAATTTTCAAGTCAAACTTAAAGTTTAGGAATCTGAGCTTTGGGTACGGAGTCATATTGAATTGCGACGTGACTGCGCAGCTCTTCTAAAAGACGAGCCTTACCTAACCTACGTAATCCATGCGTAAGATAACCTAAAAACGATAATATCTCATCACAAATTAGTTGTTGATCAAATGAAATTCGATGAAATGAGTGTCGAAGCTTCAAGCTCGAATCGCAATGGCAAAAACTTGAGGTGTTGATTCGACAGACAATATATATGTTATATGTACATATGGCGATGGAATGAGTCTGTGACTCAATTGGCATCCAATTCTGTTCCCATGCATATGTAAACAGTCCGTGTTAAGGCGCAGCGTGTATGAAGATAGTTTGTATAAAGTGCGATAGATGGCGTTGTAGGTATAATTTAACATAAAGTCACGCCTTCATTCCTAGAGTGGGGTAGGCAGAGATACAGAATTAACAACAACTCTAAAAAACTTGTTGGTAATTCTGTAACCACATTTTGCACAATCAGGCTAAGATGTTTACCTACCAGTGTATTAGTGTCAGGTTGCAAGCCCATCGCCTGACAGTACTACAAGCCCTTATTCCCTCGTCGCCTCTTTCGACATCAACGGGAAGACATGGAGTGGCACTATTCTAACCCGGCAACCAAAAGGCGTTTAATTACTTACTTAGGTCTGACTCACTGATGATTGAGTTGTTACGTAACACAATGAGTATTTTCGCAAACCTAATTCTACTTTCTTATTGTATAATTAGGTTCGAGAAAATACTGAATTTGTTATGAACGAAATACGGAACCCTCGGTGCGCGAGTCCGACTCGCACTTGATTGGTTTTTTAATGTTATTTTTAATAATAAGATTAATAAGTATTTGAAATAACGAAATACGGATGGCACAGAGTTTAATTTACATTGTTTTAGTTAATTTCGCTGATTAAAATAATTTAATTCCGTTTCAATAAGTAAATGTCAATTTGTTGAAAAAAACTTTTTTGACGTTTTCAAAATCAGTTATTGATACGGCCCTTGATTGCAAACTTTAGCTTTTAGTCTTGAGGTTGCAAATAAATGGTCTCAGATACCACTTTCCATCTGTTTGCCTTGTTTCCTTATTTTTGCCTTCGCTATGTCATAATTAACGGGAACAATCTCTTTCTTTCTCGTTTTATAATATTAATATTAAATCGTTGCGTTATTTATGACTGTAACTTGTTTTGTGAGCTATAAAAAAAAGTCAGCCCGTGTGGTTGCCGGAGCCCGTGTGGTTGCCGGGTTAGAATAGTGCCACTCCATGTCTTCCCGTGGATGTCGTAAGAGGCGACTCAGGGAATAAGGGCTTGTAATATTGTTAGGCGATGGGCTTGCAACCTGTCACTAATACACTAGTAAACTTCTTGGCCTGATTGTGCAAAATGTGGTTACAGAATTATCAAGAAGTCTTTTTAGAGTTGTTGGTATTTCTGTAGCTCTACCTACCCAACTCTGGGAATGAAGGCGTGATGTTATGTATTTAAAAAAAAGTCAGCTGGTTCAATAACCCTTTCTACTCAAGTTTTTTTTTACATTTATTTAATTTATTTATCTTATTAAAATATACAACAAAACTCAATACAACAATCTGAAAAACTGCGTAAGAGTAACATAACTAAATCTCACTAAATACAGATCATTCCGGGAAACCTTTACGGAAACTTTAATCAATTCAAAAGATTATTCAAAAATGAACACAGCTTCTATTAATTAAAGTTTCAATGAAACCCATCCTACTTCGCTTGCCCTTAACGGCAGAAGTCCGAACGTTATCGAACAAAAACGATCACCACCCGTTATTCAATTAATAGCTTTATTTTTATTGCGCTGTCGTCTATTTCGCCGATAGCAATATAGCATTTTTCAACTTAGAAATTTAAAGGTGATAAAACTGCTATGTTAGTGTACCTAGAGTTTTAGTTGTTTAGAATTGCAGTGGGCAAAGCTAAACCGCGGCTATGTTTGGTTTGTTGTCAGATGTAGTAATTTTATCGATTTTCACTTCATCGATCGTATTCCTTGTGGTTGCCGGGTTAGAATAGTGCCACTCCTTGTCTTCCCGTGAATGTCGTAAGGGGCGACAGAGGAAATAAGGGCTTGTAGTCCTGTTAGGCGATGGGCTTGCAACCTGTCACTAATACACTAGTAAACATCTTGGCCTGATTGTGCAAAATGTGGTAATAGAATTATACGAAAGTAAATAATAATAATAAATAAATAAATCACAGCACAATGTCCCAAAAATTGACCTAGTCCCAAACTCACTAGGCTTGTATTATAGACAACGATAAACTTACTTATATAGAGAAATATATCACACTCGTGCTTCGTGCCCATAGTACAAGCCTAAAGCTTAGTTTGGGACTAGTTCAAAATGTGTGACAGTGTCCCGTGATATTTATTTATTTTATTTATCACACAAATATCTGCCCTTACCGGGATTTGAACCCAGGACCCGAGCTTCGAAGGCAGAGTCACTACCAACTAGGCTAGCGTGTCGTCAGTCTTTTTAGAGTTGTTGGTATTTCTGCAGCTCTACCTACCCCACTCTGGGAATGAAGGCGTGATGTTATGTGTGTATGTTTATTAATGTTAGGGACACTGGAAAACAACAACACGAATACTGTTGCTTGGCTGAAAAACGAACCCTGCACAGACAGACGGGAAAACAGAAAGCACCTTTTAGGCACGAAACTTTACCAAAATCAAATTAAACGGATAACTCCCAAAGCTTACAACCATTCGCCATTATACATAGTTCCATTTCTGTAGGCGCACTAACATCGATGGTCGTACGTCACAATTACCTTTGCCCCAATCACGTAACTGTGCGTGTCGCTACCCCTTTGTTGGAGAGCTAACACAGAAAAAGGCAAAATAAAACAGCCTGTAACTCAAAAGAACACAACCACCGTTGAATGCTTGAGCAATTTCAAGCTTCCCAAATAGAATTTAACATCGCATATGCAATAGAAGCTGAACAATACAAGGTGGCCTTTTTTAAGAGGGTAGTATATGCTCTTGACCCTTAATCATAACGTCTTTAGAGCCATAATTGCCTGCGGCCGTCTAAACCGCAATGCGGTAATATTAAGGTATGACAGGAACTTTAATGGGTAAGTAAAAATTAAGGGTGAAATCGGTTAGTCTACATGTAAGCAGTTTGTGTAGATTAGAAATTATTTTCTTTTGATAATGTGTGTTAATCGTTTTTGTACACGGATATAGTTTGATTGCGAATTATACTCGCATTAAGCACTAGGTTTTTTTTTTTTAATTATTATTGTAAATATAATTTTGTTTACATAGTGCCTTAGTCTAAATGTCACCAAACTGTGTGTCAGTTTGTTGGCGACCGATGCGCTCAAAAACCTAATACTACTTGCCTATGACTCCATCTGCGTAGAACTCATTTATTTATTTATATTTATTTTAAATAAAATACTAGCTGTTACCCGCGGCTCTGTCCTCGTAGAAGTCGTTTATCGGTATTCCCCCGGAAACTGTCCAATTTTCCGGGTTTTTTTTATTAATAAAGATCCACATTAAATAAGTATCGCAGAGTTTTAAATAATGAAAAACTACAAAAGTGACAGAGGCTTATGAGTAGTTAGTGAGTTCGGATAAAACACCTATGTCATATTAGAACTTAACCTATATGTGTGCCAAGTTTCATTCCGATCGGTTCAGTGGTTGAAGCGTGATTGAGTAACAAACATCTAAATGTCCAACTTTCTCATTAATGATATAAGTAAGATTATATGTCCGTCATCGGGTTTTTAAATTGTCTCTGTATCGAATTAATTTATTTACTAAATCGAAGTTCCAACAACAATTTATTATACAATAAACTTCGTGTCGCCATTAACATTTTGATATAACTTTACAGTACCAGTTATAAATTCCGATACTTAATCAATTAATAAACAATCTACAGGCTGATTGGAATAATACTCTAGACGTGATAGCGAATAACGTAATTAAAAAAGTACAGGGATTCCATTAAATTACCTAAACCGAGCCAGATGGTTAATAAAATTGATTTGAGGCATATCTCTCGATAACTATAGATGGCGATCTCCTGGAAGAGCCTAAAAATCATGAACAATATATACTAGGTGATTTTGGAGTCATGATCAGGAATAGCCAAAAGTGAATAAGATGGTCATACTGAACAACCTTTCCGATGGGACCAACCACGAAATCGCCAAAAAAAACCAGCTGTTCCATACATTAACTCTCAATTAATTCACCGTTAATGTATGGAACAGCTGTTTTTTAATGCTAAGGAGAAGGCACACGAGCACTCAGGCCACCTGATGGTAAGTGGAATCTGAGACCCATAGACATTTGAATTCTCAAGACTATACTCCTAAGACCTCAAATGCTTTGCCAACCCTGAGGACTAAGTTAGAATGCCTCTATGCTAGTAATTTCACCGGTTGTCCTTTCCCCAAAACAGATCACAACAATGCGAACTGCCGTTACTGGGTCATACACAGATTTAGATTACCGTCTTTCCTGTGGGCATACCGAAAGTTAACGTTTTTAAGGCCTAATTTTCTGGATAAGCCCATTCCCGCAAAAACGCCGTCAGGACTGCTTTAGACCTGTCATATAAAAACATAACTTATATCATTTATATGCACACAAGCTTTTAACTATTGACCACAGGAGAGACAACTTTTGTTTTTATGAGTGTGTATGACCCTTTACATCCTAAAGATCCCTTTCAGCGCTGTATATCTGTGTCAAAGATAGCCCTTTGGATACTACGCAGCGCAGAACCCTCAATAATTAGGGGCCAGCCATTGCCGGAGGGTTTTTAATCGCCAATTCCGAACTCCGGTCTTTGGCGAGGTGCTAATGAACAATTCTAATTAATTTTTGATCCTGCTTTAAACAGGTGGTGGAGATAGATCCTCGTTTTGATGGGATTGCGTGGTTTGATGGTTTTTTGTCGTGTTATTTTATAGATAGCATATTCCTGCTGGCGTTGGGAAACGTATTTACAGTTAGTTTTTATCACGCATTTTCTTTGCCTCTTATATTCTTTTATCTTTAGTAATTCTTTTTATTATTAAAAATCACGCCAGAACGGCTGAACGAGGGAATAGCGATACACGACCTATGTGGATAAAGTCGCGAGCGGAAGCTAGTTAACAAAAAAAAATCCATACAAAATCTCTTTATGGGTTCACAGATTTAGGTTAGCGTCTTTTCTGTGGACACACCGGAAGTTAACGTTTTTAAGGCCTAATTCCCGCATAAACAGCGTCAGGACTGCTTTAGACCTATCATATAAAAACAAAAGTTATATGCACATGAACTTTTGACTATTGACCACAGGAAAGTTAATTTTTCCTGTGGTTAATAGTTAAAAGGTCGTAAGAGTGTGTATGACCCTTGTTAAAAACCACATACAACGAGAGCATACAGAAAAAACATACAAAGTAATATACAGCCACAAATCTGTTACGATTGCGTTTAGAAAATCATAGTATCATCAAAGTTAGTTGTATTTCTACTAGCTAAACATCTTTAACCAATTTCCTGATTGTTACCAAAACTTTAGAGCGGCGTTTAAACTTAAACCTAACTTCACCAAGAACTGAACGCTTTATAATCATTATAACTTTATTCCAAACTGGAAAACAATATTGTTCAGTTCAGTTAAGACGGCACTCAAAAGGTTCCGTCTTCGTCCCACTTCGCTGACAATGACACGATGAGGAGCCAATTTTAAACCGATATCAAAAGCCTTGGCTTGGAATGTTGTAACCCAATTCTTGAAAGCTGGGACTATAGTGCATTTCACTGCCGATGACACGATGTGGAGCCAATTTTCCACCAACAACACTGACCCCAGCATAGAACGTTACAACTCGTTTCTAGGCTATAGTGGAGCTTTCCAGAAAGATTGACTTAACGTGCTAATTAAAAATAATACGGCATTGTTGCAGTGGACTAAAGTTTTAGTTTTTATGTACTATGTTCGAATGGCGTTCACTCGAGCCTTATTAGGACGTTGTTTATTTATTTATTTAATCTTTATTACACAAATAAATACACTTAGTATACAAAAGGCGAACTTAATGCCGTAAGGCATTCTCTACCAGTTGACCTTTGGGCAAAGTAGAGATTGTAGTGGCGGTGCAACATAAGGTATAACTAATACACAAGTTACATATCAATAAGCTGTAATAATATAAATACATATATTGCGCTGAAAAATAACAATACATACCTACATATACAGGGTAATTATTTAATAGGTGCACAAATTTTAATATTTGCTTCGCTATTGTTAATCAATAACACATGTGTTATTTTTACTCTAGCTTAAAAAATATTAGAGATATTGCCGATTCAATGATTCCACTAACTTAACGATATTCATGGACCCTCTAATGCAGGGGTGCGAGGAGAGAGGAGTGTTGTTAAGTAAGTTAATAAATGAAATTTCAAATTTAGAATATCAGTAGGAGAGGGGCTTGTTGTCTGATAAGCTGTACATGAAATTTCAAATTTCGAATATTAATACAGTGTGTACCTACAGCTTGACAACCCATGTCATCATTTCTAGTGTGACTTTGTGTCCACACGAGAAGGAAAAAGAGAGAGAATTTGCAACAAAAAAAATTTTTTTTTGAACTCTCGTTATTGTCGTAATATACTCGTACATATGATTCAAAATCATATGTTAAAATTTGTGCACTGATAAAAAAATTACCCTGTATAATATAAATGTATAATATATATCAGGATAAGCAAAAAATAATACAGATAGCAATCATAATATCGAGATGATGATAATTCTACCATTGCTACCTGCTAATTCCATTTTAAAGGAATATTTGTTTGGAGCTTGCTTGATTTTAAGGGGAAGGTCGTTCCAAAGTCGTGCTGCTTGAAGGTCGAAGGAGGTGGACATAAAGCCAGTTCGGTGAAGAGGAATAGAGTGTGAGATTGTCAGTGAATCGGAGCTGACGATTGTGAGTGGAACCCAGAAATTTAAAAAGATGTTTTAAGTACTCGGGGATTGTGCTTCAAGGTTTTTTTTTCCGCTTCAAAATTTGTAAGTCTATTTTGAGCAAGTTCCCTATATTGGAATGGATCTAGACCACATAGATGACAGTGCAGTATTATGGTAACTAAGAGCTGATCTGATGATGCGAAAGCGGGCTACGTCACGTTTCACGTACGAGACAGTCCCAACAACACCCTGTAGCTGGTTTGGGCCTCGCCTATATACTGTCGACTTTTTTTAATTTATTTTATTTATTTATTAAGAATTACCAATAGATAATACATCATACTAATTCTTAATTCTATTTCATGTACATCCCAGGTTGATGTGTATCTACGAAAACGAAATCAAACATAAAACTCTTGGATTTTTTAGAATGAAGAGGACCTGAGATACTTCGATACATTCCTTTTGTAATCAATAAGACTATCGTAAATTATATCAGTTTCCACCAAGCTGGTTGGTTATACAACTTCATCATTTTTGACAGTGGAGAATTACGGCTTTTTGTTTTATTGAGCTTATATCTAAATAAATTCATTAATTGTTCAAATAATGTACATAACATTTATAACTAAACAACTACCTCGCCAAACTGTCAGTATAGTTTATTGGCTAGATTGCGCTCATGTTTCTCTTAAGTTTTTATGCACCTAAAGAAAAAATAACAATTAACTACTAATTGAATTATTTTTTGGGAAATCTTATCCTAAGGCAGTCCTACTAGCAACATCTTTTTTAGTGTCGTTTTAACAACTTTTGTACTAGATTTTTTTTCCTTCCTTAACCACTCAATTTCATTACTTATTTTGGCGATCATAAATTTATCTGTTCTTCTACCATAATGGTTTTTTGCATAGCGTTGTACAAACTTTCTTAGTCTAATATTCTTTGAATTATATTTACTCTGCTTAGGAATCTTAAATTCACTTACATAATAATTTTCTATAGCTATCAAGTACTGCACCTTGATATGTATAGGTAATATTTCAGACACTTTATAAAGCTTTCAGTAATTCCCTTTGCATTATCTTTATCTTTTTTACTTACTGTGTATTTAATGGATCTTAACTGTAACTTACTGATTTCTTCTAAGTACGTCTGAAACGTTCTACCATAAACAATAAGACCATAACTAATTACAGAATCCGCTAGCGCATAATACACTACCAGCATAGTCTGTTCAACTAATTATCCTGTTTAGCACGTTGGGACACCACATTCATGGAGTCCAGAATAAATATATCTAATATTTTTAGATTAGGTACCTTTCATGGCACTAACCCCGTGTGATTGCCGGGTTAGAATAGTGCCACTCCATGTCTTCTCGTGGATGTCGTACTGTTAGGCGATGGGCTTGCAACCTGTCACTAATACACTAGTAAGAGTAGTAAGTAAACTTCTTGGCCTGATTGTGCAAAATGTGGTTATAGAATTATAAACAAGTCTTTTTAGAGCTGTTGGTATTTCTGTAACTCTACCTACTCCACTCTGGGAATGAAGGCGTGATGTTACGAGTATGTATGCATGTAGATATAAATAGTAGGTAGAAGATTTTTCTAAGCCTACTAGCGAATGCAAATAGCCTGTTAAAACCGGGTATTAACCCGTCTTTTGGTTACTCAAATTCCGTTAATAACCGGTTATTTGCATTCCCTAAAGCCTTCTAGATTCTCCTAGCTTGCATAGTTTAATGTCTCCATAATACCTTCTCCAACGTGTGACTTCTCACTTCAATTGAACGTATTAAGGAAACAGTATTTCCTCAACCTGTCAATATTTGTCCATGCAATGTCGCCCTCAGACCCTCGGATGCTTAGTAGTCCGAAAGGGAGGCATATTAGCATAGACAAACATGCAAACGCAGCTGGGTTCGTTAAGAACCGAGTTGCAAAGCTAGGCGAAACCTTAGGGCTAAACTACTCTCGTGTAAAATCAAGAAGATTCGTGAAAAGTGAAAGTCGACATTTTAACTAATGAGCACGAGTATTTGTTCCTGAGTCTTGGATGTTTTCTATGTTTTTAAGAATTTATTTCTCTATCTAAGTACATTATGTTTATCGTTGTCTAGTACCCATAGTTCAAGCCTATAGCTTAGTTTGGGACTAGGTCAATTTGTAGTGAGGTCACCAATGTAACAGCTGATACATACAGCTGATACCTACCTCTTCTCTAATTATTAGATTAACGATGCTATAAAACTTTATAGCCTCTATTTTCAACGCCATGTTTAATGTATCATTCTAGTTGTTATTTGTTTTAAGTGTACTTTTGTAAGCGTTGTTTTTTTTTTTCTATTCTATTCTAAACGGGAACTAGTGTCAAATAAAAAGTAGCTATTACTTATATTATAATGAAATTATTAAAATGATGGCTACCCGGGGCTTAGGTTGCTTCGTAATAAAAGGTCTCAGGTCACACAAAATTCACTTTTATTATGATACCTAAATTATTTATTCTTACATTGGGCCATTATTAAAATAAATAACTATTGTCAGTTTTGTGACGAAATTAGCCATATAAATGTGTCGCAAATGTTCGTCACAAAACTGACAAAGTTAACGTTTCTTAATTTTCCTTAACTAGGGTACACTTTATTTTGAAAATGCCCATTGGAATATGAAATAGACGAATTAAATAAAGTCCTATGTCAAAATCTTGACCCGACGCAGCGTGTTAGGCCCACCAGTTCTCAGTTGCAACCTTAAGTACCAATTTCACCAAAGGTTAAAAATCAATGTTAATCGACTGTTAGTTAATACATTTTGACAACTGTTAACGCTCTAATTTTCTGTTAAGTGGTTAACATCGTGTGGTGAAATTAGTATTTAATAAGTAAAAGTTATAATACTAACAATAAGCTGGTTGGAGCCGTTGGAGGGCATTAAATCGCATCGGTAGACAATTAGGAGAAATAAAAAAAAAAAAAAAATGGAAAACCTAAAAAAAAACATATTGGGAGACAATCTTACACAAATTGACCTAGTCCCAAACTAAGCTCTAGGCTTGTACTATGGGTACTAGAAAACGATAAACATACTTATATAGAGAAATACATACTTAAATACATAGAAAACATCCAAGACTCAGGAACAAATATTTGCCCTTACCAGGATTTGAACCCAGGACCGCTGGCTTCGGAGGCAGGGTCACTCCCAACTAGGCCACCGTGTCGTGCCGTGTCGTGTCGTTACCTCAGTGTAATAAAATCTTAAAAAGACCGTAGATCTAGCTTTGGTCGCTAGTACTATTAGTTATTTTGTGAATGGATATTACATTCGTATAGTACAGATAACAATTCATACTTATTAATTTAAATATTGTTTGTACTCAATGTAGGACAGAACCGGTCAACGTTAATCACGCGTTCCAATATGGCCGCGATTGCGTTAAACGCTTCAGTGCTATTGCAAATACTAATAGTTATTTTGTATACATGACAAAAGGGAACTTTACAAATTGGATAACCGAGTATCCAGTGGCGCCCTCTTTAGTATTGTTGTGTTTTCTTTTAAACTAAAGTAACGTCTTGAAATTGTAGAAATGGGGAGCGGCGGTAGCCGGGAGGCTTAGGGGATAGACTCGTGATCGTAAGGAACGCGGTCACCATGTACCAATGAGTTTTTCTAACTTAAGTACATCACCCGGTTCTCTTAAGGTGAAGGCAAAACATCGTGAGGAAACCTGCACATTCGAAGAGCTGAGTGTGTAAGAGGGTAATTGCACAAAATATCCTATAGAGGTCGAAGTTTATCCGAAAGGGCCCATCTGTAATATAACATATGAGAAGATATTGTGGAAATGAATACACAATAGGGAAAATGCATATTTTTTTTGCCTAAGTTCTCTGAAGAGCGAAATGAAGCTTTAAAAAGTCATAGTTCAGACTCCCTGCAAAAACACTCCATATAAAATCGACGACGGAAATGACGTCACAGCTGTTGTTCCAAGTTTAAAATATACTATGAAGAAATTTGCATTTATTACAGAAATTACTATGTTTAAATGAGGATGTCGAAAAACAGTTTTAAAATTTGAACAAGTTTTGATTGTATATAAAACTTAATAAACGGTGAAAATGTAAATTGCGTTTTGTATGTTCCCTATTGAGTTATACAGGGATTTAGAGAATAGTTTATACCATGCTTTGTCCTTATCTATCGAATTCAAATGTCCCAATGAAAGATAAGGACAAAGCATGGTATAAACTATTCCAAGCGTATTCGACGTTTATTAGTAAGGGGGATTTTTTCATTTTTCTACACTTCTGTGTAAACTTGTGTAATAACATTAGTAATAATTTTGCAACATAAATTCAATGATTAGCATAAAAAATGTGACGTTACCTTTGGAAACATCTAGCAGCATCGTAATAACCGTAACTAATACTCTTTTCTAACATAACTCGACCAAGTTTGGACAGGTCTAGGTCATAAGTTTGGACTATCGCTCCTGGCTGGGTTTCTAGCCAAAACTTCCAGCTCACTGGGAAGTTTATTCCAATAGATATATCTTGTTAGTTTACTCCGATGCCTGGAGCAGTGTTGCGTAGCTTTTGCAAGTATTCAAACCTCCAACGGTGTTGACGTGTGTTTCTGTCTGTAGCTTCCAAACACATGAACCAATTTGGAGGTTTTTTTTTAGAAGAAAGCTAGTTTAATAAGAATTGTTTTAAGCTAAATTTGATAAAAATCGGTTGTGTCGTTTAAGAGTTATTAGCTCTGGAAGTAGGGTCGCCATTTTGCCCTGCTAAGCCGAATTGCAATATCTCAAATAAAACTCCTCTAGCAATCCCAACCTTTTGATTAACAATTGAGGATTGAATTTACTTTGGCAATTGAATGTGACATACTGTTTATTGGCCCAAGGCAGCATTATAGGCTGTTGTTTACCTGTGTCTTTTTAAATTGTGCTATTTCTCTGTTATATTTTTGTTTGTATGTATTATATCGGGGACTTCTATGGAGTAAGCGGAATAGATGAATGACCGATGATGGGGTATGTACCACTCCCACGACTTCGTCCAAGGTGGGAGAAGGAACACCTTAGGGGTTTTAGTCGGTGCGAATCCGACATAACCGCTCGGCCCCGCGAAATCGCTTGGTATCCATTATGGATTTAAACAAAGTTTTTTTTTTTTTTTATGTTAAGTAGAAGGTACACGAGCACTCAGGCCATCTGATGGTAAGTGGAATCTGAGACCCATAGACATTTGAATTCTCAAGACTATAATCCTAAGACCTCAAATGCGTTGCCAACCCTGAGGACTAAGATGGAATGCCTCTATGCTAGTAATTTCACCGGTTGTCTTATCCCCACACCGGAACACAACAATGCGAACACTGTTGCTTGGCGGGTGGTTAATGGATAAGATGGTGGTAGCGATCCGGACGGACCCTGCACAGGGTCCTACCACCACTAAACTGGTTAGTATAGTGCCTCTCCATGTCTTACCGTGGATGTCGTAAGAGGCGACTAAGGATATAAAGGCTTGGAGTACTGTTAGGCGATGGGCTTGCAACCTGTCACTAATACTCTAGTAAACATCTTAGCCTGTTTCTGCAAGAATGACAGAATTATCAAGATGTATTTTCAGAGTTGTTGGTATTTCTGTAGCTCTGCCTACCCCACTCTGGGAAAGAAGGCGTGATGTTATGTATGTTTGTATGTGCTTCACCGAAGTAAAACGTAATTAAATGAGGGTTGGTGAACCATACTTCAATGCTGTTCATGATGCTCCTATCTTATTATACTGTGATAAACTATACTCCACAGTGTTTAACATGTTCAATAATAAATCACCAGCATTTAATTAAAATTTCGACAATGGCGGCGTATTTCGGCGCGAAAATGTTTGGCTTGGCGTGCCACTTTTGTTCCGCGTTGCTTTTAAAATTCAAAGCATACAAGCATTTACTAAATAAATAAAGCTGCTGTAGTGCGGTAAATCAAGGATGATTCTATAGGAGTTAATCACATATCACTTTATTTGTAATGTAGCAATATTTCTTGTACATTAACACTTTTTTAAAGACAATGTGCTCGTCATAATATACGCTATATGATTTTCAGATAAGCATTTTTTGTAGTAGCAGATTTCACAACGCGTTCTTTCATAATCGTCAATTTTCTATTCGCTTTTGCATGAAGCGACTTTTTCTATAGCGTTGTTTCATGATCGCTGAAATTACTAGTAGATAATTTTATTAGTGGCATTTTTTTCCCATTCCAAAAATGCAATTTGACAGTTGACGGAACTCCGCAGAGCGGAGCTTCTATTTCTTTATTGATTCGGCCCTCCGGCCCTTACGTCAAACCGAACCTAACCTAACCTACCTACGTATACTATATAAGTACTATTGGAAAGCAATGGAAAAAAATACACATATTCAAAATCACGAACATTAAATAACGCTATAAAAATCGCTACATAAAGAAATGCGATTAAGAAAAAATGATTTTGTTAAAATCATCGAACAAACCACACAGGCACACGTGTTATACTATAACACTACCCTTCTTTATTGTCCAGGGTTAAAATTACTCCACGCCGCTCGTAATCAGCGAAACTTCGAAAAGCACTCTCGAAATATTGTTTGAGTGCCAACTACTTTTATGAAACTACACGTTAAATAAGTTTCCCACTACTCTCTCTTAACGCCTGTGCATATCAGCTGTTGACTGTTATTTTGTCGTTTTTTCTATGCCCTTAGTTCTTATTATTTGGTTTGAGACACACGATGCCACAGAGTATACACATACACACTTTAAACATCATGCACCTCTTTTTGTTAGGGATTAAAAAAAGGTTACAAACTCTTTAAGGAACTTGTAAAAAACAGTCCAAGTGTCACAGAAACACGCCATCACGGCATTAAAGGCTTATCGACGATCTCCAAAAACAATCATTATATTAATCAATCATGCGCAGCGGTAATTTCGTGATTTATGGAGGACGCTATCTGATCTTAGGGGGGATTTGAGGGTAGTTTTTCTGTGATCGATACAAGGAATACTTTTAATTATCTTGCAATCTTTTAAAATAGGAAATAGAAATAGAGAATGCCGAGTGCTTGCCGGGTTAGAATGGTGCCGCTCCATGTCTTCCCGTGGATGTCGTAAGAGGTGACTAAGGGAATAAGGGCTTGTATTACTATTAGGCGATGGGCTCGCAACCTGTCACTATTACACTGGTAAACATCTCAGCCTGATTATGCAAAATGTGGTTCCAGAATTAACAATTTTTTTTTTCGAGTTGTTGTAACTCATTTCAACGAATGTGTCTTTCATCGACACCAAATTTCTGCTGAAACCTTTGTTTTTAGGTTACCTTAAGCATGGGTTCTACGTAGGTTACGGTTACGCGTGAAGAGTGACCGGCCTGGTTTGTGCCTCGCGCTACTCTGTCCATGGAAATAAAGGCCTGTTAGGTGATGGGCTTGCAACCTGTTACTAATACACTGGTAAACATCTTAGCCTGTTATCAGAGTTGTTGGTATTTCTGTAGCTCTGCCTACCCCACTCTGGGAGTGAAGGCGTGATGTTATATGTGTGTGATTTCCAACGAAGACCATTGTACCACAAGACTCGTAGCAAAATGAAATCGGATACTATCACAAATCAAATTTAACAGACCGCTTTATCTTCCTCGGAAGCGCAAACTCTGGCTCCATTACTTTATTAGATTGATAGTACCTAGGATCTAGATTGTGGCTCGCTGGGCAGCCGATGTAATTACTATTATAGTCTATTGACGTAATAACATTATGGAACATACTGTGTACCATCGAAGTATTATTTAGTAGAATGAATTGCACTTTGCTTATTACTTGTTTGTTTAAAAGGATTGTGAAGCGGTGCTTAAATGGCGTATCTGTCAAAATTAAACCGTACAAATTTAGCTTAAATCTAATCCATTTTCCACCGTTTTAAAATAATTTGGAGTTCTCATGAAAAACCAGGTCTGTACGTTCCCTTTTTTTTCTTTTTAATAAATATTTTGTTGTAAAGAAAGACGTACAGACCTAGTTTTTCATAATATCTACAATACATTTAAAAATCGTAAAAATTGGACAACGTTTACCCCCCTGATGGTACTGCAATCGATCTAGTACACATTGGTCAGATTCCTTTTTCGTCAGAATAAATTATAGCCTGTTTTTTTTCGGACGAAAACGGAATTACTTTTTGGACAGAAAAAACTTTGGTTAATTTTTATAATTTATTTATTTGTTACATTATATTATTTAATATTAGGCAGTGTCGACGGAGCTCCGCTTACGCGGAGCTCCTATTTCTGGATGGTTTGGCCCTCCGGGCCTGCTGCAAAACTAACATAACCTAAACCTACCTACGTATTCTATGGTCATCCGCGTATCAGGTAATATGTGTTTATTCTGACGATAAGCGGAATCTGCTCGAAAGTCCGTTTTCGTCCGAAAAAACAAACACAGGCTTAATTTATTCTGACGAAAAAGGAATCTGACGAATGTGTATTAGACCCTGCAATCTTAGACCCATAGACATTTGAATTCTCATGGCAATTATTAATAAACTGATCTCGACTGTATGATCGTATCAAGATGCGTTAAAAATGCTAGTTTTCTATGAATGGACATTTATTTTGACGTATCTTGTGACGAGCGTCTCAGCCGAGATCAGGGGGTTACTATGACATGGCTAAACAATTCAGTTTACATACATACATAACATCACTCTTTCATTCCCAGAGTGGGGTACGCAGAGCTACAGAAATACCAACAACTCTAAAAGATTTTGATGGTAATTCTGTAACCACTTCTTGCACAACCAGACTACGATGTTTACCAGTTTATTATTAGTGACAGGTTACAAACCTATCGCCTAACAGTACTACAAGCCCTTATTCCCTTAGTCGTCTCTTACGACATCCACGAGCAGACATGGAGTGGTACTATTCTAACCCGGCAACCACACGGGCACAATTCAGTTTACGCTGAGAGAAATAGACAGAGCTATATAACAGCTATAGCTCTGTCCTTTGCGGTCATCCTTAACTGAATTGCTTAGGCATGTAATAGCAACCTGCTTTTCCGGCTTGTAAAAATGTCCGGCTTTAATAAACCGGCATAAAAATCCCGTGGCTAGACATTTTTAGCTAGAACCAAGTTTAGTTCACATTAGTAGCGGTGGTAGTCACTATCTTATCCATTAACCAAGAAACATTCGCATTGTTCCGGTGTGGGGTTAAGACAACCCGTGAAATTACTAGCGAGGCATCCCATCTTAGTCCTCAGGGTTGGCCATGCATTTGAGGTCTTAGGATTGCAGTCTTGAGAATTCAAATATCTATGGGTCTCAGATTCAGGCCTGAGTGCTCATTCCCAAAAAATATTCGCGTTATTGTGTTCCGATGAAATTACTAGCATAGAGGCATTCCATCTTGGTTCTTAGGGTTGGCATTTTGCGGTCTTGCAGTCTCGAGGCTGTAGTCTTAAGATTGCACATGTCTTACAGATCCCACTTACCATCAGGTGGCCTGTGCCGTTCGCTTTCATTAGTACTTTTGTTAGATGTGTGTGAATATAGGGTGACTTCAAATTGGTAATACAAAACACTTGATTTTGGCTTAGTTAATGCCACACAGTACAATACATTAACCCCTTTGTTAAAATTAACTGTATTTAATTAATGCTAATTTTCGAATAAAACAAATAATTAAAGTCCCAAAGTGTGGTTACACTACATTTACAATACAATCTTATTTTCTTTGATAAGTGACAATTACTAATCAAAACACGTTTTCTTCATAAATTGCGACAGGTGACGGATAACCAAAGAGGAAAGTGTTCATTTGAAATTCTTTAAACTTCTTTGTTAATTATTATGGTAGGATAACCATGTTAAGCCAAAAAAAATGGGATAATGCAAAATTAAAAAAAAAACTTCTAATTATTTTAAAAGTATGAGACTTAATTGAGGGGCTAAGTTTAGGGGAAACGTGTGTAAAACATTTATTTATTTATTTATTTATTTATTTTCAAATTCCTATAATTAACACTTACAGACTAGCTAAACGTGTTAACAGGACAAATATTTACAGTAGCGGTAGTACAGTAAACTTAGTTTAAACATTAGGTATTGTGCTTGGAGTTGCTGTAGACTCTAGGTAGCGGCCGGCAGCTGTTAGGAAACCAGGTACGGTACTATGAAAGACATCCAATGTGCTATCACTGCTCAGAATCTTATTAAGGAGAGTCAACGCACGATGCAAAGGGGAGTGGGATAACGCTCGAGTGCGTGATGTAGGGAGAGCAAACATTAGGCGACGCTGTGAACGAAGCTGAATTTTACGGACAGGCTCTACACGCAGAGGAATCAGGGCTAGGATATAAGGATTATGCGTGCAGCCTCGCAGTAACTGGATAAAATATTTCACTAGATACATATTTCTCCTGAACTCTAGAGTATTATAGTTTACCATTCCGAGCAGAAAGGAGGTGGGGTACAAGTAAGGATAGTACCCATAGACTTTCCGAAAGAGCAAACGGATAAAAGACTTTTGTACTCTCTCCACAATAAGAGTGTAATGTTTCTCGTGCGGGTTCCATATGATGGCATTAGTTTCTAGTCTACTTCTAACGTAAGCATTGTATAGAACACTAAGGGCTGACCGAAGATCAAATAATTGAGATTGCCTGATGACAAAGCCTAAACATTTCCTTGCACCATTGCAGATATTTAGTATATGGTCATGAAAAGTGAGATGAGAATCAAATTTAGTGCCTAGATCGCAAATGGATGAAACTCGCTGAAGAGATTTATTGTTCAATGTATATTTACCGAGTATGGGACTGCGAGCACGCGAATATGACATCAAAGAGCACTTATCTTCGTTAAGGCTCAGGCCATTCCTATAACTCCAGTCACACACACCGTCTAAATCATCTTGCAGTCTTGTACAGTCGAGATTGTTACTAACTGAGAGGGCCAATTTCAGATCATCAGCAAACATAAGGCAAGAGGCGTTCTTTATTGAAGATGGAAGGTCATTGACCAGAATAAGAAATAGAAGAGGGCCAAGATTACTGCCCTGTCCTATGCCGGATGTTACTGGGTATAATTTAGACTGGGTTTGTCCATATTGGACAAACTGCTGCCTACCAGTGAAGTAGTTAGCCAGGAACTGCAATGAACCAGCAGAAAAACCCGCTAAGGCCATTTTGCCCAGCAAAATATCATTATTTACTCGGTCGAATGCCTTTCTGAAGTCGAGGTATGCCACATCGACTTGCCTGCATTCGTCCATGTTGTTCGCAATCAATGTAGTTACATTAAGTAGGTTAGACGATGTCGAACGCTTAGGTAAAAACCCGTGCTGTTCGTCACAGAACCAACCATTGAGTTCGTTATAAAAGTGATAATAAATAACAGATTCAAAAAGCTTTCCAAATACTGAAAGGACTGCAATAGGTCTATGGTTCCGTATATCAGATTTAGGACCAGATTTATGTAATGGAAGTACTTTTGTAGTTTTCCATTGCGTTGGATATATGTTATTACGCAGTGACAAGTTAAATATATATTGCAACGGCTGTACAAAAACTTCTTGGCAATCCTTAACGATGAATTGTGGAATATTATCCGGACCCTGAGTTCTTTTTGAGGAAAGTCGGCCTATAGCTCTCCGTACATCGTCTTCGCTGACATGGTCGATTGAAATGTGACGTAAATTTGCATGAGAGCCCGTTTCGTTGGCGGAAGCGTACGCGGTGGCCGCGTCCAACTTCGGAGGTGCCAACAGGAAAACACTCTTGAAAAAGTCCGCAAAAGAATCCGCTACCTCTTTAGGTGACATATTTCCGAAATTTGCTGGTTGATTTGATTTCCTATTGCGCTTGACAAAAGACCAAAATTGGGAGGGGTCATGAATAATATTTGATTGTAGAGTTGCGGTAAATGAATATAAACATTCTTTAGATTTTACTATCACTAATTTTCTATAGTAGGAAAACATTGCATAATAAAGCTGATAACCTGATTCTTTGTACAATTTATGGTATTCATTTTTTAGTCTGTTATAGTATATGACCTCAGGTGAGAACCAACTCGGATACGTTTTACGATTTTTTATAGTGCGTTTCGGTGGAACAGATTGAGAAATTATATCATCAATAATACTATAAAATCTGCTGACACACTCGTCAACCACGTCGCATGTATACAACGTTGACCATGTTGCATTTGACAACAAATGGTACAGAAGTAAAAAATTGGCTTTACGATAGTTTCTTGTCACAGGCGCATCTGTATTGTTTGCAACATTGTTTTGAGAAGGTGTAAACAGAGTTCTACATGAAAAGATGATATCAAGAGGCAGATGATGGCTTTCAGAGGATACTAGGCCAGCGACGGCTTCCGATACCGACACTTTTAATACATCCTGGTTAACTAAGACAAGGTCAAGCACGCGACCCAAGTCATTGAGAACTTTGTTATGTTGAGTTATATTACATTGTGATAGTAACAGTTCAAAGTGACGACGTACAACAGCTGTTGTCGAATACATATTAAAGTCACCTACTATGATTATGGGCAAATCGTGAGAGCATGTAAGATATTCGATACAATTGATTATAGAATGGTATTTAGTTTGATCAACATTCGGCGCCAAGTATACCACACAGAGAACGAAACGTAAGTGTCCTTTTGTTACTTGCGCACATACAATTTCGTCGTCGGGTTTGGCTTCACACTGAAGAGCATGTAGCTGGTACGGCTCGCGCGCCGCCAGCAGCACGCCACCGCCGCCGCGCCCGCAACGGTCCGCCCGCAGCACTTGAAAGTTGGTTGGGAATAATTCAGAATCATTAACTGTGTCATCCAGCCGCGTCTCTGTTAATGCAACTATGTCACTGTGAAATGTGAGGAGAGCGCTTTTTGAGTTGGCCAATTTCCCCTTCAAGCCCCTCACATTTTGGTAGAATAGATTAACTTTGCGTTGCATGGAGGGTTTCGGAGCGAAAAAATGTTCTCCTGTTGTTGTTATTGTTGCGTTTATACGCAAACCATTCTTGCAGAGCGGTGTTTTTAGGCCAGTTGTCTGGAGACATAAAGTAATCGAAATGCACGTGCGGAACCGATATGATAAAGCATGTATGACGAGTATGACATGGCTCCGGTTTTTTAACAATATAACATTGATTTTGTATTACCAATTTGAAGTCACCCTGTATATCTCATCTCTGTGATCATTAAAACGCTGAAAAGGAAACAAGTTACAAAGCGATCTCTTCCAGTCAACTCACAGACATCGTTAGCGACGCCATTATAAAAAAATATCCTTTCAAACGCATTGACGTATACGCTTTTTTAATCTACCCCCGTTTATAAATTTTTCGTTCTACAGTACAAATGGAACTAAAGGATTCTCTCTGTTGCCTTTAATCCATTATAAAACGGGACTCCCCAAAAGGTCATGTGGCCCTGTGAGGAGGACGGGTGTATGTAGGATGCTGTTGGTGGGAGCGAGACGGTTACGTTAGCACATCATTTACACATCAGGTGACCGGCTTTGCGAGGCTCGCTGACTTTCAACTAAAATTGCGACTCGAGGAATTATATAGAGTTGTTAGTTAAAACGTTGTCACGTTTAGTGTGACAACGTTATTTTTGACCCCCTATTAAAAGAGTGTCATAAGTTTAATGTATGTATCCATGTCTATAACAGGATGGTCCGATTTTAAAGGGTTTTTTTAGTTTAAAGGAAATGGTTATAAAATTGCCAAGTTTTCTATTTTAAATGTAATTTTTGTCAGATTTTGCCTATATTTGTTGGCTTTGCCTATATTTAGTGATAACTGTCTTAAATTGTTTGTATTTTTCTATACAGTCGACCAAGTAATTCTTCATTGCAAACTTTAGGCAATTTATCTAATAATAAACTAAAATGTATACGTATCTCGATAAAGTGTCACGGTTTATTCAGGAAAAAATGAAAGCCTTTCTTGTGGGTGTCTTGCACCAACTAACTTCTCTTGAAACTCACAATCAGACACGTTCTTCTGCAGAACTACACTAAAACTTAATAGGTATTAAGTATTACCATTGTTCACGTAAAATTCTTAATGAAAACGGTTGAGTTTCTTGCGTTGCTACTTCTCAGCAGGAGATCACTCCTTTTGAGATGCGCTGTGCAAGTGCCTTTTGTATCTTATAAATACAAGTCAAATCCCAAAAGCACGCCACTTCTCTAATTGTGTTGACCTCAATCGGTAACATCATCTCTATAGTTTCCTTATAACATAGCGACCTGTTCAAAAGGCATCACTTGTCTACGGTCACTCACTGTTCAGTCGAGGTGAGACGTACTAGGCAAAATGGGTACTGAGTTTTCCAAGTACGCGTCCACAAAAATACTATAGTCTAATTCTATGGAACTTGCTAACTATGTACAGTCAAGGGCAAATATATGTATACACTTTAGTACCTTGCCGCTTTAATCGCTGTCACAATTTCATATGACAGCTTTAACATGACGTTAAACAGACAAGGTACTAAAGCGTATACATATTTTTGCCCTTGACTTTACACAAAGGACTTAACTTTGTTTTGTCACGGTTTCTCCTTAAATGTTTACACCGCCTCATCAAACATCATTGAAACCATACAATATTGAAACGGTTGTTACTCTAAAATACAAAATCACCAAATATATAACTATATATTGGATATTTCACATACATACATACATAACATCACGCCCTCATTCCCAGAGTGGGGTAGGCAGAGCTACAGAAATACCAACAACTCTAAAAAGACATGTTAATAATTCTGTAACCACATTTTGCACAAGTAGGCTGAGATGTTTACTATGTATTAGTGACAGGTTGCAAGCCCATCGCCTAACAATACTAGAAGCCTTTATTCCCTTAGTCGCCTCTTACGACATCCACTGGAAGACATGGAGTGGCACTATTCTAACCCGGAAACCACACGGGGAATATTGGATATTTCATTAAAAGTTTAAATGGTTTCTTCTTCTTTTTTATTAAATGGCGGTCCACATAGTGATTTCGCCAATGTCAAGTGAATAGAGTAAATCAGTAAACAGAATAAATCAAAAGTAAAAGCCGGGCATTTTTCAATCGGCCATCTTCCCTCCCCGAAGGTTACCGGAATCCCTCTTAAATGGTTTCATAAGTTAGGTTATTAGGACCTGATGGAATGACGTTTTTGTTTCTTTTAAATTCTACAATTGTCTATGATGGGTAGTGTTGTGGCAAAGTTGGGGATATATTAAGGCCCCTACACACTACCCAACTCACGCTCTGTAGCCAACGCGGTTGTACACTTCGCATTCCATTCTTTCGCACCTTTTTTTTTTTAAATTACTTTAACTTCTGATCGTGATTAAACAAATTAGAAATTTTAAACTACTTCTTTTTTAATTTCGGTATTTTATTATTCGATATGGTTTGACATAAGTAAAGGAGTATTGCCCATCACTAGTAAATTCATCATTCAGAGACAATTTGAACATGGCGGTTTGTTTACATAGTTAGCAAGTTCCATAGAATTAGAATTTAGTGACGAAGACTAGCGCGAATACTTACGAGTACGCGATTCAAAGCGTAGAACGGGTCATTTTAGTATGCGTCTGTCTTGGGATTAGAAGTAATATAAAGTCACAGCCAGTACAGACACTTGATCGAGACCTGCATCGGTGCCTAAAGCGAGTTACGCGCCCGATTTGACGTTGAATGTTGCTGAACTCTTAAACACTCGTACGCTAAAATGCGGCCGCATGGGAACGCGTACGTACTAGGGAATCCAAATAACCGGTTAATAACCGAATTTAGTATGCAAAAGACGGTTAATAACCGATTTTAACCGTTTTGCCTAATACGTACGTACGAGTACAATATACAACAGGCGGTCTTACGGATAAATAGCGATCTCTTCCAGACAACCTTGGATAGAGAAATAACTGAGGACACAAATTCATGGCAGGCGGTGTAAACTAGTCTGTTTAGAACTCAAACTAAACAACTACAAGAAACAATTAAAGTATTTTAGTGTTTAAATAAAAACTACTTTATACTACAAGTTAGTTAGTTAGTTAGTTATTACTACCCTAATAAAAGGCGAGAGCGCCGTTCATTAAACCTTCTTAAAAATCAGGGTAGTAGGTAATATTGAATGGAATTTCATAACTGCCCTGGGCTGGGATTCTGGAAGGTAATAGCGATATCGTTTTTGACCTGTTTCCGTATTGTCAACTTTTTGATAACTCTTATGTGACTTATGTCATTTACAATAATGGCGACTGTGACATAAACGGTTCTAAAATACGTCAAACACGATATCGTTATAACGCAGTTGAATAGAGGCCCTGTTATCGCAGGGCAGTAATGTCGTATGAAAATCCATTATTACCCCGATTTGTATATTTTTTTTCTAGATGACGTCAATCAACCCACTTTGACACGCACGCAAGTTGGACCCTGCAAATCGGGGCGTATTCACCTTCTTTAACGTCTTTTGGCACGCAAACTGAACGGAGCGTTAAAATTCAAAATTAAAAAAACTTTTGTTACTGCGGCTCTACTTTGAAATCCGTAATTTGAACTTTGGATCGCCCTGTCACTTTTTGCAAATTAGTTGCGCATCGAGAGCAAAAGGGATAGCAATAGACGAGAGCCCCTGTTTGATGGCGCGCTCGTTCTTCCTCGAAAGAGTTTATTTGTTACTTATGTATTTTATTTATTACTAGCGACCCGCCCTCGCTTCGCTCCAGATTAAATAAAGTATTATACATATAAACCTTCCTCTTCAATCACTCTATCTAATAAAAAAAACTGCATCAAAATCCGTTGCGTAGTTTTAAAGATTTAAGCATACATAGGGATATAGGGACAGAAAAAGCGACTTTGTTTTATACTATGTAGTGATTAAGTGTAGTATAAAACAGTATATATATCACTCGAGGGTAAGTACAGATTACTGAACTCGTGTGGTTTACGGCAAATGCACACTCGATTGGTAATCCGTGTCTTACTCCCCTTGGTGAACAAACTACTATTATAAACCAAACATAAATACATAATATAATTTAATAAATACATACTAAATGAACATTGTTATACATCTATATAATATGTACATACATACATCTTCCAAAACAGCCAAACAATGATAACTCACGAAGTATAATATAGAAGGAAAAAAATGTCGAAAAAGTAAAGGAAATCATAGAAAAACTACGGAAGTGATAGAAAATGATCCTTTAGCTTGCTTTTAAAAATGGCAACAGACTTAGCACGTGAGTACATTTTTATTTTTATTTTAAGGAGATGGCACACGAGCACTCAGGCCACCTGATGGTAAGTGGAATCTGAGACCCATAGACATTTGAATTCTCTAGACTATAATCCTAAGACCTCAAATGCGTTGCTAACCCTGAGGACTACGATGGAATTGTTCTATGCTAGTAATTTCACCGGTTGTCTTATCCCCACACCGGAACACCACAATGCGAACACTGTTGCTTGGCGGTTGGTTAATTGATAAGATGGTGGTAGCGATCCGGACGGTCCCTGCACAGGCTTCTATCAACACTAAACGTGATAAGACCTTTTCCAAAAAACTAACCCAATACGTGTCACCTCTACTATTCAAGTCCATTACGCACTTAGTGGACTACAAAGAAAGGCTTAACTCAAAGGTTTTTAGAATACCAGTCCCGAAAGCGAAAACCAGCGAGACGGTTTCAATAGGTTTCCCCATATTTAGGTACAACTGGTTGGTAAACGGCTGTCACATAAAGCAGAACTCTGTGTACGAAGCTCAGAAAAAAGTTAAAAAAATCTTGCAGGACTTAGACTACTCTGGTATAGAGGAAATAACAAAGGCAACTTGCTAAGAACAGACACACACACATACACGCCTACGCTTACACAACTTATTTTAAGCTAGATGTTGCTTGCTCTTGGCATAACTTTGTAAATTATAAATAAGTTAATACCTATTTGGCATGAACACGGTCCTACTGCCGCTGATCGTTAAAACCGTTAGCCACGATACAAGCCAAGCCTTGTGTGGTTATCGTTGTAAACATGAATATGTTATAGTGGACTTGAATAATAAATTTCCTTATTTCTTATTTCTTACTAGCGGCCCGCCAGCGGCTTCACCCCGCTGCAAATTTCTGACTTTCCCGGTGGATTTTTCAATTATTTTCGCACCTTTTAAACCTTCCCTGGACTATGACAAACATTTTAAACCCAAAATCAGCCAAATCGGCCCAGCCGTTCTCGAGTTTTAGCGAGACAAACGAACAGCAATTGATTTGTATATATGTATATAGATTCTATATTCAGTCACTTACACTTGGCACTAATAATTCCCGACGAAATATCACTTTACTAACTGTAAACTAACGGACAGAAAAGTTTCCCTGTAAATATTTGCCAGCGACCCGACTTCGGAGTTTTACACTTCGACTTTGGACTTGGTGTTTTGTTGGAAGTTTTGCAGACTGATATAAAATCTACATTTATTGTGCTTGTTATTTTGAACTTGGTTTATTGCTATTTTACAAAAATAGTAGATTGTACAACAAGGGCATGAAACACCATTTTATTCAAGACTTAAGTCGAGGATAAAATGGGTTTTAAGATCAAGATATACACTCTGCTTTTCACTTCGATTACGAGGAAATAAAATAGTGACAAAAAAACTTTTTCTTGTTTTAGGCAATGTCTGACTTCTTGTGCATTTTTTTCCATTAGTGTCTTGGGTGTGAGATTTATTTCCTCTTCACTTGACGAAATTTTGCACGCACGTTTTGGAAAGAAAACAACTAATTAACAGTCCAAAACGCCACCGTATTCTTTTTTTTTTCTGGATGAAATTTTTAACTTAGGTTGAACGCAATACTGCCAAGCCATATACCTTGATTTTGTAATGTTTTTGTTAAATTGCTTATTTTTAATGTTTTTAAATTTATTTTTTATTGGATGCAACATAAAGGGAACATAAATTAAAGTGCATTCAAATATTTAGTGCAGTCACCTCGTCTGTTTTGCTGTATGGCTTAATTGTCTTAGTCTAGATAAAGACAACACTTTATGCACTAGTGCATAAAGTGTGATTTTATGCAGCCTATACCCAGCATAAAGAAGGACTTTACGAGCATGAGAAGTGAAAAGGTATTTGTTAACGTGTAAATCGTTCTACCTTAAGGGTGCCTTTCCACCAGAGTGGGCTATATAAAGTTCCTATGTATGCGCGTGATATCTACCAATCATATTCATTGGAAATACACACGATTTCATATCCTAGCAGCCTAGCTGCATAGCTCATAGCCGGTAATACCTCTTAAAATGGTTTTTAGGGTCCCGTAGTCAAACTAGGAACCCTTATATTTTCGCCATGTCCGTCCGTCCGCAGCGTAGCGCAGAGACTCTTAGTACTAGAAAGCTGTAATTTGGCATGAATATGCATATTGACCACGCCAACAAAGTGGTAAAATAAAATGTTTTTTTTTTTTTAGGGTACCTCCCCTACACGTAACGTGGGGATTTTTTTGTCGGTGTGTGTTTGTGGGTGTCGTTGGATGGGTTTTTCAAAAACATTATAGGTTTGTAATAACAGCTTTTCGATTAAATAATCCGTTTATGAAATATTAAGCTTTAAGCGCAATTTTTTGTAAGACTCAAGTGTGTGTCCCCCCCCCTCGCCCCCTACAGCCAAAACTACAAATAATAAAAATCAGAAAAAAATAAAAATATGAAAGCGCATACAACGAATTTTAAAGGAAAACTATCACGACTAAGTAGACATCATTGGTTCTTGAGATACAGGCGATTAAAGTGTTTATACCTACCTAATAAAATCATCTAATACGGCACCAGTTGACTTTAAATAGAAAAAGTTATTACTTGTTGATTTTTCTATTTTACTTATGATATAAAGGGAAAGTTTGTGAGTGTGTTTGTTTGTGTGTGTGTGTTCGTTATTTACTCTTTCACGCTGAAGCGGCTGGGCGGATTTGGATGACATTTGGAACGGAGATAGCTTATACCTTGGATTAACATTTCGGCTAATCAACATCCCCAAAAAAAAAAGGTTCGGAGGAAATAACGGTAATTGAAATCTGCGCAGACGAAATCGCGGGCAGAAGTTAGTTGTCATTATAAAACTGGTGTTACCATGGCAACGTCTCAGCTTCACTACCAATGCGTTGTCCTTCTGGTAACGTAAAAATAAACCTTTCCCAGATGTTTCCTTGTTTTGCAGGTGCAGGATACTTGATCCCGCAGTGAGTTATTTTCACGACACGAGTTCGATAATTAAACGATGATAACATAATGTAATAGCCGTATATCGCGGGTTCGTGAACGTCGTGGCGACGTAGGGTTGCCGATAGATGCCAAGGAAAATTTTTTTTTTTGTTTTTTATTTTTTTATGATAAGGAAAAGGCACACAAGCACTCAGGCCATCTGATGGTAAGTGGAGTCTGAGACATTGACATTTCAATTTTCAAGACTATAGTCACAAGATTGCAATCCTAAGACCTTAAATGCGTTGCCAACCCTGAGGACCAAGGTGTCCTCTTAACTGATATCTCTTCATGCTTTTTTGTGTCTTAAAGGTTTAAGGTTTTTCCGTGTGGTTATCGGGTTAGAATAATGCCACTCTATGTCTTCCCGTGGATGTCGTAAGAGGCGACTAAGGGAATAAGGGCTTGTAGTACTGTTAGGCGATGGGCTTGCAACTTGTCACTAATACACTGGTAATCTTAGCCTGATTGTGCAAAACGTGGTTACAAAATTATCAACAAGCTTTTTAGAGTTGTTGGTAATTCTGTAGCTCTGCCTACCCCATTCTGGGAATGAAGGCGTGACTTTATGTATGTAAGGTTTATCTATCTAACTATTGTATCTACGTTAATTGGCAACCCTGTCTAAGCCTCGTAATAAACCCACGCCAGCCTCGAAGCTGATTAAAATTAACAGCCGCATTAAAACGAAGACGCGATCGGTTTTTACAGTCACTAGCAAATCCTAATCAATACATGTAAATCTAAATTTCTGAACTAATATAAAATATATTACATAGAGAACAGATTAGATGTTTCATTTGTAATTGGTAAAGTCCAAAACTACTCGACCGATTTTGAAAATTCTTTGACCTAGGTCGCGGACAACACCTACTCGTGCTCATCACACAAATATTTGCTCTTACCGAGAATTGAGGGACCACCGGAAGCTATTCACCATCATACAACAGCCCCAAGTTAAAATTCAATCACCTTGTGCATTTTCACATAATAACTGATGCTTCAATAATTTACCGCAAGCTTTTAAGCCGAGGCTTATGTTTTGGGAAAGTTTAATCACGGGAGATAATTAAAGCTCCTTTTTGTGAAATTTTAATAATTACTTTATTTGTTATATAAGTTTGCAAAAACACTCGTAGTAATTTCATTTTTGTAACAAGAGTTGGGATTGATGATTCAAAAATGTACGTAGTTACATTATAGCTAGGGAAATAAAGAAAGACACAAAAATAGATATTACAGAACATTTTTTTTTATGATAAGGAGAAGGCACACGAGCACTCAGGCCACCTAAAAGTAAGTGGAATCTGAGACCCATAGACATTTAAATTCTCAACACTATAATCCTAAGACCTCAAATGCCAACCCTGAGGACTAAGATGGAATGCCTCTATGCTAGTAATTTCACCGGTTGTCTTATTCCCACACCGGAACACAACAATGCGAATGCTGCTTGCTTAATGGATAAGATGGTGGTAGCGATCCGGACGGACCCATTTGGTTGTGGCACTGTTTAGTTACTCAGCCACAGGAAGTCCGCTTTATTAGGTATATCATATTAGTTTTAGCTTAGTTCAATTTTCATTTGTTATTTCTGATTGTTTAATAAAACATTCCACATACGTCACTGTAACATGAGTGTAACTCATTAATTAAATTCAAAATTTGTACGCAATCAAATCAATATACAAATTAACTAATGGGTATGCTGTCGACATGTCCCCGGTGGCTTACAAATTGGTTGAAATACTTTAATAATATATCACAATGACACGAGTCATTTCCAAGTTTGGAAATTAGATTGAACTGTGATTGACACGCCAGCGTCGATAGATTTTCGGTGTATAGTTTGTAATAGAATTATCGGGTGATAAGTTGTTAGAGCTGGTAGTTTCCTCACTCAGTAAATAAATATCGCTATTGAAGAGAAAATGCTTCCAACATTTTTAGCAAATACCACGAGGGATTAGAAAATTGTGAGTTCGAAATTACATTTATAAGTTTATGAAAGATTTTAAATGGGTCTATCAAAAACTTTCTAAGTAATGTACAACAGTCAACGAAATGAATGTTTGGGCTACTATGGAACTATTTTAAAGTGACATAATTAATCAAATCCAAAGAGATTTTTTCTGATTTGACTTGTAGCGTCACTTTGACATAGTTCCACAGCATAGATATAGTATATACTACTAGTTATCCATTTGGCATCGAGCGACCAGGGCTAAGAGAAAGATAATTACATACATACATAACATCACGCCTTCATTTCCAGAGTGGGGTAGGTAGAGCTACAAAATACCAACAACTCTAAACTTATTGATAATTCTGTTACCACATTTTGCACAAACATAAATAATGACGTCAACATGTACATTTATTATAGGACACAATTTGACCGGTTTACATTTGTTGCTTACAATTTGAAGTGTGCCTATAATTCGACTATGAAAAAATTCCCTGTTGGTGATAGAGACAAAACACAGAAATGTTTTATAAGACTTATGTAGGCTTTGCTTTTCGTTGAAATTTTATCTTGATTAAGTTTAGATATTGTACTAACCATTTTTAGGACCATTATTCGGTCTGATTTTTTGAATAATAAATATATAGCTAAGCTTTTTTTTGCAAGCCCATCATCAGATCAGATTTGGATATAGCTACAAGATTTTACTAGTACCTACTATTTAAACTAAACAAATATACTAACACATAAACAAACATAATTTGAAGTGGCTGTAAATTATTATTATGAAGGATATCTAGTTATCGAGCTCAGTTTGTTTTTAAGTTAAAAGTAGCAGGTAATCCCAGGGCTAGTGAACGGCAACGTTTATCCACATAAAAACCTCTTTAAACATTTCATAAAACGAAATTTTAAATTAGTTTAACTGGCTGGAGACAACATAGCCACTTCGAATTATTTTGAATTGAAAAATAGCATTTGAATTCAGTCCATTCCATAGTGGTCCATTCCAAGTCGGTCTAGTTGGTTGTAATACGGGACTTCCAGTCGGCTATTCCCAGGGGCCTTTCTTATTTTAAATAAGTGGTTATTAAGAAATATAGTGATACAATGAGAGAAATAGTACATATTCAAGCGGGCCAGTGTGGCAACCAGATCGGGGCAAAGGTTAGAAAATAAGACATCACTTATATTTTATTTACTCAAGTTCGTTTTGTTAAAAGCGAACATTAAATTTGATGCCGGATCCACATGCTTAATGTTTGCTGAAAACACTACAGAACGCAACTATAAGTTAGTGAGATGGAAATACATCGTGCTTACTCTAACATATAGTGTCGTCTTGCAGTATCTGTAGCAAACACCAAGCATGTTTATCTGGCTTGAAGCATTATATACGCTAAAGCAGCGCGAGTTGAGCTGCATGATAATTGCAAAATGTAATGGCATTGTTTAAGACGTGGTAGACTGCGTATTTTGGTCTTCCATGTGGTCGTTCCTTTATTTCCTGTAATATGCTCTATTATTAAAGAATTTGCTGGATTTGCTTCCTGAACTTGCCATTAACCCAGTCGCACCTTTTAAAAATATTCGTCAGTAAATTGCTGACGCTTGTTGGAAGAATGCTTTCCTCTCCCTCTGTAAGATTCTCGCACTAAACACTAGTTTCCTTATCCTTACCAACGTGTCTTCCACAGGAAAGATCAGGCTTGAACTTATCCTGCACTCCGATATAGTTCTCGCAACTTCTAGGGCAGTTTTTAAACCATCAATCCCTTTCAGTTCTGGGAGGTAATATCGGACGAGCACGGCATCGACCCCACGGGCACCTACCACGGTGACTCCGATCTTCAGTTGGAGCGCATCAACGTCTACTATAATGAGGCCACTGGTGGGAAGTACGTGCCCCGTGCCATCCTCGTGGACCTGGAGCCTGGTACCATGGACTCTGTCCGCTCAGGACCCTTCGGCCAGATCTTCCGCCCGGACAACTTCGTATTCGGCCAGTCTGGAGCCGGCAACAACTGGGCCAAGGGCCACTACACAGAAGGCGCCGAGCTCGTAGATTCTGTTCTGGACGTCGTCAGGAAAGAAGCCGAAGGCTGCGATTGCCTCCAAGGCTTCCAGCTCACTCACTCGCTAGGCGGAGGCACTGGAGCTGGGTTAGGTACCCTCCTCATCTCAAAGATCCGAGAGGAGTACCCTGACCGTATCATGAACACGTTCAGCGTAGTGCCGTCTCCTAAAGTATCTGACACTGTCGTCGAACCGTACAACGCAACCTTATCCGTGCACCAGCTGGTGGAAAACACTGATGAATCATACTGCATTGACAACGAGGCGCTATACGACATCTGCTTCCGAACCTTGAAGCTCACTACTCCAACCTACGGTGATCTGAACCATCTAGTCTCAGCAACCATGTCGGGAGTGACCACCTGTCTAAGGTTCCCGGGTCAATTGAACGCAGACTTGAGGAAACTGGCTGTGAACATGGTGCCATTCCCTCGTCTGCATTTCTTCATCCCTGGATTTGCTCCTCTGACTTCCCGAGGCAGTCAGCAGTACAGAGCGTTAACCGTGCCAGAGCTGACTCAACAGATGTTTGATGCCAAGAACATGATGGCTGCTTGTGATCCTCGCCACGGAAGGTACCTGACCGTAGCTGCTGTATTCAGAGGTCGTATGTCGATGAAGGAAGTAGATGAGCAGATGATGAATATACAGAATAAGAACTCGTCTTACTTTGTGGAATGGATTCCGAATAACGTGAAGACAGCAGTGTGCGATATCCCACCGCGAGGCTTGAAGATGTCCGCCACGTTTATTGGTAACTCTACTGCCATCCAGGAGTTGTTTAAGCGCATTTCTGAGCAGTTCACGGCTATGTTCAGACGAAAGGCCTTCTTACATTGGTATACTGGAGAGGGCATGGATGAGATGGAGTTTACTGAAGCCGAGAGCAACATGAATGATCTAGTGTCGGAGTACCAGCAGTACCAGGATGCCACTGCTGAAGAAGAGGGAGAGTTCGACGAGGAGGAAGAGGGCGGTGATGAGGGAGACTAGACCTTTGTTAAGACTTGCATTATAATATTGTACGTTTATTTTTACTATTCGTTTTATTACATTTTATAATAATATTGAGGGTTTGTTTTTTATTTTTGTCGAGCTCGCAACGTACTGCTACTCTACTTCAAAGATGTATCCACTTTTTCACTTTATTTATTGTATTGTAATGTTTCAAAAGTGAATGCATCTCTGTAGTCGTGTGTACCTGCGTTGGACGTGTTGGCCGATAAGGTTTGCTTGGAAATCCACGGCGGTGCCGCTCGTGTAAATTCGCTTCGTATCAAAATGTGTAAATACTCTCACAGCAGTACACGCACGAAATGGCGTCAGGAATTGATTTACTCTGCTCAAATGCGTAGCGTGCGCTTCAGTGGAATTCCAGCTAAACGTTCTCGCAAATCTGGGAAGGGGCCTGTCCTCTATTCTACTCTAATCCACTGGACAAATCCATGATTCGGCGGCTTCTACTTTTTGGTTTTACTATAATCTTTTGATTAAAAATCAAAATCAAATTTAACTGAGTCGACGGAGCGGCGCGATATTACGGCAGGACACTATTCCACTCTAATCCACTGGACAAATACATGAATGGATGTTTCTACTTTTTGTTCCATTATAAATCCATTGATAGATTTGATTCGACTTTGCGTACCGTACCACTAAACCGTACCACTGACCAAAATTAGTTTCATGAATATGAGGTTGGTTTGGTTATGTTAGTTCTTCAGCAGGTATCGTCTTGGGTCGTCCCATTCGTTTTTTGTCAAGTTCTTAATTCGTCTCATTCTTCTTTTGTCATCCATTCTTCATTCGTCACTTTCGTTGGTAGTCTTTGTCGTCTATGGTTATATTTGTAGTTTGTCTTTTTCTTATTCAGGCTCATTCCGGTATTCGTCATCATCTTCTTTGGACATGTTCGATGTTAGTCTATCTCTTTTCTAGTCTCATTCGCTATTCGTCCTATCGTCTTTGGTCTTATTCTAAGTTCGTATTTTTCTTATTTGGTCTCTTTAGAAATTGATCTCATTCTTTATTGGACACATTCTCTATTTGCCCCGTTTGATATTCACAATTTTACTTGTTTTCTTTCAGGCAACTAGAATCAAAAAAATCACGAAAAGAGAAATTATGAAAATGATGAAGTAAAAAAAATATTCTATTATAGGTACGTAGTCAGGGGGTTCTACTCCTTTGTACGAGCAAATTCGGCTCCTAGTAAATAGTGATCTGGGGTTCTAGACAAAACGCTTCGATATCCGTTGTCGAAATTTGTTATCGACAGAATGTATGAAAGTGACAAATCCAGATAGGTAAATCCTTTTTCGCTATAAATAGTGCAGTTTTACAGCATAAACAACAGAAAAAGAAATTAGTATTTAAAAAAAGGTTTATTTTGATAATTAAAGTTAAAATATTCATTCATCTGTAAAATAAAAAAAAACATATTCTCATAAAAAAATAACGTATAACTAAAGCGGGCATTGAGACGAAAACCGAACAAGACGAATTATGAATGGGCCTAAAAACAAATGTGACTTATTGCCAATGGGACCAAAAACGAACGTGACGAAAATAAAGTGACGAGTAACGAATGAGACTAAAACGTAAAGAGACTAACACCGAACATGTCAAAAGAAGAAGTGACGAACATCGAATGAACCTGAATAAGATCAAGACAAAAAACAAATATGACAAAAGACGACAAAGACTACCAGCGAATGTGACGAATGAAGAATGGATGACGAAAGCAGAATGAGACGAATTAAGAACTTGACAAAAAACGAATGGGACGACCCAAGACGATACCTTCGATTTTAATAGTAATAATTGGTCAAAGTACTAAGGTCACTACCAGTGGTACGGCCAAGGGGCACGGTGGGTCTGGAAGGCGTAATAATTAGTACTATAATAAAATATGAGGTAACCTACTACTTTTGCGCAATAAGAAGCGAATAGAGCAGTGGGTTGAAGTAGTGGGACCACGGGTAGTGCCTGGGGGAGGGTGGGACTGAACCATACCACCGTAGTACTGAGGCACTGATTGCGATTACAATTTTCCCACTTAAAATTAGGCCAAAAGACGTAGGTAGTTTTAGGTTATGTTAGTTTCGCAGCAGGCCGAAGGGCCAAATCACCCAGGGCTGGAATTCTACAAGGTAGTAACGATATCGTTTTTGACGTGTTTCCGTATTGTCAACGTTTTGATAACTCTTAGGTATGTCATTTACAATAATGGCGACTGTGACCTTAAACGTGTCAAACACGATATAGTTTTAACGCACCTGAATAGAGGCCCAGAAATAGGAACTCCACGGTGGCGGAGCTACGTCGACACTTATTGATTTGAAAATAGTCGGTGTCGACGGAGCTCTGCTTCCTTGGAGCTCCTGTTTCTGGGTGATTTGGCCCTCGGGCCTGCTGAAGGACTAACATAAGGTACCCACTTTAAGGTCGTACAAGCTCGCCGCTCCACTGGACGGCTATCACAAGTGGTCTGCGACTTGTGGCTATCGCTCGGAACTCCTTATCTAACTAGTCTAAAACTTTAGAGACGCACTGAACCTAAGGTGGGTACGAATCAGAGCAGCCTCGGGTTGAGGCACGCACGGCTCATCTATTTTGCTCAAATTTGTACGCGCTCACGCGCTGTGCGCGACCTGCCGCGGGCAGAACTACAAGTCGTAACTTGTCTGTGGGCGAAGCGCCTACTTTGATATAGTTGTTGAGCCGTTTCACCAACAAGGCGATTTCTTCTTTTTGTTAATAATTCGGTGAATTATGATAAACGCAGCCGCGGCTGTTTTCGTGTCCGACGCCATTTTGAATCGTCGGCTCGCGGCGAGCACGCTGCCTCACCCGCGCATGTTTATGTGCAACAATTTAGCTCACGAGCAGCTCGCCGCGCGGGGCGAGCATGCCTCAAGCTGAGCCGCTCAGATTCGTGCACAGCTCAAGATGTATTATCCGCTCTGGTTCGCACAAACGCGCCAGAATGAGGTTTATTGAAGCGCGTAATGTAGCGCACGTGTAGGTACAGTCAAGGACTTTAATTATCATGCCCCTATGGAACCCTGTCACAATGACAGTGTCAAATCACATGAAAGAAAGCTAAAGTTAATGATTAACGCTGTCATCATGACAGGGTTGCAGGGCATAACAATTAGTCCTTGACCGTATGTTATGTACGCGCGTATGCCAAAGCGAGGGTTAACGCGAAAACGGTAGTCTAAAAAAATGAGCTTGTCTTGTTGTTCCTTTACAAAGCCAGACATTTCTATACACATATAGTGAAACATACTGAGAACCATTTTTTATATGACTGTGTTTGTGTCATTATGTCATATCCTGCAAGTCAAATTTTATCCAGTGTACATTAGTTCATAGGCAGTAACTTAGGATATACAAACCCGATGATATTGCAATTTAAAAAAAAAAAACAACCATAACCTATTTAACGGATAAAAGCTTTAGATCCACATCTCGCGATAGAACTAGCCTATGTCGTCGCAAAATTACCACATTGCCTTTTTCATTCTATCTCTGTTAGCACAGCCGACGGAGCTCCGCATGGCGGGGCTAGTATCTCTGAGCGATTTGCCCTTCGGGCATTTGAAGTTAACTAACGAACCTAACCTACCTAGTAACGCAAGCGATGTGATCATTTTACGATCTAGACAGAAGCTTCTATCCCTTATTTAATTATTTACAATGGTGGTTCCAAAACTGCCACCATCGCACCAAAAACGGGATTCTTTTTAAGAAAACAATGGACCGTAGCCCATCTTGCTTTTAAAACCAAAATGGTATCCAAAGTAAAATATACCAAATTATATATATTCCCGTGCGGTTGCCGGGTTAGAATAGTGCCACTCCATATCTTCCCGTGGATGTCTTAAGAGGCGACTAAGGGAATAAAGGCTTGTAGTACTATTAGGCGATGGGATTGTAATCTGTCAATAATAAATACACTGGTAAACATCTTAGCCTGATTTTGCAAAACGTGGTTACAGAATTACCAACAAGTTTAGAGTTGTTGGTATGCCTACCCCACTCTGGGAATGAAGACGTTATATGTGTGTATGTTTGCCATACAGACATTTTTTCTCTTCATCTTCACCGGGAGCCTTCCCATTACTAAGCTGTTTGAGAGCCGCCTCGATTTCGTCGACACCTACGTCTGGGAGATCGTCAGTGAAGTGGCGGGTAAGTGGGGCTCTAGGATCTCTCGCGTCAGGTGGAGGCTTTGGTGCGTGCGAAGCATACAGTTGTCCGTAGAAGTTTTCAATTTCAGCGAGTATCCCCGGGACTGATGTGACGGTTTCACCATTCGAGGTAGCTAGCTTTGTCAGATGACTCCTACCCAGTGTCTTGGTGAAGACCTTCGACCCCCGGTTTCGCTCAATCGCCTCGTGTATTAGGCGGGTGTTCCAGCTGCGAAGGTCGCGTCTTACCAAACTCCTGATTTTCTTGTGGAGTGATTGGGGATCTGGCAAGGATTCCTCAGGTGTCTCACGTCTAAATCGCATCAGATCTAGGGTCTCGCCAGAAAGTTTGGACTTCCTATCTGCTCGCCTTTTCCGAAAATGCCTCGTTCCCACTTCGCTTATCACCCCGATTAAGCCGTCCAGATCCTCGTCAACATTTGCCGGGGTCTCCAGTGCGGCGAATCTATTTTGCAATTCCAATTGGAACGCATCATGTCCAGTTTGGGGCACATTTGGACAAAGAACAGACCTCACCATGCGACTACGTTCGAGCTTAAAAATGATATTTAGGGTGTCTCGTACAAGCCGGTGATCGCTACCGGTATTAAACCTACTGATCACTGAGACATCCCTAAATATGTGCTTCTTGTCGGCTATGATGAAGTCAATCTCGTTCTTCGTCACACCGTCGGGGCTCTTCCAGGTTCACTTCCGTTGGGGCTTTTTCTGATAAAAGGTGTTCATACAGAACAGCCCCTGCATGCTAAGGAAGTTGACCAGCATTTGGCCCCTACGGTTTCTGCGCCCATAGCTATGCTGTCCCAAACAAGATTCACCACATTCTTTTCCCACTTTGGCGTTGAAATCCCCCATGACAACGGTATAATGGGTTTTGGTGGTACGATGCATGGCCTTTGCCACATCGTCGTAAACGGCCTCCACCTCTTCGTCTGTGCTATTCGACGTCGGCGCATATACCTGTATGACCTTGAAAGAGTATCTCTCGGTCAGTTTCAGTACAAGGTACGCTACCCGGGTCGAGACGCTGCAGATCTCTATCACGTTGTCACGGAGGGCTTTGTTGACGAGGAACCCCACACCACCCTGAGATTTTTGGCTCCCTTCCCTGAAGTAAAATAGATGGCCCGACTCAAGGGTTATCGTGTCCTCCCCCTCTCTACGAACTTCCGATAGCCCGAGAACATGCCATCGTATCTTCTCTAATTCCACTTCAAGGATCTGGAGGCTTTCGTCCAGCCGTAAACTGCGTCCGTTGTATGTAGCCAGAGTCAATTGTTGGCAGCCGTCCGTAGCCCGGGGATTCCTAGCACCCCCTACCCTACCGTGACCAAGGCCGCTGCCGTGACCTGGAATAGTAGGGCGGCCGGGAACTGGGGGCCGTTTCTTTTTGTGCCTATTCATATAATTTTTTTTGCCTATTTATATTTCTGGGGGGTATTGCCCGTAGTCACCACGCTGGGCAGGCGGGTTGGTGACCGCAATGTAATTATTTGGACTGTGTTGTCTATACGAGAGGCGCTGCTGCCCACCTCTCGGATGGTCCCTTGCTCGCCTTCTACGATGCCCACGGGAAGAAATGGGGTGATGCTATTCTACTCTGCCGGCGCCACACGGCAAAGTTAGTAGAATCATTGAATCGCCAATATCTCTAATATTTTTTAAGCTAGAGTAAAAGTAACACAATATGTGTTATTGATTAACAATAGCGATGCAAGTATTATTGTGCACCTATTAAAAAATTACCCTGTATATATCCTAAGATACTTTTTAGTAATAAATTTGAACGTCAGCTACCTAAAGCTACATAATTTCCCAAATGACCCAAATATGCCATGAAGGTTGCATTCGGTCTAGTTCTCGAATAGTAAAATATGCAGGTGGCGTCGCGGGCCGCCGGAAACGCCAGTGAGGCAGCTTCCGATTCGATGTCACAAATAAGTTCCGACAGTCGCTATTAGGATTTTACCTCGATTTTCTGACGTTCAGCTAGTTACGGGCTGGTTACAGACTGGTTTAACAGGGCCTCTATTCTACTGCGTTATAACGATATCGCTTTTGACTGTTTTACAATGTCACAGCCGCCATTATTGTAAATGACATAAGAGTTATCAAAGGTTACCTATCACAACTTCGAAAAATGTTTGACCGAATTTTGGTTCGACAAATACTTTTCGTCAATTATGGTTTGGGTTTTTTTACGTTTGGCCGAATGATCATTTCGAATAGTTTTATTTATTAATTACTTGTTTTGGTTTTTTAACGATTTGACAAATTATCTATACCTCATTACTGGTTTCGGCGTATCAACAGTTGTCCAATGTAATGCTTTGTCTATTTGTCTTTTTCCTATTTCTGATTTTACCTTAGTATCCTTTGCCCAATATTACGGCTCGATCTTTGCATTGTCTGGATAAATTATACTTAAGCAAGTTTTTCGGGGCAGAAAAAAAATAACCTCGAAAGCCAAGGCGGGAGCAAAGCTCCCGCCTTGGCCTTCTAACCTAACCTATCTGAGTCGGTTCTGCCCTGACTCGTCTTGCTCGTTGCATTTTGTAGATAGTTGAAACTAAATACAAGCAAGATTTTTTGGCCGAAATGAATATTTGACGTAACGTAGCAAAATCTATATGTAACATTGATGAAGTGAAAAATGGGTTAAGAAACAAAATACAAAACGATCCACAGGCTAGTTGTAGCATTGGTGTAATGAAAAATGGGCTTTGAAATAAAATACGTAACAATACATAGGGTACGTGAATACAAGGAGAAAAGTTGCTTGGACTAACGAACCATTTACTTAAAGTCAAATGGTGAAATAAAAAAATGACGAATCGTGCCATCGGAGAAACGATAAAAAACGAAATGTTTTCGGTCAAATGAAATTCGGTCAAAAACTTTTCGAGGTTGCGATAGGTTACCGTTATCAAAACCTTGACAATACGGAAACAGGTCACAGACGATATCGTTTTAACGTGTATAATCTCGGCCCAGGGCCTATATTCTACTGCGTTACGATATCGCATTTGTCGTGTTTTAGAATCGTTTATGTCACAGTCGCCATTATAGTAAATGACATAAGAGTTATCAAAACGTTGACAATCCGGAAGCACGTCAAAGACGATATCGTAATTACCTTCCAGAATCCCAGCCCAGGTTCCATGTCACATGAATTACAAATGATTCATGAAGGCAAGGCATTTCAGCATTGTTTTTGACCCACTATAATATTGTGAAAGCTTTGATAGCTCCTAAATCAAAGCTATCTATATGAAGCCCCTTGGCTGGGATTCTACACGGTAATAACCGTATCCCTTATTTTTGTGAAAGCTTTGATAGCTCCTAAATCAAAGCTATCTATATGAAGCCCCTTGGCTGGGATTCTACACGGTAATAACCGTATCCCTTATTTTCAACTCTATCGGTAGAAAATAGAAACAAATGCAGCGTTTATTTTTTCAAAAACTGTAAGGTGTACAAAAAAATTGTTTATGAAGTCTCGTAGATATACTTTAATATAAAATAGTCAGGGTAACATTTCACCCCGCGGTTAGTGCGCTCGACAACGGACCGCATCTCATTAGTTATTTTAATAACTACAATATAAACACTCGCTACGCTTCGGTTTCTATGAGTTTTACATAAAAACCTTCCGTGAAAAATTAAAAACCGCTTCAAAATCCGTTGCGTGGTTTAGGAGCTGGCGGATATACAGACAAACACACAGACGCGGAAAACGATTTTGTTTTATACTATGTAATAAAATAATAATAAAGACAAGTACATGTATAACATCACGCCTTCATTCCCAGAGTGGGGTAGGCAGAGCTACGAACATACCAACAACTTTAAAAGACTTGTTAATAGGTAAGGACCAAATAGTTGGACCATAGTTAAGCGGAGTTAACCATACAAACAACAAAAGTGAAAAAAAATCTTTTGTGACACTAAAATTATCCTTACAATATGGCTAATTTTCGTGTCACAACGGATTAGTTTCATAGAACATTTAATTGAGTGAGTTAGCGTGGCTAACTTTTTGGTCCTTACCCTAATTACTGTAACCATTTTGAATGAATGAATGAATGAATAGTTTATTTGTCTAAATGGGTTTACAACATGGTCTTAAGGTATAATATAGGCTCTCCATAATTTGCCAATAGACTGGCGTACAAATTTTCATCATATAAATTACATTATCTAGAATTATTTAGTATAAATTTCATAGGAAACACACATTTAAATTTGGTCATTTAGGAACTCATTAATGCTATAAAAAGATTTCTCAGTCAGCCATGCCATCGTCATTTTCTTAAATATCATTAAATTCTTACTTTTAAAAATATCAGGTAGCTTACTTTGCACAATCAGGCTAAGATGTTGAGTAAGAGTTATGGGTATTTCTGTAGCTCAGCCGCTCTATTACCAACCCACCAACCAGACATTCCACCCAGTTGGACGGTTGGTATTTTTTTTCTCAAGTGACAACCTGGTTGGGTGGTTAATAATAGATGTTCCTAACCTACAATCCGGCTGTCCGGTTGATACTTTTTTTTTCTTAACTAACCATCCAAGGTGCCAACTAGCTCGCTAGGTGTTAGGTGTTAGCTCGATCGGTCTGTTGAGAAAAATATACTAACAGACCAATCAGCTGGTTAGTCTGGTTGTTACGTAAGGAAAGATCTCCTAACTGACCAACCCACTAGAGAGCTCGGTCGGTGTGTTGAGAAAAATATACTAACAGTCCACGTATATAGTAATTTAACTGATTGCTTTAAAAAAAAAGCGGCCAAGTGCGAGTCGGACTCGCCCATGAAGGGTTCCGTAGCAGCAAGTAACATAATATAAAAGTTCGTTGTAGCTTTGATCAATGTTTTTATGACGTATTAAAAAAAAACTACTTACTAGATCTCGTTCAAACCAATTTTCGGTGGAAGTTTGCATGGTAATGTACATCATATATTATTTTTACATTTATCATTCCCTTATTTTAGAAGTTACGGGGGGGGGGGACACACATTTTTCCACTTTGGAAGCGTCTCTCGCGCAAACTATTCAGTTTAGAAAAAAATTATAATAGAAACCTCAATATCATTTTTGAATACCTATCCATAGATACCCCACACGTATGAGTTTGATGAAAAAAAAATTTTTGAGTTTCAGTTCTAAGTATGGGGAACCCCAAAAATTTATTGTTTTTTTTCTATTTTTGTATGAAAATCTTAATGCGGTTCACCGAATACATCTACTTACCAAGTTTCCACAGTATAGCTCTTATAGTTACGGAATAAAGTGGCTGTGACATACGGACGGACAGACGGACAGACATGACGAATCTATAAGGGTTCCGTTTTTTGCCATTTGGCTACGGAACCCTAATTACTAACCGACCACCTAGTTGGCACTTTGGATGGCTGATTAAGACAAAAGTACCAACCGACCACCTAGTTGGCACTTTGGATGGTTGATTAGGACAAAAGTACCAACCGACCACCTAGTTGGCACCTTGGATGGTTAGTTAAGAAAAAAAAGTATCTACCGGACAGCCGGATTGTGAGTTAGGAACATCTATTATTAACCACCCAACCAGGTTGTCACTTGAGAAAAAAAAATACCAACCGTCCAACTGGGTGGAATGTCTGGTTGGTGGGTTGGTAATAGAGGGCTCAGCCTACCCCACTCTGGGAATGAAGGCGTGATGTTATGTATGTACAAAAATACTACACTGGTACAAACCAAACGACGCCGTTCAGCAATTTAAATAATTAATCACCTATTTTTAAATACCACGCTAGTGATAATAGTAAGTGTTAATAGTAAGTGTTAGTATTAACGAAATGCGGCTGCCATAGTGATAACCCTACATTGAACAGAGTAAAGAAACACCATAGCAAATTAGTTTAGTCCGGTAGTTTTATAGAGGATAACTTACTGGATTTTTTATATATTTTTTTCAAAAGTTAAGACTAAGTCATTTCGGAGGAGAATCAAAAAGACTCGAATTTGCAGTTTTTCTGTTTCTCCTCCGAAATGACTTGGTCTTAACTTTTGAAAAAATATATAAAAAATCCAGTAAGTTATCCTCTATAAGACTTCCGGACATTATTTCCATATTGTTTTCCGTTTGAAAGATATTATAGTCCAGTCAACAAGTTGAAAAACGTGAAAAATAGAGATAAAGCTCCTAAAAATATGAGCAATAGCTCATTGGATTCGGAATGACCTCTAGAAAAAAGAGTTTTGAGGATTTTACTGCACGTAAAAAATTGCAATTGTTATTAAGATGAAAAAAAAGAGGTATTTACGTTTTTGTTAATAACTCATAAACTATTATTATTTACGATATTTGGAAAAAAGGTCCTTAAAGAGGAGGAAATTTCCTAAAAAAAAGTTTTACCTTTCGGAACTCTACCTCTATTATTAATAATTTTAATTTAACGCTGAAAATAGGGCTCCGCGCGGCCATTACGGCATGGGTGCTCTGCCGCTAATGACGGTTTACCACATAAAATTACTTTTTTATAGTAACAAATATGAATTTAAAAATTTGAAAAAATTATGATATCATTCAGATACTTTAAAAAATATATTCCCGTTGGAAAAAAAAATTTAAATTAATTTTTCAAAACTTATGCAATTGTTAATTAACGAATTTTTTTCCTATCTCCGTTTTCATAAATGACGACATAAAAGTTTAAATAATAAATCTTTAAATTTTTGGCTTAGTGGAGCTCTTCTTATATATATACTTAACAAGATCCCGCGATAAAAGTTTATTAAAGTTAATTATTTTGTTTATAACAATTTTTTAAAGTTAACAAAAAATGAAAAGTCTAAGAAATGTTATTAAAAAAAAAATTTTAAACAAATGGTTTATTATTGCTGTTTTGGTATCCAACAATGGCATTAAGTAACATTGGAAAAAAATTTTTTACATCATTTGTTAAGAAATTGTTTATAAACAAATAGACAAGTTTAATATTTAAAGAAATTTTTTTTTTACCATTATGTTGTCTTGGTAATATTATGATTATTAAAAAAAAAAAATTCTTAAATATTTTTTTTTATTGTTTATAACCGTTTTTTTATATTTCGATTGTTTAAATAATTAGTTAAGGAATGATTTTCTCTTTAAAAATCATAATTGGCATTTCTTCATAGGTAAATTATTTTTTTTTTTTTTTTATCAATAATTTCATTGTTTGTTAACTTAACAATTTGTTATAAACAAATTCTAACTACCGTTATATTTTTTTTCTAGAGCTAAAAAAAATAACAAAAACAGCAATATATATCAAAATATTAAAAAAAAAAAAACTATTTTTTATAACGCTTTTAAATATTACACGATACCAAAGTTGCACCGGACACTTGATTTGTCAAGTAAAAAATTAATATAAGTTATAAACTATTCGAGATACGATAATGGACATTCAGGTCGTTTTTATAAAGCATTAATTAATCTTCAAAATAAGCTAAAAACCAAGTTTGTAACTATTGTTTATCAGCTAGTACATGCATTTGTTTATAAAATTTTGAGATTTCTTTAATTTTTTCGTATCTCTTATGACTTACAACTCAATAAATAATGAAAATACAGCTATAAACTTTAAAACAATTTTGTTTAGCTATACATTATCTCACAAATTATCAATTAATCGTACCTCCATCTCTAATTGTTTAAACAATATACTTGTTTTCATCAATATTTATTTCATATTTATCTAACACACCTTCATTTCGTAATTTTTCAATTTTCTATACATTATTAGAAGTTATTATAGCTTCTAAGGGAAACTGCTTTTATAATTTATTTAACTAAATAGCTTCTTTGATGTCATTATGTAGTTTTTTTCATATTTTTTGTAGTTTGATCTGCCGTATCTTTTAAATTTTCACATGTAACCATATTTTTATATATTATATTATAATTAAATAGAATTACATTTATTGATATGAAAAAATTATTAGAAATAATGTAAGGATAAAATGGATTTATAAAATAAAAGTCACTGTTTTATAATAATAATTCTAAGTATATTTTAGGAAACAATACAATGTTATTCAAATAGCTCGTTTTCTTCTTTTCTTTAAGGGAGGGATTGCAGAACAGCTTGGTCTATCGAAGTTTTAAACTGAACTAGTTGACGCCTTTTCTGTCAGTTCTTCTGATTGGCTTCCGGTTGCTTGCATTGCTTCTTGTTGCTCTTGTTCTTGTTCCGCGGCTTCTCTGGACTCGTCGTTGGCTTCTGCCTCATCCGAATCAGAATCGTCTGATCCATAAATTCTCTCCGTAATTTGGCGATACGCTGAACTGTTTTTATTTTTCCCACCTGCGATCATCTCATATTCATTGTTGTCTTCGTCCACTTCTTCATCTTCTTCGACGTCATCAATGTCCTCAACAAGATCGGTAGCATTTGTGCAACTTTCTCCCTTACATCCCTTGCATGATCTTGTGCACTTCATACCCGCTTTTCTGCAACTACAAGTCTTCTGGCAATTGGAAGTATTGCAACTGCAATTGACAAGTTTCAATAGAGCTTGGGGTGCCAAAGGTTCTGTAGTCCTTATGGGAAGAAACAGAGTTTCAGTCCTTTGCCATCCCCAATTTTCAGGATTTAAGAAATTACCAAGCCATGTCTGCACTTGATAATAAACTCTCAATGAATGTTGATGTGTAGCAGAAGCTGTTGGTGGTAAAGTTGCCAAATTTACTGTTTTGGACTTGGTGACATTGCTTGAGAAGCGATCAATCCTACATTCGTTAATTGAATCAGTTTCGAATTGTTTTAAGGTTTATAGCTGTATTTTCATTATTTATTGAGTTGTAAGTCATAAGAGATACGAAAAAATTAAAGAAATCTCAAAATTTTATAAACAAATGCATGTACTAACTGATAAACAATAGTTACAAACTTGGTTTTTAGCTTATTTTGAAGATTAATTAATGCTTTATAAAAACGACCTGAATGTCCATTATCGTATCTCGAATAGTTTATAAGTTATATTAATTTTTTACTTGACAAATCAAGTGTCCGGTGCAACTTTGGTATCGTGTAATATTTAAAAGCGTTATAAAAAATAGATTTTTTTTTTTTTTATATTTATATATATATTGCTGTTTTTGTTATTTTTTTTAGCTCTAGAAAAAAAATATAACGGTAGTTAGAATTTGTTTATGACAAATTGTTAAGTTAACAAACAATGAAATTATTGATAAAAAAAAAATATTATTTACCTATGAAGAAATGCCAATTATGATTTTTAAAGAGAAAATCATTCCTTAACTAATTATTTAAACAATCGAAATATAAAAAAACGGTTATAAACAATAAAAAAAAATATTAAAGAATTTTTTTTTTTTTAAATCATAATATTACCAAGACAACATAATGGTAAAAAAAAATTTTCTTTAAATATTAAACTTGTCTATTTGTTTATAAACAATTTCTTAACAAATGATGTAAAAAACTTTTTTCCAATGTTACTTAATGCCATTGTTGGATACCAAAACAGCAATAATAAAACATTTGTTTAAAAAATTTTTTTTAATAACATTTCTTAGACTTTTCATTTTTTGTTAACTTTAAAAAATTGTTATAAACAAAATAATTAACTTTAATAAACTTTTATCGCGGGATCTTGTTAAGTATATATATAAAAAGAGCTCCACTAAGCCAAAAATTTATAGGTTTATTATTTAAACTTTTATGTCGTCATTTATGAAAACGGAGATAGGAAAAAAATTCGTTAATTAACAATTGCATAACTTTTTGAAAAATTAATTTAAAAAAAAATTTCCAACGGGAATATATTTTTTAAAGTATCTGGATGATACCATAATTTTTTCAAATTTTTAAATTCATATTTGTTACTATAAAAAAATAATTTTATGTGGTAAACCGTCATTAGCGGCAGAGCACCCATGCCGTAATGGCCGCGCGGAGCCCTATTTTCGGCGTTAAATTAAAATTATTAATAATAGAGGTAGAGTTCCGAAAGGTAAAACTTTTTTTTAGGAAATTTCCTCCTCTTTAAGGACCTTTTTTTCAAATATCGTAAATATTAATAGTTTATGAGTTATTAACAAAAACGTAAATACCTCTTTTTTTTCATCTTATTTTGTTAATAACAATTGCAATTTTTTACGTGCAGTAAAATCCTCAAAACTCATTTTTCTAGAGGTCATTCCGAATCCAATGAGCTATTGCTCATATTTTTAGGAGCTTTATCTCTATTTTTCACGTTTTTCAACTTGTTGACTGGACTATTAAGGAAAATGACAGAAAATCATGCGTCAAGGCCGTTGGCCCAGGGCCCATTACATACATACATAAAGTCACGCCTTTATTCCCAGAGTGGGGTAGGCAGAGCTACAGAATTACCAACAACTCTAAAAAACTTGTTGATAATTCTGTAACCACATTTTGCACAATCAGGCTAAAATGTTTACCAGTGTATTAGTGTCAGGTTGCAAGCCTAACAGTACTAGAAGCCCTTATTCCCTTAGTCGCCTCTTACGACATCCACGGGAAGACATGGAGTGGCACTATTCTAACCCGGCAACCACACGGAATGCCGGGTGCCCCTTAACGTGGTAAAACCCGATTATAGGCCCGATACCAGCTTCTTTTCGGCTCTGCATACATTTAGTAACAGTTATGACTGCATATTATTGCCTAGTTTTAAAATGATAGCAAAATCACAATTTTGTTTTGGATTTCATAATAAAACTAAGTTTGTCAAAAAATATTTTTTTGGAACCAGGTTCTGTTGCCGACTGTACTTGTTTTTGCAAAGTCATTAAGTAACTGCTTATCAAGATCAAGGTGATGAGTCTTAACTCGATGGCTCCATGTTCAGCATAGCGGAGATCCTGTCGCCACCTTTCGACTCCGTCATCAGACCAGCTCGATGGTGCCACATTATTGTATTGTCATTGACGTTACGTAGGTATACCATATTTCAGCTCAATCGGTCCCTGGGAAGTGGTTTAATCTTTTTTGCAAGATTTGTCCCTAACATACATACATACATACAAAAAATACGTGAAATTCGTTAATTATCAATAAAAGGATTATAATCAGCATAAATAACCATCTAACGGCATGACGTGTATGTTGAAGATATTGAACCTTTTTAAACGAAATCTTACTGTCTAACTTATTTCTAAACTGACATAATAACATACTGATAAAAATCCAAGGTCATCAAAAACGAACAAACTGCAGCGATAACAAGGTAGATGCAACGTGATGCAACCAGCGAATATCTAAGTTATGTGCATCCCGGCATTTGTGGGGTTATTTCTAAACGTGGCGTTGAATTCGACAACGAATGTCGACCCGTCTTAGTTTAAATAACTCGTATGAGACAAATCAAGTTAATTAATTTCAAATAGTTGTTGTATAACTATTTTTATTACCTCGTTTTTCTACTCAAAAAACAAAAAACCGGAATTACACCTATTAACCGGTTTTGACAGACTTAAAGCGGGAATTTACCGGTTTTTTCTATTTTTTTAGATGTTCTGACTTTACTAGACGACACAACATTTTTTTAAGGCGTCATGTCACTGATTGCCTAAGTAGCTTAGTGGGTTAACAGCATTTTCAATACTGCGGTACTGACTTTTCCTCAAATAAGTATACACTTAGTTAAGAGAGTTCAAATAAATACTTGATGGACTCCGGTATAAACAGTTCCTGAAAACCGGAGCTATTTGTATAAGGTTTTGTGAATAGATAATAACCACATTGAAAATTTGCGCAAATCGATATCGAGCCAGGGTCGAGATATTTTCAGCGGGGCGGTATTCTGCTCCATGCGCAAGATAAATCTAACGTTGGCTGTTAGATGCAATTTATCTAACGTCGTCATCGGAAAAAGATTTGATCGTTTAAGAAATTGCAGCATCTTTTATATGGCAGCGGGCGATAGGCAAACGAGTCGACAGTCCTGGGCTGGAATTCTACACGGTAATAACGATATCGTCTTTGACGTGATTCCGTATTGTCAACGTTTTGATAACTCTTATGTCATTTACAATAATGGCGACTGTGACATAAACGATTCTAAAACACGTCAAACGCGGTATCGTTATAACGCAGTAGAATAGAGGCCCTGAGAAGGCTCTTAGGGCCCATTGACATTTGCAATGTCTATGCTATAGTCGCTGTTCTAAGAGGCCCAATTTGACAGCTTTCAAAGAGTTTATACATAATGTGTTCGAGGCATGTTTGGGGTTACAATTCAATTTTTAATTACTGGCTTTTACTCCTGTAAATGTGTATTTCGGCAATTTCCAAAATCGATCTCCATCGAGAAGAATTAGAGAGTACCAAGTAATTCTACGCATATGGAGCCGCGGCCGTCTTCTAGTTTTTACATTGAATTATGTAAATTTTAATGTATGTTTTCGTCGTGGCCAAAGGCTTTTCCACTGCAAAGTTCTCATGTTTTTACAATAACCTCTGTTGTTTTAGGCTCGTTAAAGGGAGTTTAATAGGTACTTAATTCGAGCGGAATTCGTATAAAATATGCCTTAGAACTGGTATTTCTGAGACTAGCTACATTTTAACATTTTTAATGAAGAACTTACACGAAATCGCTACATCCTTACCTTTTATAGTGACATTAGAATTTGAATGAAAGTGACTAAGCATATTTTAGCTAAAATAGGTTTATTGTACGACCGCAGTTTTCGAATTGATGTGTTAAAATTCAAATTCAAATTCAAGCATTTATTTGCGACAAATAATAATAATAATAAAATAAAAAAACACAAGAGAAATAATATAAAAAACACAATTTGCCACGAAATGGACTCTGCTCAGCATGTTGCTAGCTTTACAGCCAGCGCTGGTCTTCCCCAGGGCTCATTCTGTGAGAGCACAGTGTTCTGATGTGGGAATAATTAGTCCTGAGGGTTGGCAACGCGTCTGCGGTCTAAGGATGGCAGTCTTAAGATTGCGAACATATATATGTGACAGATTCTACTTAACATCAGGTGGCCTGAGTACTCGTGAGCTCAACTCAAGTATAATGTTAACAAATTTTAATGTTCTTCTTTCTTTGTTTCAGTTCCGGGGGTGAAGGCTATGGCGATTCTGAACTGCCTGCTGGCTCGGCAGCTCTGCTTCGAGGACGCCTCCTGCTCCGCCATCCTGGAGATCATCCCGAGGGTCTGCGGCTCCGAACTTGGTGAGTTGCATTAATAAAATATCTAAAGAAACAAATCCACTTAGTTACATCCTGATTTAATGCGCAGGATTTTTTGCAAAACTTAGATATCTTTGGTTACTGCGTCAACCTAATTTAATGATTTAAATCTTAAATTCAGACAGACTCACTAATTCAATAGATATTCAATATATCCGTAATGGTAATACCGTTTTTAAACCATTCCAAGTAAGTATGCAAAGACATTGGCCCTACCCTCCGCCTAAAACAAGTTCCTGTTTTCTATAAAACTTGCAGCGGTGACGTGGTAACAACTGGAAAATCAATAAGACTTCTTTCTAAAAGTATCAAAATTACTAGCATAGAGGCATTCCATCTTATTCCTCAGGGTTGGCAACGTATTTGGGGTCTTAGGATTGCAATCTTGCGATTATAGTCTTGAGAATTCAAATTTCTATGGGTCTCAGATTCCACTTACCATCAGGTGGCCTGAGTACTCGAATGCCTTCTCATTATCATTAAAAAAAAAAAACAAGGAAACTCAACCTTTTTGTATATTTTACTTTTATGATAACGTTATTTTTATTAAAATTATCACGACTATATCAAGGTATTTCACCTGTAGTCAGTAGAACTTAACCAAAAAGTTAGTAACAAAATTGTAATTGTCTCATTTAAAATGAAACGAGATTGTTCCCCGAATTATGTAAAGTTCCTATCGTTAACGAGGTTCAATTGTCGAAGGGGCGGAAGCACATAGTTTCTTTTGTTGGGCACACATTATGCATGAGAGTACCAACACCCAACCACGGTATCCCGTGCAGCTCGTCGTCACACCGTACTGTAACAAAAGTGGAATGGTTGTTGATTTTTTCATCCGTGATTATAGCTTTTGTTTTCCTAAATAATGAAGCGAACTAAACTTTGGTACCATGTCGCTAATGCCTTTGATAGATTAGAGGTGCAGTTTAAAAACAACGTAAAACTGACAAAGCACTAAAGTGTTCAGCAAGACCGATTGTATTAAGTTTTACGGGGTCATGTAAAACGAAGCATAAAATGGTCGCCGCCGAATCATGTCACCGGCTTTTAAAAAAATCGGTTTACCGTCAATTGGAAAAACCGGATAACCGGTTTTCATACTATAATTATTTTCCCGTTTGGTTGCCGGGTTAGAATAGTGCCACTCCATGTCTTCCCGTGGATGTCGTAAGAGGCGACTAAGGGAATAAAGGCTTGTAGTACTGTTAGGCGATGGGCTTGCAACCTGTCACTAATACACTGGTTAACATCTTAGCCTGATAGTGCAAAATTTGGTTACAGAATTATGAGCAAGTTTAGATTTATTGGTATTTCTATAGCTCTGCCTGCCCCACTCTGGGAATGAAGGCGTGATGTTTATGTATACTATAATAATAGATCTATAAAAAGTCTCTTCATCGGTAATCCAATTAATCAATAAACGGACTATTTATCGGGTCGATAAAACCGGTAATTTACCAAACCGTAAACAAAAATTGACATCGAAATAAAACGATTTCAAGCTATATCGATCTCCTACCCTGAATATGAGCATGTTAACACTCCGTTGTAATAATAGCAAGCCGAGTATTTTGACCTCTACCCGTCCCGTTGCAAGAATAAAACATCAGGTTACAGTCTGCAACTCTGCAGACGGTATCAAACAAAAAGGTCATATATACAATCAATAGCTATGGCAAATTCGACTCTCTCTTGGTAGTAATGAGGCTGCAATTACTAAGGAAGTTGTGATAGAAGCGTCTCTTTGGTTTTAGGGCTGTTTTCATTGTTAGGTGTAGCTTTTGTGTTTTACTACAGCCAACACTAACGTTATGTAACGTTCTTGCTTTGTAGAAATTGGCATTTATAGAGAATATACTTCTCATTTTTATTCTATACTAATAGTACTAGGCTGATAGGAAGGCAATCCTGATATATTACAACCATTGACGACATGTTGACGACGCCTTGGCCTAGTTGGTAACGCTGTCTACGAAGCTAGCGGTCCCGGGTTCGATTCCCGGTATGAGAAATTATTTGTGTGATGAGCGAATATTGGTTTGAGTCTTGGATGTTTAAATGTATTTAAGTATATTATAAATACTTATATCACTTCATTAGCCTAGTGCTTAGTTTGTCACTAAGCCAATTTGTGTGAGATTGTCCCCTGATATTTAGGTATTTATTATAGTTGTTTCCGGCGACTGCGTCCACGTAGAAGTCGTTTATCGCTATTCCCTCAGGAACAGGAGGATCTTAGTGGTGGTAGGACCCTGTGCAGGGTCCGTCCGGATCGCTACCACCATCTAATCCATTAACCACCCGCCAAGCAACAGTGTTCGCATTTTTCTGTTCCGGTGTGGGGATAAGACAACCGGTGAAATTACTAGGATAGAGGCATTCCATCTTAGTCCTCAGGGTCGGCAACGCATTTGAGGTCTTAGGATTATAGTCTTGAGAATTCAAATGTCTATGGGTCTCAGATTCCACTTACCATCAGGTGGCCTGAGTGCTCGTGTGCCAACTCCTTAACATAAAAAAACCGTCCAATTTTTCGGGATTAAAAGTACCCTATGGACTCAAACTATATCATCCCATTACCACGATGTTTTCAGGATATCTTAAACATTATAATATAATTACGTAGGCTAGGTTAGGTTAGTCTTATGCAAAATAATACTTTACAATATAAGGTAACAACACCAATGTTCGACACTTTTATCTGACATGCACCAATAATCGACAGAAGCTTTTAATTCTAAGATCATAGGGTTATAAATAGATTGTTGCAAAACAAATGAATAACTCTTATCTTCTTTGAGTAAGAATCACTGTCGAACATTGGTCCTTTGTCGAGTACAGGGCCTCTATTCAAGTGCGTTATAACGATATCGTTTTTGACCTGTTTCCGTATTGTCAACGTTTTGATAACTCTTATGTCATTTACAATAATGGCGACTGTGACATAAACGATTCTTAAACGTGTCAAACACGATATCGTTGAACGCACCTGAATAGAGGCCCTGGTGTCTTTACCTTAATACAGTACAATACGCTTTATTAGTAACCCGTCATTTTATACATTTTCACTTCATCGACTGTATTAACACGACATATTTTATCGATTCGCTTAACATACCGCATTGGTTAAACACTCTTTTTATACAGTCAAGGTTATAAATATGTATACACTTTAGTACCTTGTCTAATTAACGTCATGTTTAAACTGCCATATGAAATTGTCACAGCGATTAAAATGACAAGGTACTAAAGTGTATACATATTTATGACCTTGACTGTACCAACCCTGAACGTGCCGCGAATCGCACAGTAGTTACCACTGGGCCTTTATTCTAAAGACTTTGTCTGTGGCTTGACGGTAATGGCGGGTGAGTTAACCCTCTGCAACTGAGGTGACTTTTTTAGAAACATTCTACTGAGGTGGAGTCTGTCAGACGTCATTTTTGATAAAATATAGAAAAAATACTAATGGGTCAATGATAAGTATTGTTTATTAAGTGTATAGAATGGTTATTTAATTTTCATGTGGAATTTATAACAAGCATGTATATGGGCTTCTAAATAAAAAAAATGACATTAACTTGAACAAGGTAAAAAAATCTGGAGTTTTTAACATAGGTTAGTTTATAATGCCCTGAGTCTTTAGGAGAGGTTGCTGAGCGATACAGACCTATTTCACGTTATAAAGCGATTATTTTTTGGCGGTGTCTGATAGACGTCACGTCAGTCGCAGAGGTTTAAGAGGCCTTATACGAAATTTTGCCGGTTTTGCTTCGTTTCGTGATTTTACAGTTAAAATACTGCTTTTCTATAAGTTTTAATGCACAACATGAAATATCATTTCATTTCAGTTACGAATGAATGGGCTACTTTTGAATTTTTGTCGATGCGAGATTTAGGTTGTTATAAAACATTTTATATTGCTATTTTTTTTCATTTGTTGGATATTTTTAAGGTAATGGATTGATTTTGAACTGAAGTTTATTAGATACTGTTTAAATTTTATGAACGAGAGTTTTAAATAGCCGATACCAAAAACAATGTTTTGCCCATTTTCTATAAAAAATACCAATTAAATTTATTTTTATACAAAAAAGATATAATGTAAAGATGGTAAAAATTTATCATACATTGTTTAGACGAACTGTTTCTTTATATTTTTTTCATACATTTTGGAAGACATAACGATTAGTGAATATGCATTATTCGAACCCTCTTACAGCAAAATTCACAATACAGTCGCCAGTTTCAGGTCGATTAATTAAAATAAAATAATAAAAACAATAAAATAGCTCATACATTCGTTGAAAATCGAAATTATATTTCGTGTTTTGCAATAAAATTTCTAGAAGTAAAGTACCTATTTCAACTGTAAAATCACGTAACTCAGCGAAATCGACAATATTTCGTATACGGCCTTTTAAAAATAATACCAAATAACGTCAAAGACAATATCTTTTTACCCTGAAGAATATAACATGACGATGAATTAATAGCTATTTTCGAAAATCGACCGCTAACGTCAACTCCATACACTATTTCGACTCGATAGAAAAGAGAAACGTTAGTGTCGATTTCATCTTACCTACGCCCTCAGTTTAGACTAAAGAGGGTTCACTTGTTACAGGAGCTTTTTACAGTATTATAATAATACTTTAAATGCCGCGCCAAACCCTGTAAGAAAAGAAAACACACTTAACCTTTGCTACCAAGTTTCAGAATTTCACATACTTAATCTACGCCTCTGTTGTAGCGAGAGGTTCAAATTACAAGCATTAGCGAATTGCTAGCGAATTCAATACGCTCAAAGAAACGCTTTTAAGGGTTTGTTAATTTTAATTTCGTATCGAAAAAGCTAAGACTTTTTAAGTTCGCCTTTGTACAAATCTGCTATTTTTGTTTATTTTATAATTGTTATCTATTATTTGGTGAAATACAATATTTACATGTATACATACATATTTTCTAATTGTTAAGTTCCTTTACGTTCCGTTAATGTTCTTTTTGAATTACTTGTTTGCCGAAAAACTTTTGTTGTCGACTACATTTTACTGAACAGTCTTCATCTGCTTATCGACACCAAACTGACGAAGATAAACTGTGTTCGGTTTGGTCGGTTCGGAGTTTTTCTGTTTGTATTAATAAAATATTCGAACGGGCTTCCTTTACTTCAGTTATTTAGGAGGAAACTTGAAAAAGTTATGGTAATTCTACTAAGGGCATGTTTCACAATCGACATGTAAATTCATCTGTCAAATATAAATAGCCCTCTCTTTGTCTATTTTCAAGTGTAAAAAAGGGAAAGGGCTAAATTTATTCGACATCTAAATCTAAGAATTATTTCTTGTTATAAAATGTTTTGTAACTGCAGTGTGGGATCACTATTATCTAATTCCTAATAACCAATATGTAAAAAAAAAGATGTTAGTTTTTATCAAACTTTGATTTGTTATAAAAAGATTAAACATAAATACATTGTGAAGGCAAATAAAAGCTTGTGAAATAATTACAACGCTACCGCTGCCGCTCATAACCTGTTCCCGACATTTAACGTTCATATGATTACACTTTTAATGCGTTCGCACGTTTACCGGCGCACACTCAGTTAATAAGTTCGACTTTTATTTGACTCCGCCATTAAACTTGCGCAAGATTCTGTGTGAAATATGACCTGAACGGGACTGAATTGCATTGAGTAATGACCTATGAAGTTGGTAGAAAAATGGAAAGAAGATTTACTTGCTTCTTCCTGCGACTGCCAAAGCACCTGCCACGGATATCCTAAACTGTGGCCGCCATCTTAAATTTATTAGCCCCATCTGTGGACCCATAATTATATTGGCAGCTCCATTTATCTGTGCATTATTGTGTTGAAGATAATAACGGATTCTCGTAGTTGCCAGGTCCGTCTGTTAGGGAGTTACGATGCAACAGACAGACAAACAGATACACAGCCATACAGACACAGAGATACACCAAAACACATATACACAGAATCGCACATACACATTCATACACACACACATATGTTCGACGACACGTTGGCCTAGTTGGTTGTGACCCTGCCTACCTAGCGGTCCCGGGTTCAAATCCCGCTAAGGTCAGATATTTGTATGATGAGCACGAGTATTTGTTCCTGAGTCTTGGATATTTTCTATGCATTTAAGTATAATTCTCTACATAAGTAAATTTATCGTTGTCTAGTACCCTTAGTCGACGTCATGACGTCTACTGTACAAGCCCTAGAGCTTAGTTTGGGTCTCTAGGTCAATTAGTGTGACATTGTCCCGTGATATTAAATTGTATACTAATATAAATTTTGACACCAAACAAATATTAACGAAAACTAAAATACTTTTGTAAAACTAAGTTTCTCGTAACTTGTAAAAGTTTCTTGGGGACCGTCTTTGTTTTCTTTATTTCTTTTTTTATTTGTTATTGTTAGGAACAATTGGTGCCGTGTTACCTGATTTTAGTAGGTATAAACACTTTAATCGCCTGTATCTCAATAACCAATGATGTCTACTTAGTCGTGATAGTTTTCCTTTAAAATTCGTTATATGCTCTTTCATTTGTTTTTTTTAGTATTTTAGTATATAATTTTAAATTTTTGACCTAACCAACGACAAGAAATAAAAATATCTTCACGTTAAGTGTAGGAGAGGTACCCAAAAAAAAAAATATTCTAACACTTTTTTGGCGTCACTAATATGTATATTCATGCCAAAATACAGCTTTCTAGTCTCTGAGCTAGGCTGCGGACGGACGAACGCACGGACGGATGGACGGACATGGCGAAACTATAAAGTTTCCTAGTTTAACTACGGAACCCTAAAAAGCAATTCGCTGTATCTTGCAGTTCAAAAGATCTTCAACACAGGACAACGTAGGCGTAGTAATAGGGCCCCATTTGTCTTCCTTGGGGTAAGGAACCCTAAAAATTAAATAGCGGGGCGAATTAATTGAAAACTATTTAACAAATGGCTTAAATTAAACACCATAAAGCGTATTGTATCCTTTTAATCAAAGCATAAAGCATGCAAAACAACGCAATCTATTCAATCGATTCAAAACCGGAACATCGAGCTGAATATTGAACACTCTCATCGCAAGACAATGGCGCTTGAAGGTATAGAACAGTTAACAAAGCAAGGGGGTCGCCATATGTGGCACAAGTGTATCGATTCCGGTTTAGAGGTCGTAGGTTCAAGTCCTGATGGAGGTTATGGAGATGGTTTTAATTAGAAAACTGTGGCTAACCTAATTGGTGTGTCTGTCTTTGAAACTGGTGGAACCGGGCTTGATCCCTGGTTAGGGCACATACTGTGTGGTAACCAGAGATCGGACAAATGGGCGTCATTGCTCACAATAATGTGGACATGACTCCGTAGATTTTATTTAAACAAATTAAATTACATTAATTTATTACTTACCCTAAAAATAATTTTGATCCTTTGCAAGGTACTAATAATTAATAAATAAACGATACAAAGATTTGTTATTGTGTAAATTTATAAAAGCAAATAAACAGGTATTTTAATATTTTTTCCGCGGTTATTTTATTCCTTTTCACGGCTGAAATAAATTTATGAGGTGCAAACTTATGTACTTAAATTAATAAAATATCAATGGCCACTCCTGTATTATTTATTTATAACTATCTCTAAGGATCAAGATTAAAGTTCAGCTAAGAAATTAATTAATATAATTTAATTTGTTTAATTAAAATTGGAGTCATGTCCACATTATTGCGAGTAATGACACCCATTTGTCCGATCTCTGGTGATAACTTATAAGCACTAACGTTCCTGAGTCTTGGAGTAAATAAGCTAGAAAAACTGTTTTGTGTGCTCAGTAGCTGCACGATATGATTCCGCCTTCTCCCTTATACTTACAACAAGAACTCTAAACGGACTGCGCGGTACCATACTAAGTTGCTGTGCCTAAGATCAGAACCAAGCGCTTCGAATCTACTTTCATAATGCGCACAGCCAAGATTTGGAACACCCTGCCGGCGTCCATATTTCATATTAAGTGATCGGAATAGGTAGTGCAATTTCGGGTGAATGACCTTAAACATTATACTTAATATGGATAAGTCCCCAGATTCCGGGACTCGTATTATTTCACAGAATATATTCTTGACATGACCTTAATTGAAGTTAAATGGGAGCATGCGAAAAATCTAAAAAAATAATGTTATTGTAAATATTTTTTTACTTTTTGTCATTGAAAGTGTCTATATATTTCGTCAATGCGATATTCTATGCTAGCAAAATAATCGGTAATTTCATATTTTAATAACATTTCTGAATTAAACATAAACTTTAACACTTTGCAAATGTAATTCCGGGGTTACAAGCTATACCCATACTAAACTTACGCACCGAAGTCTCGCGAAATTGCACTACCTATTCCGATCACTGTATTACTTACAACAACTATTATTAACAAGCCCGCGAAACAGGTGTAGAATTAAAGCATTTATCGCTATTCTCTAGAAATCTGACCTATTTTTGGGAAAAAAGAGCTCTCTAAGCATTTTTTTTTCTATATGTGGGTTAAACATTTTACGTTGATCTGTTGAGACGCTAAACCTGTCCCCGTCCCTCCTGCAGCCAGAACTACAAATACCAATAATTGGAAATTTTCTTAAAAGAAAGCGCATACTCGTATAATGAATTTAAAAGGAAACCTATCACGTCTTTCGGCGATTAACGTGTTTATACCGGCGGCACCAATTGACTTTAAATAGACAAATTAGTGATTACCTACTTGTTGATTTTTATGTTTGTAAACGGCTTCGGAACCCTACACTGAGCTCGACATGCTTTTGCCAGGTTTTTATTACATTGCTTCTGCCCGTGACGTGTAGAATTTGTTATATTGCCTCCCCATGTTGCGGGGATCGGTGTCGTTATTCCCTCAAGATTATTTAATTTTTCCGGAATAAAAAACCTTTGTAGTAACCCAGGATATAAGCTATCTCCATGCCAAAGGACAATGGGCATTTTGGTACCCGCTTAATAGTAAACATGGTGGTGTCGTTGAAAAGGTCATACAAATACATACATACATACATACATAACATCACGCGGTGGTGTCGTTGAAAAGGTCATACAAATACATACATACATAACATCACGCCTTTATTCCCAGAGTGGGGTAGGCAGAGCTACAGAAATACCAACCACTCCAAAAAGACATGTTAATAATTCTGTAACCACATTTTGCACAAGTAGGCTGAGATATTTACTAGTGTATTAGTGACAGGTTGCAAGCCCATCGCCTAACAATACTAGAAGCCTTTATTCCCTTAGTCGCCTCTTACGACATCCTCGGGAAGACATGGAGTGGCACTATTCTAACCTGGAAACCACACGGGCAACTACAAATACAAACAAATAGGACATACGGGTCATACAAATAGGAACAGTAAATGGAGACAAGCACCCTGGCTATCTTCACTCCACATAAAAATATCTTTCCATTGATATACAGGGTAATTTTTTAATAGGTGCATTTTTTTTTATATTTGCTTCGCTATTGTTAATCAATGACACATGTTGTGTTATTTCTACTCTAGCTTAAAAAATATTAGAGATATTGCCGATTCAATGATTCCACTAACTTAACGATATTCATGGACCCTCTAATGCAGGGGTGCGAGGAGAGGGGAGTGTTGTTAAGTAAGTTAATAAATGAAATTTCATATTTAGAATATTAGTAGGAGAGGGGCTTGTTGTCTGATAAGCTGTACATGAAATTTCAAATTTCGAATATCAATACAGTATCGCATACCTACAGCTTGACAACCCATGTCATCATTTCTAGTGTGACTTTGTGTCCACACGAGAAGGTAAAAGAGAGATAATTTGCAACAAAAAAAAATTTTGAGCTTATTTATTGTCGTAATATATTATATTAACGATACAAAATCATATGTTAAAATTTGAGCACTGATAAAAAAAATACCCTGTTTAAGTTATGTCCATTGGAGCGGGTACCACATTTCATACATTTTTGCCCATTGTCCTTTCATGCACATCCGTCCAGCCGTTGCACCGTGAAAGAATAACAAACTACTTATTACAGACACAAACTTTCGCGTTTATAATATTGGATAGGTTTAGTAACATTAGTGTAATAATTATTGTAATATACAGTTTTTTTAATATATGCGAAGTGTCCAAGACACTCTAATGATGCCTGCCCACACAAATCCTACTCAAGTACAGTCAGGCTCGTTCGAGCACCCTCCAACTTGTCGAGTACACTCGGAATATTATTTAGGTAAGTAAGAAATTGGAATCGACATGCTTTGCCGTGTTAGGATAAAGTTTTTTAGAGGTTTATAGGCTGATTGTTTCTCGTTTAAGATAGGGGTTAAAGCTAAGGGTTAAAGCTATCCAACCCATTCAGACCGAACTTGGGATAAAGTGAATAATGATATTGAATTTTATTGAATCTCCCTATTAATAGATTGTACGAGTAAGACTTACATTGTTTTGCGGCGTGACGTCATGCGGAACTTCAATCCACTATATCATCGTAATTATGTTTTAAATTGACAAACAAAAGATACATAAATTACGGACTTAATATAATTTTCCAGGACAATAGACTCAATTACGACGACACGCTAGCCTAGTTGGGAGTGACCCTGCCTTCGAAGCTAGGGGTCCTGGGTTCAAATCCCGGTAAGGGCAAATATTTGTGTGATGAGCACGAGTATTTGTTCCTGAGTCTTGGATGTTTTCTATGTATTTAAGTATATATTTCTCTATATAAGTAAGTTTATCGTTGTCTAGTACCCATAGCACAAGCCTATTTAGGGCTTAATTTGGGACTAGGTCAATTTGTGTGACATTGTCCCGTGATATTATTATTATTATTATTATTATTAATTACAAGCAATCATTATCATTATTGACGGCACGTTGACCTAGGTGGGAGTGACCCATGTCCTTTGAAGCGGCGTGCATTCTGGCTGGCTCCCTGTCGTGGGAACTGGAAGCGGAAATTCTCGCGTCCGTTCATTCATGGCACGAGAACAAGATCGCGGTACACCAGTTTCCTCCCTTAAAGGAGGAAGTCGAATCAGTGAGGGAGGAGCAACGAGCAACGAGCTGTGTTGAAGTGGCAACGCCACCAACCAAGACCTCCATCAACCAAGTGCTGGTGCTAAAACCATAGAGGCAGTTCGTTCAGTCCTCGCGCAGTGGCTGGACAGGGAGCACGGTGTGCTCACCTTCCGATTGTCGCAGGTGCTTTCGGGGCATGGATGCTTCGGCAAGTACCTGCACCGGATCGGAAGGGAGCTGACTGTGGTGTGTCACCACTGCGATGGCTGCCTCGAAGATACGCTGGAAGATTGTCCTGCGTGGGCAGAACAGCGCCGGGAGCTCGTGGCTGCCGTGGACGGCAATCTCTCGTTGCCGGTCGTAGTCAACGCAATGGTGAAGACTGACTGAGCTTGGGATGCTGCCCAAAAATTCTGTGAGGCAGTCATGGGGCTTAAAGAGGAGGCGGAAAGAATTAGTGATGCAAGTGCTACCAACTCTATCCGTAGCCGCCGCATAGGAAGGAGAAGGCGAGCGTACGCGCGCAACATTCCACCCTAACCAAGGCTCGAGTGACGGGCTAGGGGAAGCCCATCACTCACGATGAGCCTGAGAGGGCGCGCTCGGGATTCCCGTGTGTGAAAAAGGCTAGAATGGGTGTTTAAACTCCCGATAAAAAGAAGGGGCGTAGAGCCAGTCACCATCGGGACATAGAAGAATGCTTCACAGTGTGCCCTCATCCCGGTGGACAGTAAAACCGATGGCAAACAGAGGGGTTTTAGTGGGTATGCTCCCCATGTCTCTTTCTTGCAGGGGGAGGGGATGGGCGGAGAGTCCCACATAACCACCTTGCCTTCCCCTGGTACGGTGGTATGCGTAATGCATTTACCCTCTTAAAAAAAAAGAAAGGTGGGTGTGACCCTGCCTCCGAAGCCAGCGATCCTGGGTTCAAATCTCGGTAAGGGCAGATATTTGTGTGATGAGCAGGAATATTTGTTCCTGAGTCATGGATGTTTTCTATTTATTTAAGTATGTATTTCTCTATTTAAGTTTGTTTATTATCGTTGTCTAGTACCCATAGTACAAGCCTAGAGCTTAGTTTGGGACTAGGTCAATTTGTGTGAGATTGTCCCCTGATATTTATTTAATTTTATTTATTTATTTATTATAGAAAAAATATGTATGAAAAATAGAAGATGGTGGAACGGATATTGGGATGACGTCTAATAATAAGGAGTCGTTTGTAAGCACTTTAGAAACCGGGCAAGAGCATGTTGGACCATGCTCAGTGTAGGGTTCCAAAGCCGTTTAGACAAACATAAAAATCAACAAGTAATAACTAATTTTCCATTTAAAGTCATTTGGTAACGTCTTAGATGATTTTAGTAGGCATAAACACTTTAATCGCCTGCATCTCAAGAACCAATGAGGTCTACTTAGTCGTGATAGTTTTTCTTTGAAATTCATTATTACGCTCTTTCATTTAAGCTTTTTTTCTGATTTTTTGTATTTATAGTTTTGGCTTTAGGGGGGGGGCAGGGGGTGGCAGTTGGGAGGGGGGGAGTTCACACTTACTCAAGACTCAGGCCAAGCTTAATATTTCATAAACGGATCCCTTAATGAAAAAATTGTTTACACAAAACATCCACGGGAAGACATGGAGTGGTACTATTCTAACCCGGCAACCACACGACTGTATATTTGACAGTTAATCGACTCGAGCGTCGCTTCACAATTCCCTTAATGGTCCACAGCCCACTCATAAAATTTGCGTAAACCAAACCCATGTCAATTTTATTTACCTACCGACTAAGTTAATAAAATAATACGACCGCTAAAAATCCCGAAGGAAAAGGGATAAAATTATAATTATACAGTCATACTGGTATTTTCCATCAAATAGCTTAAATGCCATTGAATACCTTATCCAAATTAAACCTTAAACACTGATACAGAAGGTAGATTTTACAAAAAGAGTTTGTATAACAATATGCTCTTCTGATTTTAAGGGTTGCGGAACCGCGTAGTAAAGTTTCTTGAAACAAAACACGTGTTTTGAACGCAAATGAAAATATGATGATTACAAAACAAGAGAAGCGAGAGTTTTAGGGAAGTGCGGATGGTGTGTTCTCCATACGAACGCTCAACTGTTTACTGGTTTGTGTCCAGTAAGCATTTTTCTAAGAATAAGTACATGGAACAAAAAACCGGCGTCAAAACGCAAGAGGAGGTTTTTTTGTTTTTAAAACATTCATTTTATTGTAGACTTATCTATTAGTGATTTAGTTTAACAAGTTATTATGTTGTCCCTCATCTCAATTAATAGGAAACAAGCAACGCCGCGGAAGTCATCATCATATACAGGGTGTCCCAGGAAGTAGTGTCAAGCGGAAGTCCAGAGGTAGTGCACCTCAAGGGGCATCTGAATCACCCCCATGTAGGTTCCGCGATTTTTCGTAGTTTTGGAGATATTGATCATTTTAATCGGAATTATTGTAATTTTTCCTTATGTCCATGTTTCGAAAAACCCTTAAGTTCATGTATTAGGAGCGCGAGTTTCGGGTAGAGATCCGCGCCTCCTTAAGGAAAATGGGCGAGCGAATGGACGATATAGAGCGGAGACTCGAGGCAGTTGAAAGAAGAGAGAGTGACGAGATGCCGCGAAATAGTGAGGTGGAGGGGTTGCAGCAGTCGGTGGCTCGCCTTCAGCTGGAGTTAAACGACCGAGACCAGGACTCGCTGCTTGCCGACCTGGACGTGGGCCATCTGCCGGAGGAAAAGGGGGAAAATATCCTCCACACTGTCACCGTCCTCGCCGCCAAGCTGGGTGTGACTCTTGAAGCTCGGGATATCGTGTTTGCCGAGCGAGTGGGTGCTCCCGAATCGACTGCGCCCGGTGCCGCCGCAGACGGGCCAGGCCGGCGCCCCCGCCGAGTCGTCGTTCGGCTGGCTCGCCGGCAGCTGCGTGATGAGCTGCTACGCGCGGCGCGAGTGCGTCGCAATTTCACCTCGGCCGACATGGGCCTGTCGGGCCCGCCGCGCCGCGTGTACATTAACGAGCGGCTAACGCGGACGAACCGGCAGCTTTTTCACCGAGTTCGGGAGGAGTGCGTCAAGCGCCGCTGGAGATTTTCGTGGACCAGGAGGGGCCGCGTCTACGCCAGGCAGACCGACGGAGGGCAGGCTTACTGCTTTCGCGCCGATGCCGACCTGCAACGGGTTTTTGGGGGAAACTCAGTTCAGGAATAGTAGTTGTCTATTTTCGTACTGTATGTTTTTTATTGTAATAATAAGTTATGTCCTAGCACGGGTTGAGTATGGTTACGCATTATGTTCTTTTAATTTTAGTTGCTATAAAACAACACAAGCAAACGCGCACTTGTGCAGTTCTGGTGAATATTGCTTATTTACATTACTTTACTTCACACATTTTTATCTGAACATTATAGCTCGCAATGGTTAAAAAAAGATTCACTATAGGTTTGTTAAATGCAGGTTCTTTAGGTACTAACCATGATAACTTTATTGCATCATGCACTCGGCATGACATAGATGTGCTCGCGATCAATGAGACTTGGCTGAGGGCGGGTGAGGAGGGGCGGGCGCCTGTACTTCCGGGGTACCGCTTCCGTCACAGCCCAAGACCAAAGGGTACACGTTCGCGTGGAGGGGGTGTAGGTTACTACAGTAAGCGAGATGTCAGCGTTCGTGTCTGGCCCCACCCCGTTGATCCTCTGCACAAGTCAGTTGAGCAAATGTGGGTCACATTAGCCCTTAACGGAAAGAGGCTGGCGGTTGGCACGGCATATCGTCCACCTTGGATGGACATCGACCTATTTTTTGACGCTCTCAGTGACTCAATTAGCTCAATACCTAAGTATGACAATCTGATATTATTAGGAGATTTTAATATAAATTTATTAACTGCGTTTGACACTAAAATTACAAAATTTAATACTTTTATTTTGACCTTTAACCTGTCACAGCTAGTATCACAGCCTACTCACTTCACAGAAACCAGTGAAACGCTACTTGATGTAGTGTGCACTGACTTGCAGTGCAGAAGCATTATTGTGGAGCATGTGGGTTCTTTGTTTGGCCACTGCCTGGTAGTCTGTGAACTATATGTTAAACGTGAGAAGCCTAAACCATACACCATAACCTACAGACCAATAAAAAAGATATGTATAGATAATTTCAACAGGGACCTACGGAGCGTGGGGTGGGATTTGGGTTGTGTTACAGGTGGTGTCAATATTATGGTTAACTACTTGACCCAGCACATAGTCGAATTATTTGACTTGCATGCACCAGTAAAGTCAACTGTAATTAGGGAACGCTCTTACCCCTGGATCACAGATACAGTAAAGCTGATGATGCGGTTACGTGACAAGGCTTCAGCTGATTTTCATAAAACAAAGGATGGCAGTAAAAAACAATTTTATAAGAATATGAAATCAACTGTTAGCCAAGCATTATATTTTGAAAAAATTGCCTATTTCCGGAAAAATATTAATGACAACATACATGACCCTAAACTCTTATGGAAGAATGTCAAGTCTACCTTACTACCAAAGAATGACACTGAATTACCTACCTGTTTCAATGACCCTAATGTCATAAACAACCACTTCTTGAGCTTGCCCTGTGCCTCTGAGGCTACAATTTCACAACTGACTTACTTTGAGTTCCATAGGTTTAGTGATGCGGTCTTTCATATAGAGCCAGTCTGTTTAGAAAATATGGTTAAAATTGTAAAAAGTTTAAAATCAAATGCCGAAGGCTGTGATGGCATCACCCTGGACATGCTAGTGTTAACATTCCCACAAACACTAGACATAGTTTTGCACCTAATAAACACCTCTATCTCTACATCTACAGTGCCTGACCTCTGGAAACAGGCAATAGTACGTCCACTATCTAAAATAACAAACCCTACTGAGCTCAGGGACCTCAGGCCAATTAGTATCTTGCCATGTCTCTCGAAAATTTTGGAAAAAGTGGTCTGCACACAATTAACTGATTACATGGAAAAAAACAAAATTTTTCCTGAGGTGCAGTCAGGTTTTAGAAAAGGGCGAAGTACTGTGACCGCCCTACTAGATATTACTGACAATATTCTCTGCTCTCAAGATAAAGGAATGTGCACTATATTGGTTCTTTTAGATTTTTCTAGGGCCTTTGACTCCATAAATATTGACCTGCTGCTGTCTAAATTAAGCTATTATGGGCTAGATAGCGATGCTTTGAGTTGGTTCAAAAGTTACCTTAGCAATCGTTATCAGTACGTGAAGTTAGGTCAAGGTGACCGTGGTTCCCTACTGATTTCGGATAAGGTGCCTGTCATAAGAGGGGTGCCTCAAGGTTCGATCCTCGGTCCGGTCCTGTTTGCTTTATACTCAGCTGATATAATAGCGCAAATCACTAACTGTAGGTACCATATTTATGCTGATGATATACAGGTGTATATTTCATGTAAACCATCAGAAGTTGATAGTGCAATAACAATGCTAAATAAGGATTTATCAAGAATAGCTACCTGGGCCACAGACAATTGTTTAGTATTAAATCCTACTAAAACTAAATACCTAATCATAGGCAGTAAACATCAACTAGCAGCCCTTAGACCAACTGTGGAAGTTATGTTGTTGGATGAACCTATTGAGCGTGTTCATGAGGCACGCAATTTAGGTCTGCAAATGGACTCTGAGTTACGGTATGAGAAGCACATTGCAGGCTCAGTTAGGAGTTGCTTCTACAAACTGAAGGTACTTTACAAGGCACGACCATTCATTAATGAAAGTTTGCGTATAAGGCTGGTAGAGTCACCTGTTCTATCCAAACTGAATTACATGGACGCAGTATTTGGCCCACGTCTGCTTGCGAAAACTAAAAGACTTATACAACGTGTCCAAAGTGGCTGTGCCCGCTTCCGCTTTAATGTTCCGTTGAGGGCCCATGTAACCCCTTTTCTAAATAAGCACTCAATTCTAAAGATGCAACACCGCCGCAAGCTTCATTTGGCCTGTTTGCTTTTTGGAGTACTTAAACACAAGGCTCCGATGTATCTTCTAGTCAAGTTATCACATGTGTCAGGCAATTCATCGCGCGGAACTCGGCAATGCGCTATACAGCTATTAACGCCTCGCCATGCCTCAGCCGCTTTTCGAGGAAGTTTTCGCTATGCTGCAACCAAATGTTGGAACAACATTCCACCTCCCATTCGGAACCTGCAAAATTTAAATAGTTTTAGATTAAAGTTAAAAAAATACTTATGCGATCACCAATTAAGCCAGGGACCACTGAAACATTACACCAGTGGAATATAAATTGTAATCATTATGAATTTTTTTTTTTTTTAACTGTACAAACCTGCATTTTATGTCCCATTCGCGTAGTCATTTATGGTGGTTTTTTTGTCTTCCATTGTCTGCTTCAATCAAGGCACACCCGTTGCTTGTTATTTTTAATATTTTTTTTTTTTATTTTTTTTTTCTCTCTATTACTTTGTTTCCGTTTTAATTAGGATAAATCTTTACTAGTTTTCATTAAGATGTAAACGTAAACCACTACTAGTAATACTTACTTACTAGTATTCTTTACCTACTTAGACTGTGTTTGTGTTGTCGTTTTGTGCACAGTATTTTTTGTTTGTTTAACCCATAAAAACCACAGATTGTTAGCGCGCATCGTTTGGCACAGATAAGATAATTGATAATTATACAACATATTTTCAAGACTTACTGTCAAGCAATGCAGATAGTGTTAGTTTATCTTGTGGCCACCTGGGGCGCTGTCTGTTGTGACATGTAGTTATTTTTTAGTTTTATTTAATTAATTTTTGTTTAAATGTAAGTACCGAGATGTCTGTATGGCCTTCCGTGTCTTCACCGAGCGGTCCCAACGGAAGATCAGCGTTGGCTTCACAGCCAGCATATGCTGAGTTGGGTCCGTTTCGCAACATTAACGCGACATGTCGTCTCTTTTCTTTTTTTTCTTTTATTTTTGTTACTTTTTATTTTTTGTCTGCGTGTTTTTGTTGTGAATAAATGATTTACTTACTTACTTACTTACTTACTTACTTACTTACTAGTAAAATTGAAAATAAAAAAAAATGGGGTGGCACTCCATACATGTAACTAGGGAGGAAAAAATTTTTTTTGAGTTACATCAGCGTGTGGGGTATTTTTAGATAGTGCTTCCAAAATGATACAGAGGTTTTTAAGTGACTTTTTTACGTAGGTGAACAGTTGGCGAGATATACGCTTCTAAAGTCGTAAAAATTCTGTCCGGGTGGGTAGCTTTTGAACTGTTAAATAGAACATTCTAATAAAAATTACAGTAGTAGAACGTACGAAACACTTCCAACCAAAACGTTAGGAGCGTTTGCATCTTGGCTAGGGCCCCTTAATCGAGATTTTTATCGCCTCCCTTGAAATAGGAACTGTTGAGGAGTTCCGGTGGCCATCAGTGCACTTCATCGTCAATTTTACTTTACCAAATGATACTTTTTGAATGCAGATGCAACTTAGTTGTACCACCACTAAAAATTACAAACTAGGTTTTTTTATTGCCATCGACGGACGCCCATGATGGGATGTAGTCACCGCCGCCTGTGGAAAATTGCAACGCCGGAGGCGTCACCAATGCGTTGTCGGTATCGCCGAAATTTAATGACACCCTTTTAAAAAGCCCCATATTGTAGCGCTTTGGGAAAATCTCAGCAGGAAGGATCTCTTTTTAACATAAAAAGCACAACATATGGACAGTCAGTCAATTTCTTCTTACTTCATTAATGAAATATCTTTGTCCTTCTGTTGGAAAGTAAGGATTTACAAATCTCACTAGAGCGGGGTAAAAAAGTCGTTTCCGTCCCTGGGGAGTAAAGTGGTTTTGAAATAACTCGGATTTGTTAACTTAAATAAATAAAATAAAATAAATATCACGGGACAATGTCACACAAATTGACCTAGTCCCAAACTAAGCTCTAGGCTTGTACTATTGGTACTGGACAACGATAAACATATTTAGATAGAGAAATAAATACTTAAATACATATAAAACATCCAAGACTCAGGAACAAATACTCGTGCTCATCACACAAATATCTGCCCTTACCGGGATTTGAACCCGGGACCGCTGGCTTCGGAGGCAGGGTCACTCCCAACTAGGCCAACGTGTCGTCACTTGTTTTTAATAGTGTCAAGAAAAAAAAAACTCCTGGAACTTGCCCTCAGTCGAAGTAAAAAGAAGTGTTAAACTCTTTTAAGTATCATCACTTTCATCCCTCGGGTAACTAAAAGCATAAAAATTTGCAGCAAAAATGCACTACTTTTGGTTTCAAAAAGTTTCCAACTCTGACTATCAGAATGATAACAAGAAAAACATCAAAGAGAGTAATTTACTGATTACTTGTAAGGAACCAAATAAATAGAATCAATTTTTATGTATGTCAAACATATCCTGAATAGCCAGAGATACCTATATTCAAAGAAATAGCTGCCATTGACCAATACGAGGAAATATTTGATGTTTTGCAAATGGCGTACCAGAATGTATACATGTTATATAGTTATAATGTCCAACTGTAGGAATGGTTGGCATGCACTTAAACTGCTGGCTGTGGTTTATACTATTTATTTTCATTTGAGAAAGAAGTTGAAGTTGCCAGCGTTAAATCTAACATCAATAATTATAATTTTTATCATTGACGACACGCTTGCCTCGTTGGTAGTGACCCTGCCTTCGAAGCTAGTGGTCCTGGGTTCAAATCCCGGTAAGGGCAGATATTTTGTGATAAGCACAAGTATTTTTTCCTGAGTTTTGAATGTTTTCTATTTATTTAAGTGTATATTTCTCTATATTAGTCTAGAAATCGTTTATCGCCTTTCCTTCGGGATTTGTCAAACTAACCTAATCTATTTCCGACAAAACTTGAACAAAACAAACTCTGAATTATTAAACGTATAGCAATCGGCCATTCTCTTTAAGGAGCACAATTCCACAGACAGAAAGACAGACGGACTTATATCACTGCTCTTTCGTAGGGTTCCGTTTCCGAAGGGTGTCGAACGGGACCCTATTTCATTGCCGTATTACCAAAAAAGGCGGCTAACTGCATGGTAATAGTATAAGCATTTTGAATGTTATATGGATATCAATAGAGTACAGAATCCTTTGACTACTGCATCGCAGTTAGCCGCCTTCTTTAGTGTTAAGGCAGATTACTAAGCCTACGCTGTCGTTATTTATTAAGTATTAAAAAAATATATAAATAAAGTTAACAAATAAACGAGTCCCCATACAAGAGACGTTATTTTTCAACGGATTTTTATTTATCGTGAAAACGGTAAAACATTCGCGTCAAATACCATTGTTAATTTGGTATAGTACAAGTAAACCCTAAAAAAAAACAAATACTCAGAAATGTTCAAGTGTGAGATGGGCTCGCACTGATTCGATTCGAAATCGAATTCAAAATGGAATCTAATAGTACCTACTGAACGGCGGATTTTTTATTCATTTAAATAAATAAATCCAACCCCGTGGATTGCCCGTGTGGTTGCCGGGTTAGAATAGTGCCATTCCATGTCTTCCCGTAAATGTCGTAAGAGGCGACTAAGGGAATGAAGGTTTCGAGTACTGTTAGGCGATGGGCTTGCAACCAGTCACTAATACACTGCTGGTAAACATCTTAGCCTGTTTATGCAAAATGTGGTTACAGAATTACCAACAACTCTTTTTGTAGTTGTAGGTATTTCTGTAGCTCTGCCTACCCCACTCTGGGAATGAAGGCGTGATAGTATGTATGTAAATCCAACCCCTTGACTGAGCTGTATACAAAAAACGAAAAATGCTAATTATCTTTGGATTGGTTGACAATAATGGATAATATTTGAGGAGTTCCCTCGATTTCTTCATGATCAGATCTTGATATGCTGAAAATGGCTCCAACTAGAAATCCAATCAAACAAAAAAAAACATTTCCAGCGGTTTGTGAGTATCCGGGGAAGATACATAAAAAAAATATCCTGACGAATTGAGAACCTCCTTTTTTGAAGTTGGCTAAAAGTTAATAAAGCTTTTTTCCATTAACACTTATTAATTAACTCGATAATAAACCTCATTCATTATTAAAACTTTCGCAGCTTTTAAAGGTGGCCACAAATTATCCAATTTCGGCTTTATTTGTGCCCATTCACGCTGCGTGGATAAGTCGCTCTCGCGTTAATCGAGATGGATCGCTCGAGTCAAACTGTATTGTTTTCCAAATAAAAGAACTCCTAAAAAGACCTTTTTAGTGCGGTGAAGGGAAAGTGTAGGCGTTGAGGGTTCTGTATTCTACGTCAGTAAAAAAGACGTCTGATGATAAATATGTATGTCTGATAAAAACCTCAACTTTATTGCAGGTACATCAAATAGAGTGCGTAAGGTGATATACACCCTGAAATTTTTAAGAGACTTCTCTGATGGAAATTTGATGAAACTGGTATTTTTTGCCGTATGTCAGTCCATCCTAGATTATTCTATTCTAGCTTGGGGTGGCTGTGCAAAATCCTCGTTGATATCTCTGGAAAGAGCATAAAGGGCGGTTTTAAAGGTAGCCCTTCGAAGACCCCGGCGTTTCCCCACCCTGGATCTTTACAAGGAGGCCGAAGTTTTAAGCGTACGGTAACTATTCTTGCTGCGAGCTATAATTTTCACTCATCATATAAATAATCAATCGGGAGTATGCCTTGCCGTTGTTGGGTCGCGGGCTCGATGTCCATCAGATGGAAGAAACGCGACGCGTCCACTCGCGCAAACATCGACGAGGCAAGCCGCGCAATGAATTCGTCCAGGCTCTTGATCCTGAGGTCCCGCTGGATAGGTTTTCTGCCGTCATAGGAAAAAAAGCAGCTATCTGACATAGGAACCTTATTATAAAAGAAACCTTATGTGTAATCGTACAAAGTTGAGTATGCTTCAACTATCGTAGTGCCAATAGCCGCCTTCTTTGGTGTGACGGCAGTTTTGCTGCGCTCACATTTTCTTCCTGTGCGTTGCGCCAGGAGGGCGTACAAAGCGGGCGCGGCGTACGTGAGGCGAGGTCTAATGTAGATCTTGTAGACCTCGAGCTTCACACGCAGAGGGAGGCTGGAGTAGAGCACTGGACGAAGAAGCGATCGAGCGGTTCTTGAGGGGGACTGTTTTGGTGTAGGGACCCATGACCCATGGTGAGTCTACTGTTGATGTTGATCCTCGGCTATTTTACAACCGGACACCAAGAGATGTCTTGTCCGAGTAGAGTGAGGATTTGGGGGCGGCTCCTGCTCACGAAAATCGCTTGTTTTTGCGACATTTACGGTTAGCCTCCACCTGCATACCCAAACTGGTGGGGCATCGAGTTGGCGTTGCAGCTTGACGACGGCGTGCTCGGGCTTGAACGATGACGCGTAGAATGCCGCGTCGTCAGCGTACAGAACCAGGTGAGAGCCGTCTACGACAGGGATATCATCGGTGTACTTTGTGTAGCACACCGGAGAGAACCGGAGACCGGGCTCTGGCTCTGATTGGGCAATTTTCGGAGATCTTCCACCACCACTCTGAAGCGTCTGTTCTGTAGGAAGGTACGGATGATCTCCACCAGTCTTCGTGGGGCCGAGGACGTTGCGATCTTGTGGATTAGGCCTGAGTGGTGACTAAGGCGTTTAGTGCGGAGATTATGTATTCCCGCAGCGCAGTGGTCTTCTTGCTCCTCCTTTTGGTGATAAGGAACCGGTTTCGGGCTGTGAACTCCCGCCCGGGTTATCAGCGCTGACCGTTGAAAAGCCAGGTGAACGTGGTTTGACGACACGCTAGCCTAGTTGGTAGTGACCCTGCCATCGAAGCTAGGGGTCCTGGGCTTAAATCCCGGTAAGGGCAGATATTCGTGTTATGAGCACGAGTATTTATTCCTGAGTCTTGGATGATTTCTATGTATTTAAGTCTATATTAGAGTTTAGTTTGAGAATAGATCAATTTGTGTGACATTGCCTGTGATATTATATATTTATTTACTATTTAACAAAACCCTTCATGACCTCATTGATTCGGAAAAAAAACTTAACAGCGCGACCTGTGTGATGTTACTAAACGTTTTACTAGAATGGGCGCTAGATGGCGGTAAAAGTCCTCTCTGTTGTTCGGTCACCTTCGGATTTTAATGAGAAGGAAAACTGCATTCATACATTAAAAAAACTGTACTCAGCTCGTGAATCGAACCCGGTTATTTGAAAAAAATACTTACACTATTTCTATTTAGATATCGAAGTGACCACCGTTACAATATTCAACAAGTTCAGGCATGTACTAAAATAAATACCTACTAAAATAAATTAAAGCATGTGAAAACAATGCATTTTATTCATTTAAGACATCATGTTTCATAGGGCCATTAACTGCTTAAGACCTACACAATCGATATAATAAATAGAAATAGTGTAATTTAATTTTTTTTTTCAAAACAACCGGGTTTGATTTCCGAGCTGAGTACTAGTTTTTTTTAATGTACGAATGCAGTTTTTCTTGTTATTAAAATCGATGACATGGTTCCTAAGAACAGATCTTCGTCTGTCTTATAGTTTCAGAATTTCGAAAAAATTCGGGTAAACAATTACATTTGAGCTAATATGGAATCGTCTGACTGAAATCTGCTATTTTTACTAGGCCTAATCATAAATCCCGATGTATTTCTGTCTGTCTGTAAGTTTATCCCGAGTAGGCTAAAAAACCTTCAATTTCGTATAATGTTTAATATGAATACCTTGCTTTACAACATTTTCTATAAAAAAGCTGAGAATTTCAAACTACAGTACCCTGAATCGTTTTTCTGTGAATTTTAAGAGCATTAGCGGCGACAAAATGGCGGCGTTGCGGGTCAGTCCCCTGTCACCGGCGCATTGTGCCGAAGATTGTGAAAAGTAATTGGTTTATAAATATCTGACAGGATTTACGGCTGGAGGAATGAAAGATTGAGCCTGTCAGCCTATCTTCTGGTGGTCTAGTTTTGGAAGGACTTGTAAAGAAACGGCACGGGAATTTTTAAATGTACTACGATTATGGTGATGTAATTTTTGACCGCGCGACAGAAATCATGACATGGGTAATTATCCCCACCACACTTTTGAGCAGCTGACGGGGTGAAAAGTATGTGTAAAGGAAAACCATTTATTTTCTTGGGAATCTTACTCAGTTACCATTGAGCCATAGTTAAAATTATTATTAAGTTATTAAAATTATCGTAAAAAAAATATTCGTGTCCCATACTTATCGCATATACAGATATACCGCAGTATAACGTTATGAAACCTTAACTAGATTTATGTTTTAGTCTCTTTATTCGATATTAGTTATGGTTATAGCCCCGTGTGGTTGCCGGGTTAGAATAGTACACACATCTTAGCCTACTTGTGCAAAAAGTGGTTAAGTACAGAATTATAAACAAGTCTTTTTAGAGTTGTTGATATTTCTGTAGCTCTGCCTACCCCACTCTGGGAATGAAGGCGTGATGTTATGTATGTGTGTATGTATGTATTTTAAAATATTACAATTATTGAATTCGCAAATAAAAGGAAACTGGGAGCAGTGTTAATAAGATTGTGCTAACAAAATAGTAAATTTTGATGGTGAATATTGAAATTGATTTTATGATCGAACGAACCGTGATCAAACACAAATATGGCGTCAGTTGTTCGTTCACTTCCGCTCAAGCTAAAGGTGGTGAAAGATGTGTACCATCTTGCTACGTTTTACGGGTAAGCGTATGAGTATCTAATTTTGGTGGGGTAATTATGTACCGTCAGTAATATACTGGTAAACATCTTAGCCTGACCGTGCAAAAAGTGGTTTTCGGAATTATCAACAAGTTTATAGTTGTTGGTGTTTCTGTAGCACTGCCTACCCCACTCTGGGAATGAAGGCGTGACTTTATGTATGTATTTAGGTAAGCTATTATTTCGTAAATAGTTTTATGGTGTCTTTTTAACTGTATTCAGTTAAATTTGTTTTAAACTAAAAGATTAATATATTAATACGTTTTACAGTTCAATTTCTTATTTTTATGGTACAATTTTGGTGGCTTTTCAAAGACATCAGGTCAGCGCAGAGAACCCGGGCGGGGGTTCACAGCCCTAAATCGGTTTCTCATCCCACCTTCAAAAAGAAAATCGAGAAGATACGCTGCGAGAAATAATTACGTATCCGCACTAAACGCCTTACACACCATTCAGGCCTAAGCCTCAAGATCGCAACGTACCCGGTCCCACGAAGACTGGTTCGCTTCAGAGTGGTGGTGGAAGATGCCATCTCCGAAAATAGCCCAATCAGAGCCTGAGTCCCCCAGTCAAGTTGCCTCTTTAGTGTGCTACACGACGTCATCATCATCATTATCAGCCGGAAGACGTCCACCGCTGGACAAAGGTCTTCGCCAAGGTTTCCTACAACGACCGGTCCTCTGCTGCTGTCATCCAGCGGTTTCCCGCGAACTTTATCAGATCGCCGGTCCACCTTGTGGAAGGCCTGCCGACACTTCGTCTTCCGGTTTGCGGTCGCCACTCTAGAACCTTTCCGCTCCAACGGCAATCGGTTCTACGAGTAATGTACCCCGCCCACTGCCACTTAAGGTTTGCAATTCGATGAGCTATGTCAGCTATAGATAAATTAACGAGAGCATGGAATTGCATATGTAGTAGTATAGTATGTTTACAGGCATTCTATATTTGTATTTTCTAAGAGGTTTGTTATATATTGAAGAAGTAAATACCAAAATAATGTCAGTGTCAAATTGTGAATATTATTTACGTTGTGCATATATTTTTACGTCTGAGTTTACTGTATGCTCACAATTTTATTATCAGAATAATTTTGTGTCAGCCCGTACGACTTAAGTGTAAGTTACATAATTTTCAAAAAATATGGCAGTGAGTAATTTTGGTCCGATTGAGAGTCAAAGTAAGCAAATTATTTTTCTGTTATAAACCATGTACGTAAACCATAGTATGTTACCACTCCATAAAAATTAATTAATATAAATAAATATTTACAGCTGTTATCAAGCTTAGTTAGTAATCCACCCTTAGACTAACTGCAAATAAATGACTTAAATTCGTATCGTGCGATTTAAAAGTAGCCGTTATATGAAATGGTCCGAATTGCTTTGCGGACTGCATACAGTAGCGCGGTGCATTTAGTATGCAAGCGCTGAATGCATTTAATGCGGTTTTAAGCTGCGCGTGGCGGGATAAACTTGAAGGTCACACACCTTCAAGTTTATCCCGCTGGGATTATTTCAAGGTCACGTGAATATTAAATCATAGGTATAGAACAGGCGGTCTTACCACTAAATAGCGATCTCTTCCAACCTTGGATAGAGAAAAACTGAGGACAAATTTATGGCAGGTGGTGTAAACTAATTCGTTTAGAACTCAATCTAAACAACTACAAGAAACAATTAAAGTATTTCAATCCACATGACGGCGCGAGTTAAGTCGCGAGATGGACTACCCGTCATTATCTAATTAGAACGGTCAGAAAAAGACAGGACGTCTATCTCGCGGGCGACTTAGCTCGCGCGCCGTTATTTGCTAGCTGTGCTGGGCGACCGAGCTCTTCTCGGGTGTATGTGACACTATTAAATCACAATTTATAGTGTTTGTACTGTTTCAAATACTTTTTTTTTTATGTTAAGGAGTAGGCACACGAGCACTCAGGCCACCTGATGGTAAGAGGAATCTGAGACCCATAAACATTTGAATTCTCAAGACTATAATCCCAAGACCTCAAATGCGTTGCCAACCCTGAGGACGAAGATGGAATGCCTCTATGCTAGTAATTTCACCGGTTGTCTTATCCCCACACCGGAACACAACAATGCGAACACTGTTGCTTGGCGGGTGGTTAATGGATAAGATGGTGGTAGCGATCCGGACGGACCCTGCACAGGGTCCTACCACCACTAAACCACCACCACACCACCACATACTTAAGAACCCTATTTTTCGGCGGAACCGGAAAAAAAAGGCGGAATGGCGACTTGACAGATCGATTTTTAGACCCAAAAAACCCCTTAATTATCCCGGATAATATTCCGGAATTATAATCAAAATCGTTACGCCGTTTTCGAGAACGTTATCTATACTAATATTATGAAGAAATAAAGAAAATTATTTTACCAATAGAAAGCCACGTCATTTATGAGTGTCATAGATAGGCTATGTCTTATTTTTCTACGCGGACGGAGCCGCGGGCAACACCTAATTACAAATAAATGTACAAATACTCCACGTTTAACAGGTTCCCTGTTCCGAAACCATGAGCAGCGTTCTTTCGACACGTCCCATAGTAATAATAAAATTTAATGCTCATACAGTTTCGTATAAGATCTGTAATTTCCCTTCAAGTATTTTATTTATTAGTTATATCGATAAATTTTAAAGTAAGGAAATGAAATATTTACTTTAAATGAAAAAAGGTATGCTTACTTACAATAAACATACCCATAGAAAGATATTAATGACAATATAAGTGAAATTTATGTTTTGTTGAATATTTTTAACACAGGACTGCGAAATTTTACGGTTTTTTTCCCTCTTTTACTTTTTAGGGTTCCGTAGCCAAATGGCAAAAAACGGAACCCTTATAGATTCGTCATGTCTGTCCGTCTGTCCGTCCGTATGTCACAGCCACTTTATTCCGTAACTATAAGAGCTATACTGTGGAAACTTGGTAAGTAGATGTATTCGGTGAACCGCATTAAGATTTTTATACAAAAATAGAAAAAAAACAATAAATTTTTGGGGTTCCCCATACTTAGAACTGAAACTCAAAAATTTTTTTTTCATCAAACTCATACGTGTGGGGTATCTATGGATAGGTATTCAAAAATGATATTGAGGTTTCTATTATAATTTTTTTCTAAACTGAATAGTTTGCGCGAGAGACGCTTCCAAAGTGGAAAAATGTGTGTCCCCCCCCCCGTAACTTCTAAAATAAGGGAATGATAAATGTAAAAATAATATATGATGTACATTACCATGCAAACTTCCACCGAAAATTGGTTTGAACGAGATCTAGTAAGTAGTTTTTTTTTAATACGTCATAAAAACATTGATCAAAGCTACAACGAACTTTTATATTATGTTACTTGCTGCTACGGAACCCTTCATGGGCGAGTCCGACTCGCACTTGGCCGCTTTTTATTACTTCTTTAGTTAGATTGATTGAAAATACATATTTTTTGTATCACACCTGTTTTTATCTAGCGTTTCAGGTTTAGCTTGATATCGCAGCCCTGTGTAATTTATCTAAATGTGGTTCATAAATAAAATGATATAATATAACATACATACATAACATCACGCCTTCATTCCCAGAGTGGGGTAGGCAGAACTCCAGAATTACCAACAACTCTAAAGACATGTTAATAATTCTTTAACCACATTTTGCACAAGTAGGCTGAGATGTTTGCTAGTGTATTAGTGACAGGTTGCAAGCCCGTCGCCTAACAATACTACAAGCCTTTATTCACTTAGTCGCCTCTTACGACATCCACGGGAAGACATGGAGTGGCACTATTCTAACCCGGCAACCACACGGGCACGGAAACCACACGGGTATAATATAATACGTACCGAAATTTATTATTTATCGAAAGTACAACTGCATTATCTACATCACTGGCCATGAGGCACTTATGCCTCATGGACGTACCAGGAAAGTCACGCATGAGGCACATGTGCCTCATGAGACAGGGAACCTGTTAGTATAGGATTTCTGAGATAACGTCGGTGAAACTGCAATACCGCGTAACTAACAATATTGAATTAGTCGCAAAATAATCCTTAACGTAATTAGGTATAAGGCACATTTTGCAACTTATCGAATTTGTTAGTTTGGTTTTGGGAGGGAATGGAGTTAGCCAGAAAATTAGGCTTTAAAAACGTTAACAACCGGCGTGTCCACAGGAAAGACGATAAAATCTGTGTATGACCCAGTGACGCGGTTGTAGTTTCGTCGACGATAAACCAAAATAACAGATAAACATGGACTAGGATAAAATAAGGATAAGGAGGTGATGATTTCCAACAACGAACGCCGCCGCTAAATATTTGAAAAGGTAAAATGTATATTTTTATCCTAAAAGCAAATACAAAGGAAACCTAATAAAGGAATACCCAAAAGTGACAAGTACAATCAGGGCGCGTACGTAGCCTGTCAGATTAGTATGAGAAAATCAGGAGGAATGAGATCGGTGAGGTCAAAATATGAGGAAACTGTAAGTATTACAAGCTGTGTTAAAGGTACATAAAGTCTAAATTATGATCCATCATTGCTAAACCGTAGGAAGAATCACAATGCTACTCCGATACCCATATAATAAGATTAATAAAAAATCCATTTGTACTTATTAAAATTATAATATAAATAAATAATAATAAATCACGGGACAAGGTCACACAAATTGACCTAGTTCCAAACTAAGCTCTAGGCTTGTACTATGGGTACTAGACAACGATAAACATACTTATATAGAGAAATAAATACATAGAAAACATCCAAGACTCATGATATTATTATTAATTGTCATCATCACTCTCCTGTCCTTATCCCAACTTGTTTGGGGTCGGCGCAACATGTCTTTTTCTTCCATACTTCTCTATTAGTCTACTGTCACTCCCTTTCTAGCCATGTCATCTTTCACACTCATTAAAATTGTATGATATTAAAAAAATCTATTACCAACTGGTTGCTAAACCTTAGGCTATGAGGAAACCGAGGAACTTCTATTTAACTATATTAAATTAAAAACGAACATTGTATAACGTGAATTATATTTTGATTATTGATAATAAGAAAAATAACAAGAGGTTAAATTACAGCAAACACACACACACACACACTAGATTTTAGATTAGAAGCCAATCTTTAGTTAAAATTATTACTCGTATTAATTACTCTTTATTTTAATTTAACTGCATCGTTGTTGAGGAGCGGTACATCCTCGCACAACTATTTTAATACATAAAAGGATGTTACAATTACAACCCCAACTTATTGTGTAACAACTTTACTTGTGAAATGAACTATTTTCATTTTTCATAATAATATCGTATATGAAATATTACAATGTCATGTCTCGATAATTATTTATTTATACATATTATACTAACCCCGGACTGTGTCCACGTAGAATTCTATTATAGTTACTCCATCGGGAAATAGAAATAGAAAGAACAAATATCTATTCGCAACAAACAGAACAAAAGGAAACAAAAGCCCTGAGTGCGCAGCCAAGATGCGTTCGCTAACTAGCGTTTCTATTCGTTTTATTTTTAAACCAATGACGTCACTGGTAGATCACGTCGAACGAAAAGTCACGTGATCTACAAGGGATGCGATTGGTTTGAAAACAAAACGAATAGAAACACTACTTAGCGTACGCATCTTAGCTAAAGCATAGAATAAGAACTAAAGGCTATAATGATCGATAAAATAAAAGGCAACGTACAGGGGGATTATTATGATCTAGCTTCGAACCTGGAAGAAAAAAATTTTTTTAGGGTACCTCCCTTACACGTAACATGGGGATGTATTTTTTGTTGGTGTCTACCCCATTATGTGGGATATCGTTGGATAGGTCTTTCAAAAATATTATGGGGTTGAAAAAACAGTCTTTTGATTAAGCAACCCGTTTATAAAATATTACGCTTTAAAGCGCAAATTTTGGTTAGACTCAAGTGTCGTCGTCGTCACCAAAAATCTAAATTCATTAATATTTAGTTAACAATAAGTCATTTTCAAAAGTTGTAGAATAAATATTGTTACATTTGTGGCGTGGAAACGATTCCTCAATTTATTGCTCCTATTACAGGCCACACCTGGTATACTTGGCCAATATCGTGATTAAACCAACACTGGCTAATGAAAGGGACGAGGCATCCGAAGTTTCGAAGTACGCATTTTATAGCAGCCATCCTGATCTCCATGCTCTATCCCTTTCTGCGATTCCTGTCTCGTATGGCGCATGAAAGGGACGTATGGCGTAGATAATTAAAAAAGTCAATGCCCTCCACTTGAGCAATTAAACTGGTATTTAGCCTTATTTAATATCCACGTCCATGTATTGATTTTAAATGTGTAATTATAGGAAATTGTGGTGTTTTAGTGAAATCATTTGTACAATTTCGATGAATTGTTAATCGGTTCTTCGTCATAGTTAAAATAGAACAGTAGATCATCTCCAGCCCTTTAGGAATTAAACAAATATCATGGGACACTCTCACACCCATTTATCTAGTCCCAAACTAAGCTCTAGGTTTGTACTATGGGTACTAGACAACGATAAACATACTTTATATGTATAGAGAAATAAACACTTAAATACATAGAAAACAATTATCCCCGCGTGGATGCTGGGTTACAAAAGTGCCGATGCATGTCTTCCCGTGGATGTCGTAAGAGGCGATTAAGGGAATAAAGGCTTGTAGTACTGTTAGGCGATGGGCTTGTAAACTGTCACTAATAGGTACACTAGTAAACTTGTGAGCCTGATAATGTAAAATGGGGTTATAGAATTATAAACAAGTCTTTTTAGAGCTGTTGGTATTTCTGTAGTCCTGCCTACCCTACCTTGGGAATGAAAGCGTGATTTTAGGTATGTACATAAAAAAACATCCAAGACTCAGGAACAAATACTCGCGCTCATCACACACAATTTGTTTCACAAATATCTGCCCATACCGGGAATTGAACCCGAGACCTCTAGCTTCGTAGGCAGGGTCATTACCAACTAGGCTATCACGTCGTCAACATCGTCAGTTTCTGTTACCTATTACAGCTCGAGCGCTAGGGTTGTCCATAAAGCAATTAACGTGACGACATTTCTGCCCTGTTAAGTTAAAATGGTAGTATCTCAGACAAAACTCCTGTTGCAAATGCAACCTTATTACTAACAGGATAAGAAAAGAAAGAAAGAAAGAAATAGTTTATTCGTGACAAACAAGAACATTTTTTTTAACTATAATGGTTATTTAGACGTATTTTGTCACGAAATGGTCACAACTCAGCGTGAAGCTGGCTGAGCCAGCTCTGTTCTTCCGTAGTGACCATTTGGTGAAGACACGACGCAATGACTCCACAATCGAACATGCAAAAAAAATAATACAAAACACTTTAAAAAAAAACCATTGAAAAACAAAAACATCATAACCTCTTTACACAGCACCATACAGAATACGGTTAAAACCGGTTATTAACCGTATTTTGCATACTCAGTTCGTTTAATAACCGGTTATTTGCATTCCCCACTGCATATTGACTTGTCAATGCGCATCGCTCGATACTTGTCACGCACGCAACTAAACGCGGCAATTGCGCGGCTTCACCTAAACCGGCTCGTTCCGTCCTCTTGAGTTGGCTTGTGGTGGCTCGAGGGGCGTACGGTCAAAGCACGCACACATGTAAGATAAATCAAAGATAAAAGTGGTTTATTTTGTAAGTAGGCCGCACGGGCACTTTTACAGGTCAAAACTCTACTGGCGCTTCAAAGAGACCACTGCTGAGAAGAAGCGCCGCAAGAAACTCAACAATCAGTAAAAAAAAAAAAAACTTATGATTATGACAATGATAGAACTTAACCTAGCATTATATAAATCAATTAATAAAATTTAAAATATATATATCAAGCGAAACTTCTAATAAACAAGAGCAAATAAATAAAATAAAAATAATAAATTAAATAAAGTTTCGATACGTTCTCCTACAGAAACCGTGTCGCCTCAACTAGATAGGTACTAAGCTGTTACGTTAGGTATCTTAGGCCAAGCAATTTTGACCGTTAGATAATCCTCGACCCTATAGTAAGCTTTAGACAAAAGTCGCGAGATATACCTTTCTTTGAAAATGAACTACTGTTTATAGACATTCTCCAAATACTATGTAGCGTGAGCGACTGTATTTATAATGCTAGTTTGATGTTGTCATTATATATTGATAGAAATAGGTAAGTTTGTGTTTATTGATGCATGTCGACGTCATGGACTATTTGAAGGTCATGACCTTATACTTGGTAAATTAAACCCATTTTACAAGCTTTTTCGAACTATTACTGGGCTGAGAAACTACACGATAAAAACTCTATTGCCTTTAATACGTTTTAGTATTGTTTTTAACGGCCGCTATTACTGTCAAATAAATAAGAGTTAGGGCCCTCCCTGAGGCCGTAGCCAAGATGCGTTCGCTAAGTAGCGTTTCTATTCGTTTTGTTATTAAACCAATCGCATCACTGGTAGATCGCGTCATACGAAAAGTCACGTGATCTACCAGGGACGCGATTGGTTTAAAAACCAAACGAGTAGAAACGCTAGTTAGCGAACGCATCTTGGCTACGGCCTCTGTTCGTTTTTTTATGTTAAGGAGAAGGCACACGGGCACTCAGGGCACCTGATGGTAAGTGAAATCTGAGACCCATAGACATTTGAATTCTCAAGACTATAATCCTAAGACCTCAAATGCGTCGCCAACCCTGAGGACTAAGATGGAATGCCTCTATGCTAGTAATTTCACCGGTTGTCTTATCCCCACGCCGGAACACAACAGTGGTTGCTTGGCGGGTGGTTAATGGATAAGATGGTGGTAGCGATCCGGACGGACTCTGCACAGGGTCCTACCACCACTCAAAATTTGCTAGTCAATTTTGAACAAGTCCCTGTTAATGAAAAGGTCTGAAATTTGGACCACCGGGAACTAATTCGTCTACAACTTGATAAGTGTAGTGTAAGATAATTCACAATTATATATCTTAACTGATCAACGTGAACTTTGATACAGAGATAGTTTTTATGGCAAGGAGAAGGCGCAAGCGCACACAGGCCACCTGTTCGTAAGTGGGATTGGAGTTCCATAGACGTTTAAATTGTCAAGACTATAGTGACTGTAACCCTAAAACCCCAAATGCGTTGCTAGAGGTGAGACGTACTAGGCAAAATGGGTACTGAATATTCCAAATACGCGTCCACAAAAATACTAGTGACAAAGACTGGCGCCAGGAGTACTTACGAGCCATTACCAGCCAAACCGGCCATTTTAGTATGCGTCTGTCTTGGGAGTACGGTCACGAGCGTAAATGTAAGACCCATTTAAAAAGAAACTGCTTGAAGTTGTCAATCTGTCAATGTCTCCTTAGAGATGCCAAGTCATTTGTAACTTAGAGGAAACTCAACCTTCTTGGTGTAGAATGTCAGGTTGACTTTGGACTTAAGGTGGGTCACAAAATTAAGTCATAGCAAGTGCAGACACTTGATCGAGACCTGTTTCGGCGCCTAAAGCGAGTTCCGCGCCCGATTTGACGTTGAAAGTCGCCGTACTCCTAAATAATCGTACGCTAAAAAGCGGCCGCGTGGGAACGCGTACGTACGAGTACATGATAAGACATGTTCCAAAAACCTATTCCAGTAAATTCGTCTCCAACAGTCTATGCGCTGCAAACCCTGAGGAGTAAGATGGATGGCCAAGGAACGCAATGAGAACTCTACTGTTCGGCAGTAGGTTAAATGAAGAGATGGTGGAAGATCCGGCGTCGCACAAGGTCCTACTACCACTTGAACGTATAGTTTATAATGCGAAGACGCACTATCGGGGTTATTCCGGAAAATCGGATGAACATACCTAGAATACTCTTATCCCGGAAAATTAGTCAGTTTTTTATTCCGGAAAATCTGAAAGTTTCCAAAGGAAACGATAAACAACTTTAACGCGGACGGATTCGTGGGCAAACGCTAGTAATATTACGTTGTTTACGCACAAAGCTAAGCCTATCGTGACGAGGGTCTCCTTAATGCTAAAATTGTCTAACGGCTAATTTTCTTAGCCCAGCCCGTGATATATTCGAGGACATTTTTTATCCCAAATCTTTTGTAAATTCTCCTTCAATTTGTCATCCCGTTGATTTATTACGATGGAATAAATTGGTCCGTTTAATTTTGATTTCTTTGTAAGTAAGTAATATTATAGTTGCGTTTGTTTTGCTGATATTATAAATTAATGTGAAAGTATTTCTATCTGTCTATCTGTCTATCTGTCCGTTTGTTACACTTTTACGGACAAACCGCTAAACCGGTTTTGATGAGATTTGGTATGGAGATAGTTCCTGTATCGGGGAAGGACATAGGGTACTCTTTGTCCCGACAAATTGAACGGTTCCTGAGGGAATAGCGATAAACTACTTCTACGCGGAAGGAGTCGTGGGAAACCTCTAGTTCTGCATAAATATCAGGGCCCGTATTTATGGTAGCCTTTATCGCGTTGGATAAATTATCCATCGCTCTCACACTAACTGACGTTTTATGCGCATAAATACACACGCTTAAAATAGAATAGGTCCGCAGGGGACGAGCTCAGGCTTATACTATGGTATATCTATTGTTTTCTAGTACTCAAAGTAGAAGCCTAGAGCTTAGATTAAAACTAGATAAGTAAGGTAAGTAACTATTTTTATTTTTTTAATAACAGACATATAAATATGAGAACTGAATAAAAAAAAACAATAAGTATGTTTTTTAATGATACGTTCATTAGCTCTTAGTTATTTCTATTAATTTAGTCATTAGTCTTATAAAAAACTAAAAAGTGATATAAAATTCCACCAACAAACCAATTCTTAAATCTCAGTCCCCACAAAAAGCGCAACTCCTGACCTCTGATCCGTCTTCGTAAAAAACGTCCGGAAAGGTCTTACAGTCTGCCCTGTACCGCCTTAACAAGGCCCGACAAAAACCGGCTGACTAGCAAAAAGCATACAACATGTGATTATCCGGAAAATCGGGAGTTTTTGTCTCAAGGTCATTAAGGTGGAGCCGCTGGGATTCCGTATTGTGACCGGGATTGCTAGAAGGGATTGCCTTTTGTCCGGTTATAGATATATTTTGTGTCAATCAGGGATTTCTCTAATTGAAGTGTATCCATTAGGAGTTTCTTACATGAAGCCTTCACTTGGAAATCTCTATATAACTATGATATAAAGGATATTTTGGGACAATGGAAATGTAAAAGTATATTTGTTTGTTTGTTCTTTTACTTAAAAACGTGGCAATAAAGTAACGTGTTTCTTTATTCATAATTATATTAATTACTTAAGCTTTCTTTATAGCAAAATAATTCAATGTTTAAGTATGTTATCTCTAGGGTTAAATATTTACATAATATTGATATAGCGTTGTACAATCAAGCCCAACGAACGTCAAAGCACTTTTTATATGGACTGCATACTGTATTTTTTGCAACGTTGATGACGTATGATTTCAATTCCAAATGTATTATTACTTAGTTTTAAACTTACGCATTCTTCACTCATTATCTTCTTTATTAAGTAATACTTAGTTAGTTTAAAACAAAATCGTTTTCCGCGTCTGTCTGTCTGTATATCCGCTAATTCCTAAACCTTGCATCGGATTTTGATGCAGTTTTCACCATGAGATAATTTTACACGGAAGGTTTCAGTATACAACGTGTTACAAAATAATCCGTAAAAAAGAAATTACGAAAGTAGTGTCAACCCTAGTATAACTGAGGCTCTACTTTGAAACCCATAATACGAATTTCGGATCGCCCCGTCACTTTTTTGCAAATTAGTTACTCATTGAGAGCAAAAGAGATACAAATAGACGAAGTTCAAAATACGGATTTCAAAGTAGAGCCCCTGTGTACCTAAGATACTGAACTGACGTTATTTAATAAGGGTTGACACTACTTTTGTATTTTTTTTTACGGATTATTTTGTAACACGTTGTCTAATAAATTCTGGTTTATGCACGGATGTCACAGAAAACTCGTATAAAGCGAAAAGAGGACGGGTCCCAATTTATTGCTCCTAATACAGGCAACACCCGGTATAGTTAAGAACAATAAAAACGGGTCACTTAGCGCAGAGTTTCCATGGAAAGTGATCCGTTTTCATTCCTCCTGAGTGTATATTGTTGCTAATGACAGTATAACCCTAATATGCGGTAAGATGGATACGATTAAGCTTTCAGTTAAGTCTTCTGATTAGCTTCTCCCTCTAATTTAATCACGTGTTGGTAACGTCAGTGTCATAGCTAAAGCATGAATTAACTAGTAGGCCGAGAAATGTTTAAAGCTTCTGGCATACTGGGGAAAACTGTGTTGCCTTTAACATTGTTATCGTGTAGCTATTACTTTTTAGTAAATAAGAGCCAATGCCAATGTGATAACATGTCAAAAACAATATGATTTTACCTATTAGAAAAGAGACTTATACAGGGTAATTTTTCAATAGGTGCACAAATTTTAATATTTGCTCCACTATTGTTAATCAATAACACATGTTGTTATTTTTACTCTAGCTTAAAAAATATTAGAGATATTGCCGATTCAATGATTCCACTAACTTAGCGATATTCATGGACCCTCTAATGCAGGGGTGCGAGGAGAGGGGAGTGTTGTTAAGTAAGTTAATAAATGAAATTCTTGTCTGATAAGCTGTACATGAAATTTTAATTTAGAATATCAGTACAGTGTATCGCATACCTACAGCTTGACAACCCATGTCATCATTTCTAGTGTGACTTTGTGCCCACACGAGAAGGTAAAAGAAAGCTAATTTGCAACAAAAAAATACGGAACCCTAAAAAGGTTACGTTAGGTTAGGTAAACCCCGCCAAGTTTGCACCGCCTGCATAATTATATAGAGTATTTTTAACCATATCTTTTTTGTAAGGTCATCTGGAAGAGATCGCTATTTAGCGATAAGACCACCCGTTGACTATGTAATATTATTTGCCTGGTCGACGCAACTCGTGACCAACATTCTGGCCTTTACTTGGCACAAAGATTGAGCATAGCCATTCAACGTGGCAATGCTGCCAGTATTTTGGGAACGATGCCCTCTGGTAGCGGTTTGTTAGATTAGTAGTTTTAAGTAAGTTTGTAAGTTCCTTCTTTCGTTTTTATTGTTATTTATGTCAAATTGAAATAAATCTCTCAAGGACTTTGTAAAGTATTTGTGAAGCACATTATTAAACCCGTTAAGCCCGTAACCACACGGGCAACCGCCGGGTTAGAATAGTGTCCTGTCTTCCCGTGGATGTCGTAAGAGGCGACTAAGGAAATAAAGGCTTGTAGCGATGCGATGTTGGGCGCTGGGCTTGCAACCTGTCACTAATACACTTGTGCAAAATGTGGTGGAATTATTATCAACATATCTTTTTAGAATTGTTGGTATTTCTGAACTCTGCCTACCACACTCTAGGAATGAAGGCGTGATGTTAATTATGTAGTATTAAACCGGATTCCCAAGGTTTTTATAACTTATAAAACATGAAACCCCATTGTTGCAGTGGCATGCTCGACGGTCACCGTCACCAAGTGCCAGGCTGCGTTGCGGACGCTGCAGGCGTTCCCGTTCTTCAAGCCCACCTGCCTCTGTCGAGAACCGAACGTGGACCCCGAATGCAATTCATTCCGCGACTTCCTGTTCGACCATCCCTGCGTGTTTGTCATGAAGAAGGGTGAGTCGACTAGACAAGGTCAAAAAACTCCCTTCAAAAACCTACCTTCAGAACTGCTAAGTTTTTGCCCTACCAATTTTCACCAAACATTGCTAAAAACTATCCCAGCAGTCGGGGAACTTACAAGACAATTTTCCAAAACTGTCAAAAGTTTTGTGGAACATTATCATGAAAGTCCCCAAATACAAATTTGGTTATCTTGATTTCCTTTCTTGTTTGGCATATTGTCACATTGATTGATTATAATGCTTGTTTAAATTTACTTTAAGGCTTGTTTTCATTCTTATTTTTAATCATTTGTTTTTTTTTTATTCATTTTAGTGATAATAATTATTACACGATGATTGAACATGCAAATCTATTTTGTATTCCATACAAATATATACAATAAGTGGCGAAGCCGCTGGTGGGCCGCTAGTTGTTTATAAATACTTTTGGTGGTTATAATAACTTCGTTCCAACCGAGTGTTTCACGACACTCATTTAGTTTTTTTTGCAGAGAAAGACCCGTACCCAGTGGAGACCCTGCCGACCTGCACGTATGCTCTAAGCGTCTGCCACAGTGAGAAGTCTTGCTCTGTACTCTTCGACCGCTTCAAGAACGCCTGCAAAGCCCGCGATGGAGAGTGCCGCATGGAGGACCGGTGAGTTACTAAAGCTTGACAAGATTCTATTTGGTCCTTTTTCAATAAAAAAAATGTATTGAAATAGAGCCCAATACAATCTGGTTAGGCTTTACTTGCGATCTAATTTATACTGTGCTAATGATATTACAGAGTTACGTTACATTCAAAACGTCTCGTTAAAATTTGACATTTGCTAAATGTATCAAATTTTAACGAGACGTCACAAAATTTAACGAGGCGTTTTGAATATAGGAACCCAGGGTTAATGTTCTTAAAACAATGTCAAATATGATAAAGTGATGAGATTCAATTTTGGAACATCTTCTAAAAGCAACTCAAATTAAATAGGCCCCAATTCTAGTATAAATATAAATTAAAATTTAGCCAATACGAAACTTGGCTTAGCACCTATGTACAATGCCACAGGGCCCTGTTTTAGACTTAGCTTTTTTATATTTTTTCCCCCCAGTGAGGCATGCCGCGAAGCCTGGTCAGGCCTGCGCCTCTCCCCCCTCTTCGGCTGCATCTGCCCCAACACACACATGAAGAAGCGATGCGACAGGATCTTCGCGGTGATCAACCACAACCCCTGCGTTGGTGAGTCCGCATCCTTAGAGTTGGTGTCGCGCGAGCTTTGAGTGAGAATACGTTGTTACAATGGTTACCCCCGACCCCTTGTGAAACCTAGTTTAGCCAACATCTTTTGAACGCCTCGGTCAATTTTAATGAAACTTAAATAAAAACCACTCGGTTAAGCTAACTTTGTATTAAACAACACTTCGTTTGAATCGGTTTATCCGTTTGCGAACTACGACGGTACAAACAGACAGACATAAGCGGCATACAATACAAATAACACTCCTTTAACGTCGGCGTCAGAAATTCTACGTTGAAATTGTATGTTAAAATAAACTGAATTTGGTCCTACTAATAATAATAACACGGAAATATCTTACAAAACTTGACTGAATGTCGAATTGAATTTCAAAGTCGCATGTACAAAAGACAATTAACTAAGAAAAGCAAAATAATGGCTATTTTAGCTTCCGTTTGAAAGAGATACTACCTTTAACAAATAATATTTGGTACCTGTTTTGGACCTCAATGAAGAAGCAACGAAACACCACAATTTACAACAAAATTTTAAGTATGTTCGTAGTTTCTCTCTGGTATACGAAGTAACATTTGTAAGTTGTATAAACGAAAGACGTGTGGGCGAGTTTTATTGCCGGTGAGTGTATTATAATGGGGAGCCTTTTAGGAACTAATAAAGTAATAAAGCCTGGCGCAGCGCGAGGCAAGCTAGGAATAGCCGTGTCAACGCCAACTTCAGCTCCAAATCCGTTGCCGCTAAGTTTAGATTATCGTATTGATCTGGTCGGGATTTTCGCGCCTCTAGTGGATATTTGGCAAAAAAACTACATTATTATAAATTACAATACGAGTCCTGTGGGCTCTACCAGTTTGTGTACTCAGATTTGTCTTAAGAACCGCTGTTGAGAAGAATCTTAGCAAGAACAGTTCATTTTTGAAAATTTGTTTCCAATGCGTTCAGCCCGCATGCAGGCGTGCAAATGTTTTTCACAATGATGAAAATAAATAATTAGGGATTAAAACTTTTCATTGCAATAAAGTCTTACAAATAACATAGGATGTGGTGGTAGGACCCTGTGCAGGGTCCGTCCGGATCGCTACCACCATCTTATCCATTAACCACCCGCCAAGCACCAGTATTCGCATTGTTGTGTTACGGTGTGGGGATAAGACAACCAATGAAATTACTAGCATAGAGGCCATCTTAGTCCTCACAGTTGGCAACGCGTTTGAGGTCTTTGGATTAGAGTCTTCAGAATTCAATAGTCTATGGATCTCAGATTCCACTTACCATCAGGTGGCCTGAGTGCTCGTGTGCCTTCTCCTTAACATAATAAAAAAGAACATTTCGAAAACTATTATTAACTATTTCGTGAGATAAAACAACTGAACTAACAATTATGCAGCGACTAACTTTAGCACAGGTATTGATTTAGCTCGCGATACTGTTGGATATAACGGAAATTTCTGGAAATTTTGCTAGCATCGCTATGAACTATTAAAATAAACAGAAACAAACATGTATATTCAAGCAATCCAAACGTGTCGGTATGAGGAATTAGAAAACTATAAGAGAAAAGATAACTCTGTTTCTAGGAACCACATCCAAAAAAAAATATAATGAAAAAAAACTATACAATAACGCCCCCCACAATAAACGAGAAAAAAAGTATCCTCGTTTATCATGTACCTGAAAAAAACATATTAAAATTAAATGATATAAATATCACGGAAAAATGACACACAAATTGACCTAGTCCCAAACTAAGGTCAAGGCTCATCACAACTGTTACCGTATTTTAGTTTATACTGCCCTCATACTTAAGCCCAAAGGCAGTATCTGCAATTCAATAGCTAAAGCAGAACCAATCCTATCCAGTTAGTAATAAGGTTGCATTTGCTACAGGAGTTTTGTCTGATATACTGCCACTTGTCTTATATAGCAGGACAGAACTGTGTTAGGGACTGGACCATACAATAAAAACTAAAGGCATAGAAGACACGGTGGCCTAGTTGGGAGTGACCCTGCCTCTTAAGCCAGCGGTCCTGGGTTCAAATCCCGGTAAGGGCGGATATTTGTGTGATGAGCTCGAATATTTGTTCTGATTGTGCAAAATGTTGTTACAGAATTATAAACAAGTATTGTTAGAGTTGTTGGTATTTCTGTAGCTCTGCCTACCCAACTCTAGGAATGAAGGCGTGATGTTATGTACCTATGTAAAATATTCTTTCTATCTGCTTTATCCTTTTACCTACCGCCAAGCAGCAGTTTTCGAAAAGTTGCTCCGGTGTGGGGAAAACAACCGGTATTTTATCTTGGTCCTCAGGGTTGTTACTAAATTCGAAGATTGACCTTTACTTTACTTTAGACGCCACGCTAGCCTAGTTGGTAGTGACCCCTCCTTCGAAGCTAGGGGTCCTGGGTTCAAATCCCGGTAAGGGCAGATATTTGTGTGATGAGCACGAGTATTTGTTCCTGAGTCTTGGATGTTTTCTATGTATTTAAGTATTTATTTCTCTATATAAGTAAGTTTATCGTTGTCTAGTACCTACCCACAGTACAAGCCTAGAGCTTAGTTTGGGACTAGATCAATTTGTGTGATATTGTCCCCTGATATTTATTTATTTAGAAGAAGCGATAAAATAAAAGGCAACATACAGATAGCTGATATGCACAGTCTTATTGAGATTAAGTGTGCCAGAAAGAGACAGTTCTATAAGCGAAAATATCATGGTGCTGTCTCACACTGTTGCATATTATACGACCATGGTGTCCAGTTGGTGTCGTTGGAGACCAGTTTACACCTTGGTGTGTACGGCTAGTTTTAGAAAGAACTGTACAATACTGTTTCCTTTTTTAACTTATTTAAGATTAATATTGAAAGAACAGGTATAGATTTGGCGCTTGTGTTTTAAGGCTCATTCTATGCCTTAAGTTTTTATTCTATGAGCTAATCCCATGTGCTTCTGTTTTTTTTTTTATGTTAAGGAGAATGCACTCGAGCACTCAGGCCACCTGATGGTAAGTGAAATCTGAGACCCATATACATTTGAATTCTCAAGATTATAATCCTAAGACCTCAAATGCAATGCCAACCCTGAGGACTAAGATGGAATGCCTCTATGCTAGTAATTTCACCGGTTGTCTTATCCCCACACCGGAACACAACAATGCGAACACTGTTGCTTGGCGGATGGTTAATGGATAAGATGGTGGTAGCGATCCGGTGTTTAGTCCACAAGAGTAAATACTCTTTTACTAACGAATTGCCCTCAAGTGTGATACTGAGTATCCATGGACTTGTTTCTTTAGTAAGTGCTGGCCTTCCGTCGCTGAACATGATATCCTCAAAACATGATATTCTCAAAATATGATATTCTCTAAACATGATATTCTCTGAACATGATATTCGCAAAACATGATATTCTCAAAATATGATATTCTCTAAACATGATATTCTCTAAACATGATATTCGCAAAACATGATATTCTCAAAATATGATATTCTCTAAACATGATATTCGCAAAACATGATATCGCACTGCTAGATCAAAACAGTATCAACTCAAAAAAACTGTTAGATTTGTTTCAAGTCCAAACACATTGGTATTAAAGTTGATTTTAAAATACAGTTTTATTTTGAGTTGATGCTGTTTTGATCTAGCAGTGCGATATTCTCAAAATATGATATTCTCTAAACATGATATTCTCTAAACATGATATTCGCAAAACATGATATTCTCAAAATATGATATTCTCTAAACATGATATTCTCTAAACATGATATTCGCAAAACATGATATTCTCAAAATATGATATTCTCTAAACATGATATTCTCTAAACATGATATTCGCAAAACATGATATTCTCAAAATATGATATTCTCTAAACATGATATTCGCAAAACATGATATTCTCAAAATATGATATTCTCAAAACATGATATTCTCAAAATATGATATTCTCTAAACATGATATTCTCTAAACATGATATTCGCAAAACATGATATTCTCAAAGCATCATTATTAACAAGACATCAATTAGACAGTGTCGACGGAGCTCCTATTTCTTGGTGGTTTGGCCCTCCGGGCGTGATGTAAAACTTACAACACCTAATCCTACCTACGATTCTTTAACCTAATTCCACTATCTGCAAATATTGTGTTAAGCGAATATCGTGTTTTGTAAATATCATGTTTTACTAATATAATGTTTTGCGAATATCATGTTTTGCTAATATCATGTTTTGCGAATATGATATTCTGCGAAGTATGAAGTCCTGGGCCCCTATTCTACTGCGTTATAACGCGTTTGACGGGTTTTAGAATCGTTTACGTCACAGTCGCCATTATTGTAAATGAAATAAGAGTTATCAAAACGTTGACAATACGGAAAAACGTCAAAGACGATATCTTTATTACCGTGTAGAATCCCAGCCCTGTGTGAATGTCTAAAACTCGCCTTTGGCGAAATATACCTTGTTATAACAAGAAATGAAAGCCATAAATAACACAAAAAAACTGTGTCGGAGTTATTATTGTGTATAAATATGCCAAATAACAGCTTTTTTACATACATACATACATAAAATCACGCCTTCATTCCCAGAGTGGGGCAGGGAGAGCTACAGAAATACCAACAACCCTAAAAAGACTTGTATGAATTCTGTAACCACATATTGCACAATCAGGCCAAGAAGTTTACTAGTGTATTAGTGACAGGTTGCAAGCCCATCGCCTAACAGTACTACAAGCCCTTATTCCCTTTAACAGCTTTTTTAGTTCCAAGAGTCTCTGAGTTATACCACTGGATGGCGAAACTGTCAAATGCCTTGTTGACTACGGAACGCTAAAAAAACGTAGGTCTCTACGTAAATCTGAGTTCCGTATTAACTAACCTGATTATTTTCATTATGCAAAACATTATTTCCAATATCTGTTTCAATGTATCGCTGTTGATGTCCCAAATAAACGAAATAAATAAATAAATAATTGGACGCTGTTTTGCAATAATGTGTCAACCCACAAAGTATTTAGCAAAAAAACGTCAACCTACAATGATCGCACCGAGGGTTGACACTTTATTGCTAAATACTTGTAGGTTGACACATTATTGCGAAACAGCGTCCAATTATGCAATGTACCTCCTGCTTCAGCAGTTAGGAAAAATTACATCAACGCGGTCAAACTTCAAAATACTGGAATTTTCCGGTCAAAATTACTGAAATTGTAACACAACTAGTAGTTTCTAAATGTTCCTAATCAAAGTTGTTGTTTTTAAGGTATCCCAATACTAAGTATAGCAATTATCACCGGTTTTGAACGCTATGACGTAGGTATTATAAAACTATTCAGCGATCCATAATTTTATGCCTTACAATTTATTAATGTTTTTTCGTATCTCAACATTGACCTAAATAACATTTACAAAATGTTCTAAACTTACCAACGCATCACTATTTCCTGGGCCAAGTTCATTCAAAACAACTTCCTCGAAAAAATACTTTGAACCTCCATTCCTAGCCGCAAACCCGTTCAAAAACCCCCCTTTTCAGCACAACTATTTTCATTAGAGGAATCAATGCGATCCATTCAATGGAGCATCATTCAATATATTGGGCCGAGACCACCCTCCAGAAGCAAAAAGCAGTATGTGCATAGGGCTTCGTGTTATTATACGGCCTTCTTCTTTTGGAGGGCAGTGGAGTAATGGGCGCCTCTTCAGATAACGATGTAATGTAAGTCCAAGAGAAGTGCTGCGGCCAAGTTCGTTTAGTAAATTTGCGAAGATATTGATTACTATTGCCCGCGACTCCGTTTACGTAGAAGTCGTTTAACGTGGGTAAAAAGTACCTTTTGTCCATCCTTTGTACGGCTAGCCCAAGTTGTATTTTTCCGCTTGTTGCTCAGTGCGTCTCTATCGTTACAGACTAGAGAGAAAGGGAGATTTCATACCAAATTCATCGAAATCAGTTTACGGTTTAGCCGTGAAAGTATGACAGACATGCAAGCATATAGGCAGAGTTACTTTCGCATTTGTGTAATGAGTGAGAATATTTGATCCTGAGTCTTGGATATTTTATGTATAAAAGTATGTATATCGTTGTCTAGTACCCATAGTACAAGCCTAACTTAGTTTGGGACTAGGTCAATTTGTGTGAGATTGTCTCTTGATATTTATTTATTTATTATAGTTACAAACACTACTGTTCAATAACACAATTTTTGACACTTATCGTCTTGACCTACTTATAGACGATCTAATCACTTCTACATTGACTCATCACATCACTTCGTACAAATGTCCCAGTTGTCCCTCATTGTTCAAATTACAAAAGAAAAACTAGCGAGATAGATGACACAGTCGCGTATCCCTAAACTCCGGGTGTAAGTAAGACAAATTGCATACAAAGTCATAGCTTGCATCGTTATCTCGTCACATTGTTCCACCTCATTTCATGAAATAAGGTATTCCTTCACACATCAGGCTACAATACAGTATAAATAGACTCTAGACTTACTTAAACATTAGTGGTGGTAGGTCCCTGTGCTCCATCCGGAACGCTACCACCATCTTATCCATTAACCACCCGCGTGTTCCGATGTGGGGTTAAGACAACCGGTAAAATTACTAGCATAGAGGCATTCCATCTTCGTCCTCAGGGTCGCCATAGTTTTGAGAATTCAAATTATGGGTCTCAGATTCCACTTACCATCAGGTGGCAAGAGTGCTCGTGTGCCTTCTCCTTATCAACAAGACATTAAAAACAAGACAGCCGGTGAAATTACTAACTCCATCTTAGTCCTCATGGTTGGCAACACATTAGGAGTCAGGTTTGCAGTCTTAAGAATTCAAATATCTATGAATTTCGGATCCCAATTACCATCAGCCCCCTATTTCACCATCCTGACAATGACAGGTGACAGGTGACATTTCATTGTGCAAGGCGCAGCTTGTATGAAGCCCAGTGATGTATGAGCGTGTTTATTTTGCAATGTATACTGAATGGTCACCTGTCAAGTAAGTGGTGAGTGGTAAGGGGACAGGTGGCCTGTGTGCTCGTGTGCCTCCTTGCTAATAAAAATAAACCCTAAACAGATAGAACTTGGCCGGCACTTCGACACCGTCCGTCGAAATTCAATATACGTGGAGTTTGATTCATTTCTTATAATCTCTCAAGAGTTCCCGGGATCGGCGCCGAGCCCGCACTCCCGGGACTTCTATCCTAATCCCGGGGTAATCCCGGCCCGGCCGCGTCAACTTTCAATCCCTTAAGGCCTTTAATACTATAAATTGATCATGACTTTTGTTCTGATGCGATGCCCTTTTATTATATTAGTTCCTTTGAGGAAGATTTGCTGTTAGGGTCTCTTATACAGAGTGTATTTGGACTGCTGGGTTAGTTTTAGAAGTGCAATTTAGTTGTGGTTTTGTGTTTTTTGTCATGATGGTAAACGTCAATCTTCGAATTTAGTAGCAACCCTGAGGACCAAGATAAAATACCGGTTGTTTTCCCCACACCGGAGCAACTTCGAAAACTGCTGCTTAGCGGTAGGTAAAAGGATAAACAGATAGAAAGAATATTTTACATAGGTACATAAAATCACGCTGTCATTCCCAGAGTTGGGTAGGCAGAGCTACAAAAATACCAACAACTCTAACAATACTTGTTTATAATTCTGTAACCACATTTTGCACAATCAGGCCAAGAAGTTTACTAGCGCATTAGTGACAGGTTGCAAGCCCATCGCCTAACGGTACTACAAGCCATTTTCGCATTGTTGTGTTCCGGTGTGGGGATAAGACAACCGGTGAAATTACTAGCATAGAGGCATTCCATCTTAGTCCTCAGGGCTGGCAACGCATTTGAGGTCTTAGCATCATAGTCTTGAGAATTCAAATGTCTATGGGTCTCAGATTCCACTTACCATCAGGTGGCCTGAGTGCTCGGGTGCCTTCACCTTAACATAAAAAAAAACTAACAAAATTTCACCAAACTGCAATAACTGCTTTTGACTTCATTAGACGACGCATTTTATTTCAACCCATTAAAAAGTGACCTCCGAAAACATTTATCCAAGCATATTATATAATAATATAACACTCAACTCTTAATTTATACGAAAACAGTGAAAATGCACGGAATATAATGCGATCTCATCACTCGCTGGAACTCGACGGCGAATCGCTGAAAAACTCAATGTTTGAATTTCACTGGGGTCTTAATGGGCGGCGGACAGGGCACAGGAGGCAGCGAGCGCGGGAGTGCGATCACAATCGCTATAGGTAATAATATATAGGGTAAACCATACAGTTACTGCCCGCGATCTGTGATTGCCCACTACATTTTTTAGAGACTGACTGAATCACAGAAAAAAACATTTGCTTACATAAAAACATAGCTGTGTTACTGCTTGTTACACTTATGTTGCTTATTTTTTTAGGATTGCAGTCTCTAAAAAAATAAAGAGGGCAATCACTGGTCGTGGGCAATAACTGTAAAGTTTACCCTACATACTGGGTATTCTTTATCAAAATTTTGCGATGTTCATGTGTTTAAAAAATATAATTATATACCTTTTCAATGCTATATCAAATTTAAAACCAGAACTTTGCCTCATTTGTCCGTTTATCTATCGATTATATAAAATATGTTTCCCGCGACTCCGTCGGCGTAGGAGTCGTTTATCGCTATTCCCTCAGGAACCATAATTTTTGGGATGAAAAGTACGGTCAAGGACTTTAATTGCTATGCCACTATGGAACCATGTCATAATGACAGCGTTAATCATTAATTTTAGCTTTCTTTCGTGTGGTTTGACGCTGTCATTATGACAGGGTTCCATAGTGGCACAACAATTAAAGTCCTTGACTGTACCTTATGTCCCCGGGACTCAAACTATCTCCACACCAAATTTCATCTAAATCGGTTAAGCGGTTTATCCGTGAAAGCGTAACAACAACAGACAGCTACTTTCACATTTATAGTATCGGTTCGGAACGTACGACACGCCAACTCTTTGGACTTGGCCCAAAACTTAAGAAGTTTCCTCTGAAACGAGAGGCGACGGCTCACGGATTAAGCAGAAAGATTTAACAAACAAATAAGTATAGATAAAAAAACTTTAGCCGAAGCCGTTATTTTTTGGGTTCGAGATTTAGATTTCAATTAATGCTGATGATACCGTCACAATCCGCGACATGCCCGGCGTAAGGTGAAAATAAATATCAGGGGACAACATCACACAAATTGACCTAGTCCCAAACTAAGCTCTATGCTTGTACTATGGGTACTAGACAACGTTAAACATACTTGTATAGAGAAATACATAGAAAACATCCAAGACTCAGGAACAAATATTCGCGGTCATCACACAAATATCTGTCTGCTGTAAACCGTGACGCTGTTCAGTGAGACCTGGAGAGGTAAATGGCGCACCGTATTAAATTCATTTCATTTAAATCCACGCCTTTACTTCCAATCAGGGCTCGGAACCGGTTAAAAAAAATACCGGTTAATACCGGTTACACAATTCTAATTTGTATAATGACCAAAGTGTATAATGCACTAATAGTGTAATAGTCATTTTGTATAATATTTATATACTTAACGTATTTTTAGTATAATAAATCTGAATAAGCATAAACGCCTATGAATCCTTTATTAGCAAATGCAATAAACTAAATATGAATCTTATATTTTTTTATGGAAGGAAAATATTTTTACTAACAAGTTGACAGAGCTCCGCTGCGCGGAGCTCCTATTCCACGTAGTTATGGCGTAGTATGTAGCCTTGACGCAACTCTAACCTAACCTATAAGTAAGTAAAAGTGAGATGGACCTAATTTAGCTGATTGGTTTACACGACCTTGATTTAAACATATTATAATTTGTAAATAGTTATATCACCTTATCATTATTGCAAATGTATTTATAATTTTTAATAATTATACTTAACTAGTTTCCGCCCGCGACTTCGTACGCGTATAAATCAGTTCCCGAGAGAATAGCGATATGAAAGGTACCCTATGTGTTAACCCAAGGTATAAGTTGTTCGCATTCCAAATTTCACTAAAATCCGTCCAGTAGTTTTTGCGTGAAAGAGTAACAAACATCCATAGGAATATTTTTGATGCCTAGACATTTTTACGTGTATTAGGCACTAGGGATCACATCATAATACGTAAAGTTCAAAATGCATAATGCTCATAATATCAGTTTTTATTTCAAGGCGATGGGCTTGCAACCTGTCACTAATACCCTGGTAAACATCTTAGCCTGACTGTGCAAAATGTGGTTATAAAATTATAAACAAGGATTTTTAGAAATGTTGGTATTCTGTAGCTCTGCCTACCCCACTCTGGAAAAGGCGTGACGTTATGTATGTGTATGATGTATGTATTTCAAAATCCTTATTTTTCTTAGGATTTTTAATAGTCTTTCTGTAGGTTTATTTAACAATCCTGAAATACGGTTTTAGAAAAAATCTAGTAATCATTTTGTATATTGAACTTTATGTATTACTAGCGACCCGCCAGCGGCTTCGACCGATGCAATTTTTTTTCTTGTCATTTTTTTTTTAATTTTTGTAAAAATCATTTTTTTTATAAAGTATCCTATGTTACTTTAAGTACCTCCCAGAATATGTGTACAAAGTTTCATGGTGATTCATCAAGTAGTTTTTGCGTGAAAGCGTAACAAACATCCACGCTTTCACATTTATAATATTAGTAAGGATGATACTTACCCATAGGTATACTTACTACATTCTATGATCTACCAACACACGCACACAATGAATTTTTAACACAGCGTCTCTTCAACATAGGATAAAGTTCACTTGCTGTGAAATTTTGTTCACGGATTCACAGCGCTGGAGTTAACAAGGATCACCGGAAGCGACGCCATTTTGTTTCGCTACTCATTATGGCTGCATCCGTTTATGGTTTTGACGTCGGATCGATTGAAGTCCTTGGGGATTGGTATTAATTATGGATAAAACGTTAATGATGTTTTAGGAGAAAAATACATGTCAGAGTTATGGAAGATAAATATAGGAATATACCTCGATTAAGTGTACGTAATTTGTTTAGAATTTATTTTATTCCCTTTATTACCCGACTTCCGAAGGAGGGTTGTAATGTGTATGTATGAGGTCCATTTTGACTCACATAAAAAAAATCCTATTTTTGGTTTTACTACCGTTTTAAATTCATAATAAATTGTTTATAGTTTGTTATTCATAATCATCGGAACTCCTAAACTGTTTTTTACTTAAACCGTTCTGATTTTAAGACGTTTATAAAACAAACCTAACCTAACCTAATCTTATTTACCATATGGATAATTTTAAATCCAGGTGTATTTTTAATATTTATTATTAGAGGATAATCATTATTTTTTATTTACACATACATACATAACATCACGCCTTCATTCCCAGAGTGGGGTAGGCAGAGCTACAGAAATACCAACAACTCTAAACCGACTTGTTGGTTATTCTGTAACCACATTTTGCAAAAGTAGGATAAGTTGTTTACCATAGTGCATTAGTGACAGGTTGCAAGCCCATCGCCTAACAGTACTACAAGCCCTTATATGTAAATTCCCCTAGTCGCCTCTTACGACATCCACGGGAAGACATGGAGTGGCGCTATTCTAACCCGGCAACCACACGGGACAATATTTTTATGAAGAAAAAATGCTATGAGAAACATTTTCGTAGTTCCGATAATCTAATTTGCAGTTTAATATGAACTCTGGCGCACCCGTATGAAAGTATGGTTCTTTATTCCGTCGTGGAGGCTGGATGGATGGGCCGATTTCAACAAGCAAGGTGTCGTTAGATTCATCTTAACGTCGCAGATGTCATGGGACACCTAAAATTAAAACAAAAGACAATATAGCAGATAATCTTATATATAAAATTCTCGTGTCACAGTTTTCGTTCCCATACTCCTCCGAAACGGCTTGACCGATTCTAATGAAATTTTGTGAGCATATTGAGTAGGTCTGAGAATCGGCCAACATCTATTTTTCAAACCCCTAAGTGACATGAAAAAAAAATATTGCAGCGGGCGAAGCCGCTGGCGGTTCGCTAGTAAATATATAAATGTATATCTTGCTTTGTTAGACTTGTTTGTATAAGTAATCAAATAAGTACTATATATTAAATAATTTCCCATATTAATATATTATACGTAAACTTTTAATTATAAAATAATAATAATAATTAATAATAATAATCGCGTGTTATAATTGTAATATTTATATTTTTGTGCAATAAAGAGTTTACATACATACATACATACATACTTTTATGACGAAAACGCGATTTATTCAAGATCCTACAAAGATTATCCCAACAGTTACTTTACAAATTACAAATTAGATTTTTGTAGCTGACAGTGTGTTACATTAAAAATGACTTTCAATTGAATAAATAAAGAAAAGCTCCTTAATTATATTTAAACTCAAAGAAAAACCCTCTAACTCCTTATAACTACTAGCGCATGAGTTTCTGAAAAAACAAAAGTAAAAATCCCACAGTAATACAATAACTTTCTACTTTTAAATCAGTCACAGAATATTGTCTGTAAAATTTAAAGCGAACTATATAATTCCACTAACATTTTCTAGATCACAATCAGCTGTTTGCCCAATCCGTGAAACAAATATTTGTACACAAATGTTTGTCAAAATTCAGTTTCTAAGCGATTCCCTTTTGTCTCTCGGTGATGGGGACACTCCAATTACTGCCTCACAAATATTTGGACTATAAACAAACCGATTTACCGAAATGCGAATATAAATTTGTGAAATTACTAGCGACCTGCCCTCTCTTCACTTCGTACTATGTGAGTTTCTGAAACACCCGTACTTATTACCAGAACTTATTATACATAAAAACCTTCCGTGAAAAATTATCTACCTGATAATGAAAACCGCATCAAAGTGCGTTAAGTAGTTTTGAGGTCATCTGGAGCACACATACAGACCAACAAACGGGGCGGCGGGTTTTGTTTTATAATTTTAATGATAGAAAAATCGTAAAATTAATAAATAAATAAATATCAGTGGACTATCTCACACAAATTGACCTAGTCCCAAACTAAGTTCTAGGCTTGTACTATGGATACTAGACAACGATAAACATACTTATATAGAGAAATACATACTTAAATACATAGAAAACACCCAAGACTCAGGAAAAAATATTCGCGCTCATCACACAAATATCTGCCCTTACCGGGATTTGAACCCAGGACCGCTGGCTTCGGAGGCAGGGTCACTCCCAACTAGACCACCGTGTCGTCATGATCAATGATAGAAAAATCGTAAAATTATATGAAGTTGTGTCGTGTTTTCCCTGTAGGACTAGCGTGTCGTGTTTTCCTACAGGGAAAACACGACACGCTAGCCTAGTTAGTAGTGACCCTGCCTTCGAAGCTAGAAGTCCTGGGCTCAAATCCCGGTATGGGCAGACAGATATTTGTGTGATGAGCACGAGTATTTGATCCTGAGTCTTGGATGTTTTCTATGTATTTATTTATCTACTAGCGACCCGCCAGCGGCTTCGCCCGCTGCATTTTTTTTTTCTTGTCATTTTTATTTTTATTTTTTATTTTTAATAAAAAAGTATCCTATGTTACTTCTAGTACCTCCTACAATATGTGTACAAAGTTTCATGATGATTCGTCAAGTAGTTTTTTCGTGAAAGCGTAACAAACATCCACGCTTTCACATTTATAATATTAGTAAGGATATAAGTAAGTTTATCTTTGTCTAGTACCTTCCCATAGTACAAGCCTAGAGCTTAGTTTGGGACTAGGTCAATTTGTATGACATTATGATCACAGGAGACTTAATAAAAAACGGATTCTTCAGAACACTCAATTTGAAACCGAAAAAACGCAATTTAACTTAGTCAAAAGACTCACCCGTTAAAGGTAACTTTAAATTTGCAACACTGCATTTCCCTACTTCAGGTTAATAAGGAAAATCGTCAAAGGAAGGTAAATCTTCAAAAAAGATTTGGAAAGCTCAAAGTGCCCTCCACAAAGGGTGCGGAACACGAGAAAAAGGCACCTAAGCCAAGTCATATTAGACTTTATGTCGCTGTATTAAGAACTTCGGACATGGTTCTTTTATGGCTGGTTTGTGGGTCAATAGGCTTCCTTTCCCTTGTTTCGGTATTGTACGCCGGCTTGACTCGAGAATTAATATTTTATAGGTTGTATTGGTTTTTGGGTCGAATGTTTCGATAGGAGTAAAAAGTTGTATTGATTTTTCTGTGGATAGAAATTTAGTTTTGTGGGAGTTGCTTTAAGATATTGGTGTGATATACAATATGTTTTGTACCTATATAATCTATTTATAATATTATAAAGAGGTAAAGTTTGTGAGGTTGTAGGATCTACTGAACCGATTTGGATTAAATTTGGTATGGAGATAACTAAGGTCTCGGGGAAGGACATAAGATACTTTTTATCCCGGCAAATTGAACAGTTCTCGAGGGAGGTCTACATACACCCGAGTAGAGCTCGGTCGCCGAGGTACTACTAATTATAAAAGAAGAAACTGACTGGCTGATCGATCAACGCACAGCCGAAACCGCTGGACTTAGGGACTTGAAATTAGGAGGGAATATTCCTTGGGATATCCTAGGGGTGCACTGAGAAGGGATTTTTGGGAATTCATCCCCTAAGGGGTTAAAGTAGCGGGAAACTAATTCATCGCAAGGGTTGGCAACGCATTTGAGGTCTTAGGATTATCATCTTGAGAATTCAAATGTCTATGGGTCTCAGATTCCACTTACCATCAGGTGGCCTGAGTGCTCGAGTGCCTTCTCCTTAACAAAACAAAAAAAAAAAAAAAAAACGCATACGAAGTCGCGGGCGTCCTCTAGCAATAAGTAAGTTAATACCAGAGTACAATTTTCACAAATCAAACATAAGGCTTGTAATTTTTTAAAATCACGCAACTCTAAACTTGTTGATAATTCTGTCACCACATTTTGCATAATCAGGCTAAGATGTTTCCCAGTGTATTAGTGACAGGTTGCAAGCCCATCGCCTAACAGTGCTACAAGCCCTTATTCCCTTAGTCGCCTCTTACGACATCCACGGGAAGACATGGAGTGGTACTATTCTAACCCGGCAACCACTATAATCAGCTACCATTATCAATGCGAAATTGATGGATGGATATTTGTTACTCGATCACGCCATACAGGCTGAATGGATTGGCCCTAGAAGATGCAAACGCTATCAAAGTAATTCTTTTCTATCACTCAAATGAGATGACATTCTTGTGCGTTACGATAAACTACATGATCAACTGTTATTTATTTATTTTCTTGCGCATTACGCATTTTTAAAGACAATGTAATACATTACATTACATACGCTATATTTATGTATACACATTTTCCCCTCGTCACGCGTTCGCGTTCAGCTGCGAAGTAGGTGAACACCAGGGTTCAGCTGGAAACCAGCGCTGTGGCTCCGGCTGCAGCACATGCTGAGCTGAGTCCTATTTGACTTCACACTACAGTGCAACTTTTTCTAAATTAAATTCACACTAATCTGATCATGTTTTTACTTTATATGTTTGTTGTATTGCAGTGTGTTTTTGTCAAATAAATGTTATGAATTTGAATTTGAATTTGAGTTTATTTCATACATTTTGAACGATAGAAAAGAGAATCATGAGGAGCGTTTGCATCTTCGCTAGGGCGTTAGGCTGGAATTTGGCACAAAGATAGATTACAGTCTGAAATACCACACATGAGCAAGGACCAAAAAGTTGGACATGCTAACTCAAGCAATTAAATTTAAATTTAATTTTTAGTGGCACAACGGAACTGTTTTCGCCTTTGTTGTTTGTACGGTTAACTACGCTTAACTATGGTCTAACTTTTTTGTTCTCACCCACATACTACTTTTTATGCCAAACTAGCTACCTCCCAGGCGCCTCGCCCACGCTTTTCTGTTGATTTTTGTCATTCACACCTTGTGCTGACAATTAGCGAAGGCAACGAAAAAACTCTATCCAATTTGGTGGAGTCTTTCGGAAGTTATGATTTATATAGATTGGACAGTTTCCGAGGGTATAGCGATAAATGACTTCTACACGGAGGGAGTCGCGGAAATAAATGCTCACTTTTAGAATAGTTCGAAGAAGAAATATTATGCGAACTTTATTACGGGAAAGCTACAGTTTAAGTGGGATTTACGGAGATTGATCATGACATTGTCCGCAACGTTAATTGGATACTCTAGCTGTATTATAAAAATCTCAGCTGTAGACTTAACTATTTATAGGGTTCCGTACCCGAAGGGAGCCCAATGGAACCCTAATAATATGACGCTCTGCGTCCGTCCGTCCGTCCGAACTTTAAAGAGCTGTATTTATTTAACCGTAATAGATAGCAGGTTGATTTGTTTTTCACAATATGTATTAATAAAGCGGTTTTTTTAAGGAAAGTCAAATAGTAAAGGGTTTTTCGGCAAAGGGGATACAGCTTTTTAAAGTTAGGATGGACGGACGGACGGACAGCGTAGGCACTTTTAATAGCGTGGAACCCTAAAAAAGCTAAGAAATAAATATGCCATGCTATACTATAATTATTTTCTCACTATAAGATAAAGTAAACATAAGTAAATAATTAATCAAAAAACATCACGGGACAATACAATACAAATACTCTTTATTGAACACCAAAAAATAAAAGATCACAGAACAGTACATTTAAATCATAGGGACTATGTCACACAAATTGGCATAGTTCAAAACAAAGCTCTAGTACAATGGATACTAGACAACAATAAACTTACTTATATAGAGAAATACATACCTATATACATAGAAAACATCCAAGACTCAGGAACAAATACTCGCGCTCATCACACAAATATCTGCCCTTACTGGGATTTGAACCCGGGACCACTAGCTTCATAGGCACGTCATTACCAACTAGGCCAAAGTGTCTCCGTTGATATGATGATGTGACCAGAATACGTATACAATTTAAATCAGAGCTAACCACATTACAGCTATAGCGAGTTCTCTTGACACATGCACTCTCATACTTAAAAGGAGACCTCAACCTTGTATGTATAAGATGGAAAATAATTAAACATTAATATCTTATCTAGAACTTCAATACCAAGCACCCTTAAATCCATACAAAATTGTCCCAAAATCGAGCCTTTAGCCCTCAACGTCAACAACTTATAATGCGTGTCCAGTTCTCATTAAGTTTTCCTCGAGCCACAGGGCTGAATATTTGAATTTCCCCTCCATTTTACTTAAATATTAAGCCTCATTATTAAGAGAACAAAGGCATTTGTATGAAATTAAACCTCCATCCAGTTAACCTCCACATTAGTTTGGGAGGGGCTGTAGAAAACATGGACACAGTACACTGAGCGTCACTAGGTGTTTTTGTAGGACTGATAGAATGTCCACTGAAACCGAGTTTTTGACGCCGTGACTACCAACACAAAAATCCAACTGCAAAAACCACAAGTACAAGCTAATTGTCGGTTCAATATTTCCTAAACAGTCGCCCAAACCTAAAAAACCAAACTAATATCACCCGGTATTCGTTTTCTTTTTGCTAGCAGACGTACATAGCGAAACTATAATGGTTCCTTGTTGACTACGGAACCCTAAAAATCGACTGCAATCAGTTTTCAGAGGAGTATTCTTCCTCTTACTGAGAAACTATAAATGAACTCTCCGTGTGTAAGTCGAAAGGATGACCAAATTTTGAAAAACGAGATGTCATAACGATACGTCATAGCGTCCCTAGCGCCACTGGCTACTTTTATTTAAAAAAAAAAAACCTTTAATGGCGGAATTAAAAGTATTCAACATGGGGTCTGTCCAAAAAATTTGACCAAAAGCACATCATTTTACAAAGTTTCATTTCATAAAAATGTTTTTGTGCTTTAACCATTACATAATTACACAGGTTACATGGCCTTATTAAATATGTTAGGTTAGGTTAGACTATTGACTGTTAAAATTATAAAATAATGTAAGGTGCCAAATGATGATGTGGTAAAACATTAGGGAACCGTTTAATATACCAGAGCTCGGATACCGGTAAATTTTTCAAACCGTTATTAAGTACTTGACACAAAAACCTTTTTAATTTTGGTTCCGTTCGCATAGACCGGTTTTGGAGTAAACTTTTTATAAAGTTCTTTTCGAATTAACCGGTTTCAAGCTAAAAAACGGTTTTCCCAGACACGTCACGCACGATAAACAAGCGCCGCGTAGTGTTTTTATTCAGTCCATAACTTTTGGTTTCTTGACTCGTAAAAATAAAGTTCTCGAAACGTTCGCGATCCCAAAAAAGTTCGGTGCGAAACCGAAATAAACCGGTATGAACCGTTAATTTTGTTTTATTGCATTGTACATAAACATGTCCTTGCAAGAATTGCCTGCTAAAAGCATTCAAATAACGATGTGATGGTCTGATATGATAAAACGGGGGAAATAAGTCCAAAACATATTATATTAATATGCAAATTAACGCGTAGGATATTCTTCATACCATTGAACTTTTTCTATAGACGTACCTAGTTAAATTCTACGCAAAAAAGTCGTCTTAGACCAATAAACCAAACAAAAGTATCCCCAAAATAAAACCCAACTCTGAAATGCCGTGACTGTGTGCTGCGAGAATGGTCAGACAATGGTCCCGGGCTCTTTCACGACTCGCTTTCAACCGTGGGAGCCAACACCTGCTCAAATTACTTCACCCTCCAAGGGGAAAATATCCGGCTTGAAAAATATATCGAACTGCCTTAGGAAAATGACGATTTGTGGGTTTTGGATACAGAAAATTGTAATTGTAATCGTGTTTTTAGTATCTCCGATAATGCAGTTAGCTTAGTTGGTAGTGATCCTGCCTACGAAGCAAGTGAGATAGATTTCAAGTTAATAATTTTGTGTGTTGAGTATTTGTTCTTGAATCTTAGTTGTTTTCTATGTGTCTAAGCATTTATTTCTCTATATAAGTATGTTTGTCCCCATTAATACAAGCCTAGAGCTTAGAGACTTGGTAAATTTGTATGAGACGTGTCCTCTAATATTTATTTATTAACAATACAATTTAATAAAGCTTTCTTATATGTAAGTATCGCGTGATGAACTTTATAAATGTTATTTTGAATGTAATATTTCATATTCAATGCAATTCTACTGTATAATTCGCTTTAAGGCGACAAATTAAGGTTTCGCTAGCGTGGACGCTTTCAAACAACGCTTCGCAAAGTAAATTCGTTTCAGAATGTTCTAGTATTTTAATGCTGAACACGTCTAAACCTAATTATCAACGGAGAATACGGTCCTATGACTAGACAAATCTCGTTTGATAAACAGATGTAGGTACAAGTACGAGTACTAATTGGATTTTAAACCGAATGTGCAACTTTAGCGCAGTTGAATGAATCCTGAATAACAATGACTGAGTTTATCAATACGTGCATCCGAACTGTATCCATTGACCTTAGTTGTCAAGTACATTTAATTTGATTTTTCTTCTAGGTATATTATAAATTATAATGAAACGATTCTCACTCAAAACTCGCTTAACTATAGCATTATATAGCTTTAAGTGTTAATTATATTGGCAACGCATAGGATCACGCGCAGATATGTGAATGTAACACTAACTGTGCAGAAGAAGATGTAATTCAACACCGCGCCTTGCGGGACTCCACTACGTATTTCACAAGAATGCATACTAAACAACCGATTATTAGTGCCTTTTATTTTTAACAAATTTTAAACAAACTAACAAAATAAAACAAGCCTATACTAACAACTAATAAATCAATAAAAACCAGCAAACAGTAACACTACACTATCAAACGCTTGAAGGAGTACTAGACTCACTTTCAATAGCCGTCAACGTGTTAAATTAGTTCTGTTTCGTATTTATTTTGTGTTATATTCCTTTCATATACGTGCCTATTTTCTTTCCACACCATTTAGATGCCTAGGCCATAGGATTGACTTAGATCACTACTTTACCACACAAGGCTGTTGACTTTTATGTTTCACAAACACTGAGCTTCTTTTTAGTGTACTCCTGACCTCACACACCGTACAAATGCCCGCAGTTACCTCAACTCTTAGCTTCCGACACCTTCGGCCTTCGGTGATGGTATCTGGACTGCCGATCATGAACACTACCCTAGTTCTCGCGTCTTGTCTTCTAACGAAACACCCTCAAGGCACCTATCCAAAATGCCTGTTCTAAACCAAAGCATGGCCGTAGTTGTGTTCCTTAAGGGTGTTAGTGCGGCTAGCGAGGGTGGTTGGCACTGGGCCTGCGTTGGTAACGTGGTTGTGGGGCAGCGGCGGCTTGGGGCGCGTGCCCACCGGCCGTGCGGGCTCTCTTCGAGGCCCCGCGCCGGCCAGCCGCGCACGCGCCGGCCTTGACCCGCTACGCTGCGCCCGACGGTACCATCCTGCTCCTCACCGAGAACGGAACACGGCTGATGACGCGCGCAGCCGCCGCGAGCCTTCTGCGCGACGCTCTCCTCTCCCCGCGACCCCCGAGGCCCCGCCCCGGTGAGCCGCCGCCCTCCCTCTCTCTTTCTCTCTCTCTCTCTCTCTCTCTATGTGTCTCTCTGTCGGATTCCGTCGCCTCTCGCACTGCACGCTTTGCACTACGCTTCGTAAGGTAGGAGCGTGGATTGCATTTCCATTTGTTATTTTTTAGGTTTATTTATCAGGGTTTTTATTCATAATCACGAGCGGCTGAAGAGGTAATATTTCAAAGTAAACACCATTTTACTGGCAAAAGTTTTCTAACCATTGTTAATCCAATAAAAGTTGTAATGAAAATCAGCACTTCTAACTTGTTACGAACAAAAGGTAATCCAATTTGTAATTCTGATTGAAGTTTTATTTTTGACGATGTTCGCAGTTTGTATACAAGTTAGCTTACCAATTATACTTTTAAACTTGGCGGTTGCTTTAATTTCACGCTCCTACTTTACGTCTGCATGCTGTAGGATTGTAAACCGCTGTTTTTTCCTTTTTCCCTGTCTCTTACGTGGTCGCTGGTGCACGTTTAACGATGCACATGCACCTAGCCACCTCGGCGGAACGTCTTGAATTGAGCATGGCTGCATGTTTCTTTCTGCATCTCCTATACGATCTCTATGGTTACTGCGCGGCATAGACTTGGCTTTGACGAATAGTCAGAATGGGACTGCCGTCCAAAGGCTTTGCTATCAAAAAATTTACAATCGGGACCACAAATCAAAATTTAAATTGTTAATTAATTTTGCCCGTTAAGTGTTTGTCGATATCGTTGTTTGTTTGATCGTTTTTTTTTTTAATCTTTACCGTCAGTAGGGTGAGATTTATTGCAACCGATCCTAGTGCGCGATAGTCTCTGATGTACTGATTCGGAGTCCCGTCGCGCTATGGCTCGGTCGTCGGGCTTGCCACAGCTAAGGGATTTGATGGCTACAATTCCAGTAAAACTGATGTCGGATGGACGGACCGCGAACCGGAACGGGACCGCCGTGACCTCCTGGATCGGGGGTATGTCCATATCGCAGGACGTCAACTTGATCGCCCCGGACAAAATAATGGGTCATGTGCACCGATACGCGAGCCCCCACTACCACGCACACGGACATCATTACAACCGCTGGAGCCACGAGCCAGGGGGGAGCGAAGACCCCCTATACGCCACAAAGACAGTCTACGGCCAAGGATATATCGATGAGAACCGTACGTATAGCCAATACCTGCACGTTAACCAATCTCTTCACGTAAATCTTGGAGTCGATATTTTAAAAAGAGATTAGTTAACGTCTGTATTAGTTGGTAAAAGAGTTAACTTACACTTGATGAACAGACAGTACAAATAACCATAGATATCGTAAGTTACACTCACTTATCCAGCTTACAAGATGTACAGTTAGTCGAACCATTGACAAGACCATTTGCGACACGGGTGACTTGTTCATTTAGCACAGAAATGTATGTAACCCCCCAGTGGTCATGCTCCCTCTTTTTTCCCCTGTATTACAAGCACTTTCTAGATGTTTAGAACTTCCACCAGTTTTTTCAGTCTCATAGGTTTCTGGAGCAGATAGTTCTTTGAAGAATTTGGATCTAACACTGAATAAATAGCTTTGCGTAGATCAATTGATTTAGAAGAGGGCTCTTAGTTGCTTTAGAGACCTCGAATCCCAATCCTTGCGTTATGGTTAATCCTAGAGACACTAGTTAAGAAGACAATAGAACTGGTGCTTAATAAAAATATGTGTAAAGCTTAGCAGCTAACCCGAACGCTGCAATCAATAGGCTCTCAATTCAACGGGGTAATTTTGGCTTAAAATTGTTTCTGAATCATGGTAAAGTAATCCCAATCGAAAGCTTAATTCCGCATTGCATGATTCCATTAAAATAACCCGATCACAGTAATCAAGCGGCAAATCTCATCGTATTACATTGACATCAGTATCAGTTGAATATGATCCACTTTTGGCATGATCAAATTATTCCAAAAATTTAAGCTTGAGGTATATCAATATTGGCAAGTCATGATTAAGTGCGACACGGTTTTTTTCAGGTTCCTCACGTTTTGTGTCAGTTTTAATACAATTTGTAAATTATACTTGTCTTGGCATGAGCATATTATATTTATCACGTATCCAAAGTCCATTTATACCCTACGTATCTGTTTATTTGTCGATATTCAATTTTGTTATTATTTTATTTTGTTATTATTATGTTCATGTTTATGTATGTATGTTATAGTATTATTTTTACGGCTTTAACTGTTGTGTTTTAAAACAATATATTTCGGAACTTTTGATAAATATATCTAGGTTATTATCATTGACATTTATATGTGGCTCTTTATAATTCAAATAGATTTTCTTACTCAGTGACTTAGCGGCGATGTTTTTTTTCCAGTCTTCGGTGTTAACTTTATCGAGAATGATCTAAACTTAACGCGATCATAATCATTAATATAACTTAATACTAAATATCTTCAAGGTTTCATTAAGTTCTTAAATCATCACCTTCTCGTTTACTAAAATTAATCAAAAATATGACACATTGTATCACTTAAGGGTCCGTACATGAATATTAGCCGATTTTGCTTCTTTTTGTGATTTTGCAGTTAAAATACTGCTTTTCTATAAGTTTAATAATGCTCATCATGAAATATCATTTGAGTTATGAATGTTATGATCGAATAAATGAGTTACGAATGAATGAGCTACTTTTTTATTTTTGTCAATTATTATTATGCGACATTTAGGTTGTTTTAAAACATTATAATATATTGCATATTTTTATATGATGTTTTTAAGGTGATGGATCGATTTTGAACTGAAGTTTATTACTGTTGTTTTAATTTTATGAAAGAGAGTTTTAAGTAGCCGAAATGTGAAACAATTTTTTGTCCATTGTCTTCTAAGGTTATTTTTTTTTACTTCAATAAAATATATGAAGGTGGTAAAAAGTTATTCATTCATTTTTAGACGACTTTTACAGCAACAAATTGTAATTTTTCATACCTTTTAGACGTCAGAATGATTCGTGAATATGCGATGTTCTAAACCTCTTACAGCATAATTCACAAATCATTCGCCGGTTTCAGGTCGATTAAAAAAAATAAAAACAAAAAAGCAGCTCATACATTCGTTGAAAATCGAAATAATCTTTCGTGTTGCGCATTAAAATTTGTAGAAGTAAAGGGTTTCAAATATAAAATCACGTCTGTCAAATCACGTAAATCAGCGAAATCGGAAAAATTTCGTAAACGGCCTCTTAAGTATTTAAAATATGTTGCTACAATAGCCTACAACTAAAAAAAAAGTGACAGATCGTTCACAAACACACGCAAACAATGACTAACACTTCACAACCACCAACAGAGAGGATTGGAAAAGAGCACGGTAAATCAGGTGATGAGAAGGTGGCTCTTCAGTCCACGTGCCACGTGGCCCTGGAGACCTGTATCAAGGACAACGAGTGCTCCACGACCCTGGATCCTGTGCTGCAGAACTGCCATAACTCCCACTGCGACAGGGAGGGATGCATGGAGGCGCTCAGGGGGTTCTACAGGAAACCAGGAGTCCACTGGAACACGGAGATCGCGTTTTGTCTTTGCAAGTAAGTGTTTTAATGTTAAGTGAAAATAACGTAAAAAAAACCGGGCAAGAGCATGTCGGACCATGCTCAGTGTAGGGTTCCAAAGCCGTTAAGTACTACAAACATAAAAATTAACAAGTAATCACTAATTTTCTATTTAAAGTCAATTGGTGCCGTCGTAGATGGTTTTAGTAAACACTTTAATCGCCTGTATCTTAAGAACCAATGATGTCTACTTAGTCGTGATAATTTTCCTTTAAAATTGGTTATATGCTCTTTCAATTAAGTTTTTTTTTAGATTTTTAGTATTTGTAGTTTTGGCTGTAGGGCCCCCCCTACTTGGCCCTGGGAGGGCACTTGAGTCCAACAAAAATTAGCGCTTTAAAGCTTAATATTTCATAAACGAATTACCTAATTAAAAATCTGTTTTCACAAACCCATGATATTTTTGAAATACCTATCCAACGATACCCCACACTATAGGGTAGACGAGAAAAAAAAATACATCCCCACATTACGTGTAGGGGAGTACAATAAAAAAAAATTTTTTTTTACTTTTAGGCTACGGACGGACGGACGGACATGGCGAAACTATAAGGGTTCCTAGTTTGAGGACTAAAAATGCATGTTCCCTATAGTGAAAGTTTGATACATTTTTGTGAACGGGTATTTCTTTCTCAGCTAGCGAGGATAAAACAAATATGTTTATTTTACGTATATAAGTCCCATCTAAGTACAGAAGTTAGGCAACATTCCTAACTCCTTTTTTAAGATTAGTTGATGAACGTAAGTGTAAAGTGCTACAAACATTGTTTTTAATAAAAAAATCATATAAACCATACATTTCAAATCGCTACGAGCAGTTTTAGGAATAATAATCATCAAATTTTATTTCAATAAGTTGAAAACTAGAAGAGCATGGCAATATTTTTTCAAATCCTGAGTGGTTGGCCTTTCGGACCAGCTGAAGAACTAGCATTACCTTAACCTGTTTTGCCTTAATTATAAATGGAAATCATGCAATCGGGAGAATCCCGTATAGTGACTGTAATACGTGACTGGAAAAAAAATAGGATCGGCAATAAAATAAATTTTCGGAAATTATGTCTGCCCTCCTAAGCTAAAACACAGTATGTCAGATTCAATTGCCAAAGTATATTCAACCTTCTCTTGTTAGTAATAAGGTTTTGATTGCTACAGGAGACTTATTTGACATACTGCTATTTGGCTTAGCAGGGCAGATGTGCCCACCCGATTTTACCACATAGTCCGATGGCAGAAACTAGGGCTCGGATACCGGTTACATTTTCAAACCGTTATTATGTGCTTGACGCAAAACCTTTTCATTTCGGTTCCGTTCGCATAAACCGGTTTTTGGAGAAACCTTTATATAAAGTTTTATTGATTTAACCGGTTTCGAGCTTAAAAAACCGGGTTATACATACGCACGTCACGCAAGATAAACAATCGCCGCTTAGTGTTTTTATTCAATACAAAACTTTTGGTTTCTTGACTCGCCGCTCGTGGATTAAACCGTTTAATTCAGGTTAAAATAAAGTTCTCAATACGTTCCCTAGAAAAGATCGGAACAAAACCAAAATTAACCGGTATTAACCGGTATTTTCCAAACCGGTTCCGAGCCCTGGCAGTAACAGCATGTGTTTTCATTTTAAGCGTAATAGGTACCTATAAGTAAACGTGTGTAGGTAGTACGGCTGGTGTTCAATAAAGAGTATTTGTATTGTATTGTATTGTATTGTATAAGTACTTAAATTCATGCGTAAATTAAAGCAGAAAATTTAATCGCCTTGTTGGCTACTTTTAAGTAATACTCGTACGTATTGTATTACACGTCCTCATATTTTTTATGGCATAGAATTACTGTTATGACCTCGTTATTTGGTCGTATAACGGTTTCATTGGTCCTTAGGGGCCCGATTATATAACAGAGTGAGCTAACGATACGGTTCCATTATGATAATCAATAAATAATCAACTAAAAGTTATATTTTTCACTATCAATGACGTAATGGAGTCAATTATTGATATATGGGGACATTATTATACTTTAAGAATACATGTGTAAATTAGCTGTTTTATCAACTCGATCAGCTCGAAATAATATCATAATTGATTTTTGTAAGCATAAAATGGATTAGGAGTGGTTCGCTGCCTTTTCGCCGGCAAATCTTTGCTAAATGCATCGTTTCGCAACCTACTCATTAACCAACCCGCTTTTTTTTCTGTAACTACAAATAATTCTGGATTTTCATACAACTAACCTAACCTAATCTATAGGGTTCTACACGGTGGTCCTGAAATAAATCCAGAATTAATTACAGCTCCGGAAAAAAAAGCGGGCTGTCAAATTATATGTCTATGTGAAATGAATCATTTGTGTAACGTTAGCTATGAAATGATAGGATCCCATTAGGAGTGTTGTTCATTAAATAAATAATTCAAACACATTTCGTGCGTGTACCGTTCACCGCTGTAGATGTCTATGTACATTTTCATACGAAGCAGATGTACAGTCAAGTTCAAAAGTATGTATACACTTTAGTACCTTGTCTATTTAACGTCATGTTTAAACTGCCATATGAAATTATCCAAGCGATTAAAGTGACAAGGTACTAAAGTGTATACATACTTTTGAACTTGACTGTACCTATACATGTGCATGTGTAACGTTCGCCGCATTCGAATTCTGACTTCACGTGGCGGTAGTTCCAGTCATTCTTATCTAAAACTTCCGATGAAGCGAAAATGACGCTTGTGTTGATCTTTCGATTTCACGGAGGCACCTTAAATACTCATATCGACCTTATGGTTTTATGACGTACAAACTGAATTCTACCTGGGTTTAAAAGGGAGTAAAAGTGACCGTGTGAAATTAAAGATGACCATGGCTTGTCGTTGTTTGCCGCTCGTGTGACCTAATTTGCATTTTTGCAAGGCAGCTGTTTAATGAATCCCTATTTCCCTTGGTCACGGCATCACGTGTGAACGGCTGGACCGATTTCGCTCTTATTTCTTGTTGTTTGTTATTGTCAGGAGAAGGTTATGAAAAAAAAAAAACAAGAAAGTTGCTCGAAAAAATAGAAAATAGGGGTAAATACCCAATCTACTCACCCAGGTATTTACCCGGTTCTACCCAAATTTTAGGGTAGATGTTTTTGTTACTGGTGTATTGTTTCGGGAAAGTTTATAGTAATTTTAATATATATATCAGATCTAAATTAATCAAAAACACTGAAAACAAAAAAAAACCTAATCAGCCAAGGTTTACAAAATCCTTTACGTTCTTACAAAACAATTGACAAAATAAAGATACTGTAATCCAAAATCAACATAATGTAAATAAAAATATTATTTTAAATTTAGGAACTTACTTACTTATTCACTATCACTAAGAAAAATACCCGTACCTACCCGTGGGTCGGTAGGTAAATTCAATATCGGATATTTACCGGGTAAATACCCAGTAGCGGGTAAATACCCGGGTAGATGCCCATCTCTATTTTTAAACGATATTCGGAGCGCGCATTTTACCAATTCCGCCAACTGTCAAACGGTTGACAGTAACTTTTTTTCTTGACTACACCAATTTGAGCTCAATATTCATAGTTAAGACAGGACAACATCTGTCATGCTCATGCAGCTAGTAAACAATAAAAAACGCTCTGTTTTCACGCCTTTATAAGCCCATTTATCCCGCGTTCGTGTTCAATCGTTTTAGTGTCCTTTTTTCTTAACTTGTATTTTGACCAATTCTCCCTTCCTCAGGAAAACCGATAACAAAGAGGATTCGTGCATGCGCGCGCAGGAGCAGCTGCACCCGTCGTGTGCGCAGCGCCCCCCCGCCGGGCAGCCGCTGCCCGCGTGCCACACTCTTGCGCATGCCTGCCGCGAGGAGCCTGAGTGCAGGTAGGTGATGCGACCAAATATCCTCGTGAAGCCCACCATACTACAAACAGGGAGTTTTTTGAATCTAGTGGGAATTTGAATCTACTTGCAAGGAGATAAAGTTCATTTTCCATTGCCATTTTCAAAACTGAAACAATTAATATTGACCTTTATGGCCATTAAAATATAGTTTAAACTAAATTGCCTTGATTATCCTATGGCACACCGTCGAATGAATAGAACACTAGGTCTCCTTCAAACAAAGGTATATCGCATGTGCGCGTGCGTCGACCGTACGCTCCGCGAGTCACCACAAGCAAACTCAATAGGACGGACCAAGCCGGTTCCAGTCAGGGCTGTGCCGTCGCCGCGTTTAGCTAGTTGCGTGCATATCAAGCATCGAGCAACGTGCATTGACGCAAAAATGACATCAAGTTAATGTCATAACTATGGACCTTGGGTCGTCCATATTGGCCCTAATAGTAACAAAAACTCCTAATAATGAATACTATGTCTACACATCGTTTTATTTTACATTAGAACAATAACGGTCAAATACGTTTCCTGTAATAACCTCGATAATACAGAAAAGTATTTGTCTAAATCTTTTGATTATTGTTATTAATTAGTTATAAAAAAAAACAATTTTATTCCAGTTATAATTTTATTTTAACTTCTATCTTAAGCCACAGAATATATAGGTGGCCTACCGACTCTCCAGGTTTGTCGCTTGAGGACATAATGAAAAATATAAAAGGCACCCTATAATCAACACAACAAGGTTTCTATTACAATGTTAATAAAATAGGTAATAGGAACGCGAATAAAAGTACAAGTACAGAAACTTCGTAACAAAACAGCGTTTAGGTCGAACATGATCTGTGCTTCTGTTTCTATCGCGTTTCACATATCGTGTGGATCCATTCACACAAAAGCCCATACAAATGTCACCCCCAGAAATGCAAGCCGATGAACTTGAAATAAGGCCTATATAGGTATCACTACATAGTATAAAGCAAAGTCGCTTTTTCTGTCTCTATATCCCTATGTATGCTTAAATCTTTAAAACTACGCAACGGATTTTGATGCGGTTTTTTTTAATAGATAGAGTGATTGAAGAGGAAGGTTTACATGTATAATACTTTAATCCGGAGCGAAGCGAGGGCGGGTCGCTAGTATTCTATATAATCAAAATGAATCGCTTAATGTGTTGCTAAGCGCAAATCTCGAGAGCAGCTGAACCGATTTCGCTAAAAAACTGAAAAATCTACCGGAAAAGTCAGAAATTTCCAGCGGAGCGAGCCGCTGGCGGGCCGCTAGTGTATTAATACAATACGTTCATCCAAATCCATTCAGCCGTTAAAGTGTAATTAAACACAAAAAACTTTCATACTTTCACATTAATTTAAAATAGTACCATGATTTTTGCCAACTTGCATAGGAAAAATACCAATAGAATTAAATTCTGCATAGCAACAACCAATCTCGTAGCACCCTACAGTATTCCACTGATCATAACATCCCAGACACAATAACAAAACATAACAACAACAAGATAACATTATACTAAAATCAAACTTAACTTTGGGGTGTTAGGTAGTTTTCAGCTTGTTGTCGACACGGTTGTTAGCTTAATGCATGGAATTAGCACAGTGTAGTCCGAACTCGCATTTGCGGTCGGATGGAACCTGATTGAGAAATAGGGTTGTCACTTGCTTAGTTTTAACCGGCATTTAAAAGTAATTAAAGAATTTTAGAAGAATCACGAGAAAACATATGTACTCCGTGTGGTTGCCGGATTAGAATAGTGCCACTCCATGTCTTCCCGTGGTTGTCGTAAGAGGCGACTAAGGGAATAAGGGCTTGTAGTACAGTTAGGCGATGGGCTGGCACCCTGTTACTAATAAACTTCTTGGCCTGATTGTGCAAAATGTGGTGATGTTATGTATGTATGTATATAATATGTACTAAATCGACCAAAATATTTTTCTGTTGCGAAAATACAAATGTATGTACAGGCTTACTAGCTGTTGCCCGCGGCCCCATCCGCGTAGAAGTCGTTCATCGCTAATCCCTCGTGAACCATAAAAAAATCCGGGATCTAAAGTATCCTATGTCCTTCTCTGGGACTCAAGCTATCTTCATATCCAAACTTCATCTTATTCCGTTGAGCGGTTCAGCCATGCCGTAACAGACAGACGGAGAAAGTAAAAGTGTTATTCCAACGTAAAAACAACTATGAAGGTCTGTTCAGGTACTGCAGGGTGCAAAATAAATGCGAATTAGCCACAGTAACCCAATACATTGATAAAATCTCTCAATTAGCTAAGAAACACAGACCTAAAAACTTACGCAGTCTTACATACCTCCCAACACTTGTGGCGCCATCTAGTACTAACGAGTATACATACTCTCCGTATGGACGCGAGCACTACCTCGTATTCTGAACAGACTTCCATATGACTCGATAGATAAAAAGACGGACAAGCAGGTTGCTAGCTCATTTAAGCGAATGTTAATTCATAGCCTCCACAATACCTCAATTAATAAGTAAAAGGTTGTAAGTGAAAAGTTAAAAGACACAAGTAATTTTATATAAGCATGTAATAGAGATAAAACCATTGAACTACAATTAAATCGACGGTCCCTAGTAACAAAGTCGGATCTGCATTTTTGCCATTTTCGTTTTATTACAGTAAAGTAATTTTAAAAGTGTCTTTTTTTATATCACATTTAAATTTTTATATTTTTCTATTTATTTTCTAAGATATTCAAGGTAAAAATGTCGGATGTTAGTAAAGCTTCCATTTTATATAGTCGGTTGTGACGTTGCGACATTGTTCGCGGGGAACGGAGGGGGAGCGACGCCGCGGAACTGCCAGTTACCACTATGTTACACGGAGGAGACGACGATTTGCACGCAACATCAAAAAAAATGTTTAACTGCGGTTTATACTCTACAATGGCAAGCAATAGGTCAAAAAGGATCTTGCGAACGGCTTAAGTTGCAAACCTGAATTCCACGCCGTGGAAAAAGGAAAATCTTAACATTTAAATTCCAATCGCAAAGATCGTTCAAGGAGTTACTTGGTAAAATAATTGTTCTGCGTACCGAGTTCGTATTTTTTTTTAATAATTACTGATTGACTTATAACAAAGTGTATAATTTTGTTTAAAAAAGGGGCTTTCTTTACTTTGGTTTCATTATTGGGTATCTCCAAATAACACTGTCAGATGTGGAAGTTACGACATTTTTGATTATAAAATTATTGGTGTTTTATGTCAGATGTGGCACATCCGACATTTTTGCTTGGAAACTATATTGTTCCTAATGTTGGTAGTGGTAGTTATGACTATATTAATTGCATGATAATACGTTTAATACGTCGTAAGTAGTACATCCAACTTTTTTAATTGGACGCTTCGTTGCTGCGTCAATGTCGTAAGAGTAACATACCACAGTTTTGATTGTATGTTGGATTTTTTTTTGGTTGTAAGTGACACAACCAACAGTTTTATTAGTAGGTACGTTGTCTTATAAATGTAGTAAGTGCATTAACCGATGCAGTTTGATTGTTAAGAAGAAAAGTAAATGATTCTTGTATGTATATCACAATAAAATGTTTGTTTGTTTGACAAGTGTAGGCTAAACATAAATTTTAAATTAAATTTACAGAAAATTAACCAACTAATTAGGAGTATTTTTTGATTAGATTAGAACATGCTTTAATAATAATTTTAAAAATATTATTTGTTACTTGTTTAAAGTAATCGTGAAAAAGCTATTCTGAAACACAAGGAGGAAGAGTTTATTCAATTACAAGATTTATTGGGCGATATCAGAAAAAGTGCATTAGGTCTGTTTGTAGCCTGAAACCAACAGAATCATGTAAACCGTATTTTATAAAATTAAAAATATTAACTCTGCCCTCTTAATATATATATGAGACAGTTATGTATGTAAAATGTAACTTACACCTGTTCCCTGTTTTTAAAAGTATACGCCAGCAATATAAAATTAACTTTAGGCCACTAAAAACGGCCTTACTTTCTAAGAGTGTATTTGGAATGGCACCAAAAATTTATAATAAGTTACCGGAATATATTAGAAAATCTGACATGCCGGAATTCAAAAAACTCTTATTGGATTTTTTAACAGACAGTGCGTTTTATTCCGTACTTGAGTATTTTAATTTGTAATAATAGCGTGTAGAAATACTAATATAATGTACCTACCTACCTAAGTAATGCATGTTGCATGCTATCCCTCACAATTTTGTATGCCTACTGGCCAGACATAGTGATACTACCAATTATAACTATTTTGTACCATTTCTCACCTATGTTTTACAAATAAATAAATTTGATTTGATTTTGATTTGATTTGATGTTTTTAATAACGAAAATTAAGTTTCCGTGCCAGATGAGATGAATTGGATAATTTTATAACACGGACTTTTTTTCTAAATGCGACACACCAGGAAATCGTCCACGTCCAGAGCCAGAAGACTAACTATGATTTCTGGGTTAATTTCACCAAGTGATGGTAACTAGACCGCAGTGGTGTGATAAAATTTGGAATTGTTGATAGAAAAATCACCCCAAATGTCTTCAGATAATAATACAAGCACCATTATTCAATCACATCTTAACAAAAGTTCTTAACAGTCGTTTGTCGGATGGCAAAAAGGTGCGCGCCTTCAATGGGTGGGTGATGCCACTGCTCACTTACTCCTTTAGCACACTAAGGTGGACTCAGACTCAGCTGAACGCCCTGGATAGAAGGGTCCGTCCACTGTTTAAATCACAACGCATGTAGCACCGACGTTCAGTTCGTCTTTTTATGCGATTATACAACCCGCGGAAGTGTGGAGGTTGAGGCATTTCGAATGCTAAGAATCTCTATAACTGTGAGCCGTGGAATCTCAGGGATTATTTCCCTGGCAATGAGTATGGGATGCATCGTCATGTGGTTTCAGTAGACAGAAGCCTTTCGCCTCTCTCGTTGGCAAACGAGAACTGGCGCAAATCAACGGTGCTTAGCACTGAAAACCGCAAGAACGTATAGAAGAGGAAGGATTTGCATAAGCGCTTCTACAGGGCCGCAAACTGGCTACGATTTGGAAAAACCGAAGATTTTGTCTGTGCAATTGCTGACGAGGTCATAATGACAAACAACTACCGGAAATATATTCTGAAGTTCAGTACCGTCGAAATTTGTCGAGCGTGCCTCAAACATTATCATCTCCGGTTGTTCTCATTTTGCCAACGGCGAATACTTGCACACACATAACCTCGTAGCGAGGATAACTTGCTCTTCAATATGGTCATGTTGAGTCCGAAGTACCGTGCTATAAGTACACACCAGCGCCACTTCTCGAATATGGTCGTGCTACGTTCTATTTGGATCGATCTGTCATCACGGACAGGACTATTGTCGCCAATTTTATTTTTGTTTATATTATTCCTTGTCTTAAGTTTTTAAGCTCTTAAGTTATCTTGCTGGGCGCCTTAGCTGACGCTGTAAGTCCGCAAGAAATTGTTTAAATAAATAAACCAAAAACGTATTGACAGAGCAATGTCAACATCGGGCAGTGCTCGTCGAGGTCTCGATCTGGCTGACAAGGACAAGCTCAGCAAGAACCTTGATTTGGCTCACGAGGTGACTGCTATGTGGGATGTTGACTCGACGATCATTGTCCCGATAGTTGTTTCGGCGAAAGGTCTTATAGCGAAGAGACCAACACCTTAAGAGACTCTCACTAGATGGTTGGATCAAGGGCCACAGAAAGCAGTACTCCTCGACACGGCACGTTTAGTGAAGAGGTTTTCTCTCTCTGCAGCCCTAACCACAGGTAGCTTGAGCCCGGCCCCGCTGCCGGCGGTTTCGTAGGTAAGGTTTTTTTTTCATTAGTATTGTTTTTTTACTTTTATATCTTAATATTTATTGTAAAAAACGTAACCTACTGATTTAAAATAAATATCCAGAATTATTATAAAAGCCAGAAATCTTTTAGTGTAATAAATTAATAAAACAATGCTTATTTCATCTGGAAGTTAAATTTAAATCGTAATGGCTAATAGGTATTTATTATAGTACAGTCAAGGGTAAAAATAAATATACCCGCACAAAGTCCCAGAAGTATGCACACGTTAACTTTATTGCTGAAATAATAAGATCTGTGTACGTATTTTTGAGACAAATATCGGTGCCCTTGACTGTACTGTCAGATCTGTCATGGTAGTTGTTTTAAATTTGATTTTACAAAGTAGAATTTAAGTGATCACACATAGTTACCACAAAAAAATATTCACTATGCCCGTGTAAAAATGTCGCTTGTGACACAACCGACAAGTTATACGGTCACTATGTCCATTTCAAAATGTCATTTGTGACACAACCGACAATTTATACAGTTTGAAACCCCAACAAAACTGTCGTATGTGTCACTTCTGACAAATTTTGCTCATGATGTTCCGGTTAAGAATGTAACATATCACGTTTCAACAGCTTCCAAAAAGAAAAACATGTATATTTTTATGCATAATTCACAGTAACCTATCAATATATATTCTCGCCAAATTTCATGTCAATATTACAAAAAATGTCCATAATATAGACAAAAACGTCTTAGATTGATCGTACTGAAAAGTAACAGTTTTGCAGATCCGACTTTGTTGGTAGGGACCGTCGAAATAATAAATTGGCCCCGTGTGGTTGCCGGGTTAGAATAGTGCCACTCCATGTCTTCCCGTGGATGTCGTTAGAGGCGACTAAGGGAATAAGGGCTTGTAGTACTGTTAGGCGATGGGCTTGCAACCTGTCACTAATACACTATGGTAAACAACTTGGCCTACTTGTGCAAAATGTGGTTACAGAATTATCAACAAGTCTTTTTAGAGTTGTTGGTATTTCTGTAGCTCTGCCTACCCCACTCTGGGAATGAAGGCGTGATGTCATGTATGTATGTATGTAAATAATAAATTATGACTTGACTCGCTTAAAAATCTTCCTATTTAAGATTTAGAGTCTAAGTAAGCATGTAACATTCGGAAAATATTGAAATAAACAGTTTAAATTTTAATTTTAATAAATTTTTAGTAGTATTACATTTATAAATTTCGCTGTTGTTTCCGGGATATAAAGTAGCATATGTGCTATTTCAGACTATAATTTATTTCTGTGCCAAATTTCATCCAGATCTGTTCAGCCGTTCTGGCGTGAATGAGTAACAAACATTTATAATACTATCTTCTGCCCGCGTCTTCGTCCGCATACGTTTCGATTATCTCTCGGTCTGTCAGACAGAGTTAATTTGAAGCTCCAATTAGAGTATATCAATTCTTATTCCGGAGATCGCGTCGCTCTCATCCATTTACTTTTTTCATCTTGTAATAGTATACAACAAAGCTCGATACAATGATCTGCCAAACTGCGTAACAGTTTGTTGGCAAAATGAATAATCCTTAAATAACTTATCACAAGTACACTCAAGGTTTTATTTTAAAGAATCAATACTCTCTCGAAGCGACAACCCTATCAGCACAAATACCTTATTCAAATAATTCTAGAACAAACTTCATAGCTCCGTCCTATTTACTCTAGCAGCGTCAGTGAAGGAAGCAAAATGTTCGGTTCACTAGGTATCATTAGAATTCGACCCGCTTCCCAATGAGACTCCCTGAAAATCCAGCAAAGTGGTCCTTGGAAATGTAATTCTATTCTCTTCAGGCTAAGGTTGTGATTTGTTTGTGTAAAAACTGAACGAAGGAAATTCTTCGGGCAGCAAATAATAGTAAGTAATTTATGTAAGGTCGGCGTTGCACTCGGGAAATGTTAGAAGATGGTTATTGGAAAAGGAATATTTTAGACTTTTGGATTTTTTATGGAATTTAAAAGGATTGGAGAAGAAAGTAGTGATGGCTCGTGTGTCTAATAAGAAATCAAATCTGTAATAAGTGTAGTTGCAGACTTTTGTACCTTGTCACTTTAAAGCCTATCCCAGATAAATGCAGTAACTGTAGATAGCTAAGGTAAATTTGTAATGATAGTCTTGAGAAACTGCGTTTAAGTACATAGTTGCTTGATATTTTTAGGGTTTAGGACCCTAATACTAAGACTCTGCTGTCTGTCTGTCACCAGGCTGTATTTCATGAACCGTGATAGTTAGACAGTTGAAGTTACACAGATGATGTACTTCTGTTGCCGCTTTAAAAACAAATACTAATAAAAAAACAAAATGAAACATATATTTAGGGGGGCTCCCATACAAAAATCGTGATTTTTTTGCTCGTTTTTGCTCGATATTGATAACGGCAACAGGTAGACACTTCAAATATTCACAAAATAATTAGCTATATAAAGGTAAGGACCAAAAAGTTGGCCACGCTAACTCACTCAATTAAATTTTCTATGAAACTTTTCCGCTGCGACACGAAAATTAGCCATACATTTGTAGGGATAATTTTCGTGTCACAACGGAACTTTTTTCACTTTTGTTGTTTGTATGGTTAACTACGGTTAACTATGGTCCAACTATTTGGTCCTTACCCATAAGGTAACAACATCAATGTTCGACACTTTTAGCTAACATGGACAGAAGCTTTTAATTCAAAGACCATAGGGTTATAAATTGATTGTTGCAAAATAAATGAATAACTCATATCTTCTCTGAATAAGAGTCAGTGTCGAACATTGGTCCTTTATCGAGTACTGGTGTCTTTACCTTATTCACTTTAAAAATAAATAATTCAATTAAAATAAAACAAATATTTAAGGGTGGCCCCATACCACAGGGCTGGAATTCTACAAGGTAATAACGATATCGTTTTTGACCTGTTTCCGTATTGTCAACGTTTTGATAACTCTTATGTCATTTACAATAATGGCGACTGTTACACAAACGATTCTTAAACGTGTTAAATACGATAAGACGTTTTAACGCACCTGAATAGAGGCCCAGATATGTTTTTGACGTTTTTATAGATAATGGTAGGGAACCCTTCGTGCGCGACGCTGACTCGCACTTGGCCGGTTTTTTTTATTTAAAGGCATGAGTTCCGATGGTACCAACTTACTAATAGCTTTTGCGCGCGACTCTATCCGCGTTGAAGTCGTTTATCGCTATTTCGTCGGGAACTGTCCATGTTTGAGGTTATTTTTTTATGTTTAGGAGAAGGCACACGAGCTCTCAGGCCACCTGATGGTAAGTGGAATCTGAGACCCATACACATTTGAGTTCTCAAGACTATAATCCTAAGACCTCAAATGCGTTGCCAACCCTGAGGACTAAGATGGAATACATCTATGCTAGTAATTTCACCGGTTGTCTTATCCTCACACCGGAACACAGCAATGCGAACACTGTTGCTTGGCGGGTGGTTAATGGATAAGATGGTGGTAGCGATCCGAACGGACCCTGCACAGGGTCCTACCACCACTAAAAAAGCCACCACCACCACCAGGTTAATAAGTAGTAGGTATATATGCTTTTTCAGAGTATAATGTAACTCAGTGCTAACTTTCATCGAGATCCGTTCAGCCGTTCTAACGTGATTGAGAAGTAAACATTAAATCTTCCACCTACATAATGTTAGTAAGAAGTAAGATTCTACAGATCAGTAATTTCAAATTTCTTGTTTTTTTTTATTCATTTTTAGTTTTTACTTTGTTATGACCCCCGTGTGGTTGCCGGGTTAGAGTTAGAATAGTGCCACTCCATGTCTTCCCGTGGATGTCGTAAGAGGCGACTAAGGGAATAAAGGCTTGTGGTACTGTTAGGCGATGGGCTTGCAACCTGTCACTAATACACTAGTAAACTTCTTGGCCTGATTGTGCGAAATGTGGCTACATAATTATAAACAAGTCTTTTTAGAGCTGTTGGTATTTCTGTACCTCTGCCTACCCCATTCTGGGAATGAAGGAGTGATGTTATGTACGTATGTATGTACAGTTAACCAATTTGATCACTAGGCTTCTATGGACTATGTTATTCTGACGTTGTTAATGAAGTTAAAAAAAAAATCTTATGTTTAGGTTGACAACGTCATTTTGACATACTCCATACGCCTAGGAATCAAATTGGTTGGTAGGTAGGTTTTCATTTATTTCGTATTGGTACATTATTATACTGGGTGTTGCCTGTAATATGAGGAATAAATTGAGGGATTGTTTCTACTCTATAAACGTAGCAATATTTGTTCTACAACTTAAAAAAACATGTAATTTATTATTTGGTATTTTTCGAACAAACTTAATAACATTTTCAATGTACTCCATCCAATAGTCTAGTTGACATCTTCTGTCAGGCTACAAACTTCGTAGTTTTCGCAATACATTGCCGGCTTGGAAAATCTAAATTCATTCATATTTAGTAAACAAGTTATTTTCAAAAGTTGTAGAATAAATGTTGTTACGTTTGTGGTCTGGAAACGATCCCTCAATTTATTGCTCCTATTACAGGCAACACCCGGTATATCGCATAGTTATAATTAATTCACAATAAGATCATCAGTGTAAAAAAAAAATCAATGCATAAGAGCAAAAAGTACTTAAAAGTAAAAAAAAACACTAAAAAATATATAGGTAGCTCAGAATGTTAAAAATACAATAATATTTTAAATGTAGAATATAAATTAAAGTCATAAAAATAACAAACCAACGATATATTATCTAGTCGTCACTATATTCTCTGACAGAATATATCGATTACACTTTGCTATGATCAGACCCCGTACATTTGGTGCCGTTGACACAAAGTCGACGTCACTCTGCATATAGGCTGATTCAAATTAGTTTTATCATAGTTATTTATAACATAATAACCTCTTTAGTTAATCTTTATCGTAATTAAAAATAAACGAAGACAAGATATAAAACGTCTTTGATTGACTTTGATTGTCATTCACTTAGAAAATTAAATAATATAAACTAAAATAGTTACTGAAATGCAACACAAAATATATATTTTTATTTAAGTGTTTTTTTATGCATTGATATGTTTTAGAATATTACAATTTGGTAACTTAAATTACCGCTAGTGTTATAAAACAACTTCCTGTATATGAAATTACGTCACTTTTACGTCAGCGGCACCAAATGTGCGGGGTCTGATTATGATGTTATCGTATTGTCAACGTTAGGGATTTATTTACTAGATAGTAATGGCGCCTGAGTTAAAAATCATAGCATGTCAATATGGACTTACCGATTAGAATAGAGGTCCAGTATTTATCCAGTAAATCGCTATTTGCTAGAAACCGGTAGTTTTCGCCATTGCGCGCGTATTGTGGGTAGTCGGTCGGAAAACGGTAAACGCGGTCGATGACCCGAAACAGAATTGAATTCGCAATCAGCACAGCTGCTCCTGTATTCCATGTTTCTGTCTCTTAAGAGCTAAGCTCGGGTCTGTGTTGCTTATAACAAGACCTCCATTGCTTTTCTGATCTCCTGGTATTTCTGTTAGGCAAATTATTAATCCAGAGCTTAAGTATCCGAGGCAAAAACCAAGTCTTGGGGTGTTTTTATGTACTTATAGATATGTATTTATTTCTCTATGAATCATCCGTTTTGGAGGTACCATGCCACATACAAAAACACATCATCGGCTGATGATGGTGGCATGGTCAAGGTCAAGACGTCCACAGCTCGACAAAGGTCTTCCTCAAGGTTTTCTACAATAATTGGTCGTCTGCAGCTGTCATTCAGACACGCATACACATGTTATAGTTATACAGGGTTATTGGTTAGATTAGGTTACCGAAAATTATTACATTCTGAGATCTATATTGATCATTGATCAATTTAAGTTGAATTTCGGTAATTTTCCCTTATTTCCGTGTCACAAAAAAATCTTAATGTTACGTTTTACGAGTCAACGAAGTTTTTAAACCCATTTCCCCGTTTTTAGGGTTTTGGGACGTCCGCAGCCTAACTCGGAGACTATTTGTACTAGAATGCTGTAATTTGGCATGAATATACATCTTTGTCACGCCAACAAAGTGGTAAAATAAAATGTTGAATATTTTTTTGGGTATTATGGGTTAAATATTTATCTTCTCGTCTACCCCATAGTAAGGGGTGCGGGTGGGGTGTAGTTGGGTAGGTCCTTCAAAAATAATACGGGTTTGTGAAAACAATTTTTCGATTAAGTTTTCCGTTTTTGAAATATTTAGCATTAAAGCGTTAAAGCGTTTTTGTTAGAGCCAAGTGTCGTCCCCGTCTCCGTCCCCTCCATAGCCAAAATAACAAATACAATCAAATCTGAAAAAACTTAAATAAAAGATCATATAACGTATTTTAAAGGAACTATGACAACTAAGTAGAGAAGGGTTCTTGAGATACAGGCGATTAAAGTGTTTATACCAACTAAAAATCATCTAAGACGGCACCAAAATTTAACAACTATAATTACCTCACTATATTTTTCGGATGTTTTCAGCACCGATGATACCAGGACAGCTTTTAAAGAATTCCATGACATACTCTCTCTATTTAACGAATTGAGCTTTCCTTATTTTAAAGTTAAAGTAAAAAATAAGAGACACAACAACAGGTGGCTGTCCAAAGGTTTACGCTTGTCATGTATCAATAAGAAAAGAATGTCCTTGAAATCTGTACATGGGGCTTCCAATAAGCTCTCAAACCAACTTAAATACAAAAGTTATACTTACATAAAATTTAAAAGGTGTGTATGTAAAGCACAACAGATATATAATACGAAATTTGTTGCGTCAGCAAAGAGTAAATCCAAGGCTACTTGGCAAATTATTAACGGACATAATTATTTGGGACATAATAGTGTAAGTCTTATTGAAAACAATGCAGTAAAATACACTGATGACACTCTGATCCCAATTGCATTTTAAACAATCAGAAATATGGTTTCCGTAAGAGCAGCTCAGTCGAGCTAAGATTGAAACACGCCAAAGTAGTCACTTTGGCGTGTTTCAATTTTAGATTAGATTTAAGTAAGGCCTTCGATTTCGTCGACCAGTCGTTACTGCTGCATAGGTTAGAAAGGTTTGGGGTTAGAGGCAAAAGCTATATATCTGACCGCCAACAATGTACTGAAATACATAATATAAGGGAAGGTGAGCTCAAAATCATGAGATCAAATTTTAGACATAGTCACTGCGGGGTACCCCAGGGAACCATTTTCGGCCCCTTGCTCTTTCTATTTTACCTCAATGATCAGCCGGATCATTTAAGCCATGGTTGTGTAATGTACGCAGATGATACAACGTTCATAATTAAAGCCAACGATATAAATAGTTATAATAATGACTTTAGCAATAGTCTAGAGAAGGTAGTTGACTGGTTAGGTAATAATAATTTAAGATTAAATATAGGGAAAACCAATATAATGCAATTGAGAACGCACAGAAGCCGTACTTACAATTTAAACAGAGTATAAAAACAAACGCGTTAAAGAAGTTGAAACTACAAAATTTCTGGGAATTAATATTGATAATTGTTGTTCCTGGAAAGCGCACGTTAATTAAATTTGTGCTACACTTCATAACTTTGTTTTTGCTCTAAGAAGAGTAAGTAGTACCTGCTCGAAAGAAGTTACACTTACGGCTTACTACCATTTTATAGCTTCTAAGCTTAGTTACGGGTTGTTGATATGGGGCAATTCCGTAGATGTTAAGAAAGCGTTTATAGCCCAAAAGAGGTGTATAAGAGCTGTATGTACACTCATTTTTTCAACTCCATGTAAACCACTATTCCAAGCCATGTGAAGACTACCTCTGCCATGCATGCATATAAAGCAGATTGCATTGCATTGTTTGCTAGAAAAAACCCTATGTTTGCTACTCATGTTGAAGTTTTCACAAGAACCACTGATGACACAAGGATAAACTGTACTTGCCTCGGTCAAAATGAAATGTTTTCAAAGTCAACTCTTACTTTATGGCAATTAAAATTAACAATCGTTTACCAACTCTAATACAAAAATGCCCCTTAAACAATTTTGACAATTTAATCAGAAGGGTGCTATGAGAAAAATGTTTTTTCTCCATCCGGGAGTTCTTTGATGAAAAACTATCTGTATTGTAATATTACATACCTAATTGAGAACATAAGCAGATCCTGTTCCACGACGATCTGTATAACTAGTATGTTCTGGCAATAAATGTCTTTGACATTAACTTTAAATAGAAAATTAGTTACTACTTGTTGAAATGAAAGAGCATATAACGAATTTTACAGGAAAACTATCACGGCTTAGTAGACATCATTGGTTCTTGAGAAACAGTCGATTAAAGTTTTCATACCTACAAAAATCGTCTAAGTCTGTACCAATTGACTTTAACTAGAAAAATAGTTATTACTTGTTGATTTAAGTTTAAAGTACTTAACGGCTTCGGTCGGAACCCTACACTGAGCATGGTCCGACATGCTCTTGCCCTGTTTTTTATAATCTACTTTTTAAGTAATCACTTAAAGTTTGTTTCTTCATGCTAGGTGTTCCCAATGTTGGTTTTTGGCTTAGTATGGAGAAACAAGATTTTTTCGTGACATGTAAATAAGGGAAAATTACCAAAATTCAATTTAAATTGATCAATATCTCACAATCTAATAATTTTCGGTCAGGGTACTACATGGGTGCACTGACGTTTCGCACAATAACGTTTCCCAAATTGATTAATTTCCCGAAACAACAATTTGGGCAAACGCTATTTTTTCCGAAACTGTTAATATTTCAGGATTTATTTCAGGACCATCGTGTAGAACTCTAAAGGTTAGGTTAGGTTAGGTTAGGTTAGGTTAGTTTTATAAAAATTCTGAAACGTTTACAGTTTTGGAAAGTAAGCGTTTGCCCAAATGATATGTTTGGGAAATGACTCAGTTGACTAGCATAGAGGCATTCCATCTTAGTCCTCACGGTTAGCAACGCATTTGCAGTCTTAAGATTTCAGTCTTGAGAATGCGAATGTCTATGGGTCACAGTTTCCACTTACCATCAAGTGGCCTGTGTGCTTTTTCGCCTTCTCGATGCCATAATTTAAAATTAAAATAAATGGGAAACGTTCTTTGACCAAGCATTAGTAAACCTACTACATGACCTAATTTGCTACAAATGAGCTCTACTATAACCTCTTAACGGGAATAACCAATCATTCAGTATATTACATTCCATTCCCCAACGCGGATTAAAAATGATAACACAAAGTATTTAAAATTGAAAGGTTTAAAAAACTGACTCATCATTTCTGATTCCAACCTAAATAAAACAGACTCCCCAGCGTTCCGTTCGACATTTCAAAAGGTAAATAAATATCTAATGCCGGCAGAGAATATGCGAAATCTCAACGAGGAATAATTCAACATCCATTTACGGTTCTTTGCAATGCCACAGATAACGTAATACGGCTAAATCGTTATTGCAAAAGTACTCTCTCTTTATCAGAATTAGAATAAATTCAAATATATTTTATTTATTGAAAAATATTTGGTACAGTATTTTGATCCACTTCACATTTAAATATTTTTATCCACCAAAGGAAAAAAGGAACACTTATACTATAATCTATATAATAAAAATGAATCGCTGAATGTGTTGTTAAGCGCAAATCTCGAGAGTAGCTGAACCGATTTCGCTAATTCTTTTTTTATTGTGTTTGTTACTGTAAAAAAAAGGTTCTTATGAAAGAAAAAAAAAGCGGGGTGAAGCCGCTGGCGGGTAGCTAGGATAAATCAATAAATATCAGGGGACAATCTCACTCTAATTGACCTCTCAAACAAAGATTTAGGCTTATACTATGGGTACTAGATAACGATATAAACACTTATACAGAGAAATAAATACTTTAACCCTTTTCCAGGCAGAGACTCTATATTGACCACATAGGTTTAGTTACAATTTGAACCAGAGTACCCTTAATTTGGGGTTCAAATCTAATTGAATTTACTTGAAATGTTACTTGCTCTGAAATTAATTCCCAATAAAAATAATTTGGATATGTATTACATTATATGTTAAACCATCTAGATTGGTGCGGCCTGGAAAGGTTAAAATAACAACTAAAGAAATACTTAATTAACTTAAGAGGATTGAGAAGCGATGCCTAAATCGCGTAGCTGTCAAAAATAATCCATAGAAATTTAGCTCCGGGCGATAACGTTTCTCACCCCCCAAATTTCATCAGATTCCCACGATTTTTGAATATGTTGTAGATATTATGGAAAACTAGGTCTGGACGTTTCCGCTTTTGTTTTTTTATTTTATTTTCATGCCATTAAATAATTTCTAGGAAAGGAAAACGTACAGACAAAGTTTTTTATAACATCTACAACATATTCAAAAATTGTAAAAAACGGACCACGTTTATGGGGAGAAAAACGTTATCGGATTTTGTATGGTTTTTTTTTGCTTCACAGTCCTCTTAAGTCTGTCTGTCCATGTCTGTCAAGATCCATGTTTCCAGGAACGCGTGAAGGGAAGGTATCAAGTGGAAATTAATATCAAATGCTTTGCAACCTACAATCCCTTGGCACTCTGAAATTACTCAGCCAAGTGCGAGACGGACTCGTGCCCAAAGGGTTCCGTACCATTTATCTGTACAACCACGGCTTCTGTATTAATATCGAGCAAAAAACTGCAAAAAAACACGTTTGTTGTATGGGAACTCCCCTTAAATATTCATTTTATTTTTAGTATTTCTAGGTTATAGCGGTAACAGAATTACATAATTTATCGCGGTTCTTGAGATACAGCCTGGTGACAGACAGACGGACGGACAGACTACGACGTCTTAGTAATAGGGTCCCGTTTTTACCCTTTGGGTACGGAACCCAAAAAATGAAACTTCTAAGTCAACGTAATCAAAAGGCCATTTAATACCGCATATTTTGACTTTACCCCGTGTGGTTGCCGGGTTAGAATAGTGCCACTCCATGTCTTCCCGTGGATGCCGTAAGAGGCGACTAAGGGAATAAGGGCTTGTAGTTCTAATAGGCAATGGGCTTGCAACCTGTCCCTAATACACTAGTAAACTTCTTGGCCTGATTGTGCAAAAGTTGTTGGTATTTCTGTAGCTCTGCCTACCCCACTTTTGGATTGAAGGCGTGATGTTATGCATGTTAGAAGGACGTCCAAGGTACTAAATAAGACAAGTAACTCTAATCCACAAATTGTATTTTGTGTTTTGACGACACGTTGGCCTAGTTGGGAGTGACTCTGCCTCCGATATTTGTGTGAGCACGAGTATTTGTTCCTGAGTCTTGGATGTTTTCTATGTATTTAAGTATTTATTTCTCTATATAAGTATGTTTATCGTTGTCTAGTACCTATAGTACAAGCCTAGTGCTTAGTTTGGGACTAGGTCAATTTGTGTGACATTGTCCCCTGATATTTATTTATTGTCTACTGTAAGTGCCTGACCAAGAGTGCCGTGCTGGCTGATGCTATCGCCTTTTATAAGACGCTGTCAACAAACTGCACCAGCATAGCACTCTAAGTCAAATGACTGTTTGTAAAATAATAAGTGAATAACAATTAAATCTTATGTCACAATTTTAACAGTATTTTGATTTCATAACATTATTAACGAAACTAACATAATTTGTTCACATTTACATTCATTTTGTAAAGTAAAACATGCAATACAAATCGTCATTACCTACCTACAATGTATTATTTATATCATACAAATCATTTTAATCATTGTAGTGAGGGTAGTAACTCATGTATGTAAATCTTAAGCTCTCAAAAACAAAGTGCAGAATCTGTCCCACGCAATCTGCCAGTTACATGAGCTGAGGGCGAAATACGAAGAATACCTGAATCCATCGTTTCCCCGCAAAGCTCGGTCGACGCCGAATACACATTTTCTCATTAAATTCGTAAATTCCTAGCTATGAAATTATTATTTTAAGCCGAGAGTTTCGCTTGATGAACTAAGATATTAAATTCGTTGTTTTGCGAACAGCATAGGTATTTAAAATAAGATTACTGCTTACTGGATGCTGCCCGCATTGAACTTTTAATCGCCATTTCCTCGGGAACTGTCCTATTTTCCAGGATAAAATACGTTACCCTATGTCCTTTGTCGAGGCTTAAGCTATCCCCATACCAAAATTTATTAAAATCAGTGGTTAGGCTTTAAAAGCAAAACAAACAAACAGTTACAGTTAGTATGGATGAATGGACGTATGGGTATAAACGGATGCATGTACTATCATCGCATTAGAACCCTAACCTTATAACGGTGTCACAGTGACCACAGCTATTAAACAATTTGTTTGACACTTCTAACGACTTCTATCATAACTAAACATGTTATGTCGTCCACGTATGTTTATTCATATAAAATTCGAGCCGCAAAATGACCACTTTGCTTTTTTCATTTTATGCCTGTCTTAGCAAAGTCGACGCAGCCCCGTATGGCGGGGCTGCTATCCTTGGGAAATTTACCCTTCGGGCATTTGAAGTTACCTAACGAACCTAACCTACCTAGTAACGCAAACGAAGTGGTCATTTTGCGACTCAGACATTTTGAGAAGTAGGCTACAAGCGATGTGGTCATTTTGCGACTCGGACGTTTTGAGAAGTAGGCTACAAGCGATGTGGTCATTTTACGACTCAGACATTTTGAGATGTAGGCTACAAGCGATGGGGTCATTTTGCGAGTCAGTAATTTTGCGACCGAGTCATTCTACTAGTGACCTGATGTAACGGCTTAATTAGGATCACTCTGTTTTGCCGTTAGGCATACAAATAGCTACAATTAGCATGCAGCATGCATCCTTACAAAGTAAATATACATATTTTTTGAAGTCTAACCGACTATAAAACCTTGTTTCTAGGCTTCGTCTCGAAAACTACGAGCAATGGTGCGCAGTGGATGCCGTGACGCAAGGCTGCGCCGGCGCACCGGGGGCGTGCCGCGCCGCCGTGCTAGCTGTGCTGGGCACGCAGCTGCGCGCCGCCTGCGCGTGCCGCGGCACCGACTTCGGGCAGCTCTACGACTGCCTCGGCTGGCAGCGGCTGTTGTGGCTCAACCCTTGCGTCGGTGAGTTGGGAGGCTGGCTAGAGTTTGATAGTGTTTTAGGATGATTTCTGAGATGTTCTAGGATGTGTTAGAATGCTCTAGGATGGTATAGTGTGATTTAAAAATATTCGGAATATTTAAGAAAGAAACTGAACACAACAAGACACATAAAAAGTAAAAACAGTAAAAAAAAAAAAAAACATATTGGGCGGTGTGTCTTCGTGGCAGTGAATCGGACACTGGCTCAGCATAATGCTGAGGTGCTAGGCTCCTGTAGCGCTGATTTTCGGCGGGCACCGAGTGTGACAGACGGACGGAACGTTGTACAAACTAGTAAATAAATTAAATGTAATTACTTATTATTAAACAAATAATACTCATAAAGAGACGTGACAGGGAGGTATGGAAGAAAAAGACATGCTGTGTCGACCCCAAGTACCTAAATGGGATAAGGGCAAAAATGATGACATAAAGAGATATATTAAGGGAATTAAATAAAACCTTTACATAAACATACCTACTTAGCTAGCTTAATGGTTATTTTAAACCATTCTTAAACAAAGATTGTATCAAGTGTGTCTTGATGGTCCATGACGATGATGTTTTAAATCCTGGACGTATTTACGCTCCCATTTGCTTGTGCGTACAAATTTAAACTCATAACTAAAAAATGGTTGGTCAAGCAGGCATTTTGCAGTCTTGAAGAACTTTTTTCCTGCAAACAAATGACGTCAAAATGGTAGTATTGGCTTTATATTTAATTCAATTGGTATAATATTTGACTTAAGGCAACTACTTAAATGTAAAAATTCTACTTGTGATTTGACATTATTAATAAAGAAGTATGTGAATATCTGTGTATCTAATCTAGGAAGTTCCAGGATATTGTAGTGTATTCGAGGATATTCTAAAATGTTCCAGGATTTTTTGAGTGATCTAAAATTTTCTACACTAGAATGTCCTAGATTGTTTTAAGATGTTCACGAACGTTCAATATCTTGTAATAAAGTGGAATGATCTATGAAGCAATTAGTAAGATATAAGTAATAATTCCCTTTTTTCCAGTGGAATCCCAGAGCGACTACCACGTGAAGACCTACGGGAACCTGCTGACCACGGCCCAGTATGAGGATGGAGTGGTGACCGTCGCTCCTGTGCCGGCCATACATACCACCCACCATGCGTCCCACCATACCACGCACGGCTCGCAGATCATACCACCGCAGGTATTTATCCAAATTTAAGTATATGGTGGGTATGACGTAGTACCAAAACCTCCCATAGGCAGGCCGTGAACGAGACCGAACTATGTAACTGCTGTATATTTTACTACCTACATGGGCCTCTATTCTACTGCATTATAACCAGACAGAAGTTTTTGTGGCAAAAACGTCAATTCACTAGGGACTTCCTTCCGATATACGTAACATTCATCGGATTAAAATACTGGGTGATTTCGGAGTCATGATCAGGAATGGCCAAAAGTGAATAAGATGGTCATACTGAACAACCTTTCCGATAAAACCAACCCCGAAATCGCCAAAAAAAAACAGCTGTTCCATACATTAACGGTGAATTAATTGAGAGTTAATGTATGGAACAGCTGGTTTTTCTTGGCGATTTCGTGTAAGACATAGTGTAGCATAATAGTATTAATAGTATACTCTAATATAATACCTACTTGGTTTTCGAAAATTGCATGGAAAAGACTGAAATTTAAAAATATTGTAGGTAGATAATTATTTATTATTAACGTTATGCTTATGCCACTTTTTAGTTTTGAGATACGGTGTATGGAAATTGCATGTTGATATTATACGTTATGTCATATTCATATATGATTAACGTTCATAAGAAAGTACACTTTATCCATAAATTATTATCGTTCTGAAGCCCCTAGGACAATATTATTCGTGCCACAAAAACTTTGACGTGTTTCAGAATCGTTTATGTCACAGTCGCCATTAGTGTAAATGACATAAGAGTTATCAAAACGTTGATTATACGAAAACACGCCAAAGACAATATCGTTATAACGCAGCAGAATAGAGGTTTTGGAACTTGGCGCGTCTCGCTTCGCTTCATACTCGTAATACGTCCCGTGAAGGTTTAACACGCTAGTTTTTGGTGTGTATACTAAAATACTTTATAATTGAGTACAGCTAAATTACTCGCTACACAACTAATTTGCAATCGTAGTCTAAAACAGCCAGATTTACACCGATCAATTTTGCACCAATATTAAATCTGATAGATCTCTCGAAGACCTCTGCAAGGGATCTGTGCTGGGTGAGACGTGAGATGCAACAACTAGACGAATGGAAGGGCTTGAGCGACCAGAGCCCCTAGCCAACTTTTTAAACTAATCGCGTCACTGATAGATCACGTGACTTTTCGAATGACGTCATCTACCAGTGACGCGATTGGTTTAAAAACCAAACGAATAGAAACGCTAGTTAGCGAACGCATCTTGGCTACGGGCTCAGGCTCTGAAGAGACAAACCTGGGGAGATTTATTACTTGCCCCAAGCTCCGTGGTGAAATAACGGGATAAATTGGAATAGCAGAGAGATAGAGTGAGAGTTTGATACTCGTCAGGGTCAAGGCTAGCATAACCTGTCTGCCAATTGGTCGAGCGTGCTCCAGTGTGTAATGTTTGGTATATTTATGCCCAGTTTTTCTGGTAATTTGGTCAAAATTAATGTCAGTTCTCAGTCATCTTTTAAAAGTAAGTGATGGTAGGTCCGTCCGGACCGCTACCATCATTTTATATCTACTGCCAAGAAACGGCTTTCTCTTTGTTGTGGTTCGGCGTGAGGATAAGACAGTCAGCAAATCAACTAACACAGAGACATCTAAACTTAGTCCTCAAGGTTGGCAATGCTTTCGCAGTGTTAGGATTACAGTCTTGAGAATGCAAATGTTTATGGGTCAAGATCACCTGATCCACCACCCACCTAAAGCCTAGCCAGATGCAATCCCTACTAACGTTTCTGTTTCCTATCGATTCGAAGTGTATGGAGAAATATGAAATTCGAGGTTTTTTCGAAGTAGTGACGCTATCGATACTAGCGGTCCTGGGTTCAAATCCCGGTAAGGGCAGATATTTGTGTGATGGGCGCGAACATTTGTTCCGGAATCTTGGATGTTTTCTATGTATTTAAGTATGTATTTCTCTATTTAATTATGTTTATCGTTGTCTAGTACCCATAGTACTAGCCTAAAGCTTAGTTTGGGACTAGGTCAATTTGTGTGAGATTGTCCCCCCCGATACTTATTTATTTATACATTTTGCGGACTTTCAAAAAACGCTCTCTTAGCGTTACCTATCGCATTGACAATCTGATAATCTAGTTTGTCATTTTTTACATGAAAAATCATCTAAAATTCTTAATACATACATACATACATAAAGTCACGCCTTTATTCTCAGAGTGGGGTAGGCAGAGCTACAGAATTACCAACAACTCTAAAAAACTTGTTGATAATTCTGTAATCGCATTTTGCACAATCAGGCTACGATGTTTTTGGAAATTCTAAATAATTCAAGGAAAACCGTGACCCAATCGGCCCAATAACCACCCGCTCGGACCAAACCATCCGTCCCGACGCGGTCCTCGAAGAGATCTCCGAGCCGGTCGCGCCCGTCGTCGAGACGACCACGGAGACGACGACGACGTCGACAACGACCACGACCACGACAACCACAACGACGACGACGACCACGCCGCGACCGACGACGACTTTGGAGCCGGCGAAGTATTGTATCGTGAAGAAACCGGAGAGCGATGACGAGGCGCAGTATATTAAGATGGGGGAGACTAGACGGGTAAGTATTGGTGATATAATATTATAATTTATAGATTCAGAAGAAAATATAGATTAACCACCCGCCAAGCAACAGTGTTCGCATAATTGTGATCCGGTGTGGGGATAAGACAACCGCTGAAATTACTAGTATAGAGGCATTCCATCTTAGTCCTCAGGCAACGCATTTGAGGTCTTTGGATTGTAGTCTTGAGAATTCAAATGTCTATGGGTCTCAGATTCCACTTACCATCAGGTGGCCTGAGTGCTCGTGTGCCTTCTCTTTAACATAAAAAAAAAACTTATAAGAAAAGGATCAACCAAATTTGAGAATCTCTTGTCTTTTGCATGATATCCATCGGATTTAATTGCTGTAATTGGATTTTTATTTCACGATTATTGTCAAAAACTTCAAGAATTTCGAGCTTCTCTTAATATAGCTTGATGCACAAACATGAGCTATCAAAGCGGTCAGTCAATTTGTCTCCCTGCTGATAGTAGAATTTCTTGCTGCGATTCAATGGCCTCCTCTTGGGAACTGTTGGTTAACTCGACCTCGCACTTGTAAAAAAGTTGACCTTACACTTTTTCATGTTTAAGAGAACCACTATGTGACATCATTCATAATTCATTTATTCACTCATGATTGGCTAAACTGTAACCCCCTAACTTATAAACGTGGAATAACCGTGGGGTATTTTATGCCATGCTTTGTCCTTATCTGTGATTGTGACATTTGCATCTGATAGAAAGTGACAAGGCATGGCATAAGCTACCTCACGGTTATTTCACATTTATAAGTAAAGGAGTTAGTGTTATCGTTTTAAAATATCCATGTAAATAAATAAATTCGTTCGTTATTTGTTTCCCAGCTTTATCGTTCCGCGGAGCTGGCTGAATGCACCGACCTATGCATATGCGAAACCACCCTGCAAGTGTCGTGCAAGGTTGCATGCGTGCCGCGCGCGCCATGCTCCTCCCGTCTTGCGCATTACTCTCATGCTGCACCAGCCTACCAGGCCTACAGGGGACGATGCTACTGCTACTCCGGATCCTTCATCTGCATGAGGCCTAACCCTGGTAAGAAGAGAAACCAGACAATATTTTAGAGATTACTCGAGTAATCGATTGTGCCACTGCACCGAACCGCGGCGTTTCGGGGCAGTTTCAAGTTCGCGGCGTCCATGTGCTGGAATGATCTCCCCCCTCTCATCCAAGAAGCGCACAGCAAGTATACCTTTAAGCGTAAGCTTAAAGGCTATTTGTTGACGCTCCAAAAATTCTAATTTCCCAACCAGCACTTTGTTTTTAAATTATAGTTTAATTTCTTCGTTTTTCTTTCGTTTATTTGTTAATTATGTTTCTGTAAGGTATTTGCATGTAGTTTTGGTATTTATTTTGTCACTATAAGTATTTGTTTAACCGTTTCTTTTTTTCCTTTATTATATTTATTCGTTTAGCGTACCGTCCGTCTGTCACAAACGGAGGAGCTGGCTGAAAATGAGCGCTGTAGGTGTTGAACACCTCAGCATTATGCTGAGCCAGTGCCCGATTCTCTGCCGCGAAGACACACTCACTACTCTTATTATTGCTATTTTCTGTTTTTACTTTTTTCTGTGTGTCTTATGTGTGTAGTGAATAAATGTATTTTTCTTTCTTTCTTTCTAAATTGTCAGTACTACAGAGAGTAAATCGTCACTAAGCAACGGTTTAATCGTCATTAACTAACTCGTTAGTCGAAGTAGCTTTTTGCTGAGCCTAGCCTTTCTTTCTTACACTGGAAAAATAAATTTGCGCATACTATCCACGTCCCCTCGGACCTGGGTTTAATAGCTGGAATACTTATAAAAAATTCAGCGGTAAACCGTCAGCCTCTTTAAGGGAAGCGCCTCAGGATCACTTGAACTTTCATTTGTGACACCTCGACGCGTGCATATCCGGGACCCTAGTAATTAAACGCACTTGCTTTATTTACTAGGGTATCCCAATTTCTCTGGTGTGCCACGTTCAAGGGTTCCTCCATTAAATTCAAAATTTAGTTTTAAGTTGTAGTATTAGTTTATGTTTTTCTACTTCATTATATTTACTCATTATAATAATGTTAACTATTTGAGCAAAATTAATGAATTACCGATAGGTGGAAACTATTTTGGCTAATGAGTTAAGTACATTTGTTAACTTAGTTGTAATATATCTGCTGTATGTTTCCCTTTACAATAAATAAATAAAATAAAAAATGCACTTTTTCGGTAGGGGAAAGAGTTTGCATAGCACGTCGCCTGGGTCAATTCCACCGTCGTCAGCGGTTAGCAAAGGCGCCAGTCTGCTTGGCCCGCTCCGCTGTCTCCTGCAAGATGACTGACTCGCCGTCTACCTGCTGGCTTGTGGTCATCACCTCCCAGCTGCCGAGCATAATGTCAAAAATCTCTTGTTTATGTAGCGATTTGTATAAGAGGCCTGTGTCCAGTGTTAGAATGCTGTGAGATGATGATAGAATTATTTAAACATCTCATGAAATTATTTTACATTAATTTCCAGGAGAATACAAGCTGCCCGAAGGCGTCTACCTTCTTCTCGGGTTCAGCCAAGTGGATGAATCTCTACTTCGGCCGCACACTGGACTCGGGGCTGAAGATGCCGTGCGTTTACTGCAAGGATACCTTCATACTGTACAGCACGAGGTGACTACTAATTTTGACTACCAGATGACGCCGGAATTTTGCAAATTTAGATCAGAATTTCATCATCATTTTCTTGCACTTATCCCATTTACATGGGGTCAGCACAGCATGTCTTTTTCTTCCATACCTCCCTGTCACTCGTCATCTCGTCACTTACTTCCTTTCTCTTCATATCGTCTTTCACACAGTCCATCCACATTTTCCTTGGCCTACTCGTCTCTTCCATCCCTCCACGTTCATATCCAATACTCTTTAGGTCACGTGACTGTCATCCCTCCGCATATTATGCCCCATACCACGCAAAGCGATGGGATCTCACTTTATCGATGATAGGTGCTACTTTCAAGCTTCCCCGTAACAGTCTCTTTTCATCCGCCACCTTTAAGGCCCAACATTCAGATCCAGACATGGCGACAGGTCTCACAATGGTCTTATAGATTTTTCCCTACAACCGAAGAGGCATTATGCCATCGCATATTGTTCCGGAGACCTGTCGCCATTTCATCCACCTAGCGCTCATTCGTACATTCGTTTTAGATCAAAATTTGAGGGTGTTTAATGCCAAAACTATCGGGCCTTGCCTTCTCTAGGCCCATGCTCTTATGGTCTGCGTGCGTCAACTGATTGGTGCATTTGAACTACCCGATCGATTTATGCGAGATCTTGACGAATATTTAGACGATATTGACTTACCCATACCCAGGAACATGGTGTTCCAAAACGATGTTGCTCCATGCCTTGCGACATGCGACAGTTGTTAAAGCACATTTAGACAAAATATAAACAAGTTCGCGTTTTAAATACGTCAGGATCCGTCGCCTAAAAGTGTAAAGGATACGATGTAGTACGAGTGGAACCAGCAATAATAATTATATTATCGCACTTTGCAAGCTCTGATGCCTCTAGTAGTGTCCTATTATTTCGAGCCCACTGTTAGTATGTTATACATTTTTTGCTCGTGACTATAAAAACAGCATCAAACAAAATACCTCCACATCACTCCGCAAAGAGATACAGGAGAAAAACTTTCAGTCTTTATTCCAAGGTTTCTAACACCAATGACTTAAAACATAACTAGACCTAAAGCGAAGACTTAAACATATCCTTACCAATTTCCTAAAGGACTGTATTGGTAACCTAAGTCTCCAATGAGATAACCGTTTGAAGACACTTGCTTCAGAGATAACTTGACATTTACATGTCTCGAAACGGACACCTTACTGACTCAAACCTGCTGCCCTGTCTTCCAGAGCAACTGCACCCTGACGCTCTTCAACATCAGCAACGAGAACGTGATTATCTCGGCCAGCGTCCCACCTAAGGAGATGGAAGCTATCAAGGAAGCCGGGGAAACTTTGCTGGACAAGGAAAAGGTACCATCTAGTATACTACTACTCTAGTATACTCGCATAACATAATTATAGCACTTCTGCTCCTTGTTTGGGGACTACTTAGTGTTTTCTTAGATGTCATCCAAAGATAATTACTTCTCCGTAATAGCCTTAATTAGGGATAGCTGTAGCTAACCCCACATATGTAAAGTAAAACACTTTATCAGCACTTTACAATTATCGGCTGCTATCGCAACAAAGGTATCATTAATAATAGATACTAAAATTTTCAAATTTATAATCGGTACTATCAATATTTTTTCAGGAGGAGTGCATCGACGTCCTTAAGATCATCAAGTCCCGCATCAACTCGCAGCACGAGGACATCTCCTCCCACCTGCTGCTCTCCATCTTCAAGATCGCGGAGGTGGACGTGGTGTACCCCGCGCCGCCCAGCTCTGCCATCGCTGCCACGCGCCCCGACCAGATCCTCTACATTATCATCGTCATTGCCACCCTCCTCTATAACCTTCGAGACTTCCTCGACTCCTCCGATTCCACCGGCATTAAGAAAGACGTCAATTGTTTCTCGAATTTAATCGACGTTAGGAATACCCGGTCGGACGTCACGCCGGAGAAATATTTTTCGGATTTTGTATGTATTTTGAACGATGTTAGTAACGTAGCTGTTGTAAATTACTTTGGTACTTTGCACAATGCACTCGCTTTAGGTCGCGCACCGACGCACGAAGTAGAGATAAGTGATATAGAGGTAATTATTTGTAAGGAAATAATACATATCGTAAAAGCTGTGAGTGCTACAATATATACTAATTTTAATGAACTTGTTGCTGATGTAATTATACCTAAATATTTTTCTAGAGATGTGTATTACGAAATTGTATGTAAAGATTCGGATATGCTTTTTGGTGATTTTAGTTTTGGAAAAATCGCGTCCTTCTCTTATGGGATTATAAAATCCGTTAGCTTAGGACTGACTCTAGTAGTAGTATGAAGACTGAGCCGATACTAAACGTATGATAGTTAAATGTATTTCGTTTTGTTTCGACTTAGTACTGGTGCTTGTAGGTCGATCTCAAAGGCTGGTTTTTTTGTAAATAAGAGTTATTGCGCCTTTTACACTGATAGATTCGTTCGCTGCTGACTATTGAAGATTCAGACGTGGCTGTAAAGCATTTGTTATACTCGTATCATTATCAGTAACTTTGTATTCTTCTGTCTTGTTACTTAAGAATTTTACTATCTCGTTTTGATTGAGCCTGTTATTTTAGACAAATGCAAACATTTTGATTCTTATCTACTTTTAATGATATTTTTATCTTTATTCTCAAACAAAAGACATCTGCCACGTAAGAGTGATACTTTTAATACCCTAGCATATACTTTTCTCAAAGGTCGGCAACGTATTGGCTTACTATCCGGGTGTTTCAGGTGTCCATTGGCGGCGGTGACCACTTCGCCAGCTGATCCGTTGACTCGATTTCCTCTACTAACATGAATAAATCGTTTGTTAGAAAGTACTTTATGCATTCCAGTTTAGTTCTTCTTGGTTAATAACGCGTTTGCAATCAAAAAATTGCAATTGTCTATTGGCCTTAGAACCCACTTACCATCTCGTTTACTTTCTCCATGCCATAAAAACGCATTATTATTCCATACTGCGCAGGAGTCGATGCCACGTCTGTAGCTTCAAAATTCACATTCCTTGTTTCCACAAGTTAGACCTTTTTGTAGTACCTACGCCTTTGTCAATAACTGTGTAGCATTCATGTCTATATATACGCACCTAGTACTCGTCGGACAAACCCGAGCAACGCCGCGCTATGCATTAGTCTTATAAAGTGCGTAAACAAACAAAGCAATAATAGGTAAATATATTGTAAAGTTATTTTTGGTTGAGAATCGTTGGTCTGTTTTGTTTATTCAATTTAGGTAGTGTAGAAAATCGATAGAACTGCATTTTTTTTATTTATTAATTAAAAGAAGTAACGGCGCCACCTATGTTGTAAATTAAAGCTTGTGTGTCTATCAATTTACGATTAACTCTGAATTCAATTTTATTACGGTTTGAACATGTTGAATAGATATAGTTCAAATAGACAACAGAAGAACATCGATTTGGAAAACTAAATAATATATTATTTCATTCACAGAATTTATAAACGATCACTGAATTATTCAAACTGTTAATGAGCTCTCAGTGTCCCAAGCTTATCTAATAGAAGTCTGAACCATAATTAAGTTGACGCATTTAAGGTTAAAAGAAAGGATAATATATGTTTCTATTTAAGCCCTAAACGGACGAAGGCTTTTTAAATTTGGCTGCTAATTCGATAAAGTTACTTCTACGAATGAACAATTCAGACAACAACTTTATAGACTAAATACGGCCGTGCAAACGAAAAGGGACACAAGTACTTAAAATATACAAAAAATGTAAAGTATTAAGTGTTGCACTATGGTCTATTCTCGATTGAACGGTCTCAGTAATCGTTGCTGTGTTTTGTCCGCGGCGGTCTTTATAGTATGTACGTAAAATTGACGTGTTACTGGTAGCTTGTGTGAACTGAATTGACAGGTATGGTAAAAAAGAATATTCATGAATAAAACAAAAATAAACATAATTAAAAAAGTACATAGTGAATTACAAAATATTTTGCATTTACATTTCACAAAAGAATAATATTGGCACAATCTTTTAACCTTTTAACCGTATTTTAGAGCGAATGTCAACTTTACCGCGACCAACTTTGCAACTTTGACTTTGCGGTGTCAACCATAACGGAAATATCCATCAATGGTGTTGAAAATGATAATTATGTTTAAGAAACTAAATATTTAATTCCACCACCGTGTTAGCATTGTTGTTACAAGACAACCGGTGAAATTACTAGCACAAAGGCATTCCATCTTGGATCGCTGGGCTAGCAACGTATTTGAACTTTGAAGTCTTAAAGTGCTATAATTGTAATCTTGAGAATGCCAATATCTTTGGAGATATGTATGCTAGGTTGCCGTCAAAAATCTCATTTGTTCTAAAAATCATATACTACTTTAAAAAAGCTAACAAGATGTTTTTTATTGTGTTCTTGTTACTTCAACAGAAGATTTACAAACTTATTATTAAACTCACTCTAGTGTTATCATTTGGTATTACCAAAGGTCTTTAAGTTGTGAAATCAGTATAGGCATTTTTTTTTCTTACCCGTGTTTGGCTATATTCGACCTACTGTCTCGTTTAATGTTTTTTTTAAATGTGCTTTTTATAAAATATCGTTACGTCGGTTCACACAAGCGTTTCTGGCACACCACACGACGTGCGTGGCGATTGGTAAAGAGTGAAGCTTTAATTTGGAGTAGAAATAGTCTTGTGTTCTAAAAGAGTTTTAACGAATAGAATAGAACTGTGTTTAACTGTTTAGATACTCGTTGTAAAGAACTCTTATTTCTGTTAGATGATTGTTAAATGTCTAGGTTCATTTCTATGACACGTAGGTTTCCCTTAAGAGAATAATTTAGTTATTTATATCTTCAAATTAGGTTTTAAAGGACGTGGATGAGACACGATGTGGCTGTAGTTAATTCTCAACTGAATTAATTCAACAAGTTTATTTAAGACACCAAAAGACAACTTTTAACCTTCGCTGAAAACGAGTAGCAAAATTTGACGTAACTTTAACTTTTTAACCTTTACCGGTAAAATGAGCTAGCACAGTTGCATTCCATCTAAGTCCTAAGGTTTTGCAACGCAGTCTCTAGATTGTCATCGTTAGATTGCAAATTATGGACTTTAGAGTCCACTATTAGGACTGTGTACTCGTTTGCCTAATCAATGTTAAAAAATAGTTATTTTTTTATCGCGCGTCATAAAACTCATAATATTATGACAACGTTTAATGGTAGCCAAACATTTAAAGCCCATTACATAATCCAATTGCAATTATTCAAACTAAACCTCTTATCCATAAACACAGCTAAAATATGTTTGAAATATGCTTTGTCCTTATCTATCATACTTCAATTCATCATCAATTGCATCTGACAGAAAGTGTCAAAGCATATTTTTAACTAATATAGTGTGTGTGGTTATGAATAAGGGGGTAAAACTCGACTGTCGACTATTTTGATGCACCGTTATATTATAATTATGTAGCTAGTGAAGTGCCAATTTCACCATTATTAACCACTTAACAGACAATTAGAGCGTTAACAGTCGTCAAAATGTATGAACTAACAGTCAATTAACATTGATTAAATTTAGCATTGTATGGTGAAATTGGTACTAATATACTACGTTTGTGACAAATCATACCAACACCTCAAAGTATATTTAAACCTGTGTAATATTTCACGAGGTAGAGTGGAACATCCCAATGTTTGATTAAATAAATACATTCATACTTATTTTGGCAAGGAAGTCGAATGATACTTCAAAATGGCATCCATGCGATGTTAGTTTCGACACGAGGATACTTTAGGAAAAAAAATACATATAAGACTATATAAACAATTGCCATATACTTTTATTACAAAATAAAAAATTGAAATAAATACTTTCCTGATAACAAAATACTATTCCTTTGTTGGAAAGTTACAGAAAATTTACCACATCATGATAAAATTTTACTTTAAATAAATACTGGTTATAGTAGCTAATTCTGATTTCATCCACGTTTATAAAAATCATAGTCGACCATAAAAGTCAAATTTTTAGAGTAAATTAAGCTAGATTAATTAAATGTAAAGCTTTTATTTATCCAAGCATTCATTTCAAGTTCAGAATCTGAAGTCCATTACTAGGAATGTTGATATTAAATCGACTGACATCAATCACGAATTTGCAAAACTAAAAAACAGTCGTAATATTTACCTTCAAATAACTTCAACGTTTCTTCTTCCGAGTTACAGTTGTTTAAATAACTTTGCCACAAACACAGAAAGAGTTAGAATATATGGTTTGAAAATAAAGGCGATATATATATACTGACACATTATCGAGAACTTCAACTATGAACATACAATTGCTAATATAATAACACATATTATATTTCATACGTAATGTCACGCCTTCATTCCCAGAGTGGGGTAGGCAGAGCTACAGAATTACCAACAACTCTAAAAAGACTTGTTTATAATTCTGTAACCACATTTTGCACAATCAGGCTAAGATGTTTACCAGTGTATTAGTGACGGGTTGAATCAGAATCAGAATCAGAATCAGAATAATCTTTATTCAAGTAGGTTTACAAATAATAAACTCTTTTGAAACGTCATAGTAGCGACTTAGCCTAAATTGACTGCAGGTTCAAATCGCGACCGATCAGAGAAGAACCTGTAAGAAACTCTGTCGGATGTCTTTTTTTTTTTTTCGACGTTCGCAACCTTTTGTCGTAAGGACTAAACATTTTATTACAAGCAATTCAGTCCCAAGCATTGTTATCATTAATATAGTCTTTAATACAATAATATGCTTTAGAAATTAGTTTACGCTTAACGTAACTCTTAAATTTATTTACTGATAGTTCAGTAACATTACTTGGGAGCTTATTATAGAACCTAATACAATTACCAATAAAAGAGTTTTTTATTTTATGGAGCCGCGTGAAGGGCACTGCGAGCTTATATTTATTTCTGGTATTAACATTATGTATGTCACAGTTCTTTCTAAATTTAGCGATGTTTTTATGAACATAAATAATGTTTTCATAAATGTATTGACTGTGCATGGTCAATATATTAATTTCTTTAAACTTATCTCTAAGCGAGTCTCTCTGGCCCATCTTGTAGACAGCACGAATAGCCCTCTTCTGCAGAACAAAGATGCTATTTACATCAGCAGCACTACCCCACAGTAAAATACCATATGACATAATACTATGGAAGTAACTAAAATAAACTAATCGAGCGGTATCTAAGTCTATTAATTGCCGAATCTTATTAACTGCAAAAACTGCTGAACTGAGTCTACCCGCCAATCCAGCAAGATGAGGACCCCATTGGAGCTTGGAGTCTAACGTTATACCAAGAAACACTGTATCATTAACTAGGTCTAGTTTGTCATTTTTAATAGTTACAGTAGTTTGACTATTTTTCACATTAGTAGTCATGAACTTTATACATTTCGTCTTTTTTTCATTCAGTAATAAATTATTAACACTAAACCAATCGACTACTTTTGATATAGCATTGTTTACATCGACATTAAACTGCTGTTGTCGTTTAACTTTGAACACAAGTGACGTATCATCAGCAAACAATACTATATCATGGTTGTCCTTTATAAGGTAAGGTAAGTCATTTATGTAGATGAGGAATAAAAATGGACCCAATATTGAGCCCTGTGGTACGCCCATTGAGACCAATGACCCAGGTGATCGTACTCCATTCACGTCTACCCTTTGTATTCTCCCGTATAAGTACGTTTTTATTAAGTTTAGCGCAGTACCTCTAACTCCATAGTGGTGTAGTTTCCTGATCAATGTGTCATGGTTAACGCAATCGAAGGCCTTGGACAAATCACAAAAAATACCTAAAGCATCCTGTGACCCTTCCCAGGCATTAAAAATGTTTTTAATCAACTCAACACCAGCTTCGGTTGTCGAGCGACCCCGAGTAAAACCAAATTGTTTATTGTGTAATAAATTATTATACCGAAAATGTTCCGCTAACTGTGACAAAATCAATTTCTCAAATATTTTACTGAAAGTGGGTAGTATGGATATTGGTCTAAAATTTGTGGGGTCAAAAGTACTACCCGTTTTGAATAATGGAATTATCTTACTATGTTTCATAAGATCAGGAAACTCACCACAATCAACACAGTGATTAAATACGACCATTAAGTCAGATGCTATGACTTCAATTAAGGATTTGAGTACATGGACCGACACTCCCCAAAGGTCACTGGTTTTCTTTATATTGATTGAGTTGAATGCCTTAATTACATCCAAGGCAGTAACGCGCTTGAATTCAAAGTATATACTGCATTCAGGCACGTTATCTTCTAAAAGTACAATGGCAGACGCAGGCGAAGAGTTCAAGCACTTAGTCGTGGACACTGGTATATCGGTAAAAAACTTTTCAAATTCAATTGCGATATCTGGATTGGAATCTATTATTTTACCATCTACTTTTAAACGATAGTCGTTAATGTTCTTTTTTCGGCGACCTGTTTCTTCATTAATTATTTTCCAGGTCGTTTTAATAACATCAGAACTATTCAAGATTTTGTTACTTAAAAAATTTCGCTTAGTTATACGGCAGTCTATCTTGAATTGCTTAGAATACTGTTTGACATGTTCCTTAAACTCCTCACTCGCGTTATACCTCCGTTCCTCATATAGTTGATACAGTAGTCTTCTACGCTTATGTAAGTCCGCAGTAGCCCAGTCACTGAAAACCTTTGCACCACCAACCACAACCGATTTGGATGTAAATACTGCGTTAAATTGTTTCATGAATGTGTGAAAGAATGAGTTGTACATGTCATTGGGTCCCTTATCAGTTGTTAGAAAGGGCAAATTATGCACTAGGTTATGTCTCATTCTTTCCACACGGTCTGCAGTTACTGGCACAAAAGTAATTTCTTTTTTTGGAATATTATTCGATACGGACTTGAATTTAATTAATTGACCCAAATGATCCGATTCCAGGTTGCTGATCACACTCTTACCAATAGGAATTATATCAGTAAAAATGTTATCAATACACGTGGCGCTAGTGTTAGTAACTCTAGTTGGCTCCATAAAAGTATGTGTCAGGCCGAAAGATTTGAAAAGATTTATTAATCTTTTGGTTAGTGGACTGTTTTCTAAAATATTTACATTAAAATCTCCACATATAATTGTTTTTTTTCTCGAATAAGATAATTTTATTAGAACAGTTTCCATAATCTTCTCAAAAATTTCGAAATTGCCTAATGGTGGCCTATATACACATACAACTATGAATTGCTCTAACTCTATTGCAGCGAGTTCTAATATTCGTTCAACAGATAAGGACACAATGTCCTTACGGTCTTTAAATTTTAATTTATTGTTTAATATGATTAACGACCCGCCATGTATCGAGCTATTTCTTGTAAATAAACTGCCGACCTGGTGGTTGATAAAATTAAACATAGCTTCGTTACTAGTTAGCCAGTGTTCCGTTATACATAAAATATCAATGCTATTACTATTAAGAAATAACTCGACTTGCAGGTCTTTACTCCTTATACATTGAATATTCTGGTGAACCAGAGTGATATAATTAGATACTTTGCTGCTAAATTTGTCCTTATATTTATAACAAATTTGGTTGCCAGGGTTGAGCTCCTCTGTTGTCTTGTGATTTAATTTAAATGATTGATAGTAATTGGAACATGTTCCAAAAACCTGTCAGGTTGCTGAATAGCAGCAGGAGCCAAATTCTTGGCTGAAATGTCAAGGTTGCAAGTCCATCGCCTAACAGTACTACAAGCCCTTATTCTCTTACTCGCCTTTTACGACATCCACTGTGTATTAGTCATCAAAAAAATAATAATTAAGAAGTTCTTTTAAAGTTGGGCAAGTTCGAAAATAATCAAGAAAAATAAAAACATGCAATAAAATGTATGTTTTACTTATTGCAGTTGTGAAACTTGTGTCACCTTTGAAAATAACGTTAGTCAAAATATAAATTATGACGTTTTCATGTTATTATTTAAAAAAATCGGTTTGATATACGTGAATTTACTAAAGGAAAAATGCGAATGATGACTCTTATGTCAATTATATGAAGTAACCGAGATGCTGATCATTAAATTTTGAAAGTAAGGTTAAATTGATGTCCAGATAAAAAAGATGATCAGATTTATACTTTAGTTTATATTGTTAGTATTGTGTTACGTAAAAGAATGTATTTTAGTCTGTATTTTTTTATAAATGCAATTTGCACTTATACGCTTAATTAAGTTTTTTTTAACCTTTTGACCATTTTGGTTAAATGTTGTGTAAAGAATTGGTGACGTTATCCAAAGTTTACCATTCTCTAGATGTCGCTTACGATTCTTATGACTATCTTAATAGTATTAATTGTAGTATACATTATACTACTTATATCCGAATAGTGTAACCGACAAACAATTTACTTGTATCTGGATAACGTCAGTTTATTATTTCTACTTATCTTCGTGAGGCCCACAAACAGGTTTTTTTTTTCAAGTGGAAATTTTATCGTAATGGCAAGGAAATAAAGTTCAATTACATTTGCTCTTAAATACCAATATCAATTTTGAAACAAAGAGAAATGAACTTTTTACTCACTGAAATAAAGTTTATACTAAATTGCCTTGATTATGTACCTAACACACCGGGTCTCACGAGGTTATACGTGGTGTAAATTAGTAGTAATTTAAATATATTACTCTTATTATGTTTACCTATGTTGACTTTAAAAAAATGTGTTAGATGAATATATACTGGTGTATAATACTTTATATTTCTAATTATGTAGAATAATTGTAGAATAGGCACAAATTATCAAAGTGCTGCTATTGAATTGTTTTTTATTAGTTATTTAAGGCCCGTTGGTCTTAAGTTATTACGGTTCGGGGTCTGGTGGTGTAACACCACAGAGTAACATACACATATCACTAAAACTTCATGAATAATTTTGCGAAATTGATTCTAACGATACATATCAATAAAGCTCAATTTTGTACCTATTGTATTTCTAGGGTTAGATGTTGCAAAGCAAAATATTGTGTACGTCTTTATGTAGCTTAGATTATAGAAAAAAACGTATATTGATAATTTAAAATGAAAATATAGATCATATTTCTAAATTGAATGTTATTGTTATGTTGTAGAGTAATGAGGATTTTTGTCGTGTTTTTATTGGCTAGTTTTTGTCTAAAAAATTGAACTCTAATTTTTTTTAACTCAAATTAAAAATCCAGGAGTATTAGAAATTATAACTAACATTTTATAGCGAAATTTGTAGAAACTTTTTTATAGTTTTATTACTGTTGATCAATGTTTTATTCTCCTGTTTTATGGTAGGTAAATTAATGGTTCAGATAAAAATACGTCCTTTTTTTCGAAATATTTAAAAGTTCATGCACACGCCTCAAGCCTTCCATGTAAATAATAAAAATATAGCAAATAGTTAATATTTTACAAACACTCGACGATATTTAAAGTTATTTTATTAAACGCTCTTATTTATCTATAGAATGCACATTTTGCTACATAGGTAGACTTTATAGATTTATAAAAATAATACTTACCTCATATTATCATATTTTTAACACAAGTAAAAAACTCAGTATTCTGATTTACTGACGGATTTACCGTTCAAAACCGCTTTATACATTAAAGTCAAATAAGTTTTCTCCTATTCTTTTATTTATCGCATTATAAGATTACTTTTTTGGCTCAGTGAATCGTTAATCTTTTTTAACCTTTTCCTAGCGACCCGCCCTCGCTGCGCTCCGATTTATACGAGTTTTCTGCAACATCCTTCATAATCTAAAATTTATTATACATAAAAACTTTCCTTATACAGGCTGTTAGGCAATTAGTAGATAATCTGATACCTGCTGATAGGGGGCGGTGTCCCCTTGTTTAACAGAAACTCACTTTATAGAATGTATCACTTCGCAGAATTTGTATTTCATGGAAAGCTAATTTCTGCTGAAACCTTAATGTTTTCAGATTATCTTAAGCGTGAGCTACGTAGGTTAGGTTAGGTTTATACCTGTGACCAAAATAATCTAAAAACAGTAAGGTTACAGCAGAAATTGGCTTTCTATGAAATGAAAATTCTGCAAAGTGCGAGCAAAAAGTAAAAATATTTCGAAAACTTTGCCACTTTTACTATGACTAATTTAGCTTTTTCGGTACGTACTAAGTGCCCCCTATCAGCAGGTCACGGATTATCCACTAATTACCTAACATTTAAGAAAACAGCATCAAAATTCGTTTTGTGCTTTAGAAGTTAGTTAGGATACACAGACAGACAAAAAGACGCGACTATGTTTTTTCGATAAAAACGAGTTTGTTTTATAGGTACTCTACAAGATAAAGATAAAGAAGTTGGGATTCCATGTCAACAGCATACTGTTCCTACCCTTTCTTCATAATAATACACAAATGTACACCTACCTATAAGGATTTGTTTAACAGTTTTTTTGTTTTCCTTTATTATATTTATTCGTTTAGCGTACCGTCCGTCTGTCTCAAACGTAGCTGGCTGAAAATCAGCGCTGTAGGTGTTGAACACCTCAGCATTATGCCGAGCCAGTGTCCGATTCTCTGCCGCGAAGACACACTCACTACTCTTTTTATAGCTCTTTTCTGTTTTTACTTTTTTCTCTGTGTCGTATGTGTGTAGTGAATAAATGTATTTTTCTTTTCTTTCTTTCTTTTCTTTCAAATATGTCTAATTCTGCACTTAATTTATCTTTGAAAAAAGAAATACCAAAACGATCACAACACAAAACCCTCAGTTAAGTTAAGTACAGTAGGCCAAAAGCGGACTGCCACCATAAAATAAATTCGTTAGTACAACACCAGTAATAAGGGCGATAAGATGCGTCTGTCAATTCGAAAGTTCGTCCTTAGTGACATACACATAGGAAGTTGTGTCGAAATTGGAAAACCACTAATTCTGTTGATTTTACAATAAACATGCAGTTAATACACCGTGTTTTTTTTGATTTACGATAACTTTAAGGGCACGTTCTTCAAGTCAAATTAAGCTAATTTCCCGAAGACAGACATATGATAACTCGTACGGTTATAAAGATATTCAATTATTAAAATTAATCAGTTAATCACGTTAAACTAATGTAAAAGGCTCTTAATTGATACCTAACAATTTTCTTTTAATTACCTATTATGAGTAAAGAGTTTTTAATTGTTAGGTCGTGCACCTGTCAAGTGTTATCTTTACTTGTGTGTGTGTATGTCACGCTGACTTGACGTATTTGACACTAACTATGAATTAACTCTAAAGACCCTTTTAGAATGATTGAAGACACAACATTTAATTACTTTGTTCTAAACATTTTTTTTTTTTTTTGCAATATTTTAATAATAATAATAATAATAATCATTTATTTGCTAAAAACATGGTACAAAAAAAAGGTGTTTCAGTTTATGAGAAGTTCACATGTTTTAAAATCTAATGTACCACGTAGTTTCTATACGTGTACCTAACAATATGCCGAAGTTATCGTAAATCAAAAAAAACACGGTATAGTTGCGATACTGGCACAAAAATATAGAAAGGTTGGACGCACAAACTGCATTCTCTTTCGGTATTTATTAATTCAGTATTAAAGTATATTTAGTTTACAAAGCATAAATGACTCTCTATTATATTTAAGTATGCATTTAACAAATTATTTTGTTTTTTTTTTTTTATCAACGTTTAGATACAAATGGAGGAATACTGTTTTTTTTACTTGTGTCAAAACAATTATTCCCTTATCATACATAACATTTTCAAAACATCTTACAAATTGTACCTACCTATTTTTTAACCTATTTCTGTACAGTCGTAGGGAAATCAAGTTTGTTTTATATTAAAAGTAGCACAAACATTCGATGCGAAGTGAACTTAGCAAATTTATTACATTTAAGTTTCATGTGGCTATGTCGCTTTTAATAAATGTGTATTAGAGAAATTACTGTGCAGCGACGAATGTAGTTTAAATTAAATGTATAGTGAATTGTAATTAATTTTGTAGACGAATTTTAATGTCGGTTTAGGATTTTATTTAAAATTTAACCTTTTACCCGAGGTAAACATAACACATTTCAGTACCTAAGTCTTTAATTCATTCTGTCACGTTTAAAAATTAAATCTGGGATTAAAATGCTTCTACTCGTTATTTTATCTAAACCGACATTAAAAAAGGTTAAAAATTGTGAATACACAGCACAGTAGTGATATATGCGTAACTGAGCTTCAACAGAGACATTGTTTTATACACTATTACATACATATACATAATTATTGTATTGTTTAATACCGCCTTTCGGGGCTCTTACGTCGACATTATGTTGTAGCTAATAAAGAGATTCGTATAAAACATTTGTTTTTTTGTGTAACACTGTACACATTACCCTCCCGCTTGTGCAGGTAGATAAATCAAATAAATGTCGAAAATGACGAACAGGTTAAAAGGTTAAAATCGTTTTATACTGTGAGTAAGTCGGATGGGCACTTTTACGGGACCCGACGAAAAGGCTCCACAAAAAACTCAACGTAGCCCGCGACTCTGTCAACGAAGAAAAAAAATGTAACCTATGTTACTCAATGATAATAACAACGATTCTACGGTGAAAGAATTTTTAAAATCGGTTCAGTAGTGGTGGTAGGACCCTGTTCAGGGTCCGTCCGGATCGCTACCACCATTTTATCCATTAACCTACCGCCAAGCAACAGTGTTCGCATTGCTGTGTTCCGGTGTGGGGATAAAACAACCGGTGAAATTACAAGCATAGAGTAAATTGTATCAAATATGTGTCCATAGATTCTAAATTTTCTTTTTAACAGGGAAATTGGAATAATTAACCAACTGTGCGACCAACAAACAAAACTATGATTACAAAACAAAAATATTTTTATGAATAGGTACCACATTATATATTACGTATGAAAACGAAGATGACGTATATTTTCTCTGTATGGGATTTAAAGCAAGAAGCATGGTGTGCTTCGAGTTAGAGAGGAGGAACCTGTATTTAACCGATTTCAAAAAAGGAGGTTATTCGTTCCATTGTATGTATTTTTAGGGCTCCGTAGCCAAATGGCAAAAAACGGAACCCTTATAGATTCGTCGTCTGTCTGTCTGTCCGTCCGTATGTCACAGTCACTTTTTTCCGAAACTATAAGAACTACACTGTTGAAACTTGGTAAGTAGATGTATTCTGTGAACCGCATTAAGATTTTCACACAAAAATAGAAAAAAAAAACATAAATTTTGGGGGTTCCCCATACTTAGAACTGAAACTCGATTTTTTTTTTTCATCAAACCCATACCTGTGGGGTATCTATGGATAGGTCTTCAAAAATGATATTAAGGTTACTAACATCATTTTTTCCTAAACTGAACAGTTTGCGCGAGAGATACTTCCAAAGTGTTGAAATGCGTGTCCCCCCACTGTAACTTTCAGAAACGCAATCATCTCTTGCTGAAAAGTTTGTCCCCTGTAGCATTCCGAGTTCATCCTTTTTCATGCAACCGACTGACGTATACGAGGTTAAGACATTACATTGAACTGCTAAAATCAGATAGTGCTCCAGGATATGATAGCTGCAGGCCGTTTCTCATTAAGGAAATTAAAGAAACTATAGTAGTGCCTTTGACTCACCTTTGTAACCTAAGCTTGGAAGTGGGTCGCTTCCCCGCCTGTTGGAAGCTGGCTCTTGTTTCGCCTATATATAAGGGCGGATCCAGGGCTGCTCCTATTAGTTACCGACCTATCTCGCTATTGAGCGTGTTCTCCAAAATTTTAGAAAAAATCGTCAACAAACGTCTTGTTAATTTTCTAGAAAAAGAAACATTTATTTCGCCACGACAGTTTGGATTTAGACGAAGAAAATCCACTGAAGATGTTCCTTACAAATCTGGTTTCCAGCCACGTAGACGGTGATAAAAAATGCCTTGGAGTATTTCTTGACCTTGCCAAGGCATTTGACACTGTCTCGTTAAACATACTTACAAAGAAGCTTGAATATCTGGGAGTTAGGGGATCAGCTATAAATTGGTTTCGTAGCTACTTAAGTGATAGACGGCAGGCCGTTAAGATTGGAAACTCCATCAGTAGTGAATTACCGGTTAATTTTGGGGTTCCCCAGGGCAGCATCCTTGGTCCAACGCTATTCACAATTTATATAAACGATCTTCTTCAGCTTGTCATTCCAGACGCAGAAATTATATGTTATGCAGATGACACTGTAATCCTTTTTAGTGGTAATACTTGGGATGACACGTATCGCACCGCTGAACGGGGGCTGTCTGGGGTTGTTGCCTGGCTTGACCAAAACCTCCTTACACTGAACGTAGACAAAACCCAATATATCTGTTTCTCAAAGACGGTGGTTTCGTCTCCGCCTACAGGGAAATCCTTACTTTTGCATGCCTGTGGAAACGAATATCCCTCATGCGTCTGTAGTCAGATAAGTAGACACACTTGCGTCAAATACCTAGGACTGCAAATAGATGAGCACCTCACTTTCAAGGAGCATATGCATTGGTTATCTAAAAGAGTGGGGAAAGTAATCTACGTCGTAAAAAAGCTGCGAGGTTGTACGCCCACAAACATACTGTTAAATGTGTACAATGCGCTGTGTCGATCTATTACGCAGTACTGCACCGTCTGGGGCAGCGCAGGTAAGTCTGCAATGCTCGAGTTGGAAAGGGCGCAGCGAGCGGTGATAAAGGTGATGCTCCGGAAACCTTATCGCTTTCCGACGGAGACGCTGTACAGAGAAACGGGGCTAATGACTGTCAGACAGCTATTCGTGCTGAAAGCATTTATGCGGACCCATAGCTCTATTTTTGCCTCTCCGATGCACGAGCACCTGCTGAGGAGGAGACGGTACAAGGTTCCTCTTCCAACTCTTCATTCCTCATTTGCAAGACGCTCCCCATCATATAAGCACATCCAGGTCTATAATGCGGTCTGCAGAAAGGTAGACCTAAAGAATGCAAAGCCTCGTAAAGTCAAATTTATTCTAAAGGAATGGCACACACACACACACACACACACACACACACACACACACACACACACACACACACACACACACACGCGCGCGCGCGCGCACGCACACACACACATACATAAACATTAACACAGATACGTTCACGCACCTACTAACAATTTAATAAATTACACACACATACAAATGCAATATTTTTATTAGAAATTTGCATGCCAAACGTTTATTTTACCCAAACCGTTAAAACCGTCTTAATTGAATTATTTATAATCGAACTGTGAACCGTCTCTCTGGGTCCCAAGATACAGGCTCTGCCTAGTTTGGGTCCCACCGAAAACTCAATCTTGTAAAAATTTAGACAAATAAATGTTATTAAATGTTATTATAAAATGTTATTAACTTCTAAAATAAGAGAATGATAGAACTAAAAAAAATATATATGATGTACATTACCATGCAAACTTCCACCGAAAATTGGTTTGAACGAGATCTAGTAAGTAATTTTTTAATACGTCATATAATAACATTGATCAAAGCTACGACGAACTTTTATATTATGTTACTTGCTGCTACGGGACCCTTCATGGGCGAGTCCGACTCGCACTTGGCCGCTTTTTTTTTCTAAATACTTAATTGTTAAAATGTGCTAACAATATAATAGCATTTAATAAAATGTAGGTATGTTAAACCACTCAAGGGTTAAAGTATTATACATTGTATATACCTTCCTCTTGAATAACTCTAATGAAAAAAACTCATCAAAATTCGTTGCGTAGTTTAAAGGTACATAGGGAGAGACAAATCAAAATCAAAATCAAAATGTTTATTCAGTAAATAGGGCCCCATGGGGCTCTTTTACACGTCGGTAATATGAAGTGAATTTACTAGCGCTTCAGATAAGACCATCATTGCGGAGAAGCGCCAAGAAACTCCAGCAGAAGGTCATTTTTTCAAACAAAAGTACACAGACAGACAGCGGCAAGCGACTTGTTAAATTCCATCGAAGTGCTGATTAGGTACTATTCAACTAGAACATTCTCGATGTTCATCTACTCACAACCTACCCTCTATAAGTACTTTTTTTAGTTAAAAAACAACGGCTCAGTTCGTACACGTCTCCTTCAATAAGTCAATAGGTATTTATCGAAATATTGTAAGTAATTCTTGTTATTAATTAATTATGTACTTACTTTAAGGCGAAAACGTGCGCGAAATTGCGTTCATTTCTCATAACCACAGAAAGGACACTACCAATAACTTACAAAATAAAAAAACACGACTGGGAGCTTAAAAATATTTATTAAAACAGAATAATACAAACTTAAAGCAGTCTTAACTTAACTTAACGAAATGGCGGAATCTTTGGAAAAAACTCAAAATTAAGACTTCTCTTTCTTCTCAGTCGTCTCGCTCTGGTCTTTGATCTCCTTCCTGACAGGTCCAGTTTGAGTGACAGTGACCTTTCTTTCTCTGGCTTTCTATGAAATGAAAATTCTGCAAAGTGCGAGCAAAAAGTAAAAATATTTCGAAAACTTTGCCACTTTTACTATGACTAATTTAGCTTTTTCGGTACGTACTAAGTGCCCCCTATCAGCAGGTCACGGATTATCCACTAATTACCTAACATTTAAGAAAACAGCATCAAAATTCGTTTTGTGCTTTAGAAGTTAGTTAGGATACACAGACAGACAAAAAGACGCGACTATGTTTTTTCGATAAAAACGAGTTTGTTTTATAGGTACTCTACAAGATAAAGATAAAGAAGTTGGGATTCCATGTCAACAGCATACTGTTCCTACCCTTTCTTCATAATAATACACAAATGTACACCTACCTATAAGGATTTGTTTAACAGTTTTTTTGTTTTCCTTTATTATATTTATTCGTTTAGCGTACCGTCCGTCTGTCTCAAACGTAGCTGGCTGAAAATCAGCGCTGTAGGTGTTGAACACCTCAGCATTATGCCGAGCCAGTGTCCGATTCTCTGCCGCGAAGACACACTCACTACTCTTTTTATAGCTCTTTTCTGTTTTTACTTTTTTCTCTGTGTCGTATGTGTGTAGTGAATAAATGTATTTTTCTTTTCTTTCTTTCTTTTCTTTCAAATATGTCTAATTCTGCACTTAATTTATCTTTGAAAAAAGAAATACCAAAACGATCACAACACAAAACCCTCAGTTAAGTTAAGTACAGTAGGCCAAAAGCGGACTGCCACCATAAAATAAATTCGTTAGTACAACACCAGTAATAAGGGCGATAAGATGCGTCTGTCAATTCGAAAGTTCGTCCTTAGTGACATACACATAGGAAGTTGTGTCGAAATTGGAAAACCACTAATTCTGTTGATTTTACAATAAACATGCAGTTAATACACCGTGTTTTTTTTGATTTACGATAACTTTAAGGGCACGTTCTTCAAGTCAAATTAAGCTAATTTCCCGAAGACAGACATATGATAACTCGTACGGTTATAAAGATATTCAATTATTAAAATTAATCAGTTAATCACGTTAAACTAATGTAAAAGGCTCTTAATTGATACCTAACAATTTTCTTTTAATTACCTATTATGAGTAAAGAGTTTTTAATTGTTAGGTCGTGCACCTGTCAAGTGTTATCTTTACTTGTGTGTGTGTATGTCACGCTGACTTGACGTATTTGACACTAACTATGAATTAACTCTAAAGACCCTTTTAGAATGATTGAAGACACAACATTTAATTACTTTGTTCTAAACATTTTTTTTTTTTTTTGCAATATTTTAATAATAATAATAATAATAATCATTTATTTGCTAAAAACATGGTACAAAAAAAAGGTGTTTCAGTTTATGAGAAGTTCACATGTTTTAAAATCTAATGTACCACGTAGTTTCTATACGTGTACCTAACAATATGCCGAAGTTATCGTAAATCAAAAAAAACACGGTATAGTTGCGATACTGGCACAAAAATATAGAAAGGTTGGACGCACAAACTGCATTCTCTTTCGGTATTTATTAATTCAGTATTAAAGTATATTTAGTTTACAAAGCATAAATGACTCTCTATTATATTTAAGTATGCATTTAACAAATTATTTTGTTTTTTTTTTTTTATCAACGTTTAGATACAAATGGAGGAATACTGTTTTTTTTACTTGTGTCAAAACAATTATTCCCTTATCATACATAACATTTTCAAAACATCTTACAAATTGTACCTACCTATTTTTTAACCTATTTCTGTACAGTCGTAGGGAAATCAAGTTTGTTTTATATTAAAAGTAGCACAAACATTCGATGCGAAGTGAACTTAGCAAATTTATTACATTTAAGTTTCATGTGGCTATGTCGCTTTTAATAAATGTGTATTAGAGAAATTACTGTGCAGCGACGAATGTAGTTTAAATTAAATGTATAGTGAATTGTAATTAATTTTGTAGACGAATTTTAATGTCGGTTTAGGATTTTATTTAAAATTTAACCTTTTACCCGAGGTAAACATAACACATTTCAGTACCTAAGTCTTTAATTCATTCTGTCACGTTTAAAAATTAAATCTGGGATTAAAATGCTTCTACTCGTTATTTTATCTAAACCGACATTAAAAAAGGTTAAAAATTGTGAATACACAGCACAGTAGTGATATATGCGTAACTGAGCTTCAACAGAGACATTGTTTTATACACTATTACATACATATACATAATTATTGTATTGTTTAATACCGCCTTTCGGGGCTCTTACGTCGACATTATGTTGTAGCTAATAAAGAGATTCGTATAAAACATTTGTTTTTTTGTATAACACTGTACACATTACCCTCCCGCTTGTGCAGGTAGATAAATCAAATAAATGTCGAAAATGACGAACAGGTTAAAAGGTTAAAATCGTTTTATACTGTGAGTAAGTCGGATGGGCACTTTTACGGGACCCGACGAAAAGGCTCCACAAAAAACTCAACGTAGCCCGCGACTCTGTCAACGAAGAAAAAAAATGTAACCTATGTTACTCAATGATAATAACAACGATTCTACGGTGAAAGAATTTTTAAAATCGGTTCAGTAGTGGTGGTAGGACCCTGTTCAGGGTCCGTCCGGATCGCTACCACCATTTTATCCATTAACCTACCGCCAAGCAACAGTGTTCGCATTGCTGTGTTCCGGTGTGGGGATAAAACAACCGGTGAAATTACAAGCATAGAGTAAATTGTATCAAATATGTGTCCATAGATTCTAAATTTTCTTTTTAACAGGGAAATTGGAATAATTAACCAACTGTGCGACCAACAAACAAAACTATGATTACAAAACAAAAATATTTTTATGAATAGGTACCACATTATATATTACGTATGAAAACGAAGATGACGTATATTTTCTCTGTATGGGATTTAAAGCAAGAAGCATGGTGTGCTTCGAGTTAGAGAGGAGGAACCTGTATTTAACCGATTTCAAAAAAGGAGGTTATTCGTTCCATTGTATGTATTTTTAGGGCTCCGTAGCCAAATGGCAAAAAACGGAACCCTTATAGATTCGTCGTCTGTCTGTCTGTCCGTCCGTATGTCACAGTCACTTTTTTCCGAAACTATAAGAACTACACTGTTGAAACTTGGTAAGTAGATGTATTCTGTGAACCGCATTAAGATTTTCACACAAAAATAGAAAAAAAAAACATAAATTTTGGGGGTTCCCCATACTTAGAACTGAAACTCGATTTTTTTTTTTCATCAAACCCATACCTGTGGGGTATCTATGGATAGGTCTTCAAAAATGATATTAAGGTTACTAACATCATTTTTTCCTAAACTGAACAGTTTGCGCGAGAGATACTTCCAAAGTGTTGAAATGCGTGTCCCCCCACTGTAACTTTCAGAAACGCAATCATCTCTTGCTGAAAAGTTTGTCCCCTGTAGCATTCCGAGTTCATCCTTTTTCATGCAACCGACTGACGTATACGAGGTTAAGACATTACATTGAACTGCTAAAATCAGATAGTGCTCCAGGATATGATAGCTGCAGGCCGTTTCTCATTAAGGAAATTAAAGAAACTATAGTAGTGCCTTTGACTCACCTTTGTAACCTAAGCTTGGAAGTGGGTCGCTTCCCCGCCTGTTGGAAGCTGGCTCTTGTTTCGCCTATATATAAGGGCGGATCCAGGGCTGCTCCTATTAGTTACCGACCTATCTCGCTATTGAGCGTGTTCTCCAAAATTTTAGAAAAAATCGTCAACAAACGTCTTGTTAATTTTCTAGAAAAAGAAACATTTATTTCGCCACGACAGTTTGGATTTAGACGAAGAAAATCCACTGAAGATGTTCCTTACAAATCTGGTTTCCAGCCACGTAGACGGTGATAAAAAATGCCTTGGAGTATTTCTTGACCTTGCCAAGGCATTTGACACTGTCTCGTTAAACATACTTACAAAGAAGCTTGAATATCTGGGAGTTAGGGGATCAGCTATAAATTGGTTTCGTAGCTACTTAAGTGATAGACGGCAGGCCGTTAAGATTGGAAACTCCATCAGTAGTGAATTACCGGTTAATTTTGGGGTTCCCCAGGGCAGCATCCTTGGTCCAACGCTATTCACAATTTATATAAACGATCTTCTTCAGCTTGTCATTCCAGACGCAGAAATTATATGTTATGCAGATGACACTGTAATCCTTTTTAGTGGTAATACTTGGGATGACACGTATCGCACCGCTGAACGGGGGCTGTCTGGGGTTGTTGCCTGGCTTGACCAAAACCTCCTTACACTGAACGTAGACAAAACCCAATATATCTGTTTCTCAAAGACGGTGGTTTCGTCTCCGCCTACAGGGAAATCCTTACTTTTGCATGCCTGTGGAAACGAATATCCCTCATGCGTCTGTAGTCAGATAAGTAGACACACTTGCGTCAAATACCTAGGACTGCAAATAGATGAGCACCTCACTTTCAAGGAGCATATGCATTGGTTATCTAAAAGAGTGGGGAAAGTAATCTACGTCGTAAAAAAGCTGCGAGGTTGTACGCCCACAAACATACTGTTAAATGTGTACAATGCGCTGTGTCGATCTATTACGCAGTACTGCACCGTCTGGGGCAGCGCAGGTAAGTCTGCAATGCTCGAGTTGGAAAGGGCGCAGCGAGCGGTGATAAAGGTGATGCTCCGGAAACCTTATCGCTTTCCGACGGAGACGCTGTACAGAGAAACGGGGCTAATGACTGTCAGACAGCTATTCGTGCTGAAAGCATTTATGCGGACCCATAGCTCTATTTTTGCCTCTCCGATGCACGAGCACCTGCTGAGGAGGAGACGGTACAAGGTTCCTCTTCCAACTCTTCATTCCTCATTTGCAAGACGCTCCCCATCATATAAGCACATCCAGGTCTATAATGCGGTCTGCAGAAAGGTAGACCTAAAGAATGCAAAGCCTCGTAAAGTCAAATTTATTCTAAAGGAATGGCACACACACACACACACACACACACACACACACACACACACACACACACACACACACACACACACACACGCGCGCGCGCACGCACACACACACATACATAAACATTAACACAGATACGTTCACGCACCTACTAACAATTTAATAAATTACACACACATACAAATGCAATATTTTTATTAGAAATTTGCATGCCAAACGTTTATTTTACCCAAACCGTTAAAACCGTCTTAATTGAATTATTTATAATCGAACTGTGAACCGTCTCTCTGGGTCCCAAGATACAGGCTCTGCCTAGTTTGGGTCCCACCGAAAACTCAATCTTGTAAAAATTTAGACAAATAAATGTTATTAAATGTTATTATAAAATGTTATTAACTTCTAAAATAAGAGAATGATAGAACTAAAAAAAATATATATGATGTACATTACCATGCAAACTTCCACCGAAAATTGGTTTGAACGAGATCTAGTAAGTAATTTTTTAATACGTCATATAATAACATTGATCAAAGCTACGACGAACTTTTATATTATGTTACTTGCTGCTACGGGACCCTTCATGGGCGAGTCCGACTCGCACTTGGCCGCTTTTTTTTTCTAAATACTTAATTGTTAAAATGTGCTAACAATATAATAGCATTTAATAAAATGTAGGTATGTTAAACCACTCAAGGGTTAAAGTATTATACATTGTATATACCTTCCTCTTGAATAACTCTAATGAAAAAAACTCATCAAAATTCGTTGCGTAGTTTAAAGGTACATAGGGAGAGACAAATCAAAATCAAAATCAAAATGTTTATTCAGTAAATAGGGCCCCATGGGGCTCTTTTACACGTCGGTAATATGAAGTGAATTTACTAGCGCTTCAGATAAGACCATCATTGCGGAGAAGCGCCAAGAAACTCCAGCAGAAGGTCATTTTTTCAAACAAAAGTACACAGACAGACAGCGGCAAGCGACTTGTTAAATTCCATCGAAGTGCTGATTAGGTACTATTCAACTAGAACATTCTCGATGTTCATCTACTCACAACCTACCCTCTATAAGTACTTTTTTTAGTTAAAAAACAACGGCTCAGTTCGTACACGTCTCCTTCAATAAGTCAATAGGTATTTATCGAAATATTGTAAGTAATTCTTGTTATTAATTAATTATGTACTTACTTTAAGGCGAAAACGTGCGCGAAATTGCGTTCATTTCTCATAACCACAGAAAGGACACTACCAATAACTTACAAAATAAAAAAACACGACTGGGAGCTTAAAAATATTTATTAAAACAGAATAATACAAACTTAAAGCAGTCTTAACTTAACTTAACGAAATGGCGGAATCTTTGGAAAAAACTCAAAATTAAGACTTCTCTTTCTTCTCAGTCGTCTCGCTCTGGTCTTTGATCTCCTTCCTGACAGGTCCAGTTTGAGTGACAGTGACCTTTCTTTCTCCTTGAATAGCTTCAGGAACCTTCCTTGGTGCGATGATGCTCAACACGCCATCCGAAGACAGCTTAGATTCCACGGTTTCAGGCGTAGTACCTTCTGGAAGGGCATAGCGGCGAACAAACTGGCGGGAAATGTAGCCGTGGTCGTCCTTTTTCTCTTCATGCTTGCCTTCAACAACGATGTACCCATCAGCGGTTTTTACGGAGATTTCTTCAGGTGCGAAATGCTGGACGTCCAAGTTAATTTGGAACTTATCTTTGTCTGCTTTGATGCTGGATCCGACGTCCCGAGCTGCCGCGGCGAGGTGGCGCCACGGGCGGTAGTATTCTCGCGATAGAAGAGGGCCGGCGACAGCCGACAACAGGTCGTCAGGAGTCAAAGCCAAGCCGAACTGCTGGTTCGCAATGCGGCTAGGGTGGTGGTGGTGATGGTAGCGAGGACGAGAGTACGCCCAGTCGTCGTCGAATAAATACGGGAGCAGAGACATCTTGAAAACCTCTTGAAATACTTTGAGAAACGCGTAGAAATGATTCGATCGCTTGGATCAGCTCACTTGCTTGTTCGGAATTCAACTGATGCTCCGAGAAGCGCGTGTGACATTTATACGCAGCGGTGCGCCATCTAGCATCGAGTAGAAGTATCTGGAACGCCATTGATTCGCTACTCGTCAGGGGCGCTTAAAGTAGCGGGCCGCTCAGAGAAATTGCTAGATTTTTTAGGAACAATTCTGGGGTATTTAATATGTACCTATCTTCAGAATTTTGTTTTATTTGGTATTTTAAAGGAGATTCCATTTACTTGTGTCAGTGGTTTTTTGGAAATAAGAATTTGAAATTTAATATAAAAAATGTAAAGGTAAAGCAAAAGAACTCCCATATAAATACCGTTTAAAGCTATATTCCGTCATTGATTTTGACTTTTTTGTAGTACAGAATAATACGTTAAATTCATTTATTGCATAAAAGCCTGAAACAAAACGAGCCTAAAATGATGACAATGTATAGGTACATAGTATTCATAGGTTTTGGAACAAATCATAAAATCAAACTGGCTAATTAATATGGTACTTGCAGAAATTTATTTAAATTAGGCCCCTGTCTCAAATGCTGACATACTCTATTTTCATAGCAAACTTCTAATCTAATACAATTATTCAGCAATCATATCACTTTTCAATTTTCAACATTTTTATTTTACACAATCATAGATACAATACAATACAAAACAGTTTATTTTCCACCAAACAAAAAACATTAGAGAGAAATAGCACAATTTAAAAGACCCAGGTAAACAACACACAGGTAGATAACACAGTATGCACTTTTTTTCTTTGACGCGAAAGCGACCCGCGCGTTGAGCCGCCCAATTGAGTAGCGCGGGTTTATCGGCCGCTTATAGAAATGTCTGGTACATTCGCGGCTGCAGGTCATGTTCAAGGTCGGAACGCAATTTGAAATTAGAACTTATTTGTTTACATTCGCAATGTTATGATAACAAAATTTAGTACCTAAACAGACAGGATGCAAATAAAAATATAATTAAGCCCATGAGTAGACAGTATTGTATTTTGCTACCTAATTAAATATTCATACTTATACTTACTTTTGATTATAAATTGAATTTAACTTGGTGACGATTTATGATGCTTTTTTTAATTGAAAAATGTGTAGGTAAAGTTAGGTGACAGGCTCTTTTTTATTACTTACAAGATTTTATCTAGTTTCACTGTCTAGGTGTCTGTAATTAATCTTGCAAGTTAAATTTAACCTATGTTCTTCCCGGTTTCCGATTGAGCTGAATTTTCGCATGCATATGTGTATCGCGTGACAATGCAATATTATGATGACATGGGGCTGATCTGATGCTGGAGTCGGAAGGTGGCGACAGGATCTCCGCTATACTTAACGTAGACCCACCGAGTTGGGACTCATTAAGTTGGTTTTGATAAGCAGTAAATGACTGAAAAAAAATACTTAGTCAGCAGCAATATCTTGCCTCAAAAAAATTTTTTTGGAAACTTATTTTTATTTGATACCTACATGTCGAAATAAAATACAACGGATCGCTACCACGATGTTATCCATTAACCTACCGCCAAGTAACAGTGTTCGCATTGGTGTGTTCCGATGAGGCGATAAGACAACCTGCGAAATTACTAGCATAGAGGCATTCCGTCTTGGTTCTCAGGGATGGCAACACATTTGAGGTAGGTATAAGGATTGCAGTCTTAAGAATCTTAATAGTCTTTGAATTTAAATGTCTATTGGTCTCAGATTCCACTTACCTACCATAAGGTAGCCTAAGAGCTCGTGTGCCAGGTCCGTATCATAAAAAAATATGTTTTAATCGTGTTTATTATCTATTTCTGTTACGATATTGGAAATTTGCGGTATCTAAAGTAAGGGTAGGGATATTATTCGCTTTTGAAATAAGTTTATCAAATCGTAAGCTATGACTGAGGAGGTTATATCTAATACCTATAGCTGAGACTTCTTAGGTACATACCTACATACCTACCTAGGTACCTTATGTAACGATACCCTCGCTTGCGTCAAGGCGTTTAGTTTAGCCTTCAGGAAGAAAAACATGGCTACATACATACATACACCCGAAAATTATTATCCTCATTTTGGGTAGTTAAAAAGTCATACCCAGATACTAAATAATCAAACACCTATTCATATTTAGTATATAATTAACATACTTACTTACTGCATACATAACATAAAGCCTTCATTCCGAGAGCGAGGTAGGCAGAGCTACAGAAATACCAACAACTGTAAAAAACTTGTTGATTAGACTTCTTAGTCTAATCAACAAGTTTTTTACATGTTTACCTGTGTATTAGTGACAGGTTACAAGCCCATCGCCTAACAGTACTACAAGCCCTTATTCCCTTAGCCCCGATTCGACCAACTTTTTACACGGGGGTAAAGCTTACTCTGAGATTAGTAATGTCAAAATGCCATAGAAAACTGTCATTTTTTACTATTACTAATCTTAGAGTAAGCGTTTCCCCCGGTATAAAAGTTTGGTCGAATCGGGCCTTAGTCGCCTATTACGACATCCACGGGAAGACATGAAGTGGCACTATTCTAACCCGGCAACCACACGGGACACATAATAATAACTTAGCATTTGTTTTTCTGCTTTATCCATCGCATAGGAGATTAATTTATTAAATCAATGTAATTAAATATAGAATAAGCTCTTAAAGTTGTTTACAATAATATGTGCAACACCGGTCAGCGAACCTCGTTCGAAAACGTCAATCTCGAATCTTCCAGAACCCTCGCTTCGTTTCGTTACTTTGTTGCTTTTGCCAACTTATTAATGCGAGTGACGAAGTCAAGAACTACACGTTTTATCCATAGACTGCTTAGATAGTAGCGACATTACGGATAGTAAATTGCGTTGTGTGTAATGTAGTGTTGCTACTCGCCGCAAGATGACGCGCTTGTCAAAATATGAAATGTCAGTCAACAAATATTTTATTTAAGGTAACATTCTTATTATCAATAAATCAATTCATTAGAGTTATATTTAAACATTTACCTACAAGTACTTACCAAAAATATAATTCTATCATGTTTATAACGAAAACGTTTTAGATGTTATTGTTTTATATTCCATTTTATTATTTGCCATACCATCGTGAGGCCCACAGGGAGATGAGTGGGAATTAGAATCTAACAGCAAGCCAATAAAATTCAATACCCTATGCATTTAAATTTAATTTTTAATTTTGAAACCAATGAAACTGTACCTACTTTACACTCATTAATTATTTTTAAAGCAAATTGTCTTTGTACGATAAAATGCGATAGTTTTTTTATCTACCTATAATGTTAATTTCCTTTTGTTAATTTTAGTATTATACGGTATTAATATTTTGTTGTCTGTGTCTGTGTGCCTTCCCTTGGTCTTCTTCTTCTTTTTTAATTAATGGCGGTCCACACAGTGATTTCGCCAATGTCAAGTGAATAGAGTAAATCAGTAAACAGAATAAATCAAAATCAAAAGCCAATTCCAATTCCAATTTTTGAGATAGTGGCAATAAAAAATCAAAAGCCGGACATCTTTCAATCGGCCATCTTCCCTCCCCGACGGTTACCGTTAGTTTCCCTTGGTCTACTGCAGATTTTGTTCAGTCCTTCAGTCTTTAGACATACTTACCTTCTAATCTGTGGTTCAGTCTGCATTGCTACTGTTAAAAAACGTCAATTCATGACACTGACACTTGATAAAACGACCGAAAACAGACCTTACAAAAACTAATAATTTACTCACACAAGCTATATCACATTCATATCATCCGTCCGCTATTAAAATAATAATATTAATATGTTTTCTTTCCCAAATATGCTTCTAAACCCCTTGTTACGGCTAAGGATGCCTCCTATTTTTTTTAAACAGGTTCGCACAGTGCGACCAACGCTTAAAATCGACAACGACAGATTTCAATTGACAATAAGCGTGCATAACTTCTGTAAAAACGAGATCAGAGTAAAGGCAAGGGCGGAGTATGTCATAATAGAGGGGAAGCAGGAGAGGAAGACGAACAAAGGATACATCTGCAGATCGTTTGTGAGAAAGTTCAAGCTGCCCCCGGGGATTTGTGCGGATAAAATGAAGACAACATTGACTCCTGATGGTAAGGTACATTGTTTGGTAAGCGCGTGTCATGAGGAATGAGTTTTCTCAAATATACTCGGAAAGAACCGTTTTCCAATTGAAACACAAGGACGGAAAATGCCTCATATGTGAAAACCGGGCAAGAGCATGTCGGACCATGCTCAGTGTAGGGTTCCGAAGCCGTGAAGTACTACAAACATAAAAATCAACAAGTAATAACTAATTTGGTGCCGTCTTAGATGATTTTAGTAGGCATAAACACTTTAATAGCCTGTATCTCAAGAACAATCGAAAAACTACCGTTATATTTTTGAAAGACCTATCCAACGACACTCCACACTATAGGGTAAACGAGACAATAAATATACATCCCCACGTTACGTGTAGGGAGGTACCCTAATTTTTTTTTCACATATTATTGTACCACTTTATTGGCGTGACTAATATGTATATTCATGCCAAATTGCAGCTTTCTAGTACTAAGAGTCTCTGCGCAGGCTGCGGACGGACGGACATGGCGAAAATATAAGGGTTCCTAGTTTGACTACAGAACCCTATAAAAAACACCTTAAAATCCCGAACTATGTTTTTCCGAAGTTTAATTTTTCCCAAAGCTACGTTACGTTGGAGCTATTTTAACTAAAATGCATAATTTAGTTGCCATACGTAGGTTTAGGTTAGGTTTAGTTTATAAGCGATATAAAGAATAAAGTCATCTATAATAAAAATGCATTCGGAATTACGACAATTCGGAATTTTGATCGATTCGAAAAATGACTCTTCGGAATTGTGTAGGGTACCCATAAAAAAACATATGAAAGCGCTTTCCGTCCATGTCTATATTTTATTTAAAAATGATCTCTATTGCCTGTAAAATCAAATTGAGAGAAAAAATCCCATACACCCTGACTTGTCGGTACAGTTGCCGGCAAACTTCTTGAACATGTGAACTTGACTTTTCACAATAAATTGAACTCTATTTATATGCGCCAACCTTCCCCTACTACAAAACTCTTTGTTCAAGAAATTTGCCGGCAATTATATGCTTGCTACTGCAAGTGTACGTTTTACTAAAGGTACAGGCGGCGTAAACGCTGCGCGTTGATTGGTAGATGCCACTGGTTGCCTAGCAACCCTTGCCGATTCCGTGTTTTACTGCATGCATACCAACAAGTCAGGAAGCGGCCTAAGCTATAAAAAAGTTATAAAAACAGCGTAAACTGCCGCCATTAAATAAATGAATAAATATCAGCGGACCATCTCACACAAATTGACCTAGTCCTAAACTAAGTTCTAGGCTTGTACTATGGGTAATAGACAACGATAAACTTATTTGTATAGAGAAATACATACATCAATACCTACATAGAAAACATCCAAGACTCAGGAACAAATATTCGCGCACATCACACATATCGTCACTACTTTGAAAAAAATCGCGCATCTCATGTTTCGTGATGAACAGTTTTAAACTTAAACAAGAAGAGAAATAAGTTTAAAATCGTACATCGCAAAATATGAGATACGAGGTTTTTTCAAAGTACTGACGAAATATCTGCCCTTACGGATTTGAACCAGGACCGCTGGCTTTGGAGGCAGGGTCACTCCCAACCAGGCCAACGTGTCGTCAGTTCGTCACTATATTTCACATAAAATATGAATCTGTAACATGTTCAGTTGACGAGCTGAGCTGCAAATCCGTGACATACGGACAGACAGCGGAGTATCAGCAATAATCGTGTTGCCTCTTGGGCACGGAACCCTAAAAAGAGTACAGATTCTAATTGACCACTACCTTCCTTTTTAGGTGTCCTAACAATCTCGGCACCCATTGAAACATGTGATCAGAACTACCCCTGCGAATCCATGGTCCCCATAGAGACCACGGAGCAGAAGCCCCCAGAGGAGAGTCTGTTGCCACCACCTGACATTAAGAAGAATAAATGAGTTGAACTATTAACAATGGTTTTATAAACACTTAAGGTTCCCAACGGGGCTCGATTTCCGTCAAACGGGGCGACTAGGGATAGGGAAACATACATAACTTGATAGAAATAAGAACAAGGTATTAAATAAAAATGGGTATCTATCATTTCATCGAACGCCATTTTCTGCTTAAAGTCATAAACCATATTGTTTTCAGGGTGTATTAAACATCTAACCTAACGTACGTATTTAATGTTTCATATACCCTGAAAACATTATGGTTTCAGCAGAAAACAGCTTTCGATGAAATGAGACATTCGATGAAGTGCGGAGGTTCTATTGGAAATCATTTCAGTCTTATAATTAGTACCATATGCTTCACTTTATGTTGTGTATTACTATTCACCCCGTATTACGGCACTAAAGCCTTCACTGTCCGTCTGTCTGTCTGACAGCGGGCTTTATCTCATAAACCGTAATAGCTTGACACTTGGAAGTTTTGGGGTCCATGTATTTGAACAAAAGTATGTTTCCCCCATGTGGTAGCCGGGTTAGAATAGTGCCTTTGCATGTCTTCCCGTGGATGTCGTGAGAGGCCACTAAGCGTTTACACCCTTAGTGGCCTCTCACGACATCCTAATAGTACTACAAGCCCATAAGGACTTGTAGTGCTGTTAGGCGATGGGCTTGCATCATGTCAGTAAATACACTAGTAAAGTTCTTGGCCTGATTGTGCAAAATGTGGTTATAGAATTATAACCAAGTCTTTTTGGAGTTGTTGGTATTTCTGTAGATCTGTCTATGCCACTCTGGGAGTGAAGGCGTTATGGTATGTATGTATCACTTTGTATGTAAGTACGTTTGAGAAACGTTTGTGTTTAAATCGTTACATACGAGTATTACGTAGGTTAGATGGCCTTATTCATTAAGTTAGGTAAAGTTAGACTTTTGCCCACAAAAAAAAAAACGGCGGCGGAAGTACCTCTTTGTGAAATGAATATTTGTAAAATTATACAAATAAAATAAATAAATAAATATTAGGAGTCCATCTCACAAACTGACCTAGTCCCAAACTAAGCTCTAGGCTTGTACTATGGGTACTAGACAACGATAAACATACCCTATATAGAGAAATACACACTTAAATACATAGAAAACATCCAAGACTCGGCAACATTCGCGCTCGTCACTCAAATATCTATCTGAGCTCAAATTCGCTCAGGTAGATATTTGAGTGACCCAGAACCGTGACGTTGTATAATTTACCAAATAATGATTTGGTAAAACATTAAGTAACCCAAATTACAGCTTTGTAGAACCAGGAGCCTCTGAGTAAAACCGCCTACAGACAGACAGACGGATATGGCGAAATTATAAAGGTACCTTGTTGACGACTAAAATAATGTGGTATGTCTGTGTACTTGTGTGTTTGTTCAGATTCGAATATTAATATAGTTCAGTATGCAGGCATGTTTCCCTACAGTAAATACAATACAAAAAAAACATACATAATTACATACATAACGTCACGCCAACATTCCCAGAGTGGGGCAGGCAGAGCTATAGAATACCAACAACTTAAAACTTGTTCATAATTCTGTAACCACATTTTGCACAATCAGGCTAAGATGTTTACCAGTGAATTAGTGACAGGTTGCAAGCCCTTATTCCGTTAGTCGCCACTTACGACATTCACGGGAAGACATGGAGCGGCACTATTAGATTCTAACCCGGCAACCACACGGGTCAAAAATGAAATTTTCTTGTTTTTATGCTTCTGATTGTCATTTTTGTCACAAAGTCAACCGTTGAAGCATTATGTAAAAAATAACAAATTTCGGCCCTTTTAATTCAAGATAGCGTCTAACGCTGTGACCCCTAAAGGTCGAAAACTTATATTTTTCATGGCAAACCTACTTAGCAATACAAATCAAAATCTTTTCTACACCACCTTTTGTGGTGGCTTTTGTCCCACTGATTGGATAATATATAAATGCAAATATATCGAAAGATCGAGCATTCAATTTAATACTGATCTAGGTCATTGTCATTTGTTTACCACTTATTTAACACGAAACATCTCGAAACGAAGCATCTATTTGTTATCTTAAATATAGTCACCGCAAGTAAATAAAAAAATATCAGACAAAAATACGTAATAATTTACACTAACACATTCTTGGATGAATGCCTATCACCCAACACATACGAAACGATCAACAAATCTAAACACGTTAATGCATAAAAAATAACACTTATCTAAACGGGTTAAAATACATATTCAATTGTGTTATGACAGGATATATTACGTTTTTCAATTAGTCGCATGTTTCAGTGACGTCTTGATACATAGATATTTGTGTAAACAATCATGAGTAATCTATGTAGGTGTGTTTATGTGTGGGTAAATGACCGAATGTGCATATGAAGATTCTCACCTTTTCTCGAATTTAGATTAGTGTTAGTGTAGATAAGGTATTATAATTATCAGTGTTTAACCTGCTAACCGTATAAATCCAATACCTACTTAAACTAAAAATTATAAAGGGATAACGATTAACATGGCTGGTAGAGAATGCCTTTCTTTAAGCATTATGTCCGCCATTAGTAGGTACGTCTTACATTTATTTGTATTGTGCAAAGAAAATTTAATAAATAAATATTGTTGCGTAGGCGCAGTATGCAAAGTCTAGTTATAATATACATTCGTTTTTTTTTTAAATTGTTTTCAAATTACATTAATTGTAGAGGTATCCAAACATTAAATCTAAATAACTTGATGCTCTTCAAGCAATATCAAAACTTGATATTTCCCGCGACTAGAACTATTTCCATACAAAATTTCATCTAAATCGGCTCAGCGGTTCATCCGTGAAAGCGTAACAAACAGACGGACAGAATTACGTTCACATTTTATAATATTAGTATAGTTAATGGTTCATAGGACCTACCAGTGTTACCTGCAACAATTCTAAAGACTTGTTTATAAATCTGTAACCACATTTTGCACAATTAAATCACAAAGTTTAGATTGGTATTAGTGACAGGTTGCAAGCCCATCTAATAGCAACTACAAGCCCTTATTCCCTTAGTCGCCTCTTACGACATCCACGGGACGACATGGAGTGGCACTATTCTAACCCGGTAACAACAAGGACAACCGGCCCCGATTGTAGTATCAATTGAAATTAAAATTTAGTCCATACGAAACTTAGCTTAACTTAGATAAGTTACAGGTAGCACTGGTATCAATGCAGGGCATTTGCCGTCGGATGTGTAGTTAAAATAATGAATAGAACTGCATGTACATAATTAGGTGTTAAAACACTGGTGTTTTGAGATCCCTCAGTATGTATCAGTTAAATAATACCTTTTCAACTTGGCGACTTGACTTGACGACACGTTGGCCTAGTTGGGAGTGAACCTGCCTCTGAAGCCAGCGGTCCTGGGTTCAAATCCCGGTAAGGGCTGATATTTGTGTGATGAGCGCGAATGTTTGTTCCTGAGTCTTGGATGTTTTCTATGTATTTAAGTATATGTTTATCGTTGTCTAGTACCCATAGTATAAGCTTAGACCTTACTTTGGGACTAGATCAATTTGTGTGAGATTTTATTCATTATTCATTTATTTATTCAACTGCTAGTAAAGTCATTAAAATAAATGCATATTTGACATGTGTTTTTAATGTTAGCAAGCCAACGTCAATTACTTCGCCTCATTAACTTTTTAATTAATGCCTTAAGCGCATCCGATTTAATGACTACGCAATCGGCGATGACCGACGATTACGCGCGAGCACGCTCGTGTAGAGGGCACTCGTCTATGGCTAGTCTGTAGTCGCCTGTAATCGCTAGCGATCCATGAGGTATCTGTTTTGCAGGCACGCTTCAAGGGAATATCCATGTACTTGCCAATGTTTTCAGGGTATCTTAAACATTAGTTTAGATGTTCAAGATCAACTCATTCGTACGGGGGTTTGAACTCGGTACCTTACGATCACTCGTACGATCATCAAATACTGACTCTGCCTACAAAGATAGCGACCATCTCTATTGAAATATTTAAAAAAAAACTGTTTCTGTATCGGTTCATCCGTTTGGGAGCTACGATGTTACAGACAGACTCACAGATACATACTATCTCACTTTATAACCCCCACTTTTTGCATCGGGGGTTTAAATTTAAGCCAAAACATTGCAGCATTTTTAAGGCAAGGAGAAGGCACTCGAGCACTCAGGCTACCGATGGTACCAAAGTGGAAGCTGAGAACCATACACATATTAATTCTCAAGACTATAATCTCAAGACTGCAATCCTGAGACCTCACTTGCCTTGCCGACCCTGAGGACTAAGATAGAATGCAACGGAACGCAATAATGCGAATACTGCTGCTTTGCTGTAGGTTCATGGTTAAGATGGTGGTAGCTAGCCGGACGGACCCTGCACAGGGTCGACTGTATTTATTTGTTGAACTCCGACAAATAAAAGAGGAGTGTTTAGTTTAACGTGTATATGTCTATATATTATTATTTTTTAGTATTATCAATAAATGTATGAGTATGTGGCATTTTAAGCTCCTAAATAAATGAACCAACATGTATATTATACGCAGTTTTTTTAAAGCTAAGTCAATCGGGATGGTTCTTAGCTAAGTTTTATGAAAATTGGAAAAGAAGATATCACCTTTATCTTAAACTTCTCTTTTCCGGGATCTTTAATATTGTTATTCTCGCTTTACACGAATGCGAATGTAACGCCGAAGCTATTCAGCTGTAACGCATCTAAATTCTGACCATCATCATCAGTCCCTAAATAATCTCGTGCCAGAAACTATATATAAACGGCCGCAACCGCGTTCCGTCAGTCTAAATCCGATCTTGCTACACATCACAGCAAACAAAATGTCAGTCCTTCCATATTTTCTTGACTACACCGCGCCTCAGTGGCCTAGAAGACTCCTCGATCAGAACTTCGGTCTTGCTTTAACCCCTGAAGACCTAGTTACAGCTGCAACCAGCCCAGTCATCCCCCGATTCAAGCCCTGGTGGCCTCAAGACGGATCCTCCATCAAGGTCGATAAGGACAAGTGGCAGATCAACGTCGACGTCCAGCATTTTTCTCCAGATGAAATCACCGTCAAAACCTCCAACGGTTTCATCGTAGTTGAAGGCAACCATGAGGAAAAGAAAGATGAACATGGATTTATCTCTAGACAGTTCTGTAGAAAGTTCAAGCTCCCTGAAGATAGTAATCCTGATGCTGTTGAATCAAGATTGTCTTCCGATGGAGTGCTGACTGTAGTTGCTCCCAGGAAGGTAGACGCTGTCCAAGGTGAGAGAGCTGTGCCTATATCTCACACAGGACCCGTAAGGAAAATTGCAGAAGAAGTTCCAAAGGTATAAATGTAAAGTGAAAAGGATTTGAATAATAAACATGAGACTGATTTTGCACATTTAATGAACGTATAACAAACAGTATTTGGAAATTGTTTTTTTAACAGTTAAATCAATTACCGAAAGTATACATAATTTGAATGACTCGATAAATATTAAACACGGTGAAATCTAAACAAGGGTTTAATTATATTATTTTCTTCTATATCCTGCAACTTCTTCCCATTTGTCTCTGGTAGCATGAAATACAACACAACAGCACATACAAATATTGGCAATGCAAAACCGAGATACATAAAACATTTTCCATACCACACCAGGGCATGTATTAACTGGAAACATAAGGTTAGTAAGATAAAACTAATTGCACCGCTCAAGCCTGAGCCTAAGCCCCTAGCATTAGTAGGAAAGAGTTCTGCAACAAAAGACCACGCTAAACTTGTCAAGCCGCTGGCTATCCCAGTAAATAAAATACCTAGACTTAAACTTTCAGTACCAATTGGTAAAGATGTATTTTTCATGTAAACCACTATTAAACTAACTAGCATGAGACATAATCCAAACGCACATGATACAAACATTGACTTCCGATACATAATCTTTCCAAAGAAACAAAATACTATACAGACTATGACTCTAATCGAATCTATAAAGACCATGAAAGGAAATGTATTAAACCCTTCACCTAATATTACGTCTAACATGTCACGAGGGTACAATGGCAAGGCATTCACTCGGCACAATTGTACTGTTGAAAACATAAAGAAAACAGTCATAATTTGCCTTACGAACCTCATCTTTGTCATAACTTTTAAATATTCTCGAACACTAAGCAACCCTTTGTCTTTTTGCTTGCTCAGGACCCCGCGTAGTTCACTTTCGGCTGAATCTCCCCGCCCTCTAAACCATCGAAAGCTTTGGACGCCATCGTCAACGTTGCCTTTCGATATCAGCCAATACGGGCTTTCTTTAGAAGATAAAAGCATAATAAATATAAGTATATTTGGTATTGTACAGACCAATATCGCCGCTCTCCAAGAAAGTAACGTGGCTATTACATGGCCGATGAGGATGCCAGAATCCAACGCTAGAATTGGACAAAGCAAGAAGACTCCCCTGTATTTAGGGTCGCTGATTTCTGCTAAATAAACAACAGTGGTTGCTCTGGCTGCTCCGAAGCTGAATCTTGCGATGAACCTGCCGTAGAGGACGATGTGGAAGTTCTCGCCAAAAGCCATGGCCTGCCAGCTAGCGATGAAGGCAAAGGCCAGGATGATGTGGACGGATTTTCTCCCAAGGTAGTCGAGGAGCACCCCAGCAAAAAGGCAGCCCAGGATTGAACTTATTGGTATAAGTATCGCTGGAAAATAAAGAATATTATTTTCACCTCAGTACCTCAAAAAGGGTGGCTTTGCTGTTTAAAGACAGTGAGCAAAATTTGATTTTGCTGCGAGCGTGGGACAAAGTAACTTTTAAATTTTTGTTCACAATATAAAGGCGGCGCGCGGGCGCCGCGCGGACGCCTGGAGGATGGTCGTTTTATTTTTACCATTTTCTTTTTAGGGTTCCGGAGCCGAATGGCAAAAACGGAACCCTTTAATTTCGTCATGTCCGCCTGTCCGTCCGTCCGTCCGTCCGTCCGTCTGTCCGTCTGTATGTCACAGCCATTTTACTCAGAGCCTATGGCACTATATAAATGAAATTTGGAGGATAGATGTATTCTATGAACCGCTGTACAATGATGTAGTAAATTGAAAAAAAAAAATATTTAGGGGTGGCACTCCATACATGTAACTAGGGGACAAAAATTTTTTTTTTGAGTTACATCAGCGTGTGGGGTATTTTTAGATACGGCCTCCAAAATGATACGGAGGTTTTTAATTGACTTTTTTACGTAAGTGAACAGTTGGCGAGATAAAGTCGTAAAAATTCTGTCCGGGTGAGTAGCTTTTGAACTGTTAAATAGAACATTCTAATAAAAATTACAGTAGTAGAACATACGAAATACTTCCAACGAAAATTACAACCATGAACGTTCATCCCAGCTACGGAACCCTTCACTTGGTCCGACATGCACTTGGCCGGTTTTTTTTTTACCTTAAGGTTATATTTTCTCGCTGCTGAGGTAAAAAGTTATATGTGCAACACGAGACCAAAGTTATTTGCATCTCGTGTCTTTGAATCCATCGCTCCACCCAGGATTCTAAGTTACCGAGCCTCACGAGTCAGACGTATACCTCAATAGTCATTTGTGCAACAAGTTAGAATTTCCTTAAATCCTTCATTAACCTAGAATCCTTCGCTTGCTCGGGATTTAAAATTAACACTCGCAGCAAAAAACAACTTTGCCCTCTTGTTGCACAAATAACTATTGAGGTATACGTCTGACTCGTGAGGCTCGGTGTCGATGGGGTATGAAGAGCCCGAGTCTTTTGGAGTATGTATAGTCGCAGAATTAAAAGGTTCGTCACTTTTCGATCTTAACTCGTTGACTTAGAGTCGGAAAGTGACGAGTCAGCATCATAAGTAGCTAAGCAGAATAACATGCTCAAAAAGATCTAGATACGACGTATGTAACGTTATTTTCTGTTACACCACCAGCTCACCCAGCGGTGGCAAGTGAGACTCAAGTTTCCAAATTTTCCCAGGGCGCCTGTCACTAGGTGATTGTCAAAGAAAACAATAAATGTATAATATGCGAGCTACTGTTTATATGCACAGAAAGATTATTAATTCGCCTTTGTACCCTGACATGCTAAGGAAACGTATTTTTAAGGCATCTGTACCCACTGCTCGCTCTGCGTTCGCTAGGCGTTTTAAATCATTTATTTTCCCACATGTATACAATGCGATACTTGAAAAGTGTAATTTGAAAACCTGCTGTCTTGCAAAAGCTAAAAATATAATCCGACACTTTCTTATGTCTTTATCATACAATGACTCCGAGAAAATGTTGTGTTAGCATCGTAGGGCTGCTCCTGTAAGTGTATAACGCACGCATGCACTCACACCGCACACACACACACACACACACATACACACACACAGCGATTTCCTTTGATGTTAAGTATTATTTTGGTGAAACTTCTTCAGTACTTTTGATTCTTTTATTCTCAAGCCGACTTGTTTAAGGGTAATTCGTGTCGGTCATGATTCCCACGATACAGGGTCAGCCTAGTGTGGGGGTCGCCGATTAATTGTTAAACCTTGCTATTTCTTTATATGGCAATAAAACATTTTTACTTTTTACTTTTTTTTTTTATAATACACTGATAACGTCTTTAATTTTGAAATGATGGGCACACCGTTGTTATCACACGTTAAGTAGGTATTAAAGTCTTAAATACACTTTCAAAACACTGACCTTCTGGTTGTTATAACCTTACACATTCACTAAGTAAAGCAGGCCGCGGATGAGCTCAGGAAGCAGTATCCAGCAGGCTTGTTGCAGGTGGGTCATTATCTAGACGTGAATTTTAAGCGGCGGAGCTGATAATCATAGTGAGCATGATTAAATTTACTAATTTGATTTTTTTTTAGGTAATAGTAATAACATGTTTATAAGGAGACATAAATTTAATTTATGTAAGTAGGTAAGTTTTACTATAATAAAATTATATATGTTAAAATTCAATTTTGGTGTTATGTCCTCAAGCTGTCGCATTTAAGTAAATATAGAGTAACAAAGTCAGTATGCCTTATTTTATTTTTTAATATATTTGGTTGTTTTAATTAATAGCTAAAGTTTCTATAACAAACACAGTAATTGAATATACAACTAAAACGGAACTAAGAATAATGGAAATATGACTGTCCAAGTCCAATGTGCAATTTTGGTGTTCAATATACAAATCGATAAATCGTTGAACTAAACGCGGTGAATTGAAACAGGTTTTACCTCGCTTGCTTGGCTTAGTGGTGCTCTAGCCGGCAAGGGTGTAAGACGTGCCGCAAATCGATTCGTCTTCTCATCAAACACGTAAGTACCTTATTTTGGTGACTTGGAATACAAAAATCTTAAATTTTGGTGATGCAAAAAAATGTATTTCCTGTTGAAGTTTTTAAATATATGATTTTTGCTTTGAGACTGATTTTGAGATGCTGTTAAATGTATCGTGTGAATGTTAAAGTAAAATATCACGTTTTTTTTTAAATCTATTATTGTTGTGATTCCCAATTTTGGTGGTGCAATTTTGGTGATTTTGGTGGTAGTTTCTAATACACCAAAATTGACATTGAGCACCAAAATTGCAATGTATATGAAAAAGAGATTTTTAAATTACATTATTACTAAAAAAAACTTTTTGATTGTTCAGAATGGCGAATCGAAAAAAAAAAACCAGAGACCAGATATTGGAAGAAAAAAGAATCGCAGAAAGGGAAAGAAAAAAAAGAATAAAGAGTGATCCGGTACAAGCAGAAAAATTACGAAGAAAAGAAAGGGAGAGGTACCACATAAAAAAAGCTCAAGGTAAGATTTTACCTATGAGTAAACTAACACTTCGAGATCGCAGGCATCTTCAAAGAAGGAACAAAGTAAACTTCAAAGCTTTTTATGAAAGAAGAAGAGAAAAACTTCGTATCAAGCAAACTACTACAGGGCCTCCATTGCTTCCAGCAGCTGAGGTAAATACTACTCTTGCTAATACCTCACCTTGTGAACACACTAGCCGTTCTCGAACACGCAGTTCACCTGTGAATCGTTCTCGTTCTGAAACTCCAGTTACAAATATTTCACAGCGATTACGTTCTAATATATTGGCTGCATCGAATACTACCATAAGTAGCCCAGGTCATGGCGTCCCTAACCAAATTCTTAGAACACCATCAGTTAGTTCCATCCAAACGGCATCAACTCCATCTACATTATGTCCAAGTCCAGTTTCTGATTCTTCGGTTACATCGGAAATATTTAAAAAAGACTTCAAAGCTAAATTTAGACTATATCAAAGAACCAAAGCTAAACAAATGTATTCATTACGGGAAAGATTACTTGCGTTGACTAGAGAAAAAGAAAAGTACAAGAAGCAACTTCGGAGATTAAATAACAGTGGAGAAACTAAAAAAGTATTAATGACAAGTACACCAATTAAGAAAAATAAAAATGTTCATAAAGCACCACCAATTGACAAACAATTGCGATTAAATGTTTTAAAGTATTATGAAGACGATGAAAATAGCCGGATTTGCCCAGGGAAAAGAGACAGTATCACGAGAAATGGGTTAAAAAACAAAAGAGATATTTGACGGACACCCTTAAAAATTTACATCAGAAATATTTAGAATCAGGATATGTGCCAATAAGTTACGTTACTTTCACTAGACTCAAACCCTTCTGGATCGTAAAGCCCAATTTAAACAAGCGAGATACTTGCCTTTGTCAAATACATGCCAATATGGAACTCTTAGTCACTGCATTAAAAATAAATAACATTATAAATGAAAATTCTGCTAGTGACATCTTAAAAAGCTTATGTTGTGATAAAAACTCAGTTGATTGTTTACAAAGAAAATGTTTACATTGCAAAAACAAGGTTATAAATTATAAAAAGTTCAGTAATTCTAATAATGTAGCTTATTGGGCCTGGGAAAAACAGACAAAAAAATATATAAAAGACAACGTAGAGAAAATGACAAATTGTGTTGAAAAAGTAAGAAACTTTGGAAAACCGTTACAACTAATCACAAAATTTGAAAAGGCATTAGATCCGTTTATGAGACACTGTGGTAACATTAAAAATCAGTACAATGCGATTAAGAATATAAAAGAAAATCTGTCTCCAAACGAGTGCCTTGTGCACATCGATTTTAGTGAGAATTTTAGCACAAAGTATAATTCAGAAATCCAAGCTGTTCATTTTGGGAGTAGCCGAAGCCAGTTTACGTTACACACTTCAGTGATGTACTATCGTTTAAGAAACAATACTTTCAAAACGCAAGCTTACTGCACAGTCAGCAAATGTTTGAGACACGATGCAGCCGCTGTGTGGGCTCACCTTGTTCCTATAATACAGGAAATTGAAAAACAAGTGCCTAATGCCGACACTCTTCATATTGTATCTGATTCTCCCTCAGCGCAATATCGCAATAAAAAAATATTTTACATTATGTCACAATTATCTTGTTACTGCCAAAACTTATCTCGCGTCGTGTGGCACTATTGTGAATGCGGGCATGGAAAAGGAGCACCTGACGGTGTTGGTGGGGTCTTGAAGAGAACGGCGGACCAATTAGTTGCTTATGGGCACGATATAACTGATGTTGATACCTTGGTAGAGTGTCTCAGGAAATCTGTAAACGGAGTCAAGATAGAAGTTGTTGAAGACTATACAGTAACCGAGAAAGACTGGCTCATTCCAAATAATTTAAAACCTTTTTCGGGAACAATGAAAGTCCATCAGGCTGTATGGAACAAAGGTTTTAATAAAGTGGCATTAAGATCATTATCATGCAATGAATCTGAATGTTTATACGAAGCAATACAATGCCTTCATGGGTACCATTTGGGTTTCTTTCTTCTTTTTGAGAAAGCGAACACAACTCAAGAAGCGAGTTCATCACGGTCTCAAAGAACGGTTCACCGTTTTCAAGGGTCTGATGTATTTTATATTAAACCTATGCAAACACAGCAGCAGCAACTTCCAAAAATGAACATTAGTGTCAATAGCAGTTTGGTCGATAACTTGGATATTTCTATTGACAGTGACATAAATCCAGACATTTTTTTAAAGAGTATTAACAGCTCCATGTTCTCAAAAGTTGAATCATCATCAAACTTGATACAAAAGAAAAAAAATGCTAAACAAATAAATATACAAATAGAAGGCAGTTCAGATTCAGATTTTGACTACAGCATTTTTTAAATTGTTCGGTATAATGCACGTTATGATTACAGTTATCTTTTACATACATCGTTATTTCCTGATCCAGTTTGGTTGATTATTTAAACTGTCAGTGAAATACCTTTATTTCCCTATTGCTGACTTTTATACTTGAATATTAAGTTTACGATATTATATTATATTATATTATTAGATATCCCATAAACGAGTAAATATAATTATAAAAATAAAAGTTTGAACTTTTGAAATTTAATAACTTAAGATAATTAAGACTGTCAGACGCGTAATTTTATAAGACTGTAAAATGTGATTCATAGTTTTTGTAAGCTTAAAAGTTTTATTTTTATTTTAGAAGTATATTTTTGTTACAATTATTATGTTTATAAGCAGTTTTTTATGTAACTTTTGGATATCTTTATAAACATAAATATATCTCTTATTATGAGTAATATGTTAGATAGGGAGTTTATGTATTTTTAATAAGTCAAGATACATAAACATAAGACTGTCAGAGGTATTTTGTAAGACAATGTAAAATGTGATTTATACTTTATATAGGATGGTTCTCGACAAACTGTACATGTTGATAGGGATGAAATTTTGAGAAAGTTTTTTAATTTACTGGTTTTTTACAGATTTTTAAATTTTTGTTTAGTACTACTATGCATTTATGTAGGTGTACTATACAAAAGTTCAAAAATCTGTAAAAAAAAACCAGTGGAAAACAAAAAAAATATGTACCTATAAATTTACCTAAAATTGGATCCCTTTCAACAAGCAGTCTATCGAATGCCACCCTCTATAAGCTTAAAACTTTTAATATTAATTAGATTTTTTTTTTGTTAAAATTATTAGTTTATAAGAAGTTCTTTATGTAACTTTTAGACATCTTTATAATAACATTACCTTGATGTTTAGATTTTTAAATAAAGCTTTATTACAATCTAAAAAAAAAACTAGTTACCAAAAAAAAATACTGAATCAAAATGTTGAGATCTCTATTATGTGATTTAAATACTATCTAAACAATAAATAAAAAAAACGAAGACAGTTTTTTTATTTTGTATACCTTTTTTATGCGTTATTCAATAAACACCATAATAAAAATATTTTACTCCCACCAAAATTATTTCCCTTCTACACCAAAATTTGCTCAGTGTTAAAAAGTATAAAAATTCTAATTTTGGTGGAGATAGAAAATTTTGGTGTCATAAACCTAATTTTGGTGACTCATTGCAATTTTGGTGGTTATAAAATATATAAAATCAATATATTTCAACAATTAATGGTTATATTAGAGGGCCACTTTATTGGTATGTTGATAGTGATAAAAGACATCGTATGTGCATAAAATTTGATCGAAAAATAGGAAAAAAAAATCCACCAAAATTAGGCAAATTTGACTTATGTTGAAATTGACCCAGGTGCCTCGTGTTCACACGAGCCGAGTCAGGTCACTTTTGCCACGTGCTCCATCCAAGGGAGGTCAAGTGTTCGTGGTCCCAAAGCCGGTGTGCGTGCCCATTTTACCCTAACAAGGGACCCATTTCTGGGTTAAATAAAGTGTGCAACACATCATCAGGTATCCTGGGTGGTACTACCCCATAGTACTATAGATTTGAGAGTTGTGCCGCATGGTAATGGCGGCTCCCGAACTTGGTATGTCTCAATAACCTTCACGTCCGTACGCTTCGGCGCTCGCAGATTCAAAAAGGCCGTTAAAATGGCGAGAATGTGCTAAGGGCGCTGTTACAGTCGTGGCGATTTTATAAACTAACCAGCCTTCTTAGTCGACTTCAATATCGAACGAAACAATTTTTCATAGGAGTGCCAAGGTATGCCGATAGGTGGCGCGCTAATAAAAATATATGTTGTAACATATATCATGAATACGTGTACGTATTCTCTTAAAAATAGAGTCGAGTGCAGATCATTTAGAGCTCTTCGGTTGCGTAGCTACTTCTGCTGCTGGCTGTACATATCGTTATCTAAAAAATTGCTTATTGTTCAGGCGCTTGTGATACTAATCGTGTCCAAACTAGTATTCTTTGGGTACTTAAGCCCCCTATTTCATCATCCTGACAATGACTGGTGACAGGTGACATTTCAATGTACATGGCGCAGCTGATACGAATACCCGTGATGTAAAAGTTTGTTAACTTTGTAATGTATAATGAAGTGTCACCCACTGCCACCTATTATTGTCAAGATGGTGAAACAGGGGACTGGTATCTCACAAATGTAATAATTTGCCAGAAATATAATTGATTGTTATACATTTTGCGAATATTATTATATTTTTCTGAACTTAATCTTTTTGTGCAAGTAGGAAATCTTGGCCGTTTACTGCTATGTTTTACCTGTATTGGTCAAATTGCATCAAATAACGTAAATTTACATCGATTAGAACTGTTTAAACTCTGAGCATTTGAGGAGGGTGCGAAATGTTATCGAAATTGGAAGAAAATCAGCTGCATTTTTTGCCCATATTAAGTACCAACTTGTTGCACAATTAATAAATCTTGATAAACTGCGCTAACTTTTGAGACAACGTGCCATCTTGGTCTATGTCAAGGTAAATTTGTTTCATTACGAAGAGCCCAAGTCGGTCAATGAAAAACGACATATAATTTAGTGGGTTAGAAAGTATGGATTTGTTTTGAATGCGTTAGTATTTTGGAATTATGAAGTAGATATGTACCTTATTACATATTGCTAGGATTGAATATCAAGTTTTTGCTGATATTATATCTATTTTTAGCCAAAGAAGGCAAGGAAGCATTCTTTGTCAGTATCATTAAAACTTTAATAACTCCTAAACTGATTAACAGATTGAAAAGTTACAACTGTATTCTGGGCCGATAAGTATGCTTTCTTATTCTTAATATTTACGTCAAGTTCTGAGAAACCCTGTATTTACATACTTTATCGGGTCATCTAAAGATGAATCCCTATATTTCCTTTGGACCGATTTCGCTAATTCTTTTTTGTTGTTTGTTATCGTTAGGAAAATGAACTTATGAAAGAAAACAAGATCTACTGGGAAAGTCAGAAATGTGCAGCGGGGCGAAGCCACTGGCGGAAGTAATACCTACTGGGTGATTTTGGGGTCATGATCCGGAATGGCCAAAAGTGAATAAGATGGTCATACTGAACAACCTTTCCGATGGGACCAACCACGAAATCGCCAAAAAATAACCAGCTGTTCCATACATTAACTCTCAATTAATTCACCGTTAATGTATGGAACAGCTGTTTTTTTTATACCCAGTATTATATTAATAATTTAGTTACCCAGTATTATATTAATAATTTAGTTGTGTTACCTATAAACCAGCCGTATTGTAATAGCGAGTAATAATTCTCGTGCTCCGCAAATCGGGGCAACAACACCGAGCTGAGCCCGTTGGACAATCCGGCAGACATGCACAGCAAACAGGAGGCGAAGGTCGTAGTTATCTGGAAGAAGTCGACTTTACATACACATACATAACATCACGCCTTTATTCCACGATTGGGGTAGGCAGAGCTACAGAAATACCAACAACTCTAAAAAGACTTGTTTATAATTCTGTAACCACATTTTGCACAATCAATCCAAGAAGTTTACCATTGGTGACAGGTTGCAAGCCCATCGCTTAACAGTAGGTACTACAAGCCTGTATTCCCTTAGTCGCCTCTTACGACATCCAAGGGAAGACATAGAGTGGCACTATTAACCCGGCAACACCACGGGGTTAAGTCGACTTTAAGGCTTAGTTTTATCAGTGGTTTCATTAGTCGTTAGCCCACATACTACCCGCGCGGTATTCCTTTACATGGTAGAATTTCATTTGCCCGAATTTCATCGGAGATCATTTTCAACTGTCATAATGTTGTTTCATATAATTTCGTATACCATACTCATTGTTTACCATAGTACTCAAATGTCAGAAACTTTGTTTCCAATAATATAAATTTCAATAATTTCATTTTTCATAAACATTGTAATCCATAATTATCACATGACATAATGTCATTTGCCATCCATGTACGTGTAATATAACGCTCGGTGGGTATAAATGTAGTACTGGTATAATCTGGAATACGTACTACTGCGTTAAGGCAGGTCCCCGTTAGGTACGACGACGAGCGAAGCGAGGAGTTTTGAGGAAGAACTGCGACCCTACAGCGCACGAGCCGAACGAGCACAGCGAGCGTACTATTCTAACCCGGCAAGCACGTGGTGGGCGTATGTCAAATAACTTTTCTAGTAAACGAAACATTCGGGCAAATGACGATTCTAGCATAATATGATATGACATTATGACTGTCGAGCAAACAATAGGCAACCGCTACCCGCATGCTGGTAGCAATACATTGACGAGTTGGTATTCACGTTATTGAGTCAGGAGCTTTTGCCACGACGCAATGCAACGTTACAAGCATGCGTGATGATAAATCCCAATGAAACTGAGCCTTTAGGTGGATCTTGCACGTTGCCGTGTCTGTACTGTTGCACGGTGCGCGTGCGGTGGTGATGTGGAGTGTGGAGGACCTTCATTTGCGGTTTTAGCGTAATATTTTTTTTTTAGTTTTGTCGCCTGAAGTAGAATATATCGGGTCAAGTGCGAGACGGATTCGCGCACCGAGGGTTCCGTACAAACTTAAAAGAATATCAAAAATTATATTGTGGAACAAACTTGACTTTGCCGTCGAAAAACTGTTGTCTGCATGCATGGACATAGGTCGCGATTACTTTACTTCCCATAGGGTACTTCCCATAATTCCCATAGCCCTAGAATCATGAAATTTGGCAAGAAGGTCTTACAGCACAAGTAAAAGAGTCCGTAAGATATAAATTTGTAGATATATCACAAAAAAAAAACCATTTGAAGCCTACAAGTTTGGACGGAACCTCCAGTGCGCGAGTCCGACACGCACTTGGCCGTGTTTATTTACAAAAATCTTATTTTTAGGGTTCCGTAGTCAATCTAGGAACCCTTATAGTTTCGCCAAGTCCGTCCGTCCGTCTCTCACTCTTACTACCGGAAAGCTGTAATTTGGAATGAATGTACATATTACTCACGTCAACAAAGTGGTCAAATAAAATGTTGAAAACTTTTTTTTGTTTTTTTTCTCGTCTACCCCATGGTGTGGGGTGTCGATCGATAGGTATTTCAAAAATAGTGCTGGTTTGTGACATCAAGAGATCCGGTTTTGAAATATTAAGCTTTAAACCGCTAATTTTTGTTAGTCCCCTACAGCCAAAACTACAAAATACTAAAATTCTGAGAAAAGCGCATATAGAGAATTTAAAAGGAAAACTATCACGACTAGACATCATTGGCTTGAGAGTTGAGATACATGCGATTAAAGTGTTTATAATAAGTATAACTACTAAAATCATCTACGACAGCACCAAATGGCTTTAAATACAAAATTACTTACTTATTACTTGTTGATATTTGTGTTTGTAGTAAGTACTTAACGGCTTCGGAACCCTACAGTGAGCATGGTTAGACACCTTCAGGTACCTTAGGTCCACTTTCCTAAATGGCCCACTTGCCTGAATGGTTCACTTTCCCATATGGTCCACTTGATTTTCCTGGATAGTCCACTTTCCTACATGGTCCACTTGCCTAAATGGTCCACTTTCCCGTATGGTCCACTTGCCTGAATGGTCCACTTTCCCATATGGTCCATTTGCTTGAATGGTCCACTTTCCCATATGGTCCACTTGATTTTCCTGGATAGTCCACTTTCCTACATGGTCCACTTGCCTACATGGTCCACTTTCCCGTATGGTCCACTTGCCTGAATGGTCCACTTTCCCATATGGTCCACTTGCTTGAATGGTCCACTTGATTTTCCTGGATAGTCCACTTTCCTACATGGTCCACTTGCCTAAATGGTCCACTTTCCCGTATGGCCCACTTGCCTGAATGGTCCACTTTCCCATATGGTCCACTTGCTTGAATGGTCCACTTGATTTTCCTGGATAGTCCACTTTCCTACATGGTCCACTTGCCTAAATGGTCCACTTTCCCGTATGGTCCACTTGCCTGAATGGTCCACTTTCCCATATGGTCCACTTGCTTGAATGGTCCACTTGATTTTCCTGGATAGTCCACTTTCCTACATGGTCCACTTGCCTAAATGGTCCACTTTCCCATATGGTCCACTTGCTTGAATGGTCCACTTGATTTTCCTGGATAGTCCACTTTCCTACATGGTCCACTTGCCTAAATGGTCCACTTTCCCGTATGGTCCACTTGCCTGAATGGTCCACTTTCCCATATGGTCCACTTGCTTGAATGGTCCACTTGATTTTCCTGGATAGTCCACTTTCCTACATGGTCCACTTGCCTAAATGGTCCACTTTCCCGTATGGTCCACTTGCCTGAATGGTCCACTTTCCCATATGGTCCACTTGCTTGAATGGTCCACTTGATTTTCCTGGATAGCCCACTTTTCTACATGGTCCACTTAATCTCAATGCCATTCATTCTGATCATTTCAGCCGAAAGACGTCCACTGCTGGACATAGGCCTCCCCCAATGTTTGCCACGAGGACCGGTCAATTTACTTGACATCTTATTTACAAAAAAAAATGCTCCTGGCCTGATTGAATAACAAACATCCTTCCATCCAAACTTACGCATTTATAATAGAATATGTCAACTGGGTTTATACATATTTTATACATTTTCACAAATATCTCAACAAGTATTGATTTTTTTTTAAATAAGTACCTAAAGTGCTTTCATCTCGCGAAAGCGGATGGGCCATACTTGTAGTTGTAAGTTGTAAGACGTATAGACACGCACACTACGGCGACTAGTTTAGTTAAGTAAAGGGGGTTGAAAATGTTCTGAATGGCTTCGAAAAAAGAATGGTGCGGCTGTGCCTTTGTTTATTTGTTTTTGCTCGACTTGGCGGGGGCAATGCCGTGCGTGTCCCCAGATAAAGTGGGCCTTTTAGGAAAGTAGACAGTTTGGGACAATAGACGGTATGAGAAAGTAGACAGTTTGGGAAAATAGACGGTATGAGAAAGTAGACAGATTGGGAAAATAGACAGAATGAGAAAGTAGACCGTTCAGGCAAGTGGACCATTTAGGAAAGTGGACCTAATAAGGTACCTGAAGGGGTTAGACATGCTCTTGCCCGGATTTACACTTACCTGTCTCTGTAAAGGTCTCGATTCACCATTAATCTCCTTCATTATTTTTGTTATGCTACGAGTACAGGACATATTTGTCATTAGGGTACCAGTTATCCCATCGTTTTAACTTGGTTTCACCCCAAATGATGTTTAACTCTATAAACGAAAACCAGATGGCGCTAGTTATGATGTACTCGATATATACACAGTTACACTTATAAATGTGGAATAACCGTGGGGTAGTTTATGCCATGCTTTGTCCTTATCTGTAATTGTGACATTGGCATGTGACAGAAAGTGACAAAGCATGGCTTAAACTACCCCATAGTTATTCCAAGTTTTTAAGTAAGGGGGTGGGAATTTGGGTGTTTTATTTACTATACTATACTTTGAAAAATTAGAGGTAAGAATTCAGTAGTCGTCCCAGTGGGATGTTTCCCTTTGCTAACACGACTATGCGAGGGAAATTGAACCTGAAAACTAATGATTAAACGACTATTAAAGTGTTTGAGTGGTTATTGATCGTTAAGATTATCCAAAACACGGCAAAATTAAGTTTTTATTGATCGAAGGCAAATTCAAAATTAAAATGTTATGATACTTGATACTATTTAGCATACGGTACCTAATGTTAGGCACCACGAATAATAAATCCTCTTCAAATCAAATATTGGCTTTATTCACTCAAATTCAATAATATGATAATTCTCAACTTCTTCGTTTTACCAACGCTTGCTTGAAGAAGATTCTCCGACTCCATTGCCGCCATTGGCGACCACAGATTACATGGATATGTGTAAAGAAAAGTGACGACGGCGTAAAAGTGAAACTATGGCGCTGCTGAGCTGCGTGATGTCATTATATTATTTTCCTACTCCTGTACTTTTATCTGTCATTTATATAGTCTTCTTCTTTCTTTGCCCCCGCGGCGACTTGAACAGCTACTACCGCGGGGATATGGCGTTTCCACGTGAAGTGATTTCGCCAGTGTCAAGTAAGTATATATAATTATAAATCAATATAGCAATAAAACACAATCCAATCTTCTCTAGGAAGATTGGGGGCAACGTTGTACGGTGAATTGTAGGTCAGAGGTCAAGATAGTTTTAACCTCTGCACCACTGCGAGTCCACTTGAAACGAGAAGAAAGATGCCAGATACACGAAATAAGTCCAAGTCTTCAATCACTGTGCGACACAAAGGCATAAAAAGTACAAATCACTATCAGAAAAGAACTTTGAACACCTAATTACCCAAAAATTTAAGTCTAAAACAAATCACACGTCCGCCATCTTTTAACGTTGCAAATGGCCCCCACGCTAATATTACATTTATATAGTCACGAACACTAATATAAGAATATAGATAATATGTCCGCAGAACATTCCGTAGAAAACTCTATCTAGTCTATTCCCCTTAACAGCACTTGTGCTTTTTTGAGCCAAAACGACATGCCTAGCTGCCAAAGCTTACACCTAGGTTAATTTGACCAATCAAAATACTTCACCAAATTAATCTACCAATCACAATACACATTGACTGTCAATCGGAACGTTAGGTTCTTTTACTAATTTAACTCTTTAAAAACATAGTATTAACCAACCAGAATGCAGCTATATTAAAATCGACCAATCAGGTAAAAGAACTCATTTCTCAAATCATTAGGTGTTTTTTAGTCCCTATTTCACAAGTTAAATCGATTGTGCAACTTTTTTTTAAAATATAAAACCTGGCAAGTGCACATCAATTTAAAAACAAAGTTAACCATAGACACATTTTGTAGTTTTCGAATGTTTCCCGCTCGTTTGTTGTTCTGTGCTTCGTTCGTTCGTATTCTAACCTAGGCATATTAATAAAATTTTGTTAATTTAATTTTGCATTTTATTTGAAACCTAGTCGTAGAAAAAGTATTGTATGCAACGGTGTATAACTAAGTCAAAAAATACTCGTGGCGTCTTGCTTTACGATGTTCGCCTGCGGCTCACATCGTAACCACACCACTCGTCTTTTTGGTATCAGCGTAATTCGTCCCATTCGATTTTCGTTCATTTCTTATGTCCGTCTCATTCTGTGTTCGTCACTCATTCTTTATTCGTCTCGATCGCTATATGTCCCTATCTTTTTAAGTACAATTATGTAACCTGTCTCTTTCTTAACAAGTCTTTTTCGTTTTTCGTCACGGTCTTCCTAGGACTATGTCTTTGTTTGTGTCTCTCTTTTTTGGTATCATTCGCACTTTATCTTTAGTCACTTTCGTTATTCGTCTCACTCTTTTTTTGTCTTAAATGGTAACTCGTTCCGTTCTTTTTTGGGCACGTTCGCTAATCGTCCCGTACTAGTAGGTCTTAGTTGCTATTCATATGTCCTCCGGATCGGAATTTATAAACAAATTGAAGTTTATATGTCTCGTACATATACAGAACAGAAAAAATGAGGGCCCTGAAGGGTCTGGGACTTAAGATACTTAAGATAGTTAATTTTTCTCAAGATAAACATTATTTCATATGAAAAAATAAGAATAACTGCATTCATAGATTTTGATATGCCGTCAATAATGGTCATGGTATTCTTTTACAATAAAATCATGGCCAACATCTTGAAACGCAAATTTTCTAATTCCACAGCCACAAAAACTAAGAAAACGAGTACGAGTTTTTACAAAAAAAAACATGACTGCCATTTCGGAATGCAAAACAGAAGTCATTTTCGAATTCCGCATGTCAAACGTTTAAGGTTAAATAAAATAAATAGAGTAAAAGTAATATTTGTATAAATAGAGTCATACCTCCTTAGCATTTCCAAGGAAATAACTGTCAGAATTCAAAGTGTTATTTTAAATGTATGAAATTACATGAAATTATGGTATCAGCTTAATTCGTCCCATTAGTTTTTCGTTAATTTCTTATGTCCGTCTCATTCTGTGTTCGTCACTCATTCTTTATTCGTCTCGATCGCTATATGTCCCTATCGTTTTAAGTACAATTATGTAACCTGTCTCTTTCTTAACAAGTCTTTTTCGTTTTTCGTCACGGTCTTCCTAGGACTCATTCTTTCTTATTCCCTTTCGATTTTTGTCTCATTCACTTATTCGTCTCATTTTTTGTCATAGATTCGTTATTAGTCACATTCGTGATTAGTCTCATTCATTTTCAGTCTAATTCTAAGTTCGTTACATTCGTTTTGCGTCTCGGTCACTATTTGAATATCTTTTTCCGTCAATCTTATTTTTTTTTTAATTATATCTTATTGACCGAGTGATCGTCATAATTTCATGTAATTTCATACATTTAAAATAACACTTTGAATTCTGACAGTTCATTTCCTTGGAAATGCTAAGGAGGTATGACTCTATTTATACAATCTGCGTACTTAATATTACTGGCCACTTAATGATAATTCCGCTCGAATTCAAGTTGTTAGAATTGGCATTTGTCAAGATGTTTAGAAACTTCAACGTAGTCTATTCTATGGAATAATTAATGATATTAAAATAATAAATATATCTTTCCATTATGGATGTGGACTTTCCATTATTAGAAAATTTGCGTTTCAAGATGTTGGCCATGATTTTATTGTAAAAGAATACCATGACCATTATTGACGGCATATCAAAATCTATGAATGCAGTTATTCTTATTTTTTCATATGAAATAATGTTTACCTTGAGAAAAATTAATTATCTTAAGTATCTTAAGTCCCAGACCCTTCAGGGCCTTCATTTTTTTCCGTTCTGTATATGTACGGGACATATAAACTTCAATTTGTTTATGAATTCCGATCTGGAGGACATATGAATAGCAACTAAGACCTACTAGTACGGGACGATTAGCGAACGTGCCCAAAAAAGAACGGAACGAGTAACCATTAAAGACAAAAAAAGAGTGAGACGAATAACGAAAGTGACTAAAGATAAAGTGCGAATGATACCAAAAAAGAGAGACACAAACAAAGACATAGTCCTAGGAAGACCGTGACGAAAAACGAAAAAGACTTGTTAAGAAAGAGACAGGTTACATAATTGTACTTAAAACGATAGGGACATATAGCGATCGAGACGAATAAAGAATGAGTGACGAACACAGAATGAGACGGACATAAGAAATGAACGAAAAACGAATGGGACGAATTACGCTGATACCGAAATTATGACGATCACTCGGTCAATAAGATATAATTTAAAAAAAAATGACGGAAAAAGATAGTCAAATAGTGACCGAACGCAAAACGAATGTAACGAACTTAGAATTAGACTGAAAATGAATGAGACTAATCACGAATGTGACTAATAACGAATCCATGAAAAAAAATGAGACGAATAAGTGAATGAGACAAAAATCGAAAGGGAATAAGAAAGAATGAGTCCTAGGAAGACCGTGACGAAAAACGAAAAAGACTTGTTAAGAAAGAGACAGGTTACATAATTGTACTTAAAACGATAGCGATCGAGACGAATAAAGAATGAGTGACGAACACAGAATGAGACACACATAAGAAATTAACGAAAAACGAATGGGACGAATTACGCTGATACCGTCTTTTTTTAAACTCTCTTATACAACTGTTGCATAAACTACTATTTCAGCCAGCGTTGGTCAGGATAAAGGTCGTTAAGTGAATTAATTTATATTATTAAAAACTAAACGAAGACCGTATGTAATATTATATTACACAACACAATAATTAATACCGTTTATAAATAATTTTAACACTAAGTACTTAGAAAGGATATTACCTATATCCGTAAGGAATTGAGAACTCAAATATTATAGGCATACTTATAGCTATTCTGGTATTTTCAGTAATAAGTCTAGCATTTGCTTGCAGAAAGTATCATGTTTGCTGACGATACAACATCAAAGGCATCTTGCGTTTAAGGTAACTCGATCAAGAGGGAAAAAGATACGGTAGGTACCTACCACTCATACTATCCATCCATTAAATCCATTTGTGGCGGTAAAAAGGTGCTTGATCCAGCGACGTTGTCGCCGCCCTCTGAACGTAGGCATTTCATAGAAAACCAAGCAAGCGCCGTAAGCGGCATTGCCACCACAAGAGGAATAGTAGGTATACCATCAATCTCCAATTAATGTCTGCCCGAAACAAGGTGCTATTAAATAATTTCAATAAAACAACAACGTACAAAACTTACATTTATTACGAACTTAACACAATCAGTCTCACAGTTAGCTATAAAGAAACGAAAAATTACTTGGTGGTGTTATCACCGTTGGCGTGATCCTGGATCTCTTTGCGGACCGGGCCCGTCTGAGCCACGGGCACGTGACGCTCCCCCTTGACCTCCGGAGGCACCGACCTTGGGGCCACCACAGTCAGAACTCCATCAGACGACAAACGAGATTCCACAGTTTCAGGCACACAGCCTTCAGGGAGAGCGTAGCGTCGTTTAAATTGGCGAGTTATAAACCCGTGTTGATCTTTTTTCTCCTCATGCTTCCCCTCCACAACAACGTACCCATCAGCAGTCTTCACAGAAATCTCCTCGGGCGCGAAATGCTGCACATCTAGGTTGACTTGGAACTTATCTTTGTCGGATTTTATGCTTGAGCCAAGGTCGCGCGCGGCCGCCGCGAGCTGACGCCATGGACGATAGTATTCACGATTCATGAGCGGTCCAACCGTAGCACTTAGAACATCTTCAGGGGTTAAGGCAAGGCCGAAATGCTGGTCCAGCAAACGACGCGGACGCTCCATTTCATAGTCGAACAAGAACGGCAGTAGAGACATTATTTTTCTTTTCGGAAGATGTTTCTTCTTGAAATAAATCGCGCTTACTAGACGAACGTGGCAGAGAAATGAGCGTTGACTGCAGTTGTTTTCTTTCGAATGGAATGCGTGCGTTATTTGAATTTGAATGATGGTCAAACGGCGCGCGCATGTTTTTAAAAGCAGTGGCGCCCTCTGGAAAAGTGTAGAAATTTCGCGAGTACAGGGGCGCTTACAGAGTGGGTCGCTTCCAGCTTGCGATCGAGATAAAAATTGTTTTTTATTACAATGTTTCGTGGTGCGTTGGATTGGATAACTTAATCTGTGAATACGCACATTGAGAATCAAACCGTCACTAAACAAAAAAATACTTTATTTGAAATCCAACTTCATTTTGATGCCAATATTGTCATTATTCGAACCTTTATATATTTTGTTTAGTGACGGTTTGATTCTCAATGTGCGATATATACTATTAGTTTTAGTTATGTAGTTATAGATATATTAACAGTTAATGCTAACTTTATTATTATTAAAAACAATTCGCAGGCGAACTCGTCGATGAATTATTGACCACCACGGGCTTAAGCCAAATCCAAATTAAATCAAATCTTCTGTACAAAACAGGTATTTCTAATATTTAAAATTCAGCATGAAGCCTGCTAGGACAAACTAATCTGTCAATGCAGTCTACCCGCCCGTGCTATTAAAATGGAAAATGAACATAATGATTTTAGTAACATTTTGGTGCGCATTTTGCCACTTTGATTATAGGTAGGTGAGCATTTCTAAAACTTTTAAGAATTTACGAGATTATCATTTATTTTCTCTGAAATTTGGCTATTGTTGAATGATGACAGCATTAACAGAAATTGAGCAGGTATTTCATAATTTAAAACAGTTTCTGTATTACAAGCTAGTCATATAAAAACATTGATCATTAATTTAAATTACTGAACGTCGTCGTGAGGTTTGTATCAATGATGTGTGAAAGTTCAAAAAAGTAAGTAGGTAAGTGAAAATCGTATCAAAGTACAGTGATCCAACTATAAATAGTACCTATTTGCCTACATTTTACTAAATTTGTGCAAAACTGCTTCATGTAATTACTTTACAGTGTTGTGCTATTTTAGTTTACGAGCAACCCATAGTTTGAAAGCAGCTGTCTTAGTTGGAGAATATTACTGAACCGTAAAACCTTCACCATTTTTTTCGCGATCCTTCTGCAAAGTTATACGCCATCTAGCGACGAGTAGATGTACTACATAACTAACTACTTAACTTATACTTTTGTAAACTATACTAAGTCTAGATGGCGCTGTTGTTAATGAATACTGACATCTGTTGACAGATTACTAATATACCATAACTATTGCCATACGCGAAAATAATGAAAGCATTTTTAAAAAAATTACAGGAAAAAATTAAGTGATCATTTTAAATTATTGCATTATTAATGCACCCATTTACAAAATAATTTATTATTGTAGTAAACAATGTTAAGTTACCTTCAATACTTCAATAGCAACACTGACTAGCGCGCTGCGCCGCGGCTGACTTGTCGAGCAACTTTTGCCGTTCGTTTTGCACTTTGCAGTAAATGTTTGTGGTTACGCCGCGATTGGCGTGCGTATTTGCATAATCGCTATTAAATATAATATTCAAGTTCTGTGCTGAGATTTAAATTGTAATTCCGTTTTTATATTTATACGTATTTAGTGTGTAAGTGAAACAAGTGCGATATTACTTCGTTTTGCCCAGTTTTGCACCTTGAAACATTACGGGACAGTGGTTGATGTTGTGATCCTGTTTTTTGTGATATTACATTTGTGACAATGGCAGATAATTCCAAATTAACCGAAGAGGAACGGGCTGAGATCCAGGAGCAGTTCTCTCAGGTATAATTTTTGCATATTCACGCATAGCGACCTACCAGGCCGCACCACCAACTTTTCGATCTATAAATTCTATTTATTTTTATGCACATATTCTTATTATTTTTTTCTGTTAAGGCGCAATATTTACGGTGTTGCAACTATTTAAGTGATTGCCTTATATGGAACTCGAACGTAAAACGTAAAGCCGTGTGTGGTCCAGTCTACCTTGAAGAAATACTTAACCTAGCTTGTTTGGATGGCAAAACATACCCAACTTTTTTAAAATGCTATTCTAATGGTCGTACGAAAGTTTTAACTAATTTTCATGGTACCTTTTAATAATCGGTAAAATATTATAATAACGTGCAGTTGTTTATCTTATCTGTTTTATTGGATAAAGATATGAGATACTCTTGACCCATTCATTGTAGAATGATATTTATTTTACATAAACGTAACGTTAAAAATCTAAGTAAAATTGATAGCTATTACAACTCGCAGGTTATGCCAGGTTTTTTATATTCGTTGTTTTCATTTTAAACATAAAGTTGAAGATATTTATTCCGATCTTTGTTTAGGTAATAAAGAAGCATGAAATAATACATAAAAATCGGTAATTACCTTAATGACTCTAATGACTATGGGGTCAAAGTTGAACTTTACTTTGACAACATAAAGCTCCTAATAACTCTGCCGGGTTTTTTTATATCTACTTACAATAAATAACCTGTTTATCTCTTTATTCTATTAACCCCTGCATAAAGTGACATAAGGTCTTGTCATGCCAATCAGACTCAAGTTTATAGCAAAAGGGTTACAAGGTTATGACAATTCAAAAAAATTTAGTCTAAGCTTGTGATTAGTCATTTACATTATGCTGAAGAAAAAAGTTCCAGATTCTTTAAAGATCATGTTAAGTAGCATCTGCCCATTTCTACATTAGTAATTTTGCCATACCCCAGAAGTAAACATGTTTTTTGGGATGAAATGTAGCCTACACTCTAGTAAAGATAGATAGTAAGCTATCTCCATTCCAAATTTCATCCAAATCTATCCAGACCATTTTAACATTTCAGTGTGCTGCCTAAAATTATATTTAACCCTTTGACGCATAGCATATCAAAGTGCAACGCTGTCTTTAAAGTACATTTCCAAATTTGAATTTTGACAAAGCTACGAGTCTTACTGCGTAAATTATAAGTGTGAAATTTACGTAAAATGTATGTTTGAAAATTAACTTTAAAGACGTTGCATTGCTTTTCTTATTTTTTTAATAAATTTTGGTTCAAATCATCAGAAGGATCCATTTAAAAATATAAAACATACGTGAAGCCATATATGGCTTTCTATGCGATAAGGGGTTAAAACAATTACAAACAGTTCTGGATCCGTCACTAGTCATACAAACTCATACCCTTGGCTTAGTGCAAATGGGTAAATGTCTCTAATACACACATCAACTTTCTGTTTATTTAGTGGGCTTAATTTTATGGATAACTTTATTTTTTCTTAATTTTGTCCACATTTGTGTCTGCTCATAAAGCAGAATTTTCCTGAAACTGAGGTCAAGCTATCTCTATATTAAATGTCATAAAAAATGGTTTACGGGTTGAACCATAATATACTTATAAAGTCTGCTTACCATAATTCAAATTACAATGAAAAAATGTTCTAATTTAAAAAATTGCCATAAATTTTCCATGAATAACTCAAGCTATTTCAAGGTCATCGCTTCGAAGTTAATTCAACACATTTAGCGGTACAAGTGCCTTATTGACATGGCTGACATCATCATCTATGTTTACCATTCTTACTCGTAACCTCTGTATCAATCAATATGATTAAATAATAAAACAGTAGAAGCAGCAAGCGATTCACAGCTTACCGTATAGGATATAGAAGTTAAAGTAGAGTATGTGGTAACTGTTAATGAGATTTAATGATAACTTATGTATGATCTGGGTTAAGGTGTTTACAGTTGTGAAATGACTTACCTATCTACTGCCCCGTTTAGCCTAATAGGAGCATCTCACTTAAAACTCCTGTAGCAATCACAACCTCAATAATAACAGGAGAGGATTGAATCTAGTTTGGCAACCTAATGTGAGATAATATTTATTGGAATAGCACGGCGTTATAGATATGGTTAAAACTGATCATTATTACCATAGCTTCGTAAATAGGTACACACACAGAGTGCGGAGGCGGCGCGTTCCTCAGCTAAAATGAATTCCAAAAGCGTCTCGGACGCATTTTTGTCGAGCAGAACGTGCCGCCTCATATTTTTCCTTTTTTTTTGACTGGATTTACAATTTATTGTCAGTAAACTGTTTAATAAAGAGTTGATTAACTGCCTTTACCGAACTAGCGACCCGCCCTCGCTTCGCTTCGGTTTATGTGAGTTTTCAGTGACATCTGTACAAAAACCAGAATGTGTGGTAAACGGATGGTGAAAACCGCATCAAAATCCTTTGCGTTGTTTAGGAGGAGATAACACATATACAGACAGACAGACAGATGCGAAAAGCGACTTTATTCTTTAGGTTATTTATTATGATATAATTATAAATAGATATCTATGAAGATTTTGGTAAGAATAGTGCCACTTCATGTCTTCCTGTGGATGTCCTAACAGGCGACTAAGGGACTAAGGGCTTGTAGTGCTGTTAGGCGATGGACTTGCAACCTGTCACTAATACACTAGTAAACTTCTTGGCTTTATTGTGCAAAATGTGGTTACAGAATTTTAAACAAGTCTTGGTGTTTCTGTAACTCTGCCTATTTGTAGATTTGTAGTTTTGTAGTTTTACTGCAAAATCATTAGAACTTGTAAAATAATGTTCACCTGGATTCCTTCTCACAATGGGTCATGCATTGTTTTTAATATAATTTTAAGTGGAAACACGATCTTACTCATACATAGGTACCTAGTCCGGACATATGCGTCATGACTACCATTACCCAAGAGGTATTTACACTTGGCCACATGTTTTAGTATTCAAAAGGCGTTATATTGTCTCCTTGACATGTTTTAGCCATGAACATTATGTGCTATCAGCGTTACATGCATATTTTAGCACGAAATTGAAGCCAACGCTTCAGCTTTCTTTTATTTATGTAATAAAGAGACGTTTTGTGTTGTTTATACCTACCTATAAAAAATATATTTATTTGTACCTAACGTACTTTGAAATGTACCTATCTTGGTTGTTGGTCTCTTCATTCAAGTCATTTATCGATATTCCCTTTGCAACCAACAGTGTGCAACAGTGCAAGATCTTTTAGTGGTGGTAGGACCCTGTGCAGGGTCCTTCCGGATCGCTACCCCCCATCTTATCCATTAACCACCCGCCAAGCAGCATTAAGCAAGGGGTGAAATTACTAGCATAGAGGCACTCCATCTAAGTCGTCAGGGTTGGCAACGCATTTGAGGTCTTAGGATTAAAGTCGTGAGAATTCAAATGTCTATGGGTCTCAGATTCCACTTACCATCAGGTGAGTGCTTGTGTGCCTTCTCCTTTAACATAAAAAAATATCAATATTTTAGCTTATATAACTGTCTCTTTTTGGCACACTGTATCCCAATAAGACTGAACACCAGCTATCTGTATGTTGCCTTTTGTTTTATCGCTCCGTCTATGGCTTCTATGGTTTAACTCCTTTTTTTTGTCCCGGTGGAAATGCCTTTGCATTCCCACCCCAACGGGGCCAGGGCGGGTTATGTCCAGCTTGCACGGACTAAAACCCCGGGGCGTCCCACCTAGCGCTAGAGGCTAGCTAGCTAAGAGGAGGCTACGGGACCGCTATAGCACCAAAACGTAGCCCCCCAATAGCGAGTACCCTGTGGGCTCGCCTTAAGACGGGGAACTTTACTAGCTCCTTCGCCTACTCCGCTGGTAGCACCCTGGAACACAGCAGGGGCCTTCCAGCTCAGGACCTCTTACTGCAGGTGATAGACACCCCGATCTATCACCCGCAGGCCCCATGGTTTAACTCCTGCTTAACCTTTAAGTGTTATAAATAGATACTGTAAATGTACAGTCATCATCAAAGCAGTTAATGCATTAGTCTAAACAGGAAATAACACTCTAGTTAATTTTAACATTAACTATATGTTACTTGATGAAGTGCAGACGGTAGATGGAAGTAACGTAAACAAACTTGGCATATAGGTAGGCAGTTCTTATACTTGTGTAGTATGGCATGACTCACGGAGGTATTTTGAACTTAAAACGATCTTGATTATTGATTAATGTCTTTGATCTTTATAATCTTTATTTGACCATTCATGGTGTATTCAAGGCTTTTAGTGATATTTACTGATAACACTAAAAGCCTTATGGGTTTTATTAAGGCAAAATATTTATTGAGTTTGTTTAATAGGTGCGTGAAACTATCGAACTGATTTTGAAAATTCCTTCACTGGTATAAAACTACATTACATTAGCGATATAGTCAAATCAATAATATTATTTACGATATTAAAGCGAGAAGGGCGCATATAAAGTGGAATGAAAGCCTAGGTAAAAATTTATAATATTAATATACCAAAAACGAAACCTTTTATCCTGAAAAAAGGACGGTTCCTGAAGGCATGGCGATAAACCAGCTTTTATGCGGACAGAGTCGCGGTAAACAGCTAGTTTACCAGTAAAACTTTACGCATGTTCAGAACAATAGTGACATAATTCAGAAATTTTAAATTTTATTTTAGGTCTCTATAGTAATTATATGACGTGAAGTTCGAAAGCTGAAATTTTGGATTGGGTCACTATTGTTCTAGTACATGCGTTTTGTACCTGCTAGATAATTATGCTCTTGTTAACGATGCACCTAAGCGCAGTGCGATGCATCGGCCTTGGCCAAAGAATGTGGTCTCAAGTGAGCACGTGACGCACCTAGGTGCAAGAGTTAGGTAACCTAGGAGACAGTAGGCAGTTTGCTTGTGAACATGTGTAGGTATTATTTAAGATTATTACGTAAGGTGAGTTGGCAACGTTGCATTTTTTCCTGTTTTTATTTGTTATTAACTTTTGCGTACATACAAGCGAATATGGCTTCTATTCTACTGAGTTAAAACGATATCGTGTTTAACGTGTTTGAGCATCGTTATTAACTCGGCCGCCATTATTATCAATGACAGAGTTATCAAAACGTTGACAATACGGAAACGCGTCAAAGACGATATCGTTATACGTGAAGAATCCTAGCCCTGGGCCCGTAGCATGGTCGCCATTATCGATGTGGATAAACGTGCATAACACATCTGTCACTTTCTGACCAGTATATCAGTGCGAGAGTGACAGATGTGTTATCCACGTTTATTCACATCGATAAAGGCGATCATGCTACGGGGCCTGATGATGCTGGATATCCCGTACCAAACAAATAGGTGCAAAATACACCTTAGTAAGTAAGTCAGTAAGTTAAATTTTGCAACTTATTGACTTTGTTACTTCCGCAAAGCAGTATCACCGATGAAATTACTTTTACAAGGAGAGTTTTTTTCCACGAGTTAAGAATTGTAACATGTACACGGACCCAATACATTGTCCAATGAGACGTCGTGTCATCCCTTTAGACGACAAAAACACATCAAAAAGTATCTTAGTAATGCCACCAGTATTCTAAGCTCCCTCTACTCGCCGCACTGTTAAGAAACGGCCAAGAGAGTGGTGTGTTTGTTTGGGCAAGCTCAGGTCATGTTATGTTGGATGAGTTGAAATGGCAATGACCGAGGTACGCCTGCGTTGGGTCAAGTTCGAATGGGTCTTTTGTAAAGGGCTCCGTGGGTAATTGCGTTTTTTAAAGATAACGTAATAATATGCCACCTTTTCCCCCTTAATTTTATAAAAATAATCTTTTCGATACGGCAATTGGCATGTACTAATGTTGTAAAAACGATTAATATATTTAATTTAGGACTACTGAGAGATTATTAAAGTTATTCCGGATAACAATAATTAGTTACGGTTACGTCAAAAACGTCGTGGCCATGTTCATCCCAGAAAACTCCATAGTTCGGAACGAATTTTGATAATGGATGAAGATATGCGATGCTGGCATTTCCTGCCTCAGTGATTTTCTTTTTTTATCTGATACTAGCGACCCGCCCTCGCTTCGCTCCGGGTTAAAGTATTATACATATAAACCTTCCTCTTGAATCACTCTATCTATTAAAAAAAACGGCATCAAAATCCGTTGCGTAGTTTTAAAGATCTAAGCATACATAGGGACAGACAGCGGCTAGCGACTTTGTTTTATACTATGTAGTGATAATATGAGCGATTGTGCAAATGTGGTAAATCAATGATTTTTTTAGACATACACACTTACATAACATCACGCCTTCATTCCCAGAGTGGGGTAGGCAGAGCTACATAAATACCAACAACTCTAAAAAGACTCGTTTACAATACTGTAACCACATTGTGGACAATTAGGCCGAGAAGTTTACTAGTGTATTAGTGACAGGTTGCAAGCCCATCGGCTAACAGTACTACAAGCCCTTATTCCCTTGGTCGCCTGTTACGACATCCACGGGAAGACATGGAGTAATGCCATTCTAACCGCTGGGTTAGAAGGGGTTTTTTTTTTAGAATTCTTCGTAATTCTGTGGCTCTGTCTACCCCACTCTGGGAATGAAGGCGTGATGTTATGTATGGATGTATAAAATTATGTGCATTTCATTTGTTTTTGGCGGAAGCTTCCTTACCATTGTAATGAAGATTACCATTGTGCATTGTGCCAAAATTAACGGATGTGCGATTTCTTTTAGACCGAAGGAAAGTTTTATAGACGGCTTTTTTCTTGCCGGCTGTTTTTTTTATTGCTATCATCAGACTCATTAGCTGCTTATCGTGTATTGATTAACGGGTCCAAGAGTCCACAGGATCCTGTTGACACCTCCTTAGACACCAATATTGTATTCGCTCTTAAGAGATTAGTACTGCAGTTAAAATATGACGACGAAGTACTAAAGTGTGTAAGTAGTTATATGAAGGTCGGTACCTCGAGCACGATTTTTAATTCTATTGAGTTTACGCTGAACATATCGTCATCGAGAAACTTTGTATGGTGATTGGAACAGGTCCATGTAATTTCGAACTCATACTAATGTTATAAATGCAAAAGTGTTCGTCTGTCTGTTACCTCTTCACGCTTAAACTGGTGAACCGATTTTGATGAAATTCGTTACGGAGATAGTTTGAGTCCCGGGGAAGGACATAGGATAGTTATTGTCACGGAAAGTTGTACAGTTTCCAAGGGAGCAGCGATGTACGACTTCTACGCGGGCCAAACCTAGTCTGTTTTAGGGGTCCGTGCTGCGGATATATTTTGGAATAGTAAAGTCTAATCGAAAGCACGACGTATGATTGTTTTTGCTTGGTTATGATATTCGTCCTCGAGCTACTGAACCCAAGACTAAAAAAAACCGGGCAAGATCATGTCGGACAATGCTCAGTGTAGGGTTCCGAAGCCGTTAAGTACTTACTACAGATATAAAAATACACTTTAATCGCCTGTATCTCAAGAACCAATGATGTCGACTTAGTCGTGATAGTTTTCCTTATAAATTCGTTATATGTGATTTCATTTCACATTTTTTTCTGTTTTTTAGTATTTGTAGTTTTGGCTGTAGGGTGGGGGGACACTTGACTCTAACAAAAATTAGCGCGTTAAAGCTTAATATTTCATAAACAGATCCCTTGATGATTGTCTTCATAAACCCACTATATATTTGAAAGACCTATCCAACGACACCCCACACTATAGGGTAGACGAGAAAAAAAATACAGCCCCACGTTACGTGTAGGGGAGGTACAGTTTTTTTTTTTAATATTTTATTATACCACTTTGTTGGCGTGACTAATATGTATATTCATGCCAAATTACAGCTTTCTAGTACTAAGAGTCTCTGCGCTAGGCTGCGAACGGACGGACATGGCGAAACTATAAGAGTTTCTAGTTTGACTACGGAGCCCTAAAAATTAAAAATACTTACACAATGAACTTCACTTGCCACGAAATGGTGTCTCATTTCGCACATATAGAGTTCTGGTCTGCAGCTAACATAGGAATTCCAGTACATACTGACTCGGCTGTTTTGCATTTTGTCATGGCAGTACGCACGAAGAAGGAAAATTGCTGACTTAATTACAATTTAGCTCAAGTTTATCACGTTAGGTATTTACTTCGTAATATGTGCGTGAGTGTAATTAATACTTTTATATATTACACTAGCTACCAGTCAGCGGCTTCGCGCCGCTGTAAATTTTTGACATTCCCGTTGGATTTTACAATTTTTTTTTTCATATGAATCTTCTCCTGTCGATAACGAACACAACAAAAAAAGAATTAGCGAAATCGGTCCAGCCGTGTGATGCCGTGACCAAGGGAAATAGGGATTCATTTTCATATATATAGATTTCCCGTGTGGTTGCCGGGTTGGAATAGTGCCACTCCATGTCTTCCCATGGATGTCGTAAGAGGCGACTAAGGGAATAAGGGCTTGTAGTACTGTTAGGCGATGGGCTTGCAACCTGTCACTAATACATCTTAGCCAGATTGTGCAAAATGTGGTTACAGAAATATCAACAAGTTTATAGTTGTTGGTATTCTGTAGCTCTGCCTACCCCAGTCTGGGAATGAAGGCGTGACGTTATGTATGTGTGTGTAGATTACTAGCGACCCGCCAGCGGCTTCGCCCGCTGCAATTTTTTTTCTTTACTATCTATTTTTTATTTTTTCTAAAAAATATAAAAAAGTATCTTATGTTACTTCTAGTACCTCCCAGAATATGTGTACAAATTTTCATGATGATTCTTCACGTAGTTTTTGCGTGAAAGCGTAACGAACATCCACGCTTTCACATTTATAATATTAGTAAGGATAAATGTGTGTTTTTGACATCAAATATGCGTAAAGGATTTATTTGATTAAGTATAATTATTAGGGAATTAAGGCTTGTAGTAATGTTGTCTGTTAGGCAAAGTGCTTGCAGCCTGTCTCTACTACTTGCACTGGTAAATTTAGCCTGTTTGTGCAAAATGTGGTTACAGAATTATCAACAAGTCTTTTGAGTTGTTGGTATTTCTGTAGCTCTGCCTACCCCACTCTGGGGATAAAGGCGTGATGTTATGTATGTATGTATGTACAAATACCATTTTTGTAATAAACTCAGAACTTAATAGACGAGTAGAAGGGACAAGATGCGAAGTTGCGAATTTAGTGCATCGTGCGTAGTAACTAGGCGGCTTTCAAAAAAAGTTTACATTGATATGGACAAAAAATAGAAACGTTAACTTTTCCATTTCGTCACGAAAATAAACGTATCTAAATGACTAATTTTCGTGATGAAATGGAAAAGTTAGTTTCTTAATGTTTGTCCTTAACGATGTGCACTTTTTGAAAACCGCCCATTTAGTAACCATCGGGCTAAGATTTGACGGTTTCCGTATTGTCAACGTTTTGATAACTCTTATTTACTAGATAGTAATGGCGGCTGAGTTCACAATAGCACAACACGTCAAAGGCTTGGTTGAAGAGGCCCAGCTTATAAGTTACCTTTCGTAAATTCCATGGGCCCGCGTCATTTGTCAACTTTCACCGCTGCGGTCGGAATGAATCATTTACTGCAACTAAATATCAATCGAAAGGCTTGCAGTGAATCAACGGTTGCTGTATTTTCTACTTCATTTATTATTTTATTAATTGCTTAGGAAACATTCCTAATAAATATCAATAAAATATCACAGGACAATGTCACACACATCACAAATTGGCCTAGTCCCAAACTAAGCTCTAGGCTTGTACTATGAGTAGACAACGACTCAGAAATAATAATCGTGTTCGTCACACAAATATCTGCCCTTACGGGATTTGAACCCAGGACCTCTAGCTTCGAAGGTAGGGTCACTACCAACTAGGCTAGCGTGTCGTCAAAATGCATTCACTGCTACTGACGCAGTTGGTGCGTCATATTTGAACAAATGACGACCAAAAACCCATGGATAAGTAAATTGTCATTCTAAATTAAGAAATCGTTTCTGCAATAACCTAAATTAAATAATTCTCACAGTTATAGGTACTCGTAATAATAATACTACAATTACTTTTAGACACCTTTCGTAAAGTATCAAAACCTTCTAGTTTTATACAGTAAATGGGACAACGCTTTAGCAGTCACATATCTCTGTCCCCTTCACCATCTGTGAATGGTCAGGTTTTGATATGGGATACGGTCCTCTATTGAATGGGATCAAGAGAATATCTGAGATGAATTTGAATTAACGTTTCTTATGTATGTCACTAGTTTTGAGCCAAATTACCTCGTGAGAATTCGCCATTATAAGACGCTATTAACTATTCTCTAATAAACGTTATAATTCAGCGTTTTATTAAATTAATTTCATTCTTCAAATTTCTAGCGACCCGCCAGCGGCTTCTCCCACTGCAATTTTCTTTTCTTTCATGTCACTTAGGGGTATGAAAAATAGATGTTGGCCGATTCTCAGACCTACCCGATATTCACACAAAATTTTATAAGAATCGGTCGTTCCGAGGAGTATGGGAACGAACATTGTGACACGAGAATTTATATTAGATAATTCAGTACAATCTAGAAACAATTAAATTACACGATTCTAACTACCGATATTAAACTTTCACGGTTTGATCGCGTATGATACGTTCTAATATCGAAACCTTATCTCGATATATCGCAGCCATCTCGATAGCGACACCAATTAATATCCAAACGATTCGCGTGTAACGGGCCTTTATGTCTGACTAATTAGTGAAATTCTCAATTGATTTATGGTCGAATTGTATTTGATTATATTCGTAAAACTGGTTATGTCCCGAACAAATTTAACTAAATGTTTTACTCGAATTGCTACTGGAAAACAATTATTTCGTTTGTTGAGAGTTGCAAATGTTGCAATGCATTGCGTAACTATCTTTGTGTTTGATTGTATAATGAAACATCCACGCGTGGGGTTCAAATGAGGGGCAGTCAAGGGGTAGAAAAATCGATAACACTAAAGCTTTGTAACGGGTTACCAAAATCGATTATTAAAATGGACTTTAGGTTGACTGTCGTTTGAGAATGTAGACAATATTTTGCACTGCTTAATTGTATTTTTTACCCCCGACGAAAGATATCAGCTCTAAAAGAGTTGCTATTTAATACCTAGTTATGTTATAACTTATCGATTGTTTACTCTTTATTAAACAATCCTAAGTTGTTTGATCTTAGTTTAACTTAAAAATCGTCATCAAATTTTCAATTCTTGTTTCGACTTGTAACAATTATTTAAGTTAACTACTTACTGATCAAACAACAGGTCCTAAGACTGATAAAGACGAGGTCGACAGAATATAATGAAATAAAGAAATTTTTGTTCGGCGGTCACCCATCCTATTTTGGTCTACTCTTGTGGTTGCTTAACATTGCAAGATAATTCTGAAACTATCTTAAGTATTCTTCGGGCCTAGTAGATACGTAAGCTGCTAGACGATGGCGTCTAGCTCTTTTATCATACATTTTGAAACTTTTAGAAACCGTTACCTATCGTTGAATGCAACTTGTCTAAAACCCATCTAGAACCGCTTCACCTTATACATAGCTGTCATATACCCTCGGTGTGCGAGTGTACAGTTATCTTAGTTTGGGATTGGATCAATGTGTGCTCAGTCTAACTAAAATTAAACCAAAAAGATTATCCTAATAACACAACCTTTTTAATCTTTTAAAACGGCTTTAAAACCGTCCAAAGTACCAGGGTATCATAGCTCCAAAGATACGCACACAAAGCAACGTCTTTGTCCAATATCTAACAACTGTAACGCCCGTAATCCTAATGTTCAAACATTTTTGACGCCGAAGTGTGTCACGCGGTAAGAGGAGTTCGGTCTTGTCCGCTTTGGTTAGGTCAACAGTCGCTGACTCACCGCGCATTAAGGTGAGAGCGAGGTGACGAGGGGCGTGCGGTGAAATATTTGTGGCAAAGGTTTGTTTTGATACCATGGGATGTTGATGGAGAATGCAAACGTGTTTTTAAAACTATGATAGATGTAGAAACGGGGTAGAAAATTGGGGATGCAACGGTGGAATTCTACATATCTGTAATTATTACGATTTCTAACGATGCTATGTTAGTTTAAAGAATCGCAAGAATGATTATGTTATGACTACGAAATATTCTTAATAGAATTTATACTTACTGTTTGCCGATGAAATTGTTAGTCGGTTCTAAAGATGTACTTACCGATATTTACCACAAATATGTTCTCGATTCCTTGAATATTTTATTTTCTAACGATGTTTAAGACGCTATTTATTTGGTGATTTAGGAGTGTTCTATGCCAATAAAGTCCAATAAGAAGTAATAAAAAAAGCATTGTAGGGCGATCGAACCAGTAATGGACAAGGTCCAATGAAGGACACTTGACTCTTATTTTACAGACAATAGAGGTTCTTCATTTGTTTTGCAACAATCAATTTATAACCTTATGATCTTTGAATTAAGAGTAAAGTGTCCATTATTGGTACCTGTCACCTTAAAGTGTCCAACACTGGTGCGATTACCCTAGTTAAGTTTTTAAATCTATAGTCGAAGTTATAGTGTGATCAAACCAGTAATGGACAAGGTCCAATGATGGACGCTTGACTCTTATTTTACAGACAATAGAGGTTATTCATTGGTTTTGCAACAATCAATTTATAACCTTATGATCTTTGAATTAAGAGTAAAGTGTCCGTTATTCGTGCCTGACAGGCACTTATAGCTTAAAGTGTCCAACACTGGTGCGATCACCCTAAATATGTTTACACTTTTCACTTTGTCACCTTCATCCACTGAGATAATTTCATATAATTTATAAGACTTCGACTGTACAATGTTATCAGTTATCACATAGTGTTAGTCATAAGTGTAAATTGACAAGAACGTAACAACGTTAAGAATCGTACCGCATCGTAAACAACGATTATGCCTAATCGTAATCGTGAAGAAACCCAACCACAGTACCAGGAACACATAGCTGCTTAGGCTCCACCTCACAGCCCTAACGGTTGTTTTTTGTCACATTCTGTTCTGCTAAAGACCTATAACATACATTATCGCAGTCAGTACTAAGAACTCAAAGTCGAGACCATTTTATATGAACACGTGAAAGGCTGGCGCTTAACGCTTTTGCTGCCTTTCCTTTGCTAAGATCTTCTTGTAGTTTTATACGAAGAACGCATACACTAACACAGGGGTAACACAGGGAGGGTTTAGTGGTGGTAGGACTCTGTGCAAGGTCCGTCCGGATCGCTACCACCATCTTATTCACCCGCCAAGCAACAGTGTTCGCATTGTTGTGTTCCGCTGTGGGGATAAGACAACCGGTGAAATTATTAGCATAGAGGCATTCCATCCTAGTCCTCAGGGTTGGCAACGCATTTGAGCTCTAAGGATCATTATCTTGAGAATTCAAATGTGTATGGGTCTCATATTCCACTTACCATCAGGTGGCCTGAGCGCTCGTGTGCCTTCTCCTTAACATAAAAAAAGGGTTCCCAAACTTATTGCTATGACTTCATCCCCCCCCCCTCTTTCTCCCATCGGACGTCTAGACGCCGGGCCGCTTTCATCCGCGTGTAGTGGAATTACCAATCCCAGCGTCTGTATTCCCGAAATCATGTTACCTTGGTGTTTTCATGGCATGAGTTAATAGGCTTTTTCGTCACTTCTGGTGAGACTGAGATCAAACGCTGAGCCATTTTTAAAACATACATACATAACGTCACGCTTTCATTCCCAGAGTGGAGTAGGCAGAGCTACAGAATTACCAACAACTGCAAATAAACTTGTTGACAATTCTGTAATTACATTTTGCACAATCAGGCTAAGATTTTTATCAGGGTATTAGTTTAGTGACAGGTTGCAAGCCCATCGCCTAACAAACAGTACTACTGTACAAGCCTTTATTCCCTTAGTCGCCTCTTACGACATCCACGGGAAAACATGGAGTGGCACTATTCTAACCCGGCAACAACACGGGGGCAAACAAAAAAAACCTTTGTGTTATCGAAAAATATCTGAACCCAACATATCGACGTATCAATGAGATGCGCGACGCCAGCAACCTATCAGATACTTTAAATTTAGCTATACATATCTACATTTTTACTCGATGACATTATTTCAATCCCACATTGATTTTAAGAATTTAAGTAGGTACGCGCTCCCCTTCGTATGCCGTCGCGCCAGTCGCAGGGCGCCCCCCAAAAATCCTGTGCCCTAACAAGGTGTTTTTATTTGATATATCCTTACTATATACCTTATAATTATCTATTTCGCTATTTATTATAAAGTAAGTACCCAGTGACACTACGCTAAAACCAATCTCACGACATCATAGACGACACGCTAGCCTAGTTGGTAGTGACCCTGCCTTCGAAGCTAGGGGTCCTGGGCTCAAATCCCGGTAAGGGCAGATATTTGTGTGATGAGCACGAGTATTTGATGAGTCTTGGATGTTTCCTATGTATTTAAGTATATATTTCTATATATAAGCAAGTTTATCGTTGTCTAGTACCCATAGTACAAGCCTAGAGCTTAGTTTGGGACTAGGTTAATTTGTGTGACATTGTCCTGTGATTTCAGCCTCTACAAGGGAAGAATCGTACTGTTTTTGATTCCGTAATTATTGACAGTCATAATTTTTATATGAAACCGTAAACTTAACAGAATTTCTTAAATATCTTATGTGTAGATAAGAGATAGGTAGGGTTAGGTTAGGTTAAGAGAACTGTTCACCGGCGTGCCACCATTGTGGAGGAGGTGCCGTGGACACTGTCCGACACACGCGCGAGACGTGCCCGGCCTGGGCGGTGCCTCGAGCGGCGCTGTCCACGGTAGTAGGCGGGGACCTGTCGCTGCCTGCCTTGGTGCAAGCCATGGTTGGCGGCGAGGAGGCATGGGAGGCGATGGCGACCTTCAGCGAAATAGTAATGACGCTGAAGGAAGCGGCGGAGCGGCAGCGTGGGGTTGAACCTGAAGCGCTGCCAATGCGCCGCAGGCGACTGGGTCGGCGGCGGTTGGCTTATGTCAGCCGCATGCCACCGTAACGGGGGCCTGCGGGTGATAGATCGGGGGGCTATCACCTGCAGTAAGAGGTCCTGAGCTGGAACGCCCCTGCTGTGTTCCAGGGTGCTATCAGCGGAGTAGGCGAGGGAGCTAATAAAGTTCCCCGCCTTCAGGCGAGCCCACAGGGCACTCGCTATTGGGGGGCTACGTTTTGGCGCTATAGCGGTCCCGTAGCCTCCTCTTAAAGCGCTAGGTGGAACGCCCCGGGGGTTTTAGTCCGTGCAAGCCGGACATAACCCGCCCTGGCCCCCGTCGGGGCGGGTATGCAAAGGCATTTCACCCGGGTCAAAAAAAAAAAAAAAAAAAAAAAAAAAAGGTTTAGAGAACTGTGAAGCAAAAAATCCATACAAAACGTTTTTTCCCCTTACACGTTTTCCGATTTTTACGATTTGAATATGTTATAGATATTATGAAAAACTATGTCTGTACGTTTTCCTTTCCAAGAAAATATTTATTGGAATGAAAATAAAATGAAAAAACAAAAGCTGAAACGTACAGACCTAGTTTTCCATAATATCTACAACATATTCAAAAATAGAGGAAATCGGATTAGATTTAGGGGGTAAGAAACGAGTATCGCCCGGAGCAAAATTTGTATGGATTACTTTTGACAGCTACGCGATATAGGCATCGCTTCACAATCCTCTTGATAAAAATCCTTAATAAGTTTCTTAAAATTAATTATGGTAGACAACAGACCCCCTTAGAAAACGCTTATTATTCGTCATCTCGAGAGAAATCGTTCAATAATCTACGGGCTAGTAAAGCTTGAACTAAATACCGTCGTTTGATAGTCATTTACGAGTACCGAGAAATTCTTACAAGCGCAGGCGCAGGCGTTAGAAACCGCGCCTTTGGTAAACAACTGTGACATTGGTTTGCGGAATGATATGTCAAGCGTTAAAATGGTTTAGCTACTAGAGTAGGTATTTGTAGTTCCTAGTCAATACTAGGAATACTAACTTCAATAAGTTAGTGGTGAAATTACCGAGTACAGGGTCCGTCCGGATTGCTAACCTTTAACCTCGTGAGACCCGATGTGCTATGGAGTACATAATTAAAGCAATTTAGTTTGAACTTTATTTCAGTAATCATAAAGTTCATCTTTATTTGTTTCAAAGTTAAAAATGGCCTTTGAGAGCAAAGGCAATTGAACTTTATTCCCTTTGGTGTTGGATTCAAATTCCCTCTCCTTGTCTGTTATGGTGGCCGTGCGTGTACAAAGCGGGATTACGGGTCTTTTAAAAAAATGAAAATAGTATCAAGTACCTAATGGATGTGCTAATAAAATTATTATATGACTCATAATCTTTACTGAGTGTTACGACGAGCCTTAATCTCAGTCTGATTGCGTTATAATTAATTGTGGTGTAAATAATTTGACCGGAATTCCGCGGTAAATACGTTAGTGGCAGACGGCGGGATTTACTGCCCATTAACACAGCTATATCCTTAAAACAAACAAAACACTGTTTCTGTTTCGTGGGATGGTCAACGCGGACGTCACGGTCAGAAGTTAGTGTTGAATAAGGGAACGGCAACACAATTAGACGAACACCAACTAAAAAAAATCGCCGGCTTAAGCACGTGTCGGTATGCCGTCATTGCGGAAACGGGGCGCGTGCGCCGCTCAACTTAGGCTCACAAATAGCTCATAGGGGCCACAAACGCTTGACATGTTCGCTACCGGCACCCGGTGGTTGTTGTTTTTCTGACCCATATGTGTGTCATTGGTTGTATGATCGAGTTGATATACCTATGTATTAAATGCCCTATTCACCGGTTTTCTTTGCCAACCCGGTTAGGTAGGGATTGTATTATAAACAACTAGCAACCCGCCTGTAACACCCGTACATGACTAAGAACGTATTATACATAAAAACCTTCCGTGAAAAAATATCTAACTGATCGTGAACACCGCGTTAAAAAATCGTGATTTAGGAGACTGGAGACAGACGCGGAATGCGACTTTGTTTTACTCTAAGTAGTGTGTTTAATGCTAATAAAGATACTGAACTATACAATTTAAAGCCTATTTAGCCATAGTCTGCCGAAATACCAAAGAAGGCCGCTAATTGCGATGTATTAGTCGAGCAGAATGAATTACTGCTTTTTAAGAAAATACAAAAATACCTCCTATTTTAGGGGAGTTATCCGAAAAAAAATTATTTAAATGTATAACTACGCCAAAATTCAGTTTGTAGTACACACGAAGACACTGTTAACTGAACACTCATAGACTTTAACACGATGTGATAAGGTTTATGTTCGATTGTAAATGTACAGTTAACAGTGTCACTGTACCAAGAGTCTCTGAGTTAAATCACATGGTGAAACTATAATGGTTCCTTTTTTACTACGGAGCCACCCCTACGGTCCCCATGTACCATTACACATTCGAATAGCTGAGTGTGTTAGAGGGTAATTGCACAAAAGACCCTAAAGGGATCGAAGTGTATCCGAAAGGGCCCATCTGTAAGACAAAGAGTACGGAGCCCTAGCAACTTAAACCCAATCCAACCCAATGCCTAAAAACACAATCTTCCCATTTTGCATACAACTTTTACACTGCATCACAAATCCAAATCGCAACGAAGTAAGGTCAGCAGCTAGCAACCAAACAATGCAAATGATGTTGCAACTGCATCGCTTCCACTGCATCTAGATTCAAACGCATTTGGCTTGCGCAATCGGCTAGCCTTTCCCCGTTTTACGAATTCGTACGTTCGATTTCAAGCGTGCGTGTTGAATTTCGATCAATCGATTTGCGTAACTCGGTTACACTTTTTTTTGGCGTCTGAAGAAATTGAGATTGTGGTGCGTTGCATGCTTTAGTGAACAAATTAATTGTTGTTTGTGTAAAATGTTCGAGTATAACGTTTTAATTTGCTGAATTCTACATTTTGTGAAGGTCTTATAATAGGTACATTCGATTATGTGGTCACGTGACATGCATATCTAAGAAATTTCACTGCTGGAAAGATGGAGATCCATGCATGGAGACGGCAAACTAGTACTCAGGCCACCTGCCCCTTTTTTCACAATCCTGACAATGATGGGTTATGGGTGACTTTACAGTGTACATGACGCAGCTTGTATGAAACCCAGTGATGTATCAGCGTGTTAACTTTGCAATGTATACTGAGCCTGTGGTAAGTAGGCTCTCATGTCCATTCGGCACAGTAGACATTTGCAATGTTAGCGTTACCAACCCTGAGGACTAAATTGGAATGCCTCCATGCAAGTGATTTCACTGGTTGCCTAAACCCCACAGAACAAAAAGAAGCAAACATTAGTTCATAAGACGTCCGCATGAAGAACAATTGATGGGTCATACACAGATTTAGATTAGCGTGTTTCCTGTGGACACGACGGAAGTTAACGTTGTTAAGGCCTAATTTTCTGGCTAAGCCCATTCCCGCGTAAATGGCGTCAGGACTGCTTTATAGGCCTGTAAAAACAAAACTTATATGCACACAAGCTTTTAACTATTGAGCACAGGAAAGACAACTTTTTGTTTTTAAGTGTATGATCCTGATACCGCTTCTAATAATATTAGTTTGGATCCCACGCAAACTCCCGCCTTAATTCCTCTGCAACAATGAAACTTATATTTCAATATCCAATGTGAAAATATCGTGCTGTTCGCGAACTTCTCGTTCCTATCAGCTAGCCACACGATAAGTTTCGCAATATTGCAAGGATAAATATTTATGGGCCAGACATAATGTCGCCGTATCTTGAAGACCTGATTTCAGTCTGGGATTTGCTACGGCTTCTGTATTTGACTTGTTACAAATAATCGGTTTAGATGCCCACGTATTTGTTCTGTTGTGCAATACTTGGTATGCTGTTGGAAGCAAAAAGGTTTTTACGCAATAAGAACTTCTTAGTTTTATTTTGACTTCTTTAGGAGGATTTAAATGTTTAGCTCCCTGTGGAGTTACGATATCGCGTTTGATGTGTTTCAGAATCGTTTATGTCACAGTCGCCATTATTGTAAATGACATAAGAGTTATCAAAACGTTGACAATACGGAAACACGTCAATAACGATATCGTTATTACCGTGTAGAATCCCTGGCCAGAATTACCAACAACTCTTTTTGTAGTTGTTGGTGTTTCTGTAGCTCTGCCTACCCCGCTCTGGGAATGAAGGCGTGATAGTATGTGTATGTTATAGCATAGTTTTGCTGCTAAACGTAATTGTATAGTTGCCGTATTATTTCACTGGGTCTTGTAACAGTGCATCAGGTCCCAAAACCGCTGTATCGTGGAAATAACGTGTTTGAAATAAACATGATCATTTACATAGTTAAATATACGATGGGATGATTCAACAATTAAATTCTATTAACGATATACATGTCCTGTCCTATTGAGGAAGCATCTGCAGCACGCAATCAATGGTGAGGTCCCTATACCTATGATTCAACGGACTAGATGAATTACGAGTTATTGTTCATGACTAATTAGCCTTTTGAACGGTACGGGCGACGGCAAATTTGCGTGCCCTAGACAGGCGTTAAGGGGCTTTCCACCGACGAAGCGAGGATTAGATTCGACTGATTTGTAATTGGTACAGCGATATTAGCTTGCGCATCTTTAGCTAATATGGTCTAGATTGACAAAGATTAGCGAGACTAGAATTAAAATGTATTACATGTTAAGGCCCCACGTGGTTCGCTAAAAAAAAGTGTACAAAAAAGAAACGACAGAGACCAGAATGAACTTAAACTGCCCTTTTCCAAATTAAAACTAGTAACATCCAGCTCACATCACATGTTAATTAAAATATATAATCACCTCCCGAATTCTATAAAAAGCATTGAAAAACCAACTCTATTCAACAAACAACTAAAACATTCTTAATAATTAAATCTTTCTACAGCTTAAGTGAATATTTCAATACTAGATATTTATAGTTAATTTGTACTCCGATAGCTCTAGATCGCCAGGAAATTACTAACCTATTGTTAACAAAGAGAATAATTGTTAAGCTGACCCTCTCATGTTGCTGTGCCCTTGCAGGGCGTCACATGTATACCTACTTACAATTCCATCAACCTATGTAATGTGATATGCAATAAATGATTTGATTTGATTTGGTTGCCGGGTTAGAATAGTGCCATTCCATGTCTTCCCGTGGATGACGTAAAAGGCGACTAAGGGAATAAGGGCTTGTAGTACTGTTAGGCGATGATGGGCTTGCAAACTGCCACTAATACACTAGTAAACTTCTTGGTCTGATTGTGCAAAATGTGGTTACAGAATTATAACCAAGTCTTGTTAGAGTTGTTGTCATTTCTGTAGCTCTGGCTACCCTAATCTGGGAATGAAGGCGTGATGTTATATTTATGTGTGTATGTTATCATATTAAACCGTGTTTCTGATACATAGTGTTTAATAACTTTACAACGGAGACAATTCGAAATAGCTCGTGATGGCATTTTTTGGTAAGAATTTAAAAAGATTTGTAATCTCAAAAAAAATATTATCTGTAGTGCCTTTATTAACTTAAAAACCTTCAAACACTCAAGTGAACGTACTGGCAATTCAATTGTCAAGCTCATTCTCCTCTCATTTAGACATTTATACACACTAAAGATATTTTTTTATGTATGATAGGCACGCATTTGACCTCGATCGTACCATGGAAAGTGATGATGAAGCCGAAGACGTTTTCACACCAAGCACAAGCTTAAGATTTTAACGCATTGCCCTAAATCAGAACCTATTTATGAATATTTATAGCAACTTGCAATTAATGTATGTATGTACTATGTAAGTTGGGGTCAAATCTTGCCAGGAAGATTTGAACCACTTCCCGGAGACCGATTGAGCTGAAATTTGGTATACCTGCATAACCACGAGGACAATACAATAATATGGCACCATCGAGTTAGTCTGATGATGGAGTCGGAAGGTGGCAACAGGATCTCGTAACATAACGTTAGACACACCGAGTTGGGACTCATTGGGTTGCTCTTGAGAAGCAGTACCTAAAAGACTGCAAAAAAAAGGAAATTTTTGCTAGAAACTTATTTTATTTGTATAACATTTATGGCAAGCTAGGTAAATTCAGGCGTCAATTATATACAATAAAACACCGCGTCAACGTACTTTTTTAAACAAATACTCTTGTACTTAGCTGTCGAAATTATAAAACTCACTTCATTGTAATAAGATCGTGTCGCTCAACGACGTTACATTACAAAAAATGTAGCAAGAAACATTTAAGCTTGGTACCCGGATATAAACAGTTAACTCCATTGTTCCCTTTAGGCGGTCACAATTGATCGATATTACCACAGATAATACATAAGGGCGTTAAGGTTGGCTTCCGTGGGTAGTGGCCACAGATGTATTAAGCACGCCTGTCGCAAATTCACAACCCCACACAAAGCACAAGTAATTGACAAGACAAGCACACACACACATCTAAAGCACACACACTTGTATACCGATGCTCCTATTGCACAATACACGCGAATCATATCCATGTCCTTTTGGGGAGAATCGTAATATTCTCTGTGATCAGCATGCGTGCTAACTATAGCGGCAGAGTATGCACATTGAGCTAACAACTGCGACGTGGCCGCCGGCGCCGGGCGGCTTGTCCTCTCTAGTATTCTATGCTCTGAGTTAGCGGCCGATGCGACGAACGCGCGAGGATGACGCACGCGACAATCGCGCGCGTCTCGCAACAGTAGTACGAGTAGATACTTCGAAAACATATGGCACCGCTTCCGTGGGTCGCGCCTCAGCCGCGCACGGCTCGCTCAGTCGTCGGACGCTAACCACGGAAGCGGTGCCGTGCGTTTTCATGACTACTGTCGCGAGACGCGCACGACTGTCGCGCGTATCAGCCGCGCGTGCCTGTCGCATCGGCTGCTAACCACGGAAGTCAACCTTTACCTATAGGTAGTATAATATCCTATATCCTTGATATCCCTTAGGGATTTTGTACTCAGTTAAGTGACATTAACATCAAGACTGGGGCACTATTCTAGAAGGCTGAAACGTAAAGGGCACTGTAGTTTAAGAGTCCATATATTGCGCTTTCTGCCGACGCAGTCAGCGCTTTTCTCAGCCTATGCATGAAAATGAAACATTTTCACCCTTTTCTTGACGATGTATCTTATAAGATACATGGGTGAATCAACTTTTAAAGTCCTCCTTTTCTACACGCTAATAAAAACTTACTAGAATATGTGAGATTGATAATGGTTTACACATGTTAAAATTAGATAATCAGATTTTCGGATTTCACTATTCATAATCATAAACCAATTCTATAATTTTGTAAAAACATGGCAGTGGAAAATGCACGTTTTTCATACAAAACCCGGGGACAACGTCGTCCCCTGCGTTACCTGATATATTTGTGTAAATCATAGAAGAATTTTTAAAATTGTCAGCTAGAAAGTAAGTTTAATTGTCTGATTTACTCAATATATTGACCACATCAAAAAAAAAATTGCATTCTACCAAATTAAGGTGACATAGTGGGACATGTCAAAAATTGGGGAGTACCTTAAAAGTTGATTCACCCACATACCATAACATTCACTTTTTAATATTTTTTTATGCTGTTTTAAATTCTGAAGAGGTTTGAACTCGGGTTTTTTTTTATTTTGCCAAGAAAAGGGTTAATAACTTATTTACGCAATTAGTATGAAATACATAAGATCACGCCTTTATTCCCAGAGTGGGGTAGGCAGAGCTACAGAAGTATCAACAAGTTCAACAACTCTAAAAAACCTTATTGGTAGGCCGAGAATAACTTTATTTTGTACTAGCGGCCCGCCAGCGGCTGCGCCCCGCTGTTTTGACTTTCCCGGTGGATTTTTCAATTATTTTCGCACCTTTCAAACCTTCCCTGGACTATGACAAACATTTTAAAACCAAAATCAGCCAAATCGGCCCAGCCGTTCTCGAGTTTTAGCGAGACAAACGAACAGCAATGGATTTTTAACGGCCTGTAATAAGTGATGTTATCTGGGCTTCTATTATACCGGTTCAAAACGATATTGCCTTTAAAGTGTTTTGGTATCTCTTACGTACTGTCATGAAAATAAGAGCTATCAAAACATTGACAATACGGAAACACGCCAAACCTAGTAGAAAAGAGGCCTTGACCACAAACCAGACCGAAAATGTTCATATTACCGAGCAGTTCTTATCTGCACCATGTTATGCGTAAACGGAAAGGGATGCAGCGAGATACCAATGAAATTATTAATAGTACACAGACTCATTGTATGTTAATATAGATAACATATGGTCAGATAGAGGGAGGATACGTTAGAAGATAACGAATCTAAACTTAATGCATCCACGTCACTTTCCTGTTAAATACATCGTTAACCGTGGCTAGGCCAGCAATTTTTACGACGAGCACACTAGTGAAGTATTTTCTCTCTGTGAGTACCACATTCCTTGATATCCATACAAAATTGACGCCACATCGAGCTCTCGGCAACTTATCGTGTACATAATTACCTTAAGCATAGGCAATATATCCTCCTGACCTTTAAAAACGGCTTCTAAACGCTGTTGGTCATGCAGCGTCAACTAGTTTGATCATTTCTATTGAAATATGTAAAAGATGTGCACTCAGTGAGACGAATAGGCTATTTTATCACATGATAAATAACTATTAATACTAAGTATTATAAAACTAACATACATACATAGCATCACGCCTACATTCCCAGTGTGAGGTAGGCAGAGCTACAGAAGTACCAACAACTCTAAAAAGACTTGTTGATAATTCTGTAACCACATTTTGCACATTCAGGCCAAAAAGTTTACTAGTGTATTAGTGACAGGTTGCAACCACCGCCTAACAGTACTACAAGCCCTTATTCCCTTAGTCGCCTCTTACGACATCCACGACAAGACCTGGAGTGGCTCTATTCTAATCCGGCAACGACACGGGGTAATATTTACTACATTAAGTATTGAAAAAACAAGCTTACGACGAAATGTTTGCGTATTTAATAAAAGATGAACTGTAAAACTTGTAAAGTTTAAAACTTTAGAAAGTAACTTAATCTTAATATATCTTACAGATTGGCCCCTTTTTTATATGTATACTTCTACCCCTGCATATTTTGTGCAATACACTCAGCTGTTCGATTGTGCAGGTTTCTTCACAATATTTTTCCTGATGGTAAGTGGGATCTAAGTTCCATAGGCATTTGCATTCTCAAGACTACAATTGCGTCGCCAGACTAAGATGGAATTCTCTCTATGCTAATCTTCACCGGCTGACTTACCCCCGCACCACAACCATGCGAACTACTCATTGGCGGTAGTTTAGATCGACCCTGCACAGGGTCCTACCACCACTTAACCAAACATACTGTCAAACAAACAACACAATACAATATAATTATAAGTATACAACACGTGGTCTTATCGAGCAATCTCTTCCAGATAACCTAAAGTTAACAAGTTAAGTTAAAAGTTAAATTGGATCTTGTAATTACATGGATGCTGCCCTACTCGGAACTGTAAAGAGCCCACATATTTTCACGTGATCTTCGCTGATCATGCCCATCCCAATGTCCATAATCATCCGCAACTCCGCAAGTCTTAATGAGGCGTGCGAGTGAGCGCGTCACGGACCGACAGAGACGAGAAAGTATTGTTTTGCATCGCTGTCAAATTATATGCGAGTTCGCTCCGATTTATGATCATAAATAGACGGCTAAATTAAGCCAAAATTTCAATAAAAAAAAAACCTGGTGCCAAAGAAACAAGTTACAGTAGCCTTTTGTATTGCTTTTAGTGGTGGTAGGACCCTGTGCAGGGTCCGTCCAGATCGCTACCACCATCTTATCCATTAACCACCCGCCAAGCAACAGTGTTCGCATTGTTGTGTTGCGGTGTGGGGATAAGACAACCGGTGAAATTACTAGCATAGAGGCATTCCATCTTAGTCCTCAGGGTTGGCAACGCATTTGAGGTCTTGGGATTATAGTTTTGAGAATTCAAATGTCTACGGGTCTCAGATTCCACTTACCATCAGGTGGCCTGAGTGCTCGTGTGCATTCTCCTTAACATAAAAAAAAAATATATTTACGTGACAGTAATGGGGCGGAAACAATACAGGGCCTCCATTCTAGTACGTTATAATGATATCGCGTTCAGCCCTGTAACATGACAAATTAAAGCAATATAGTATACCCTGTAGAACAGATGCCGAACCCTAGATTCTAAACGGTAAAAACCGAGCAAGAGCATGTCGGACCATGCTCAGTGTAGGGTTCCGAAGCCGTTAAGTACTTACTACAAACATAAAAATCAACAAGTGATAACTGATTTTCCATTTAAAGTCATTATTTGATGCCGTTTTAAATGATTTCGGTAGGTATAAACACTTTCATCGCCTGCTTTTCAAGAACCAATAATGTCTTCTTAGTCTTGATAGTTTTCCTTTAAAATTCGTTATATGCTCTTTCATTTATTTATTTTTTCAGATTTTTAGTATTTGTAGTTGTGTCTGTAGCGTGGGGGGGACACTTGACTCTAACAAAAATTAGCCCTTTAAAGCTTAATATTTCATAAACGGATTACTTAATCGAAAAATTTATTCCACAAACCCGTAATATTTTATATCAAACGACACCCGACATTGTAGGGTAGACGAGAAAAAAAAATACACCCCCACGTTACGTGTAGGGGAGATACCCTAAAAAAATCTATTTTTACATTTTATTGTATATACCACTTTGTTGGCGTAACTAATATGCATATTCATGCCAACTACAGCTTTCTCGTACTAAGAGTCTGCGCTAGGCTGCAGACGGACGGACATGGCGAAACTATAAGGGTTCCTAGTTTGACTACGGAACCTTAATAAAAAAGATATCGCCTTTGACGTGTTTCCGTATTACCAACATTTTGATAACTCTTATTCACCTGACGGTAATGGCGGCCCTAAAAAGTATATAAAGTCGGTTTCAATAGAAATGCCAAAAGATACAAACAATTTAGTACTGTTTGACACAACCTCAACTGCCCTCCTGAGCAAAAAAGCAGTATCTCAGATATAATGTCCAAAGCAGATTCAATCCTATACTGTTAGTAATAAGGTTACATTTGCTACAGAAGTTTTGTCTGAGATACTGCCTTTTATGTTAGCAGGGCAGAGTCAAATATTCAAAGTCAAATATTCGTGTATGAATCATTGCAAAGACTTTACTGGATCTTTAAAAGTACGTCACATACATAACATCACGCCAACATTCCCGGAGTGGGGTAGACAGAGAAACAGAATTACCAACAACTGTAAAAATACTAGTTTATAATTTTGTAACCACATTTTGCACAATCAGGCTAAGATGTTTACTAGTGTATTAGTGACAGGTTGCAAGGCCATCGCCTAACAGTACCACAAGCCATTCCCTTAGTCGCCTCTTACGACATCCACGGGAAGACATGGAGTGGCGCTATTCTAACCCGGCAACCACACGGGCACGTCAAAGTACGTCATTATCGAGTAATCATTTACCATTTCTATTGACTTGACTTTAAACACATACCTATATATTCATATTTCCAAATCCACTTACACTCACATGTGGGACTGTGACGTTACTTTAACAGTCTTTTTCTTTTTTTTTTTTTATGTTAAGGAGAAGGCACACGAGCACTCAGGCCACCTGATGGTAAGTGGAATCTGAGACCCATACACATTTGAATTCTCAAGACTATAATCCTAAGACCTCAAATGCGTTGCCAACCCTGAGGACTAAGATGGAATGCCTCTATGCTAGTAATTTCACCGGTTGTCTTATCCCCACGCCGGAACACAATAATGCGAACACTGTTGCTTGGCGGGTGGTTAATGGATAAGATGGTGGTAGCGATCCGGACGGACCCTGCACAGGGTCCTACCACCACTAAAAACTACTAAGTGCATTGTATTGTTGCACTGCGCGATGCAACTGACTTGTTATTCTGCAAACGTTCGTGATATCGTAATAAAGTAGTCCTACTTTGCATCTAGTGAATTATTCAAGACAATTTTAATTCATACTTACTATGTAGGGTCAAATGATCCGTTGTTTATTGAAATGCAACTAAATTAATAATGTGCTTTGCAATAGATTGATCAAAATTTATCGGTTAATATTCGCTTGCATATTAATAGTATAGGCCGTAAAGTTTTTTTTACTAATTAGTTTTAATTTCCTGTTAGACAGTCAAAAATTTATTTAAAAACCGCCCATTCTTAAAAATTGTGAATAATGACGTCATTTAATGAACAACTATTCAGGACAAGCTTGCACCTGTCATGCATGACATTTGGCAAAGAATTATAAATTATAATCGTACAAATGTTGTCAACTTCTGTTTAAATAGCATTTTATTTAACACACTTCAAAAAAAGAGGATCGATTAATTCGTAAGAATCTTTTTTATCAGAGATAAATGAAAGTATGGAAGGGTTTTAATTGTGTTTTACATAATCACTTACTAGTTCATGCAGCCATAATAAAAACGAGTAAAAGCGGACTTAAGTCCAAATAAAAAAAAGGTATTCTTGCTATGGACAGACTGGGTTAGAAATCCGGAGGGGCCTTCCCTTTAATGTTTTAGCAAAAAAAGTTTCGAGAAATGGTAAATGTCACAAACATATCATTTTTTTTTTTTTTTTTTTTTTTTTTTTTTTTATGTTAAGGAGAAGGCACACGAGCACTCAGGCCACCTGATGGTAAGTGGAATCTGAGACCCGTAGACATTTGAATTCTCAAAACTATAATCCCAAGACCTCAAATGCGTTGCCAACCCTGAGGACTAAGATGGAATGCCTCTATGCTAGTAATTTCACCGGTTGTCTTATCCCCACACCGGAACACAACAATGCGAACACTGTTGCTTGGCGGGTGGTTAATGGATAAGATGGTGGTAGCGATCCGGACGGACCCTGCACAGGGTCCTACCACCACGACATCACATCGATCATCATGTCATCGATCATTTGGCAAACTGCTTTTTTCATATGTTTGTGAAATAAGTCAGTTTGTGATACGGTTTTCGGTGAAATGACAGGTACATTTTCCAGTATGGCTACAGTTATTATTGGGTATTTCTCCACTATTTGGAATAATAAGTAATAATGGTTGTTCATACCAATATCAATTTGTGTGCAAGAGTCAATGTTATCAATTATTTGTATTCTTGTACTGTTGGGACAAAGTTTGAAATGCAAATAAAATTGCTTGCACATTAATTGAAATACTACTTTATTATAATGGGTTATGTATTCACCTTCTTAAGTCTTGTTAAATTCTAGCATATTATTAATATTATGTGATACTTATCAAATTCTGGGTTTGGGGCAGGCCAGGGTACTGTTTTTTTAGCTATTTAAAGGTTTATAATTAAATAGGCAGCATTATTCTTGGCATAATATAAGACAAGTTCAAAAATATGGCTATTAATTAACATGAAAAACTTTTAATTTCACACATATCTAAACTTATTATTCCGAAAAAAGCAACGGACAGCAAGTTTCGGACTAGTGGAGAAATGCCCTATTACCAAATATCAATCAAAACCTTAACAGACATCACGACTTAATTTCAACCCTTCCTCTCTTGAACTTCGAATCTCCATTCTAACAGCACATTGACCACGACCGTGCGAAGTTCCCACCTGCGTTTTGCCCCCACCCATTACCGCTATGTTCCCATGATCTGGTTCCCAAATGGGTATTGTCTGGTGATAATCATCGTGACCTGGCAGGTGGAGATGCCACACTGATTCAATGAGCTATATATCTAAGAGTTAGATTGAGAGGAAATGGCGGCTGTTTCTACAAACGCTGTTTGACCTTACAGGTTTTTGGACGATTCAGGGCTGATTTTTGAACAATTTGTCAGAAACAAATCCGCTTGTTACTTGATTATTTTAAGTAGATAAGGGATAAAAAGGTCGCAATAAATTGTCTATTTATTATTTGCCCAGAAACCAGCCCCCTATGTGACAATTCGGTATACATTGCTAAGTTAACACGCTGATACATCACTGGGTTTCATATGAATTGCGCCGTGTACACTGAAATGTCACCTGTCATTGTCTGGATGGTGAAATAGGGGGCAGCTCCTATTATATAAAGAGATGGATATAAAGACCGGACCTAAACTAAAAGCTATTTAAGATTTAGGTATTTAGGTGTCGCTGTCATAGTTTTACATCATTTCCGGCGGTTTACCCTTGTTGGACTAACACTCATTTCATAGAACGTATCACGCAGCGTTTTTTCTTCATATTAAATTAAGGTATTGACCAATATAACGCACATGGTGCTCTATAAAATACCTATATTCGGTTATTTCATTCATTATTTAAAACTAAATTATAACATAGATATTTTAATTGCTTTAGAATCACGCTCACGGTGAATAAACTAATTCTACTAAGTATGAGTAAGGATTCCTAATATTAACCTCACTTCCTACGGGAATCCCTTGCTTGTAAAAAATGAATGGTTATACAGGGTGTCCCTAACGAACTCGAACACGAGAGTGCATAAGCAGCCCGCAATTCTAACTTTGACCTAATTAAAATACAGTATTTTTTTTTATTTCCTTATTAATGTTTTGGCTCAAGTTTTTTTTTAATTTTCTGACGTCTAGTAACAAACCTTAATTTGGTTGGTCTTCATACGTCTTTTATTCCAGAAATGGAACTGATTCAGTTAATAAATATATTTTTTTACCCAAACGGTTTTGCTTGCAGACTGTAATTTTTCTCTGTACCTAGAGGTAAAGTTTGTGAGGATGTTGGGGGTAATCTCTGGATCCACTGAACTGATTTTGAAAATTCTTTTACTAATAGAAAGCCGCGTTATTTGTGAGTGTCAGTGGCTTTGTTTTATTTTTCTACGCGAAAAGAGTCGCGGGCAACAGCTTGTAACATATAAAGTTAGCGATGGTCTTTTTAAGTAATTTTCGCGTTAAGTATTCCAGCGCAGTGCCCTTTCTGACCCATGTTAATTTCAAAAATGTATACATATAAAATAAACATAATAATAATGGTGCATCATAGTCTCCAGTCGGTTATAGTTTTTACCTTTTTTAATAAAAACAATAATCACAATCTAGTAACTTCTATCAGCCCTCGTCAGTTTGTCGTTGCTATAACACCCTGTATATCCACCGTTATTTGCTATGGTTTCAGTATCATTACAGTTATTATAAGCTGTTTTATAATGGGCGTTATCTACTTTATGATTGTATATACAGTAGTAAATTCAACACGCTTTGATTTAGAATAATACTGACCCAATTCATTGGGCGCATTGTTATTGAAAACAAAGGAATATGCTGTCCATTTCAAAACGGAGTTGTGTAATATTATTTTGTCGATGGTTCAGTTATTCTGCATTAACCCTTCGTATGCCTAGTGCCGGATCCGGTTCAAAATTTAGTAGGTATATCTTTTTGTTTTTTTTTTCTATCCTTTTTATGGTTTAAATCGAAATCTGATGAGACTAGAACTTCCGTTTTTCTTTTTTGTCTGGCAAACGAAGGACTCATAACAATATGTTTTTTTATGCCGTTGCAGAACATATTAATAATAATTACACTAAGCGTCGCCTCCAGAAAAAAACGCACTTTTTAATCCACCCTTTATTTGGAAACATTAAATAAAAAACATGCTTCATTTTGTTTTGCTTCAAAAAAAAAGTACTTATTGGAATATACCTATGTTTAAATCAAAACTGCTTCTTTCAAACTAGCTGTTCCCCGCGACTCCGTCCGCGTCAATCATCCCAATGTTTTCAGGGTACCAATTTTCATCTAAATCGGTTCAGCGGTTTATCCGTGAAAGTGAAACAAACAGACAGAGTTACTTTCACATTTATAATATTGGTATAGATTAGAGATAAACGATTTGAAACGTCAGAATCATTGTGTTATCGTAACAATGTGCCTTTTAACAAGATCACAAAACCAATTACCTATAGGTACCTATATTCGAACTCGGCGGTAATCCATAACGGATCTGATTGAGTTTTGGCCACTCCATCATCAGGTCAATGGTCCCCTAATCGCATAAGCATCGAGGTCTTTGACTCCGTACCGTACTAAGCCAGCTAAATCACAATGCGCTTGCGCTTGTTCGTGTGTGTTTTGTGAACTGTTCTCGTGGGCACAAGAAAGTATTATCTTTGGCATTTAAAATTAAATTATGAGGATGTGCGGGCGGCGTCTTGTCCATACAAAAGTGTTCGTGCTCCTCTCTGAATAATCCGCTCAAAAAGTTCCTTTTGGCGACTAAGGTCTATAAATAAAAACGAATAGGTATACAAATGACTAGAAAGAAAATTGGAGAGAAGGGTTTATTGACTAAGTATAAAAATGCCGACATCTTAATAGGTAATTATTTGAAATTAGGTAGTGGCGACGGAGCTCCGCTTGCGCGGAGCTCCTTTTTCTGGGTGGTTTGGCCCTCCGGGCCTGCTGCAAAACTGACATAACCTAAACCTACCTACGTATTTAAATGTCGGCATTTTTATGCTTAGCCAATAAATACTTCTCTCCAATTTTCTTTCTAGTCATTAATACCTAGTAATTTTTACTTACAGACCTTAGTCGCCAAAAGGAAAAAGTGGTACTTTTCGTAGCTGTTTAGCGTGCGCAAAGTTCGTTTTTACGATTGCGATCCAAACCATGCATCCAACCAAATAGTTTGCATGATCAACAACTATTTTTTTTTTATTAAGTTCATTTTAGCATTGAATTTATACAAATAGGTAATATTATTTAAAAGATTTACATTGCTTTACCCTTCATATGCGGGAGGTGAAAAATACCAAGTCCTAGTCTCTTCGGATAACGATATAGTCCAAAAAATAAGCTTGAAATAATTACAAAATATGTCCAAATTTTGTGAAAAGATCTGCTCTTAAGCATATGAGAGGTTAAGAACTGGACTAATGAAAGAATTTTATAACATTAAAAAATCCCCAAACAGTTTTTATAAAGATGACTGAATAAGTATTAAGGTGGATTCACGTTACACTTTGCCGAAGCCGGGTCCGGCCCAGCACGGCGTAAGGTTGCTATGTGACATTAAATTGCTTCGCAAAATGGTTTCTTTTCATTTGGCTGAATGGTCACAACCTTTGCCATTTTATAAAGTCTGTGTCAATTAAAAGTAAAATGGTCTCTTGTAATAGATGTATTTATTGGTTTATTTTTGTTTGGATATATGTGTGGAACTGTCATTTTCACTCGTCCCGAGTCTTGTAGCTTGCAGCTCGTGCCAAGACACCTCGGGACTAGTATAAAATGACATACTTTCAGCACTTGAATCAAAATGTATTCCATAGAATCAATATAGGATGTTTTCGTTGTTTCATAGTAGCATCACCAGTAATACCGCCGTTTTAAAACATCGAACCAGTTTAACCAATCGAAATAATTAAAACATGAGGAAGCCAAAGTCCTCATTTTGTTATTTTTGAATGTATTATCAAAATTGGTCAAGTCAATTCAACATGGTAAAGCCACATGCTTCTGACGTGTTATAGTTTTGTAGTAAGAGAAAAGAAAGAATAGACAGATCTCTATCGGGTGTTGTGCCTGGGGACCGAAGTCCATTTGGATGAAGTTGGAAGTGGTATATAAGTCAACCCACTGAAGAAACTTCGTTAGCGCGATGTAGCGCACTGTCAGATTTAGTTGCGCTGTCGAGTTGGTTGTTACAAGTTGTCGCTAGGTGTCGCTAGGTCGCCACGGTATTGTTTTCAATTCAGCCTAACGTTGACAACAATATGACATAAGCTAAAGGCATGTAAGAGGTCCTAGGAGCGGGGTTCGGAAAACTCGCATCACCCACAAACAATGATGTCTGCCTCAGTCTTCGTGACCACGGTCGTTGCAATATGATCGAAACGTCGACGTATAATGATTATTGTACCGGTAAATAGAGATTCGCAGGGTGAATAGAAATACAATGTAAAATAGGGTAACTCATCACTTCATCGAATGTATAATTTCATCGAATTTAATTTCATCGAACGCTATTTTCTGCTGAAACCATAACGTTTTCAGGTTATATTAAACATTAATTACATAAGTTAGATTAGGTTAGATGTTTAAGATACCCTAAAAACATTATGGTTTCAGCAGAAAATAGCGTTCGATGAAATGATACATTCGATGAAAGGTGTTTCGATGAAATGATAGACACCCGTAAAATAGTTAAGTCCTAAAATAAGTCCCCTGAGTGGTTGCCGGGTTAGAATAGTGCCACTCCATATCTTCCCGTGGATTTCGTAAGAGACGACTAAAAAGGGCTTGTAGTTCTGTTAGGCGATGGGCTTGCAACCTGTCACTAATACACTGGTAAACATCTTAGCTATAACTACAAATAAGTATCTAGCTTAATTTTGTGTTAATTTTAGCATATCATTTTAAACGGAAATACATAATTTTTAGGCTATTATGATAACTGGATGACGTAAATTCTATTTTATCAATAGTTTACCGCACGTTCGTAATACCTGAGCAGAAAATCTAAAGTCTTATCTCTGATAAGATTACGTTCGAAACATGTTTTACATGCCACTGTCTGAAATAATAATATTAGTTTTTTAGTTTTAGTTTTATAGAGATGTACCTATATTATATTATTAGTAATTTCTATTTAGCTATAAGACCGCCTGTCTTACCTAATAACGTATGCTTTGTATTTTCTGTCAGTTGTTTCTGTTACCATAAATTACAGTGACCGTTCTCGTTAGCGAGTCGAATGCTCTGTCCCTCACAGTATTGTAATAGAGTGAGAGACAGAGCATTTGACTTACTAACGAGTTCGGTTACTGTGACTCGTGGTAAGGTTACTGAGCTGTAATTATATGTGGTATTCAATAAAGAGTAGGTATTTGTACTAAACAAAAATGAAAGATGAACTATTATTTTTGGGAATTTGAATCTTAAATACTATTCGTTGTAGGTACTCAAGACATTTTATAGACAATTAAATTATTTATCTTTCAAACTTCAAAGAAAAATACACTAAGTACCACTTCTTATAGGTTGACATGGTGCAACTTGTTTTTTAACTCTAAAAGTGATAGTGATATTCATTTATTTACGTTAAACGTCCATATTTGGGCCACAGATATTTATATGTACACAAAACTTCAACTTGGTTGTGACAGACGGACAGACAGACACTATTAATCCCTATGATGGTTCCGTTATTTCCATTCGGATGTACAGAACCCTAAAAACTGCATGCAAATCGGTCCATCCGATTAAGAACTAAGATGCCAAATATAGACACACAGTCACACGTTAAACTTTAGGGGTATAAAACTAAATTAAAGGTCAAGGTCAAACAACAAAAAGAACGTACATTCCGAAAATGTAATTTAATTGATTGGAGCATTTAAAATGCTACTCAATTACGCAACGACCAGCCTTTTATCAGCTCAAGGGAGATTATTATGACATAGCTATTAAGTTCATTTTACGGCGAGCGTAAAGGACAGCTCTATAACTGCCATAGCTCTTGTCTTTTACGCTCAATACAATAATAATTCCCCAGTAGCCCGCATATGGCTCCACATTATATAGACAAGAGCAATGAAATCGGGCCACTTAGTACAGAATTTCCATAGAAAGTGGCCCATTTTTAGGGTTCCGTAGTCAAACGCAGTCCGTCCGCAGCCTAGCTCAGAGACTCTTTGTACTAGAAAGCTGTAATTTTGCATGAATATACATATTAGTCACGCCAACAAAGTGGTAAAATAAAATATAAAATAACTTTAGTGTACCTCCCCTAGACATAACGTGGGGGTGTATTTCTTTTATTCGTTTACCCCTTAGTGTGGGATGTCGTTGGATAGGTCTTTCAAAAATATTACGGGTTTGTTGAAACAATTTTTTGATTAAGGGATCCGCTTATGAAATATTAAGCTTTAAAGCGCCAATTTGTTAGTCAAGTGTCCCCCCACCCTACAGCCAAAACTACAAATACTAAAAATCTGAAAAAATCTTGAAAGCGCATATAACAAATTTTAAAGGAAAACTATACCGACTAAGTAGACATCATTGATTCTTGAGATACATTATAGTGTTTATATGAAAATTTGTTGTTACTTGTTTATTATTTATGTTTGTAGTACTTAGCGGCTTCGGAACCCTACACTGAGCATGGTCCGACATGCTCTTGCCCGGTTTTTTAATGCTCCTGATTGTATATCGCAGTCGAAAGCACAACCGAATTGCAAGAGCCCTTGACACCAATCCGTTTAAAGTTGTTCGGAAGTGAGAAATCGCGCCAAATATGGAGATACGAGTCTACTGCTTACCCGTATGGAATGGAGTTGATGCCGCGTCTGACATTTTTGACAACGAACAGGGTCTGAGTTTTTGCTCCGGTGTTCATATTATCGTGTAGTATTCGAGTCATGAGCACACAGACTTGAAAAAATACTACGTTTTGAATAATTAACAGCCATTGTCCAGAGTCAAGGCTCTAGAGCGTCGGTGGCCTGGAGTCACTCGTGGTCGTAAGGTGCCACGTGTATAGGGTATGCCAGTGTGTATAGGGTAATTGCACAAAGGATTCTAAAGTGAAGTGACCCTATCTGGAAGATAAATAAATAAATAAATATCACGGGACAATGTCACACAAATTGACTTAGTCCCAAACTAAGCTCTAGGCTTGTACTATGGGTACTAGACAACGATAAACGTACTTACGAGTATATAGAGAAATAAATACTTAAATACATAGAAAACATCCATGACTCAGATACAAATACTCGTGCTCCATCACACAAATATCTGCCCTTCCCGGGATTTGAACCCGGGACCACCGGCTTCAGAGGCAGTGTCACTCCCAACTAGGCCAACTTGTCGTCAGATAACAGATTACTGCTACTGTCCACATGAAGAAACCTTTCCTAAGGATCTCCAGTCTGGTTGATAATGGGCCTACTTCGAGGGTATCTAGATTTTTATTTCGTATTAATACACTTATGACACATGTGTAAGCTTATCTCTCTGACCTTATTTTTCTGGTTAAACAAGAACTTAAACTCCCGAAGCACTAAATCGGTGTGGTGATTTATGAACTACTAGCGTAAAAGTCTAACGTAACCTCACTATAGGAAATGATTTTGGGCTGAGTTTTGTGTCCGTTTGTAAAGAAGTAGTTTATCGCTATTCCCTCGGAAAAAATCAATTTTATCGGAATAAAAAGTTCCAGACTATCATCTATCTCGGTGCCAAATTGAATCCAGATCCGTTCAGCCGTTATGGAAACAAACATTCAATCTTTCGCATTTATAAGATTAGTAAGACAAAATAAGATACTAAGATAAAGCGATTTTTGTTACCGATCCCGTAGGTTTTATTTCAAAAATATCTCTACAAAAACATTCAACCGTCGATGCTTTTTCTTTTCTACGCCTCTATCATTAATTCCTACAACCTTAATCACCAATTCCCCGTATACTAAAACCATAAACTTGTTTACAATCTCGGTAACGTACAATTCAGCGGCGTTTCGTTCCGGGTTATGTAAACGGAGCTGAGTCATCCATGTTTCATGAGTCAGTCTGAGGGCGCTCCGGTTGATACTGGTGTCTATAATAATGACCTTTAAACTCGCTGCACACAAGATATGCTGCCACGCTCACACACGAATCAAAAGGGATGGCTTTAAGTGCTTCCGCGCGAAGTACGTGAGATGGAGATAGTTTGCGTGCGTCTTGGTTGTGTCATCAAATTCTAATTGCTGCTTAATTAGAAACCAAAACACTGATTAAAAAACTGGTTTACCAGAATATAGAAATTATAAGTATTCAACTATTTAAACAAAAATCACCGTTAAAGATTGTAGCGTTTCGAAGAATCAACAAAAACAAAAAGGTGTCTGAAACGTAATTATCATACCTGGGATAACTCGGGGCAAGTTCTAGGGATTTGATATCGATAAAAAAGAAGTCGATGTAATTAAATACTGTTTATGACACCATGAAAAAAGTAAACAGTCTTATAGAAGGTGGGGAAATTTCAATAACCAACATAAATGAGAAATTGGCTTTGAGCAATTATAAATATTTAAAGAATGCCCCGTTGACCACTGTGGTCGTTGATAGAACGTTTAGCAGTTTAAAGTGGATATTTTCATCTAGACGGCAATCATTCATACCATCGAATTTGGAAAAAAATATTGAATGTATATCATGAAAACTATTGTAAAATAAACATATAAATAGGGAGAGTTTCTTTTTTTATTTAAAAATGAGGAGAAAATAAGTAATATTCATTTATGTCGCATAACATTTAGATTTTAGCAGTAACATCGATACATTTTTTGTCGATAAAACATTTTGCTACATCACTTCCGTATAGATGCCCCGAGATATCCCAGGTGTGTTAATTATATCAAGGATTTTGTTTCTAATCGTGTTGTCACGTTTAACAGTCTCAAGGAAATATGATCAAGTTTAATATATCCAAAGAACAGACACAGGCGTTACGGTTAATGAGATCCAGATCGAGAAACAACCGACTTTATCATGATAGACTTTATGATATATTCTTAAAAGTTCTGGTTGATGAGCAGGTGTAAGGACTGAAATAGTGATAGATATAGTTTTATTTTTAGGAATACCTTTTTAAAGTATTATTGCTGAATTTCCATAAAAGGAAGCGGAATAGTATTTAAATGTTTTGTTCCTAAAACCTTCCTTAACCTAAAAACTGGACTATAATCTTAAGACTGCAATCCTAAGACCGCAACTGCTGTACTAACCCTGAGGTACAAGAATGAATGCCTCTATGCTAATAGCTTTACCGGTTGTCTTATCCCCACACCGGAACATACCACCGATGTTTTACTAACAATTTAGAAAAAAACTGAGTTACACTCGGTAGCAAAACCCATTTCATTCTTGAATAAAACATTACTCATAATGACAATTATGTCATATTAATTATTAAAAATATCCTCATTCATACTTGGAACGAAATTTGAATTAACATTTAAACAGAATTCCAGCAAACTTCAGTAAAGCATAACAACGTGATATTTCCATGAAGTTGACATTATAATATAATATATTAAATATCGATAAGATACCGTATAACTATCAAAAAAATATCTCTATAGATTGTTGACCAAGTTTTTGATTGATTCAGCCCGTTTAAGTATGGTTTGTGTTTAGTGGTGGTAGGACCCTGTGCAGGGTCCGTCCGGATCGCTACCACCATCTTATCCATTAACCTACCGGCAAGCAGCACTGTTCGCATTGTTGTGTTCAGGTGCGGGGATAAAACACTGCTAGAACTGAAGTATTCTTAAAGTATGTCTAGTATTTCAGATTTAATCATATTACCTACGAGTAGGTACAGCCGAGTACAAAGATATGTATATATTTTTGTACCAATAAATTAAATAAGGTGCAGTTTCTACTGCACGGAGTAATTAACCTGATATATTTATTTCTAGTCCCAGTGGTTATTTTATTAAATGGCATATTATATGTATACAAATCATAACAGACATATATAATACATAATATAGGTATGCACCCGCGCTATGGGTTTGTTATTAACAAATTTAATAATATTATTTATTTCTTTCTTTCATAAATATTTCCATTATAATTACATTCAACTGACACAATGTTGTGGATATTCCTAGGTGACGTCTGTGTTAGCTGACATAAGGATAATAATGATTATGTTATATGTACATATTAAACTTTCTCAAAACTAAGAACCTATTCTCTGCTAAGCGACCCATGTAAATCTAGGGCAATCCAGCTGTGGAAGTCTGCTAAAGGACAAAACACACAAAATTACGAACTAAAGGGTTAAGGTTAGCTGGAAGAGATCCCCCAAAGGGAGAAGTTTACCTTCGTACGGTCCTATTCTGTGAATAATGTAAATGATTTTTTGTATTTAGTACAATGAAGAATTTACATAAATCCTACTAATATTATACACGCGAAAGTTTGTTACTTTTTCAAGCAAAAACTACTGGACGGATTTAGGTGAAATTTGAAATGAAAACAGCTTATACCTTGGGTTTACACATAGGCTACCTTTCATATCGCTCGCGGTCGGTTTCAGTCGCGGGCGGAAGCTAGTACATACATAAAGGGTTCAAGAGCAAGCACTCCAAAGTGATTCTACAACCTAAAAGAATAAGACTTGCCCAGTTAGATCCACTCCACCCACCCCCTTCTATGAGAAATAGGTAGCACATTCTTAAATTACTATACTATTATTATAAGTTTAATTTAATTTAATTTTAAAACCAAATGGTCGGTCTCGTGTGGTTGCCGGGTTAGAATAGTGCCACTCCATGTCTTCTTGTGGATGTCGTAAGAGGCGACTAAGGGAATGAGGGCTTTTAGTACCTACTGTTAGGCTTGCAACCTGTCACTAATATACTAGTAAACTTCTTGGCTTGATTGTGCAAAATGTGGTTACAGAATTATAAACGAGTCTTTTTAGAGTTGTTGGTATTTCCTGTAGCTCTGCCTACCCCACTCTGGGAATAAAGGCGTGACATTATGATGTTATGGTCGGGAACTCGGGAATAATAAATCCTGTAGATAGTTAATAACAGATAAAATATATATATATATAGTTATAAAGTCTTGCTTTTGGGCTTCCGTTAACCTGGTGAAAGATGGCCGATTGAAAGATGTCCGGCTTTTACTTTTGATTTATTCTATTCACTTGACAGTGGCGAAATCACTGCGGATAATCGCGGTGGACCTCCATTAATAAAAAAAAGAAGAAGAATTGCTTAGATGGTGCTATAAAGATAAAACGTTACTTTATTAAATTAATGAAATATCGAAAAAATATCAAAATGCCGGTAGGTATTTTACGACTTTGATATCGGTATTTTAGTCCGATATTCAGGGTTTTCGATAGTATCGAATACCGGTATCCTTTCCCTATTGCGCAGTATCCTAACTGGCCACTGCAAACTGAACAGACATCAGATTCTAATGGGTAGGTATGAAACCAGTCGCGACATGCAGGTTTTATCAGAAGACAGAGAAGACAGCGATGCACATCCTCGGACCACTAACGCGCAACAGAAGTATCTACCTAGAGCGACATATCATGGACCCAAAAGAGATACTCCTCACTGCCCAAAGCAGAGAGAGGGCCAAAAGAACTCACCCTATTGGAAGATGCTCTTATTTTTGCAAATGGCCGCCAATGTCAAATCTGTTTTGAAATTTGTGGACTAGACAGATGCTGAATACAAGTGAACAAGCCGTGAATCGCTCCACGGCTTGTTCACTTGTATTCACTTGTACTCCCCAAGAACGCGGAATAATTGTGTCAATTTTTTCGTCTGTGGTGTTGGCGCAGCGCGAATTCCGTCGCGAATTCCCCAGCCGTCCGACACCGACTGCGCAAACACTGCGCCGTTTGGCCACCAACCTTGAAGGGTATGGGACCACACGAGACATTGACAAGAGTGGCCGGCCCTGGAGCGTCCGTTCTGCCGAGAACATCGCCGCCGTCGGAAAGATCGACCATACGTCGTGCCACGCAATTAGCCATCAGCCGGACGTCCCTAAGGCGAATTTTGGTCAAAGACCTGCGCATGTTCCCGTACAAAGTCCAGTCCGTGCATCAGCTGCTGCCTGCCGACCGCCAAACGCGCGTAACCTACGCCCAAGCCATCCTCAATCTCGATGAAGTAGTGGACGATTTTTCGACCAAAATCATAACGTGTATGACGCTCATTTCCACCTCAGCGCGTACGTGAACAAGCAAAACTATCGCTTCTGGGGCACCAAAAATCCACGAGTGATGCACGAGGAGCCATTACACCCGCTCAAAGTGACTGCATGGTGCGCGATGTTTTTCATTTAGAAAAAAAGAGAGCCAAACAACATCGGATGACTTCTTTTGGCCCACCCAGTATTAACAAAGTGCGGCTACAATACATCCCTAATGGTCGATTGGTCGAAGCGGCACAAGGCCCATCTCCACCCTTCAATTATAATAAGTCTCCAACCCTGCAAAACTCATGGCTTCTGCATATCTACTTATCAAGCTGCATAATTCCAAGGCCTTAATTTCCTTGTATCAGAGTCCCCTGGCCTTGCTCCGACATTCGGCGGTAAACAGAGCGCGTCCTCATTAACATTTCTTGTAATTATCAGGTTTGTGAATGGGTGAGTCATGTTTTAAAATGATAAAGATACAATTTATAGTCATAGTTTAGTACGAGCATGTAGTATGGTGAATAATATTTGTTTGTTTGATTTAATTAAATATAACGAGTACGTTTCCATACATACATGACGTCGTGTGTTTTTCCATTTGGTATAACACTATTAATGAACGATGGACCAGACTAACTCTTAATAGGGCAAATTGGAAACTTGAAACGTGGGCATTCGAATAAATGCTGCAGAAGAAGAAGAAGATAACACTAATGACACTTATCACTTTAGCTAGCGGTCCTGGGTTCAAAATTTCAAATATTTGTGTAATGAGCGCGACTATTTGTTCCTGAGTCTTGGATGTTTTCTATATATTTACAGTAGGTACCTATGTATTTCTCTATTTAAGTATGTTTATCGTTGTCTAGTACCCATAGTACAAGCCTAGAACTAAGTTTGGGACTAGGTCAATTTGTGTGAGATTGTCCCGTAATATTTATTATTTATTATTATTATTATTATACATACATAATATCACGCCTTCATTTCTAGAGTAGGGTAGGCAGAGCTACAGAAATACTAACAACTATAAAAAGACTTGTTTATAATTCTGAAACCACATTTTGCACATTCTGGACAAGATGTTATGTTGAAAAATACTATAATGTGAAAAATATAAAATTACTAGCTTTTGCGCGCAACTCCGTGCGCGCCGAAATCATTTATCGTCTTTCCTTAGGGAACTGTACAATTTTTCGAAATAAAAAGTAGCCAATGTCCCCTGATATTATTATTATTATACAACGTGTTACAAAAATACCCAAAATAAAAGCCGGTCAAGTGCGAGTCGGACTCGCGCACCGAGGGTTCCGTACAAACTTATAAGAATGTAAAATTGTATTGAGGGACAAATTTGACTTTGCCGTCGAAAAACTGTTGACTCGATAGTGCATGTCGACACATGTCGGGATTAGTTTACCAACTGCAAATAAGTTTGCAATCGAAACATATTTTTTTTTAGATGGAGCAAGAGCTGTAAGACCTTCCTTCTTGCCAAATTTCAGGATTCTAGGTCTATGGGAAGTACCCTACATATTTTCATTTCATTGAGTTCAGATGGGCGTGTCGAAATATACGTTTTTTGCGGCATAAACGGTCGTATCTTTTTTATATGTTAACTTAGAAGTTCGATTTTTCCACAGCTTCAAGGGGGTGTAGACCTTAGTATATAGTTTTCATTTCAACTGGATACCTAGACACGATCCGGAGATAAAGGGTCTTAACGGACGGGACGGACAACGAAGTGATCATATAAAGGTTCCGTTATTTTTCCATTCGAGATACGGAACCCTAAAAATGACCTCACCATGTCCTGAATACGATATCGCATCATTATTATATCATAATATGAGTAATCGTGTTATTTAAGTTACTATAAACACAATTGTGTTCGCCCGTGCGTATGTTTGTTGAATTGTGATACTCGTATCGAGTTGAAGTTCAATTATATTTCAAGAGAATGGCGTTTAAGTAAATTATTCCCTTTATTAATTGTTTACGTTACCATTGTCTTATTTTAAGAATATAAATAAAGCTTAGGTTAACGCAACATAAAATAAATAAAAAAATGTCAGCGGACAATCTCACACAAATTGACCTACTCCAAATTAAGCTCTACAGTCGAGGTTAAATAAGGTGCTAAAGTGTATACATATCTTTGCACTCTTCTGTACTATGGGTATTAGACAACGATATAAGAAAAAAAAACTCGCGCTTATGATACAAATATTTTTCTATACCGGGAATCGAACCGGGTCCGCTAGCTTCGTAGGCAGGGTCACTCCCAACTAGTAAGTCACCTAAAATTCGAAAGCGTCGTAAAATTATGTTTATCTTTGCCCTAGACAAGATGCTTTGCGAGAATCGCGACAGCGTTACAGCTATCGATAATGCATTGAACTAAGGTAAGCTTGTACAGCTTCATTCTACCATCGCACATCTCGTCCTCAGCAGGATGTTCATTCCCATTTCCTTGAGATAGGGTTCTCTAGAACGTTTCTGGTGTGTACCACTATGGAACCTTGTCATAATGACAGCGTTAATCATTAATTTTAGCTTTCTTTCATGTGGGTTGACGCTGACATTATGACAGGGTTCCATAGTGGCATAACAATTAAAGTCATGACTGTACCTACTATAAGATTTTTTTATGGACTTCTTCCTGAGATTTTCCCAAAGCGCTACAATATGGGGCTTTTTAAAAAGGGTGTCATTAAATTTCTTTGAGGTCGGGAGCGCATTGGTGACGCCGGCGTTGCGAATGTCCATAGGCGGCGGTGACCACTTCCCATTGGGCCTATCACGCTACAACGGGACAAGATTTTGACATAGGCTAGGGACTTTAAATCCGTCTATTCCATACTCCAACGTAAGAATAAACTGTTAAGGTTTACAAGCTTAAGTACCAATTCCACCATACGATGTTAAAGTACCACTTGACACACGATTAGAGCGTTAACACTTGTAAAAATGTATGAGCTAACAGTCGAACACTGAAAGAAAAAAGAAAAACGTTTATTTAGTGCCCATAATAATTACAAAACAAAGTGCATACTTATCTATTTTTATCTAAAGACACTAAACACAGTTCCTTTTAACTTGTCACGAAGAGAGGGCGCTGCAAGCTAAACTGACTCTGAGTTATCGTTTTGTTTTTTTAATTGTTTTTCGAGCAAAAACGAAGATGATTATTGGTGAAACTGTTGCACAATTACACTGACTCCATGTGATAGTGTTTTCAAGAAAACCCAGTGCGCGAAAATGATATTACAAGTGAATCAAAATATCTAAGTGCAACTTAACGGTCACCCAGTGCAAACTTTTTCGAAAACGGACCAAGAAGATAAGTACGCGGAAGAATAATCGTAACTTCATATATAGTTGTTTTCAGTAGTGACTCTGTGTGTATTGAATAGTTAATAATCATCTTAAGAAGTCTAAAATTTGTTTATACTATTAATGATTGACAACAACGCCATCTAGAGGAGAGCGGAGACGTCGACGGATCGAGACCGAGACAATAAAACGCCAATACGTAATTAGCGCGTGTGAAAGTGTTAGCTACAGTTTTGACGACTGCAGCGGTATAAACACAACTTAATGCACCTTATGCCCCGCCTTCTTATCAGTACAAACGCCGTAAAAATAGGCCTAGGATCTTTATGGAGATAAACAACTGCGCTAATTAATTAAATCCTTAAATTTGACATATGTTTCGAATGCTATTTATGAAAGCAGAAAAATAATCTTGGACTTGTAGTACACCAGGAATATAACAGGGTACTGCAGAAAGCAAAAATACCAAATTAACAACAATAACATTTGTTTTCTTTCGTTTCTTTATGTCGCACATTTATTTATAATGGAGTCGAAATTGGCCTGTGCGCGATGCAATAAGGATATACTAAGTAACCGATACCTCATATGCTCGCTCTGCAAAGATCCCTATGACTTGCAGTGTTCGAACAAAGAGAAATTGTTCTATCTAATGACACAGGAGCGTAAAGCTACGTGGGCCTGTACTAAATGCCATCAAAATAAAATGCTGGCAAAAGGCAAGACAAGCACACCAAATACATCAAAAGGAGGGGTCACTGGTAAAAAAAATACAAAAGGATTAGGAAAGAAGGCCGAGGATTCCTCATCACCTAATCCGCAACAACAACAACAACTTCATAGCTCGCCGCGGCCAATTCATGTTTCGCCAGACAATATCACTGTCCGCAAATATAACATACCAGTGCACAACTCTTTCGACTCGTTCTCTGATGAAGAGGGATTTGAGGGTTCTATCCTTCGGAATGATACACTAAATAGAAGCTGCCCTAACCTAAACAAAAATTATAAAGACGAAGTTGATTTGATGAAAAACAAAATAGGTAACTTGGAAGAAAAGCTTGTTGTTTGTGATAACTATAATACTAAGTTGCTTCTGGAAAATAAGGACCTCATGGATCAAATTAATGGTCTTACTCGTCAGATCCAGCAATTAAAAGTTATATGTAAGGAAAAGCCTACACTAAACAAACAGTCGAAGCGTTTGCATTTAGATAAATCTGAGTTTCTGCCCTCGTCGGAAAGGGGTAATTTTCGTGACTCCAAACGATTAATGGAAATTCATATTGAACCTGTACATACCAAGTCGGAAACTGAAACTATTTTATGCTCTAAAGAGGAAAAACAAGATAAAAAACAAGGGAAAAAAACCTGCATAGAAAATAATAAATTCATATATATACTTGGAGGGGACCAATGCAGAGGACTTGCTGCAGGATTGATCCGTTCAAGAGGAAAAACTCCATACGAACAATACAAAATTATCTCCGTCATAAAACCAGGAGCTCGCACCGAAGATATACTAAAGTCGACGGAAACGCAGAGCGCTACCGTGGATGACGTGATTATCATTAACGTAGGTGATTATGACTGTAATCCAACGAAACTTGTCACTGAGCTTAGTTTTTTCTTAAAAACCCATACTAAACCGTTCATAATTGTAACAGGTGTAAAGAATAGTATTTGTCTAAATGAAAGGAAACTAAATGACACTCTTAATATCTATTGTAAAAATTTCAATAATTGTACATTTCTACCCTTGGATGACTTAGACTATTTTGACTTAAGCTTCGTAAGTAAATTATGTATGAAAATCAATTTTAATATAGATTCGATGTACTATGAGGAAAAATACCTTAACCGCTTTAAAATAAAGTCAACAGTTTACAACTGTAATGACCCTAAAGCTGGGTTTTATAAAGATCCGTTAGATCTAATTTCGGTCAGGAATGTCAAAAGTTGTATGAAGTTACTAAAATTTGATCCGACATATTTACGAGCGGGCCTTTGTAAAGCCGGCCATAGGTCATTCAAGCAAACGCAAATTCCTAAAAAGGGAACAATACCATATTACTTTGAAAATTGTAAGCTACAGAAAACAACAAAGGACAGCCTAAAGGTTTTAAAAAAAGTTACTCAAAAATGCATCACGGAATATTTCCCAAGCACCTGTGTGCGCGAAAAAATTCGATCCCCCCTTGGTGAGTTTTTTCGTGGCGAGTGAAGAATCCTTTAGTGTATTTCATCAAAACATAGCCGGTTTACTTTATAAAAAGGATTTAATAGAACTAACTTTAAGTGAACTGCGAGGGAAAAATAAATGGTTTGATATATTATGCTTCACCGAAACATTTATAAAGGCTGGAAATGAAGGAAATATTCATATACCAGGGTATCGCTTGGTAGCATCGTACTCAAGGTCGCAACAAAAAAGAGGTGGTAGCTGCATTTTTTGCTCGGATGCACTTCAAGTGCGGGTTTTGCCATTCATAATTGATTACTCGGAGAATTATACGTTTGAATGTTGTGGCGTAGAAATAACATGGATGAAATGTATTATAATATGTATTTACAGGACGCCTGCGGCAAATGTTTATTATTTTCTACGAAAATTAGAATGCCTTATGGATAGGTTAAAACAAAAAATTAAATACAAAACCATTATTGCCGGTGATTTTAATTTGGATATCCTAAAAAACACAAAAAGCTCAATCGAGTTCACAAGAATTGCAACAGTAAATAACTTTATTTTGCACATTGCTTCTCCTACTCGTAGAAACTCATGTATTGATCAAATAATGTCTAACATCCCTAACTGCCAAAGTGAAATTCACAACCTTGGCTTGTCAGATCATGAGACTGCACAAAGTATCTCTTTTACTTGCATAAATAAACCTAAACCCACCTTGTTTTGGTACCATTATAAAAGAGACTACAGTCAAGAAAATGTTTCAAAATTCCTAAATTGCCTTAATGAGTTGTCATGGACCAGTGTATACCAAGAAAAAGACATGGAAACGGCGTTTAATTTTTTTTATGACGACTTTAAGTTATTTTATTATTTATGTTTCCCGATAAACAAGATTAAACATGTAGTTAGACCAAAAACTTCAAACTGGTTTACAAAAGGTATTAAAAAATCTGTAAAAACGAAAAGGTGCTTACGTTTTAAATATTATAAAAACTCAAAATGCAAAACAATTAATAAAACTCAATATCAATCGTACTCTAAACTCCTTAAAAAATGTATAAACCAGGCTCAAAAAATAGCGAACTGTAAATACCTAGCCCAGGCAAAAAATAAATGCAAAGCTACATGGGATGTGATTAAAAATCTACATAAAACAAATCCTATTAACACAAATATCGATAAAATAATTACTATTAATAAAAATTTAAATAACCCTAATGAAATTGCTAATGCCTTTAATCAGTATTACACAGATATCAATAACACAAGTAATGGTAACAATTTTCTGCCTGATACATCGCTAGTAAAATCTAACATTGCTAGTCTGTTTTTGGTCCCTACAGATAAATATGAAATAGTTAGAATAATAAACTCACTAAAATCGACTAAATCAACTGGACATGATGACATTCAAACTCAAATACTAAAACTTTGTAAAACGCAAATTTCAGGCGTTTTAAGTTATCTCATAAATCTTTCGTTTGCAAATGGTAGTTTTCCAGAACCTTTAAAGATAACATTAGTGAAACCTGTTTATAAAAAAGGTAATAAAAATCTTCTTGAAAACTATAGACCGATCTCTCTAATACCGGTTCTTTCAAAAATCTTTGAAAAGGCGATGTGTGAGCGCATTACAAATTTTCTTGACAAGTTTAAACTCATTAAACCAGAACAGCACGGATTTCTGAAAGGGAAATCTACCTCCTTAGCCGCCTTTTCCTTAATTAATGATGTCCTGAAATGGTTGGATAAGAGCACACCAGTCACAGCAGTATTTTTTGACATGACCAGGGCCTTTGACTTTGTGTCTCACGATATACTTCTGGCCAAATGTGAACTTTATGGTTTGAGAGGTTTAGTAAGTGATTGGCTTAGAGGGTATTTAAGTAAACGAATACAATTTGTAGAAATAACAAAAATTGATTCGGGAAATAAAATTACTAAACATAAATCTGCATCCAAAGTAAATGGTTTAGGAGTGCCACAAGGAAGTATTCTTGGCCCGTTACTGTTTTTGGTCTACATCAATGACCTCCCTGACGTAACAAAATTTAACTGTGTATTATTTGCAGACGACTTATCGGTTATTATACCGTCTCAAAATAGTAATTCCTATAATTTAGAAATAAATAATGCAATTTATAATATAGACTCTTGGTTGCAGATTAATAATTTAAGCATCAATGTAAATAAAACAACTTTCATACAATTTATAAACAGGAATGGTAAAAAACGTACTTTGAGGGTGACATTAAGAGATCAGGAAATAAAAGAATCATCCCATACCACATTTCTTGGCATTACTATAGATGATAAGTGCTCCTGGGAAAGCCACATAGACAGGGTGTGCAGTAAAACTAATTCTTTTGCCTATGCATTATGGCGACTCACTAAAACTTGTAACAGGCAAACTGCTATCCAAGCGTATCATGGTTATGTGTCATCCGTAATCAAATATGGCATTCTCCTTTGGGGAAATTCTCACCATGTCAAAAGAGTCCTCTTGGCACAAAAGCAGTGCATTAGAGCAATATGTGATGTAGATGCTATGACCTCGTGCCGTCCCCTATACAAGGACTTACATTTGCTAACTGTGCCTTCCATGTATATATACGAAGCCTCATTGTTCGTTAGGAGCCATCCGGACTTCTTTAAAAAGAATAAAGATACCTGCGGTTTTCGTACCAGATATCCAGACCGCCTTGTAGTGCCCGCCAAGAGAACCAAACTATACAGTAGAAGTACTTACTGTATGTCCATAAGTATTTATAATAACCTGCCCAACATATTAAAAAACTTATCTTTAATTAAGTTCAAGCGGGGACTAAAGAGCTGGCTCATACAAAAATGTATATATTCTATGGACGAGTATTTTAATAATTCTGACTAAATTGTAATAATGTAATAACCTGATATTATTGACATAACTTATTCTCATGATTTCCATATTCACTGACTTCATTATTTTTAAATTTAGTAAATTCACACTTATGTATATTTTACGTGCTGCTTAGCGGCAGATTATGTGTTGCCAATGTAATTTTATAACACCTTTCTGTACACCATGATCTATGTAAAATAAAGATTTTGATTGATTGATTGATTGATTAAAAGGGCACCAGCTCATCATTAATACTGCAGCATGTAGCCACAGCGCTGGTTTACAGCTGGACCCACCGATACGACATTGATTACATGCGGAAGACAGTCAGACATTACAATAATGAACACTAACAAAAATCCTTACAACGAGACACACTACAGCAACAATGACATCCCTTAAGAGGCCGTATACGAAATTTTGCCAGTTTTGCTTATTTTCGTGATTTTACAGTTTAAATACTGCTTTTCTATAACTTTTGTTGCACATCGTGTGTATATCATTACAGTTATGATCGAATAAATGAGTTACGAATGAATGAGCTACTTTTTTATCTTTGTCGAGAATTTAAATTCGGGATTTAGGTTATTTTAAAACATTATATACCTATTGCTATTTAATTTTCAATTTTTGGATGTGTTTTTAAGGTAATGGATTGATTTTGAACTGAAGTTTATTACTGTTCTTTTAATTTTATGAACGAGTGTTTTAAGAAGCCGAAATTTAAAACTATTTTTTCCGAGAACCAAGTTCATAATTTTTTTACACGAAAAAAATATACCAAGGTGGTAAAAAGTAATTCATACATTTTTTAGACAACTTTTACAGCAATCAATTGCTATTTTTTCATACCTATAAAACGTCAAAACGATTCGTGAATATGCGATATTCTAAACCTCTTACAGCAAAACTCACGAAACAGTCGCCGGTTTCAGGTCGATTAATCAAAATTAAATAATTAAAATAAAAAAAGTATTTCATACATTCGTTGAAATACGAAATTATCTTTCGTGTTGCGCATTAAAATTTGTAGAAGTAAAGTATTTCAACAGTAAAATCACGAAAATCAGCGAAATCGGCAACATTTCGTGTACGGCCTCAAGGCAACCAAAACATTATTTTATACTATAAGGTGATCAGTGGACATTGATTATATTTACAATCGTATGGTGAAATTGGTACTTATATCAACTTCCAATGTATGTTTGTCCGGGTGGAATCCTGCAAGGAAGATTTGAACCACTTCCTGCAGAACGAATTGAGCTGAAATTTGGTCGAATCGAGCTGGTCTGATGACTGAGTCGGAAGGTGGCGACAGAATCTCCGCTATACTTAACGTAGACCCACCGAGTTTCAACTTGTTAGGCTGGTCTCGATAAGCAGTTAATGACTTTGCAAATAAAGTACAGTTGGCAACAAAAGGTTGTCTCAAAAATGTGTTTTTTTGACAGAAGCTTTTTTGTTACTAATTGACGTATTTTACTTCACTAGTTTAGAAAGGTGGGCCGTCTGCCTGTTTGTCCGTCGATGGCAATGAAAAAAAACTCCCGGACGGTCGCGTTGATCTCTCATGTCAATTCCATACATTTCATCAGTTTTCGAAAATCGTTTACGTTAGCGCTTGTCTCGGGGCAACTGGTAGTTTGGAGCTAACGTCAATTCGTGTGAGCTGCCGTAACACCAAAAAAAGGTTTTAACAGAAAAAAGAAAGAAAAATATTCACAACAATAACCATGGACAAAAAAATACATTTAAAAAAGATGACATGGACTAGTGCAATGCAACTGTTGCTAAAACGGTCCCAACGCTTCACAGCCAACGCTGCAAGAGTTGGGACCGCTCGGTGAAGACACGGAAGGTGACACAGGCATACTACATTAAATTTAAAATGCTTATACAATAGTAATAAATGCTTATACTAGGCAGGTAGCCACCTTCTTTGGTATTACGGTAGTAGAGATTGTTGTAGGAATTGTAATTATTTATTTTATTTATTAACATAATAGTGACGAACAAACACAAACCTTTGAGGGACGTTCATCTTCCTTTAATTAATATTCGAGGGAATTATCATGTATGACTCGGCCGACCTTCTGATCACGATAATGTCTGCGAATGACATACTTATGACTCATTAAAACGGCGACTAAGTACTATATTACACTATTCGATTAGATTATTTGTTAATAATGTACATTGGAACTAAAACGAATGGTTTATTACCTTTAAAACAACTAGCATTACTCTTAAGTATGAAATATAAAAGTAATTAACTACCTTTTATTTTTAATTATGGGCCTCGTTGCTTGAAAAAGTTTACCAATTTCCTAAAGGTTTGGCCCGAATTTACATCCTACTATCATAATCATGCTTAATATTGTAAATAATAGTTTGAAAGGATGCATGGATGGATGTTTGTTACTCAATCTCGCCAGAACGGCTGAACAGATCTAGATAAAATTTGGCACAGAGATAGATTATAGTCTGTAGTAGCACATATGCTATTTTTTATCCCGAAAAATTTACAGTTCCGAAGGGAACAATGATAAACAACTTCTACGCAAACGAAGTCGCGAGCAAATTTGTTTTCTTATGTTGAGCAGAATGCACACGAGCACTCAGGCCACCTGATGGTAAGTGGAGACCCATAGACATTAGAATTTCTCAAGACTATGTATAATCCTAAGACCTCAAATGCGTTGTCAACGCTGAGGACTAAGATGAAATGCCTATAGAGGCAGATGCCTATAGAGGCAGATGCCTATAGGCTAGTAATTTCCACACACACAAACACTGTTGCTTGGCGGGTGGTTAATGGATGAGATGGTGGTAGCGATCCGGACGGACCCTGGGGTCCTACCGCCACTAAAATGCTAGTATTACACATATTGTTAAATGAAGAACCCTTCCTTTATATTACATAGATTGTTAAAAGCACCTGCACAAAGTGGTAGGACCTTGTGCAGGGTCCGTCCGGATCGCTACCACCATCTTATCCATTAACCTACCGCCAAACAGCAGTGTTCGCATTGTTGTGTTCCGGTGTGGGGATAAGACAGCCGGTGAAATAACTAGCATAGGGGCATTCAATCTTAGTCCTTAGGGTTGGCAACGCATTTGCAGTCTTAGGATTGCAGTCTTGTGAATGCGAATGTCTATGGGTTACAGTTTCCACTTACCATCAGGTGGACTGTGTGCTCGTTTGTCTTCTCAATGCCATAAAAAAAAGAATATATCCCACTGTCACTATTAACAAAAAACATTATAATGAACCACGCCAAGACTCGTATAAGGTAAACCAAGGCCGGTCATTCTTCACGTGTCGTCATCATTTACATCGTTGTACCTACCGAAACACAATATCTCATTATGACTCTTATTTATTTGACCATATGGTTGATTTAAAATATGTTTTTCGAGCTTTTGACCAATTAAGTTGAGAATTTATTCATCACGTCACGCTGGTTAGTGTGAAGATTAAAAGTTTGTTAATTGACTTTCGTTTTATCACTATCACTACATAGTATAAAACAAAGTCGCTTTTCTGCCGTCATACCAAAGAAGGCGGCTATTGGCACTATGATAGTTGAAGCATACTTAACTCTGCACGATTACACGTAAGGTTTCTTTTACAATACGATTCCTATCACAGATAGCTGCTTTCTTTCGTATTACGGCAGTTTTTCTGTCCCTATATCCCTATGTATGCTTAAATCTTTAAAACTACGCAACGGATTTTGATGCGGTTTTTTTTAATACATAGAGTAATTGAAGAGGAAGGTTTATATATTATGTATAATACTTTAATCCGTAGGGAAGCGAGGGCGGGTCGCTAGTTAAAAATACAATAGTGTGTCTGTGTTTGCTATTGTTTTTAGTTTTATTTAAGCAACTAGCTCTTCCCGCTTATTGAAGTGCCCAATGTTCCAGCATAAAAAGTACTTAATGCCCATTTCTGGGTATTTCACTATTTGTACACACACATCGATCAGGTTACCTTCTTTTGGTCAAATGTTTCATTTCCCAAATTTTCATTTGTCAACCCGCTTTGTTTTCTGTAACCGTTAATATTTCAGGATTTTATAAAAGCTAACCTAACCTAACCTAACCTCTACACGATGGTACTAAAATAAATTTTGAAAAATTAATATAACATTGGTTTGGCAAATGAAAAAATTGGGAAATGATACATTTGACCAAAAATATTTTGGCCAAACGGCAGGCCCCCATCGATCGGTTTAACCATAAAGAAGGAACAAACGCACTTAAACATTTATAACATCAGTAACAAGTAATATACTATTGCCCGGGACTCCGTCCGCTTAGAAGTCGTTTATAGCTGTACTATTAGTAATTGACAATATTTCCGGGATAAACCCATGTCCTTCCTCAGAAGTCGAGTTATCTTCATATGCAATTTTATCAAATTCAGCTCAGCCGTTTCTAGACGTGAAAACTTAACAAGCAGACAGACAGAGTTACTTTCTTATTTATAATATTAATATCTTACTAAAATTATAAATGAGAAAGTTTGGATGTTTGTTACTCAATCACGCTTCAACCACTGAACGGATCGGGACGAAAGGGAGGGAATAGCGATAAATGACTTTTACGCAGACAGAGTCACAGGAAACAACTTGTATTAATTAGTATATGGGATTACGTATTCATGAATTAAATAAGGTTACCGTTTGCAAGTTATTAAATATTCTTTGTGTTGTTTCAGTTGGATACGAGCGGCAATGGATTCCTCGACCTCAAGGAGCTCAAGGACGCTCTGGACAGCGTCGGATACAAAATTCCACAATGGAAGGTAACGAGCTCTCTTATATTATGCATGTATCAAAAATAGTGCCGGATAAACCTAATATCTGTGAAAAACAACATCAAGCCAACCTTTTTTGCACTGTCGTTAATTTCTCTCGTTTATTAGGGTTCCGTAGTTAAACTAGGAACCCTTATAGTTTCGCCATCTCCGTCCGTTCGTCCGCAGCCTAGCGCCGAGACTCTTAGTAGGTACTAGTAAGCTGTAATTTTGCATGAATATACATATTAGTCACGCCAACAAAGTGGTAAAATATAATCTTGAAAAAATAATTGTTAGTGTACCTACCTCCCCTACACGTAACGTGGGGATGTTTTTTTTTTCGTCTATCCTATAGTGTGTCGTTGGAGAGGTCCTTCAAAAATATTGAGGGTTTGTGACTACAGTTTTTTTTTTGTTTATGGCATTGGTAAGGCAAACGAGCACACAGGCCACCTGATGTTAAGTGGAAACTGTAACCCATAGACATTCGCATTCACAAGACTACAATCCTAAGACTGCAAATGCGTTGCCAACCCTGAGGACTAAGATGGAATGCCTCTATGCTAGTTACTTCCCCGGCTGCTTCTAAAGGCGGGTTTTCGATTAAGGGATCCGTTTATGAAATATGAAGCTTTAAAGCGCTAATTTTATTTAAGTCAAGTGTTCGGAACCCTACACTGAGCATGGGCCGACATGCTCTTGCCCGGTTTTTATATATAGGAACACAAATAGTCTCAAACATAATCCTTAAAACCATTTACAACTGATCATCAACAAACAGTGTTCTCAGTTAACATGGCAAACAATACCAATTAACAGCCCTCCTAGCCTACTGAGGCTGGGTGCTAAGTAGTTGAATACTAACATTTTAATATATAAAAATTAACTTCACTACATAGTATAAAACAAAGTCGCTTTTTCTGTCCCTATATCCCTATGTATGCTTAAATCTTTAAAACTACGCAACGGATTTTCATGCGTTTTTTTTTAATAGATAGAGTGATTGAAGAGGAAGGTTTATATGTATAATACTTTAATCCGTGGGGAAGCGAGGGCGGGTCGTAATATATAAAGTAAAAGTTAAGTGCCCTTTATTGTCGCCTATAAAACACAGTATTAATGTTTCTTTATGAAGCTGCCCAAACTTGTGTACATAATCAAGACAATTTAGTTTAAAATATTGTGTAGAATTCATTTTTATGCTTCCGTACCCAAAGGGTAAAAACGGGACTCTATTACTAAGACCCCACTGTCCGTTTGTCTGTCACCAGGCGTATCTCATGAACCGTGATAGCTAGACCGTGACCGTGAACCGTGAAAACTAAAAACAGAATAAAATAAATATATTAGTGGGGCTTCCATACAACAAGGTACGGAACCCTTCGTGCGCGAGGCTGAGTCGCACTGGGCCGTTTTTGATTTGTATCTAAATAAAAAAAGGCATTTGAGAACAAAGGAAATAGAACTTTATTTCCTTGCTGTTAGATTCAAATACCCCTTACAAAAATCACCCTTTTTATATAATGGGAGGCCGAAAGAGGATATAATGTTGTGGAAATGTCTATTGCAGTAATGACTCATACGAAACTTAAGTAAGTAGAACATCGGTGGCCTAGTCGCTTAAGGGGTCAACTCGTGATCGTTGACCATGTACCAATGAGTTTTTCTAATAGGGAACATGTATTTATGATTTGTTCCTGATTCGTCATATTCCAAATTGGTCATCTTCCAAACTCGACAATTTCCTAACTGGTCATATTCCAAATTCGTCATCTTCCAGATTCGTCATCTTCCAAACTCTTCATTGTACAGTCAAATTAAATTGCGAACACGTGCTTACAGGAGTAATAAGTATTACTTAGATCGTACTTGGTAGTTATACTTTGTACTACGGCTAATAGACAATAATTTACTTAAGGCGGAGTCCAAAAGAATGGGCAAATAATGAAACAATACCACATTTACCACAGAGGATTTCTATAATAAATGTGTGCAGGTTGTACAAGGTATGACGAGTTAGGCATAAGACCAGTTATGAAATTGTCGAATTTGGAAGATGACCAATTTGGAATATGACGAATTTGGAACAAATCGTATTTTTTTGGTTATAGACAGACGAAATCGTAGCACTTGAAGATTCAACAGTGCATATAAGGAAAATACCAGTATTTCGATAATTTTAACTCAGTTTCCGAGGCATATACATAATTAATGTCCTAACTAGGTACTTAATTGAAACGCATTAATCCATTAAGGTATTACGAATACACAGTCATGGTTTTCCTCATGGTGTTAGTTTACTGGTTTTTCCTTGACTTCTATAAATCCAAATCCAAATTGAAACAATCCAACAAAAATGCAAACGAGTTCTTTAATATAGGTAACCGTTTTTCTTCGTTATGTCTTTGTTTAAAATTTCGTTTGCTAATTGTTTAATTCGCCAAATTTGAATAAGATACAAAATGTATCTATTTCTGAAACGATTTTCTCTTTGTGGTAACTGTTAAACCTATGGGCCTAACATACTGTTACTGAGAAGATTTTGACATAGGCTGTTGACTTTAATCGGTCTAACTATACTCTAAAGTAAGAATAAAGTGTTAGGGTTTAAAATGAAAGTGTATTTTGTGTGACTTGAGTCCTTTTATTAATAAGCAACTGTCTAAAGCCCCGGGTGGATGTCATTGTTATAATTTAACTTTATTAAGTAGGTACTTTTTATTTGAATTTAGTTCCCGTTTTGTGATTTAAAAAGATAGTGAACGGTTTTTGAAAGCAATGCATTTGTAACAAAACAACCTTTTTTATGCCACCTGAAGGTAAGCAGGATCTGTGACCCGTAGCCATTTGCGTTCTCAATACTAGAGACTTAGGACTGCAATCCAAACACTGCAAATGCGTTGTCAACCCCGAGGACTAAGATGGAACGCCTTTATGCTAGTAATTTCAACGGATGTCTTCTGCTGCTTGGCGGTGGGAACACAAGGTCCTGCTACCACTTCTTGGATAATATACACTATGTTCTTATTATATTTCTGAATCTCTCGTTCCAGGTCCGGTGTATGATAGAAGAATATTACGACAACGCCCCGAAGCACGGCCGCGGCGTCAACGGCAGCATGAACGGAGACGCGCGGAAGAACGGCATCACCCTCACGGAGTTTGAAGAGTTGTGCGCCAACCTGAAGGCTCAGCAGGTCAGTTATTTGAACACGATAGTAATCCTGCGGTTGCCGGGTTAGAATAGTGCCACTCCATGTCTTCCCGTGGATGACGTAAGAGGCGACTAAGGGTATAAGGGCTTGTAGTGCTGTTAGGCGATGGGCTTGCAACCTGTCACTAATGGGTGAATCAACTTTTAAAGTCCTCCTTTTCTACACGCTAATAAAAACTTACTAGAATATGTGAGATTGATAATGGTTTACACATGTTAAAATTAGATAATCAGATTTTCGGATTTCACTATTCATAATCATAAACCAATTCTATAATTTTGTAAAAACATGGTAACGCAGTGGAAAATGCACGTTTTTCATACAAAACCCGGCGACAACGTCGTCCCCTGCGTTACCTGATATATTTGTGTAAATCATAGAAGATTTTTTAAAACTGTCAGCTAGAAAGTAAGTTTAATTGTCTGATTTATTCAATTTATTGACCGCATCAAAAAAAAAATTGCATTCTACCAAATTAAGGTGACATAGTGAGACATGTCGAAAATTGGGGAGTACCTTAAAAGTTGATTCACCCTAATACACTAGTAAACCTCTTAGCCTGTTAGTGCAAAATGTGGTTACAGAAATATCAGTAAGTCTTTAGAGTTGTTGGTATTTCTGTAGCTCTGCCTACCCCACTCTGGGAATGAAGGCGTGATGTTATGATGTTGTGTAGTAATCCATCTAGCAATTATCATCTCAGCTTTATTTTTTAATTACAATTACAGTTTAGTTGTGCTATTCAGTGTTATATCTAGATTTAGGACTAAGGGTCACTTGCAGGATGACAACCCTTAATTAGATAGTGTCCAATATACTTGACATAACATAATGTTCACTTTTGGTATTTTTTTATGCGGGTTCAAAATCAAATAGGGTTTGAAATCATGACTTATTTAATTTTTGTTAATTTAAGGGTATAAATCGAGTTTTAGTCGTAGCACCTTTGAAAAAAGTACCTCCAAATGCTGGAATTTAAATGATGCTTTATGTAAAGTTAACTCTGCGTTCAAATTTTCATCCATCCAAACCCGACGGATTTTATATTTTGCACAAATATTGTGGTGGTTTTTTTATATGATTACTCGTAAGTAATTTAATTACAATCTTAATTTAACATGTTCTACGTTTCACAATTTAACTACGTTACGGCCTTCTATATGACTCTTCCATAAATTACTTTCTACCCTCGGCAACAACATGCTAGTTTTCCATACAACGAAATTTGCCAATGGAATATGAAACTATTACAAATGCAATAGAGTCAATTTTCTAGTTTGTTTGTCCCTCATAAAAACCAAGGAAACCCTATTTTACTTCCTTTGCAATAGGTATATTTTCTAATGAACGTACTATGTACATTTTTTTGTACGAGAGGCCTTAGGAGGTTATGATAAAATTTAACAAGGTCTACCACTATAACACCAAATTCTCTTATGAAAGTTTTGAAGAGTAGGTAGATAAAATAGGTTGAGTCAATCTATTTGAACCCAATAAACGAAGCTAATAAGAATATTAGCGATTTAACGTCAGTTAAATATTGCCCATATGGCTTGTTAAACTCGTTAGTGTTATAAAGTGATCATTGTTCGATTAAAAGTGACACAATTTAAATTACGACCAAATTAGATTAATAAAAATATATTTGGACAATACTATTATTTGGAATTGATCAAAATCCCAAATTAAGTACTTATTATTAATGATTAGGTAAGTACTATGTTTTAATCAATTGGTGTTCTCTTCGAACAACAATCATTTTGTTACAATGTTACAATGAACACTTATTTTATCACGTGGGATATTTTCGGCTACTTTCAACGACCTCTAATTCCATATAGAACAAGTTTATTTGTCTTTTTATACATTTATTCCATTTGTACAAAATGACTGATTCCTAATTACAACCCTGTTAGGGTATTGTAAGTTTTAGGGGAACTGTAACAAAGCCGTTATATAAATAACTTGCGACCCGCCCTCGCTTCGCTCCGGACTAAAGTATTATACATATAAACCTTCCCCTTGAATCACTCTATCTATAAAAAAAAACCGCATCAAAATCCGTTGCATAGTTTTAAAGATTTAAGCATACAAAGGGACATAGGGACAGAGAAAGCGACTTTGTTTTATACTATGTAGTGATAGTGATAAACACGCTGTTATTGATATAGACCGTTGACCGTTTAACGATATAATTTATCCGACAGGAAATTCACAATAATATAAAGTCCAATTTATACATCAAACGCAACAAGTAGGCAAATAAACAGAATTAGTAAGAGTACACTGACCGGTTCGTTCAACTCCCAAATACAAATGAATTATTAGCCTAAAAACGGCAATTAAAATAATAATGTACAAACGTTGCATGCTGACCGTGAAATTTATTGAGTGTTAACTATAAAAATATGCGTGTAACGTGTGTTATAACTAATTAGATAAGATAAACTGCTATTTTTAGTCATTTAGTTTAGTTTATTTATTCATCAATGTAATATTACAATATAAATTGCATTAAATGTCAAAAAGTATGATATTACATTGAGATTGTCGACGTAAATACTCAAAGAATACAAAAATAACATTCAAAATCAAAACAACAACAATTTAATATCTAGTAAATGGTCACTTATCCGATGCCAATCAATAGGTATACATAGATTAATAAATGTCAATACAATAATAATTTTACAATTTGAGGTCTAATATGAGTTCCATTAGTGAGCATATTATTTATTTGTATTAGGTGGTGAACCTCGTATAATGGTTTAGGTACTTTATACCTGGGGTCCTAGTGAAAAAGGGTTTGTCTAGTATACTCCGTTTATGTATATACCCTTTTTTAGGGTTCCGTATCCACAGGTTAAAAACGGGACCCTATTACTAAGACTTCGCTGTCTGTCCGTCCGTCTGTCTGTCACCAGGCTGTATCTCAAGAACCGCGATAGCTAGACAGTTAAAATTTTCACAAATTATGTATTTATATTGCCGCTATAACAATAAATACTAAAAAACAAAATAAAATAAATATTTAAGGGGGCTCCCATACAACAAACGTGATATTTTGTCGTTTTTTGCTTGATATTAATAACGGCAACAGGTAGACACTTGAAATATTTATAGAATATTTATTTGTATATTCACTTTAAGAATAAATCATTAAATTAAAATTAAATTAATGGTTAAGGCGGGCTTCCATACAGCAAACGTGATTTTTTTTGCCGTTTTTTGCTCGACCTTGATACAGACACTGTGGTTGTATAGAATGGTACGGAAGCCTCGCCGTAGTCCGATTCGCTCTTGGCCGGTTTTTTATTACGAGTTAAGACGACTTATACCCTTTTTCAATAGGTTCCCATTAAAGTACCTACTAGAGGACGCCCGCGACTTAAGTGCACCATAGGTCTCCATATGACCAGCGGTAATAGGTAGTCAGTTGAACTTTTCACAGTGTATTTCTATTCGTATTGCAGCTATAACCAAATAATTAAATAGGTCCTATGCAATAAACTCGTCAAAAAAATGCAAATTAATTTATATTATATGGTAATGAGAATAAAGTTAATTCTTCTTTGTTTAAACATTGAAAATGGCATTATAGAGCAAAAGTAATTGAACTTTATTTCCTTGCACTAGGATTCAAATTCCCACTCACAAAAATCTTCCTGTTTGTAGTATGGTGGGACCAGTCTTGTGCTGGTTCGACTCTCACTTGGCCAGTTTTTTATTCATTGGCCCTTTTTCCAACATGGCGATATGTTTTTGGTCAGCTTCAGAGTCTCGATAAAGTTTATGTTAATATAGTTTTTTTTTATTTCCAGGTGTCCAGCACATTCAAACAGGCAGTCAGTAAAAAGGAAAACTTAGAGCACTTAGGCGGTATGAGCGAAGCTTCCAGTGATGGTAAGTTTTTTTCTATTAAGATTTTTGACGTTTTTTTGTTTAAATGAATCCTTTTTACAAGCTATTCCACTTCTCATATTCATTGCACATTTGTTAACCAGATTAAGGTGTCTATAAAAGCTGATCGAAAGATGGAGCTGACTTTAGGAACCCGAACGAACGTAACGAAAACCCGAATTGGGACTCATTAGCATGGTCTTGATAAGCTAAGCTGATGATGAGTATCCAAAAGATAGGTCGTAAAAACAAGCTCGTTTCCTAACCAGATATCTCTCGTTTCCAGGAACCACCCACTCCGTCCGCCTAGAGGAGCAGATGGCGTTTTCCGGCTGGATCAACAGCAACTTGGAGCACGACCCTGACCTCAAGCATCTGCTGCCGATCGATGCTGAAGGCAAGCAGCTCTATGAGAAGCTCAAGGACGGGCTTATCCTTTGGTAAGCATCACTTCTCGGAACAACCCACTGTCTCTGACAGGAGGCACAGATGGAGGCTGGATCAACAGCAACCTAGAGGCACCAGCTGCCCAGAGCTACTAAGCAAGCGACTATGAGGATTTGTAGCAAGTCACTCAAATATTGAAATATACGTTTTCAGAATAATACCGTGTGGTTGCCGGTTTAGAATAATGCCACTCCATGTCTTCCCGTGGATGTCGTAAGAGGCTACTAGAGGAGTAAGGGCTTGTAGTGCTGTTAGGCGCGGAGCTTGCAACCTGTCACTAATACACTGGTAAACATCTTAGCCTAATTGTGCAAAATGTGGTTACAGAATCACCAAGAAGTATTTTTAGAGTGGATGGTGTTTGTGTAGTTCTGCCTACTCCAATCCGGGAATGATGTCGTGATGTTATGTATGTAAGTAATAAGTAATACACCATGTTCATGAAGAAACAGAATGCCACGAAGAACATGCTATCGGTTAAAGAAGAAATGGAAAACGTTTGTTGAACCTACAAAATACGACTGTAAATTAGCCACTGAGCTCACAGATTCTGCAAAATCTAAATTTCGGCTATAAATGAAGCGACTTTCTTCTATTTAACATCCAATTAAGGATGACACATCACTGGATGTGGCAACCCCAAGTTCATTCACACTTGACACACGCTGGCCTAGTTGGTAGAGACCCGTGTGGTTGCCGGGTTAGAATAGTACCACTCCATGTCTTCCCGTGGATGTTGTAAGAGGCGATTAAAAGGAATAATTGTGCAAAATGTTGTTACAGAATTATAAACAGTTCTAATTAGAATTGTTGGTGTTTCTGTAGCTCTCCCTACCCCACTCTGTGAAAGCAACAACTACGCACTGAGTGACAAGTAAGGAAATTCAAGTAATGCTAGCCGTACTGGTGGTAGGTCTCCACGTACTCGAACAAATATACTAACATACGAATTCCTGCTGAGGTGACTCAAGGACCTCACTTCGTTCGGTCGATTATAAGCTATTCGTTAGTCTTCAATGTTAAAGGCTACTTTTTATTACGGAAAATGATCTCGAGGAATTTACTAACAAGTTCTACGAAGACATAGTCGAGAGCTAAATATGTCTAATAGATTGGTGACGACAAATAAAAAAAACGATCAAAATCTAATCACGTCAAATTAATTACAAAAACAATTTGAATCAACTAAAAAGTTAAATTGTTTTTGTAATTAATTGGACGTGATAGTGGCCAAGGTTACGTTTAAGAAGACTGTCACTAAGGTCGAGCCGCTCGTTAATTATATTCTCGGAATTTCGAAGGTTATCTGTAAGCCATTAACCTCACCTCACCAGTCAATACTTTCGATATATCCTTATTTATTTGCTAAATTCTCGGGGTGGTGTTTTTATTTGTATTTTTATTAAATACGTTTAAACGTTATTTTCGATTTATCTTGAAAGAACCAGTAAGGACGATACAAATAATCAACTGACGACGAAATGGCCGCCGAAATGCAAAATGGGCCGCCGTAGGGACGCATTTAAAGCGAGCAACATGTTCTTGTATCTTACTTTTACGCATTGCTCCATCTCTTACGCTGGCTCTGATGGACCATCGAGTAGAAGGGTCAGCAAATTGAGCCTGGTAAGTCTACATATATGCCCTCGCCCCCAGGCCCCAGTATATTATGTAGGCTAAGCATACAATGCGTACTAGTGCCCAGCCTGCGAATTGTTGGAACAAACAGACAAAATTCCTCTTTCATCAGGAACTGCAAAACACGACCGGAAAATAAAGGTAGCGTTTTAAAATGGTGTGACGTTATACCGTTGCCTTTCGTTTAGTTTCTGATAGCCCAAACATATTTTTCAGTAGCGAAATATATCGGTACCGTTTTTTTCGATACCTGAGCCCAAAGGCTTTATGAGGGTGGGAACTTTACAATTCCACGGTTTTGATGTGTGTCAATTAATTACACAGTTACGATCGAAATAACGTTACTGAAATAATACCGGTTGACTTCCGCTTTAAGAAAGGTTTAAGTACACCTGTGATATCGTTATTTTATACCAGTAGCGTATCTTTATATTGCAAACGATATAATTCTATATTTATAACGAAGCGGTATCGATATCCTCCCGTTTATACAGTAACGAAAATGGCCCCTGTCTATCTGAAATGATTTTCCATGATAGTAAAATGAACCGTATTTGTTTCCAGTAAAGTGATTAACCACTCGTGCCCGGACACGATAGACGAGCGCGCCGTGAACAAGAAGAACCTCACGCTGTACACCAAGCACGAGAACCTGACGCTGGCGCTGGTGTCCTCGCAGGCCATCGGGTGCAACATCGTCAACATAGATGCGCACGACCTGGCCAAAGGTAACTACAGACTGACACGTTTATACTGCAGGGTACGAGATGGGAGAGCCGAGGGGACTGCAGCACGCGGCGCGAAGTTCCAAATCGTCGGTGCAATACCGCGTAACTAACAAATTCAATAAGTTGCAAAATGTGCCTTGCTGACTTACATTTTAAGGAGCATTTTGCAACTTATTCAATTTGTTTATAAGTATCGCGTATCAGCGGTATTCGCATTGTTGTGCATGGAGGCATTCCATCTCAGTCCTCAGAGTTGGCAAGGCATTAGCAGTTTTAATATTGCAAATGTCTATATAAAGAAACCAAATTCACCTGTTCTTCACTGCTGTTGTCAATATGTTAACTCGGTTACCTATTGTTACTTTTTCGTTTATTCCAGGCAAGCCGCACTTGGTGCTGGGTCTGCTGTGGCAAATCATCCGCATCGGTCTGTTCAACCAGATCACCCTGGAGCACTGCCCTGGCCTCACAGAGCTGCTCAACGATGATGTAAGTGCCCATGACTGTCTCACGATCTCACGATGCTACTGTGAATGAAGAGTTAGAGAGCGAACGATAAGGAGTTTTCATACTGACTTTAATTGATTGATATTGAGTAAAAAAAACAAAAAAAAAGGTTCAAATGTACAAATCAATTGTATTTCTGATTGAGGGTTGCCCGACGGTGGAAGGGGCAACAAATAAATGCTTAGAGATCTGATGTATGAAGCATGCTAGTCACTGCCGACGTTGCGGTGGTAAAGAGACGGTTTCTATGCATGGTGTTTCCGCCGCCTGTTGCTCATGATGGAGATGAAAGCGTCTATTATGTAGTAAAACTTCGATTTTGATGTCTCTAAGATAAGTGGTCAGATAGCTTGATTTCCTTTGTCCTCAATGTGGACTGGTCCACAACCAGTCATTAAGTTAGGAATATTAAGTGTTAACAAACCTAACGATCCGAAGATATCCCTTCTCTCCCATAATAGACGAGAGTAAATTCTTCTTTTTAATTTTTTTGTCTTCTATTTATTGGAGGTTGCCAATCAGCATCGGCGTACAAATGCCAATCTCTCGCTAAACGGAACAGCTTATTAGCTGTTGTGAAGCCTATCTAAACTTTGTATGGTCCTGAAAAATTACATTTTGATTCTATCGACGCCTTTTCCTTTTGAATAACTACATAAAATTCATATATAACATCAAGCCTTAATTCCCAAAATGGGGTAAACAGAGCTACAGAAATACCATAAACTCTAAAAAACTTGTTGGTAATTTTTTTACCACATTTTCCACATTCAGGTTAAGACGTTTACCAGTGTTTTAGTGAAAGGTTGCAAGCCCATCGCCTAATAGTACACGGCTTTATTACCTTAGTCGGATTCTACGACCTCCACGGGAAGCCATGAAGTGGCATTATTCTAACCCGGCAAACACACGGACAAAACTCTGCTTCTTTGAATAACTAAAATATGAAAAATACTTATGTTTTTCCCCAGGAACGCATCGAGGACCTGATGGCGCTGTCTCCCGAGGCCATCCTGCTGCGCTGGGTGAACCACCAGCTGCAGCGCGCCGGCGTGGCGCGGCGCTGCGCCAACTTCCAGCAGGACGTCGCCGACTCCGAGGTCTACTCGCACCTGCTGCGCCAGATCGCGCCGCCCGACGCCGGCGTCTCGCTCGACGCGCTGCGGGTGAGCCTTCCCAGCCTCGCGAGCCGCGCTGACGCATGAACGTGCACTTCACTCACTTGAACGCGAACCTAGGAGGCTTGATGGTCATAAAACGCTGGATAGGGCTACACTTTAAGAGTACACTTGAAGGCGTCAGGTCGCATGTTTGTGCGTATCCTACTGGCTGTACTTTGGAGTTCACAGGATCTGCAGTATTAGATTTTTTCACTACTGCCACAGGAACTATTCGTGCTGCAGGGTATCAGGGTACCTGGCTACTATGCCGAACAATAGAACAAAATGCTTCGATTCAAATGCCAACATGTGAAACCGCCTGCCGGTGTCCGTACTTCCAGGTGCCTATGACGTAGTCCTTCAAAAGTACGATTATAAACACCTGTTGAGCTAATTGTTCACATATCTCTTTAAGAATTCTTATTCCTTAGATTCCAGCGAGCTTTTCTAATGTTATACTTACTGTTTATATAGGAGCCCGACCACCTCCGCCGCGCAGAGCTCATGCTGCAACAGGCCGCCAAGCTCCGCTGCAGAGCGTTCGTCACTCCAGCCGACGTCGTCAGCGGCGTGTACAAGCTCAACTTGGCCTTCGTCGCCAACCTGTTCAACCAGCACCCGGGGCTACAGCCCCAAGCTGAGGACGAGCAGCTGCACCAGTTGGACGAGACCCGCGAGGAGAAGAGTGAGTAGCGAACGCAGAGATCCAGCAGGACTGGACGGCTGTTCAACCAGACACTAGCTTGACGAGACCTGCGAGGATAAGAGTAAGTAGCGAGCGCAGAGCCGGTCAGCTGTTCAATCAGACACCAGCTGGACGAGACTCGCGAGAAGAGTAAGTAGTGAGCGCAGAGCTCCAGCAGAGCTGGACAGATGTTCAACCACACACCAGGTGGACGAGACCTGCGAGGAGAAGAGTAAGTAGCGAACGCAGAGCCCAACCAAGCACCAGCTGAACTAGAGCCACGAGGAAGGAGGAGCGTGAGTCAACCAGGTAACAGCTGGACGAGACCCACGAGGAGATGAGCGAGTAGTGACTGTAGAGCTCCAGCTGAACTGGACACGTGGACAGCTGTTTAACAAACAAACCTTGAAACCCGAGCTCCGTAATTCTTATTCTGTACATTGGAACCTTCAGCCTCCTTTTCTTTTTTATTAATGTGTTCTTAATTTCTCTATTAAAAACATGTTAACATGTCTGTCTGCAGCGTACCGCAACTGGATGAACTCGATGGGCGTAGCGCCCCACGTGAACTGGCTGTACGCCGACCTGACGGACGGACTCGTCATCTTCCAGCTGTACGATATCATCCGCCCCGGCATCGTCAACTGGAAGAAGGTACCGCTTTAAGACCACCGTTACTATCACATACATACAAATAAAAAAATATCAGGGGACAAAGTCACACAAATTGACCTAGTCCCAAACTAAGCTCTAGGCTTGTAGTAACGGTACTAGACAACGATAAACCTACTTATATAGAGAAATACATACATGATACATGCATAGAAAACATCCAAGACTCAGGAACAAATATTTGCGCACATCACACAAATATCTGCCCTTACTTAGGGTCACTCCCAACTAGGCCAACGTGTCATACTGTGAAAACATACCTATATTTTACCAATGTAATGCTGTGTTATTATTATGTATTATGGAACATTATGTATTTTGAACTTTATACAACGTGTTACAAAATAATCCGTAAAAAATATATTACAAAAGTAGTGTCAACCCTTATTAAATAACGTCAGTTCAGTATCTTAGGTATACAGTATACTAGGGTTGACACTACTTTCGTAATTTATTATTTACGGATTATTTTGTAGCACGTTGTATAATATGATGCGTACCCTCATATAAGGATATGTGTGTTGTGCACAGGTGCACCGGCAGTTCTCGAAGCTGCGCAAGTTCATGGAGCGGCTGGAGAACTGCAACTACGCGGTGGAGCTCGGCCGCCAGCTCGGCTTCTCGCTCGTCGGCATCGCCGGCGCCGACATCAACGAGGGGAACGCCACGCTCACGCTCGGTAACACACACACACACACACACACGCACAACATACATACATACATAATATCACGCCTTCATTCCCAGAGTGGGGTAGGCAGAGCTACAGAAACACCAACAACTCTAAAACTTGTTCAAATTCTGTAACCACATTTTGTACAATTTTGAAGTTTACTAGTGTATTAGTGACAAGTCGCAAGCCCATCGCCTAACAGTACTACAAGCTCTTATACCCTTAGTCGCCTCTTACGACATCCACGGGAAGTCATGGAGTGGCACTATTCTAACCCGGCAACCATGCGGGGTAAAACCACACAACATAGATAGATAAATCAATAAATATCACGGGACAATCTTACACAAATTAAACTAGTCCCAAACAAAGCTGTAGGCTTGTATAGACAGTTCGACTTCATAAATATGTTTATCTTTTGTGGGACGGTTCCTATAAAGGCGCTTATGTATGGTCCATACCTACTGACGTCTCTTATTTAGCAAACACTTCTATAAGCTCAAAATGCATTGTTTTTGGATTAAAACGCCCGCTTTCTGGTGAACAAATCAACTGGAGAACAAATTTTGGACACAATTTTCCTGATTTTACATAAGGAATGGTTTTTTTATGACAATATTCTAATTTTAGGGCATAAGGGAGTATTTTGAGGTTATAAAAGTGTTTCCAAATAAGTCAGATGGTATGGAGATGGAATGATTTATTAGTCGTGTTGTGGTGGCAGCGCTGATCTGGCAGCTGATGCGCGCGTACACGCTGTCGGTGCTGACGCGGCTCGCCAACACCGGCAGCCCCATCATCGAGCGCGAGATCGTGCAGTGGGTCAACGGGAAGCTCGCCGCGGCCGGCAAGCCCTCCAGCATCAAGAGCTTCCAGGTTGGGAATATTTTAGCAGTCTTAGGATCTTACTCATACTATTGATAATATTATAAAATATTACATGTCAAAATGTATTAAAAACATTTCAATAAAGTGTAGAAAACAAACCATTTGGTCATTTAGGTAGCGAGTTTCATTATAAAAAGGTCAAAGTAATTAGTTTAACATAGTAGAATTAACATTATTGAAAGAATGGTCGATTAGCCATTTTCGTAATTCATTTTGGAAAGTTTTGGAAAAACATTTGATCTTAACTTGTTTTGGTGCGGGTGGAGACCTTCGGTCCCAAAATACGCATGGTTTTGGTAGACTTGGTCAGCCTGATGGTTGCCGTAAGTAGTCGATTGGTAAATCCCAGTCGCGTGCGGGTCAGTTTCGTGTTAGGAAAATTTTAAATGTTGCATCTAACGAATATCAATGATTTGCCTAAAACTTAATTGCTTTAGGCAAATCATTGATAAAGATCAAAAATAGTAGAGGACCCAAAACGCTTCCCTGCGGTACACCAAAACGTAATTTCTTAGTTTTTGAAGAATAAGTAATTTCGGTTTTTGTTTCTACACATAATCTATTTATTTGTACTCCAAAGCTCAGGCTGGGGTGAAAGACAATACTTGAACCGATAATAGTTTACGATTTATCATTCTTTGTTTTATGTATATCAGAATTTATCAGAAGTAAATTACCGAAATATAATGTTTGTTCCAGGACGAGGCTCTCGCGGACGGCAAGGTTGTGATCGACTTGATCGACGCCATCAAGCCGGGCTCCATCAACTACGACCTGGTGCTCAACGGCGGCACCCACGAGGTAACACTTCAGCTATTTACCGACGGGGCTAGTGGGGATTTAAGGCACTGGTTCCACCGCCGATGATGAGCGAGAAGCGAGTAGAGCAAACGATCAATTATTAATATATGTGTCTAGGAAATGTGTCAGATTTTGGTTTCCTTTTTCGAATTTTAACCATTAGTTCAGTTAACTACTGATCAAACAACCTGGCCTTAGCTACAAGGTCAATCAAGTTTATAATAGCCATTTTATGTTTTAATTAGTTATTAAAACCTATTTTTCTCAACACTGCTCAGAACTATGAATATTTTTACTCTTGTTCGTTTTCATACAAAATAAAAATATTTTTGGCCAATTTCATACTAATAACCAGAGATCGGAAATTCGGATCGATATTTACCTAAACTTTCGAGGTGGCGTTGTTGTTGAATTGTATGGAGGCGGACTCAATCAAATAATTCATTAATAAAATTCCCGGGATTTTTAAATAAACAAATTACGCCAGCATACTTTCATAATAAAGTATTTATATTAACTATTTGAAATTTTTATTCATGTACAGATTTACCAAATCTTATTTAATTTACCTGTAACTCATTGACCTAACGAATTTATAGGAACAAAACGGAACGTTGTATCCTACATGTAAGATAATAACTATTAACGTTTTGTAGAATCCCGGAACTTATATTATTAAAATAATATTTTCAAGAAGCCGACGCCATGATCGCTTATCTTTTTTCGAGATTTCGCCAACTTTAGGCAAATATCGATCCGAATTTCCAAACCCTGCTAATAATGTAAAACATAGTTAAAACAAATATTTCTTCGCAGTAGTTGAGAAAATCACCATGTTTGCCTCGGCAAAAAGTGCAATAGATAAACTCATAAGGTGGGTATGAATTAGAGCAGCTTCGGGTTGAGGTGCGCACGGCTCACCTATTTGGCTCAAATTCGTACGCGCTCACGAGCGAGCCGTCGAGAGTAGGTCTTTTGCCTCGCGTAATGTGGAGGTGTATCCGAGCGTGCCGCGAGTAGAACGACGAGTTCTAACTTGTCTGTGGGCAAGGCACGTACAAAGTTGATAAAGTTGCGGAGCCGTCTTACCATCGAAGCGATTTCTTCTCATTTTAGTCAATAATTCGGTGAATTATGATAAACGCAGCCGCTGCTGTCATCGTGTCCGACGCCATAATGAAATGTCGGCTCGCGGCGAGCACGCTGCCTCACCCGCGCATGTTTATGCGCAAAAATTTGGCTCACGAGCATGCCTCAGGCTGAGCCGCTCAGATTCGTACCCAGCTTTAGGTTTATTATGAGTGTCCACCCTCGGTAACAACGTCCTGTTGCCCCCAGGACAACCTGGCCAACGCCAAGTACGCGGTGTCGATGGCGCGGCGCTGCGGCGCGCGCGTGTACGCGCTGCCCGAGGACATCACGGAGCGCAAGCCCAAGATGATCATGACCGTGTTCGCCTGCCTCATGGCGCTCGACTACATCCCCGCGCTGGGCGCGCCCGCGCAGCCGTGAGTCCACCACACCCCACCACACACGGGGAGCCTTGTATAACCAAGGGTTAAGTTTCTCGCCTCCCCACGCCTGGGTCAAACTATAAATATATGAGAAGTAATTCATCATCAGGGCGTTTTCTAAAAATATACCTAAAATTAACAACGGTAACTTTCCATTAGAGAAATAGTGGCATCTCAAACTAAACTCCTGTAGCAAGTTCGACCTTATTTGTAACAGGTGAGGTTTGAATCTGCTATGCTCATTTAATTTGAAATACCACCTATTGGCTTATGAGGGTAGTATGAGGATAGTTGTCCTTAAATATAGGTACTTTTTTCAAAAACGCCCTTCTAAGAAAGGTACATTCTACATTCGACATCTAGCCACTGACTTCAAACTATGTCAGTGGCTAGATGTCGTTATGTACAAATGTAAGCGATGTTTCTTTGTTTGAAGATTAACTACTTCTCCTATAGTTACTTTGCCTGGGTGCGCCGTTCTATCGCTGTGGATACATGTTGATAAATCATCCGTCTCCAGCATACTGGTTAGGAAGTAACACATGATACTAAAGTTTAAATGGATTTCTACCTTGGTTGTTTTTAGCAAATTCATAGTCATAGTGAACAGAAAATTAGTCGATCTCCAGATCTAGAAGTTTCTGTTATCTATTACTGGTAAATTATTAGGGTTGCATAGATGCAGATCGCTCAATACAAACGCGGACTTGAATAAACTGTCCTGTTGAGTTTGCTTGTGCAATGCAAGCAAGCGATATACCTGTGTTTAAAGACGGAATACTATCATACTGTGACAATGTTGTAATCGTCATGATGATAGCGAGTAGGTTGACAGGTATTCCTTCTCATTCGCTTGCTTTCACTACTATTGGAATTCACTGGAAATTCTCCTCGACAAGTACCACCAGTTTAGTATCATGAATGATAGTGACAGATGTTTTATCAGCGTTTATCCACATCGACAAACTCGACCATAGAAGTTTGGTTTTTAGTATCGATAAACAAGCAACTTTTATCACTACGTATGCTATGTTTGCTTAGGTGTTCAAAGAAATGTAAACAAATTAAAACACGTGACATCAGCCTTTATAGTTGACAGCGCAAAATAGACCTGAGTGTCTATGAGTCAAGGTCTTTATTTGACATAGCGTTGAAAAGGTGGAAAGCCACGTGGTTTAGTGAGCTTACATTGAATTTTGTCTAACTAGAGTAAATAATTTTAAAAAAAACCTTGTCAACTCTACACACATCAAGTGTGTAATGCTTTAAAAAATCCTTGATTTTTTTGATATTTTCATACCAATGTATTAAGATATTTTATATGCTTACACTTTTGATGTGTGTGAAGTGCTGAGTTGCTTGTTTAACTAAACTTTAAACGATCCTTTAGTTTGGAAGGACTTGTGACTGTTGCTCTTATGTTAACGCCAAGTGAAAAGTACCTATTGAAATTTACTTGACTCACATAAATTCTCTTACCATATTCCTTGGTTCTCGTAATATATGTGATAATAATCAAGAGAAACCGTCTCTTCTATGTAACAATACTGCAAAAGTTTATGGCAACAGTCATGATTCGAAGTCAACTTGTGCGTTTAGATCCGGTATAAGTCACTAGATTTAAATATAAAATGACGAACTTTATAAAGCACCGACCAAATAGTGTATCTTTTATAGCAAACCAAATTGACAATAGCAAATGTTAAAAAAGGTGTTCTGAAAAATATCATGCTTATAGAGATTTTTATCAGAATCACACAAATTCGTGTAATTTTTTATATTATTATTTTATAAAAAAAAACAAGAGTAGGTATTATCAGTGTTCACTACGCCCACTTCGGACTAGAGGTCGGAATGTCGCCATTTCGTCTGTAACCGCGTTTTTCAAGTCTGGCACTAGCTGTGGATTAGAAAAACCATGTTGCGTTATTCAGCCATTAGCAGAAATTTATTAATTTATTTTCCCGGTAAATAATGAAAAACAGGATGGTTTGGAGTTAACCTCTGTAAGCATGTTTTTTTTTAAAACGCTTTAAAAAAGACCTTGTTGTCAATTCTGCATTTAGTGATTTCATATTGTCAATGCTATGAGTTTCTAAACGCACTAGTGGCATCTTTAGTTAAGTGGAACAGTGTGTTGATGCCCGTTGTATGGGGTTATATGTATTTGTAATGTCTATGTCCGGGTAATTCGCACTGTACAAGCAAGAACATGGGTGCTCAGCTTATTAAATGGAAAATAAATTGAATTTTTCTCGATTGGCCTCGCTTTTGGGCTTGTATTTGAAAAGGTTGTCTGCCATTCAGGTTGAAAATAGTTTGCACGCCATAAACCAATTATACTGTATTTGTTTTGGTACTAAACTAAATGTAAACAAGCCATACCACGTGGCTCTGACAAACACCCAATCAAAACTGTTCCGTCTCGAGCTTTGATTTGTTTGATCTGTGTTCTGCTTCTATTGGCTGACGATTAAATTACCTAAACAAATGAAGTATAGGTCGATAAGATGCTTCAGTCGATCTGAAGTGTCGACTGGAAAGATCACTTACAAATTATTGGTCGATTTTTCTTGGCAGTCCGAGTTCACCGGACTTTGCACCATTTGATGTGATTATTTTATAGTCTATTACTGGGTTCTATATATAAGATTGTGATCGTGTCTGTGTATGTGTATCAATAAACGAGGACATATGAGACGGCTCTCATTTGGTTACATTTTGATTCCATTTGGTCTCATTCGCCGCTCGGCTTATGGATACTAAATATCTTTTACGTACGAATTGATATCATATAAATAGGTACGAAACGGTTGGCAACAGAAATGTCTATAAGCAATTTGGATGGTAAAAAATCGTTTCTGTGTTCCGGTGTAGGGATAAGGCAACCGGTGAAATTACTAGCATAGAGGCATTCCATCTTAGTCCTCAGGGTTGGTAACGTATTGGCAGTGTTAAGATTGTAATCTTGAGAATGCAAGGTTCTTAGATCCCACTTACCATCGGGTGGTCTGTGTGGTCAAATGCCATCGCTAAGCCTTAAAAACATGAAATAAAAATAGGGGAAAAAACTGTCTATTTACTTATATGATGTCAAAAGGTACAAATCTTTGTAATTGTGAACGTCTTGGGATGCGCTTGGAATTAGGTATTATATTATTAACACGGGCCTATTCTGTATTAGAGACATTCCAAGCCTTTATCTTAAAAAACAACCCACCTAGAGGTACAAGCAATATAATAGGAAAGATTTTTCTTATTTATAAAACCGTTAAAAACATTTTCTTTTTGTTGAACATCTTTTTATACCGTTGGTTAGTCTGATTTAAAATATATGGTCGTAATTTTGTTTTTTTTTAAACTGAAGAGTTAAGACTGTAAACGAAAGCAATATACGTGAACTACATATAATTTTGATCAGACTAAGGTTTGTGACGTTTCTGGGAAATCCTTGGATATATTGATTTCGATAAAACACCATTTAGAAACACATGAGAAGCTCTAAATCAATTTGAACAAGTAGCATGTGTTGCCCGTAAGGTGGGGATCATTATAACTAATATAAATATGTGTATGTAACAATGTACGTAATTTTAAGAGTAACTTATTATATATAAAGCCACTAAAGATATAGCGAATTCACAATGAAAACAAGCCTCGCGGTACACTTGGCAATTCTGATCATCGGATGCCATAGTTGTTGCAACGCAAGGTTTCTCTTGTAGCTATAGTCAAACGGCTTAACTAGTACTTAATAATTGTTAGTATTACGACGTGTCAATGTTTTTATACACTTTTTACAACGAAATTGCTTTTCGGAGTAGTTGCGGCGAGGCTCCGCAACACTGTAGGTTTAACTTTATGTTAGTAAAATTAAAGTGCATGTGAATAGTGTAGTATAGTGAGTCAATATGTTAGCAGGGAATAAAGAGTCCGGTAAACCACCTAATAGTAAGAGCACTCTAGAAAAGTCGGATTTTGTTACTAGAGAACCTATTTCCATTTTCAGTGGGATAAAAAAGGCAAAGAATGAAGAGGAAAAAAAGAAGCTTAATCAACTTTTAGAGAAACTAAGGGAGAAATTGCCTGAGGGCTTTAAAGAAAAGTCGGATTTTGTTACTAGAGAACCTATTTCCATTTTCAGTGGGATAAAAAAGGCAAAGAATGAAGAGGAAAAAAAGAAGCTTAATCAACTTTTAGAGAAACTAAGGGAGAAATTGCCTGAGGGCTTTAAGATAGGAGCTGCTATAGGTGAAGGGGATTGTTTCTTTGATTCCATAGCTCAAGGATTGAACGAGCTAAAAGATAAAGGTCTAATTGCAGGTAGTAAAGGATTTAGTGTAAAGTCTTTGCGGGAAAATTGTAAGCAATATGCACAACAGGTTAATCAATCAAAAAAAGGTTCATGGTTGGGTAGCGCTTTAAAAGGAGAAGGTGAAAAACTTTGTGAATATATTCCGAGTATTGAATTTACTGCAGAAGACATTGAAAATACAAGCTCTGATTCAGAAATAAAAATTCTAAAGTTGGAAAACGCTATATGGGGAAGACCTGAAGTTGAGGGAAAAATGATATGCGAAAAGTATGGCGTGAAAGTTAGGACTATAGAATTGAGAGATAAAGAGATAGATGGATTACATGTTACTAAAGGTAAGGTAGGTACAGGTAATAATATTATTTACATAGTGAATTACAGGAACCATTTTGTACCACTTCTTAGTAATATTGAAAAAGATATAAAGAGAAGCATAAAAGTTTCTAGAGAGGAAGCTTACGGTAATGTGGTAGGTTCAAATTCAAACAATATTTCTCAATCTTACATTTCTACACCATTACAAGATATTGAAAATTCCTCACACGAGCAAAGCGACCATTCAAGGAGTACAGGTAAGGAAAATCATAAAACGAGTAGAAAACGAAAACGAAAACGTTCTGTTACAGACAAAGGTGATATAGTATTGAAGAGGTCGCGTGTGGATGTACACAATATTAATGAAGAAATTAGATTTGCTAAAAGTGTTGCCGGTAAAGAAGGGACACCTAGATTTAATCAGTTCTTAGATTTTTTAATTGAAGGGGAAGGAAAAGAATGTCTAGAAGTTCTGAAAGGAAAAGGAATAAACCTATCCAGTGTGTCCAGCATTTTAAGTGGATCAGGTGCTGATGCTACAAAAGCTTTTAAAGGCTTATATGATCTGTGAACTGTGAACTGTGTCTGAAAACACAATATTTAAAAACTTTAAAAGAAAGCGGAATAAATCTTACTAATGTTTCCAGTATTCTGAATGGAGCAGGAGCTAATGGTGCAAAGGCTTTTAAAGACTTATATGATCTGTGGTTTGATAAGCAAGGAAATAAAACTCAATATTTAAAAACTCTAAAAAAAGAAAAAGTAAATCTAGCTGCTGTGCCCGGTATTTTAAGTAAAGCAGGAGCTAAAGCTCCCAAAGCGTTTAAAGACTTATATGATCTATGGTTTGATAAGCAAGGAAATGAAACACAATACTTAAAAACCTTAAAAAAAGAAAAAATAAATCTAACTAATATGTCCAGTATTTTGCACGGAGTAGGAGCTAATGGTGCAAAGGCTTTTAAAGACTTGTATGACCTGTGGTTTGATAAACAAGGAAATAAAACACAATATTTAAAAACTCTAGAAGAAAAAGGTGTCAATCTTATTAATATGTCTAGTGTTTTATCTGGAGCAGGAGTTAACGCTACAAAAGCTTTTAAAGACTTATACGATCTGTGGTTTGATGAACATGGAAATAAAACACGATATTTAAAAACTCTAAAAAAGGAACGAATAGATCTATCTAGCATATCTAGTATTTTGAATGGAGCAGGAGCCAATGGTGCAAAAGCTTTTAAAGACTCATATGGTCTTTGGTTTGATGAAGAAGGAAATAAAACTCAATATTTGAGAACTATAGAAAAAGAAGGAGCAAGTTTTGCTAGCATGTCCAGTATCTTACATGGAACAGGAGCTAGTGCTGCAAAAGCTTTTAAAGACTTATACGATCTTTGGTTTGATGAAGAAGGAAATAAAACACAATATTTAAAAACTCTAAATAAAGAAGGAATAAGTTTACCTAATATGTCCAGTATTTTAAGTGGAGCAGGAGCGAATACTACAAAAGCTTTTAAAGACTTATATGATCTTTGGTTTGATGTGCGAGGAAATAAAAAACAGTATTTAAAACATTTTACTAAAAAAAGTAATAAGGAAACGAATTTTACTGTAAGTAACTTGTCTGGTATTTTTAGTGGGGCAGGAGCTAAAGCTAGCAATGCTTTTAAAGAATTACATAACGTTTGTTTTAACGACAATGGAGAAGAGACAGAACTTTTAAATAATTTCTATGATGTAGGCTTTAAGCCAGGTAACTTATCCTCTATGTTATGTGGATCAGGATCTCATGCTTCTCATAGATTAAAACAATTTCATAATACTCTTTTTGACGATAAAGGAAAGGAAACAGGACTCTTAAGTGATTTTCGTAAGATAGGTTTTAATCCTCAGAGTCTGTGCAGTATATTAAGCGCATCAGTAAGTAGTTTAGGTCAGTTTCATGATTTTTGTTCCACAGAAAAAGCAAAAGCGTATTTAATCCATTTCTCACAGGCAGGTTTTACTATTAAAAAAATATCTGCTATACTGCATGGAGCAGGGGCTAGAATTTGTTCTGCTTTGAAGGATTTTCACAATGTTTGTTTTGATGAGCAAGGGAACAATACGCAGCTTTTGAATGATTTCTATAGCGTAGGGTTTACGGCAAGTCACTTATCCAGAATATTAGGCATGGCAGGAAATAATTCACCTTCTATCTTAAAAAAATTCCACAAATCATGTTTTAATGAAAGTAATTATTTAAATCACTTCTTAGCCGAGAAAAAACTTTTTACACCAAAAAATTTATCTAGGGTGTTACATAGAGTAGGACTTAGTATTTGTTCTGCCTTTGAAAAATTGCATGGTTTTTGTTTTGATAAAGCAGGAAGCAAAACGGGTTATTTAAATAATCTTATGAAAAATAACTCACCGGATACGATACTTAATACACTATATACAAAAGTAGAAAAAGTTAAAAAAGCTCCTGCTTTCTTAGATGAGCAGAATATTAGCGAAGAAGATATCATAACCAATCCAGGTCTTAACCCGAGTAGCGTATCCGATAGAACGGAGCAAGAACAAAACTTGGGTAGTTTACAACAAGGTGGTTCTAAAATTAAGAGAAAAATCCGAGAGGGTATCCTTCCGGATAAATCGGGGCGAAAACAGGCAAGAAACTACTGATGGAATAGATGATAACCCTGAAACTTATTTAAATGATCCAACAGTGGACAAGCAGCTACAAGAATCATGTCAGACAATTTCTTCCTGAAATTGTTTTATTTCAGCTTTAGGAAGGCTGGTTGTTTCGGAGATGATATCAGTAGAAACACCAGCCTTAAGTAGGTTTTTTGCAACAAACTTTAAGGTTTGCAACCTTCAGCTCTGCCTTTTTCATGACCGATTTGGATTGTCCATTTGGTCTCATTCGCCGCTCGGCTTATGGATACTAAATATCTTTTACGTACGAATTGATATCATATAAATAGGTACGAAACGGTTGGCAACAGAAATGTCTATAAGCAATTTGGATGGTAAAAAATCGTTTCTGTGTTCCGGTGTAGGGATAAGGCAACCGGTGAAATTACTAGCATAGAGGCATTCCATCTTAGTCCTCAGGGTTGGTAACGTATTGGCAGTGTTAAGATTGTAATCTTGAGAATGCAAGGTTCTTAGATCCCACTTACCATCGGGTGGTCTGTGTGGTCAAATGCCATCGCTAAGCCTTAAAAACATGAAATAAAAATAGGGGAAAAAACTGTCTATTTATTTATATGATGTCAAAAGGTACAAATCTTTGTAATTGTGAATGTCTTGGGATGCGCTTGGAATTAGGTATTATATTATTAACACGGGCCTATTCTGTATTAGAGACATTCCAAGCCTTTATCTTAAAAAACAACCCACCTAGAGGTACAAGCAATATAATAGGAAAGATTTTTCTTATTTATAAAACCGTTAAAAACATTTTCTTTTTGTTGAACATCTTTTTATACCGTTGGTTAGTCTGATTTAAAATATATGGTCGTAATTTTTTTTTTTTTAAACTGTAGATAAACGAAAGCAATATACGTGAACTACATATAATTTTGATCAGACTAAGGTTTGTGACGTTTCTGGGAAATCCTTGGATATATTGATTTAGATAAAACACCATTTAGAAACACATGAGAAGCTCTAAATCAATTTGAACAAGTAGCATGTGTTGCCCGTAAGGTGGGGATCATTATAACTAATATAAATATGTGTATGTAACAATGTACGTAATTTTAAGAGTAAATTATTATATATGAAGCCACTAAAGATATATAGCGAATTCACAATGAAAACAAGCCTCGCGGTACACTTGGCAATTCTGATCATCGGATGCCATAGTTGTTGCAACGCAAGGTTTCTCTTGTAAGAGCTATAGTCAAACGGCTTAACTAGTACTTAATAATTGTTAGTATTACGACGTGTCAATGTTTTTATACACTTTTTACAACGAAATTGCTTTTCGGAGTAGTTGCGGCGAGGCTCCGCAACACCGTAAGTTTAACTTTATTTTAGGCTGATATGAACGTTTTAACGCTAATTTTGATATAATATTTTGGCTTCCAATCAAAATGTTATCATTCTTGAAAAGGGTGTTTATTGTGTTATTGTTTTGAGCATTCGGTTGTTAAAGTTTAATTTCACTTTTATGTCCTGTGTCATTTGCTGTCAGAGTATAAAAGTGATATTAATTCTCTAATATAGTCAGCGAATGCTTTAAAACTTTGTGTGGGAATTGGCAATAACGTGAATGTGGAATTGAGTGAATAAAATAAGAAAATGAACCAATTTATTTTTTAAATCTACAGAGAAATTTGACCGATGTACATTCCTTAAGTATTCGGCATTCCCATTCGGCATTTCTACCATTATTATATAAATTACATAATCGGTGTATAATTTAGATTTAGAATGTATATTTGCTAAGTTGTTTTAGGCTTGTGAATTATTTTTGTAGATCATTTTAACGTGGACGCATCCGCGGAAACAACGATTTAATTTTACTCTATTTTTAAGTGTAAATTTTTATTTTGTTAACATTTATTTTTGGAGAAACATTTCTTTATTACCGATATTTTAGATTTATTGAGAATCAATTAACATTAAATTTATAATCAATATTTTACCACTGTAATTGGCGAAAGGGGCTGTCTTGTCTAACCGTCATCGATTATGGACGATTGTAAGCCGATTAATAAATAATAAAAGAATGGTAAAACATTTGCATTTGATTTTAATCCCACTTTTAAAATACATCTTTCTTCTTAGAATGAATTTCGGTTTAAAAAAAAATTCTACTACCTCTTAGATGTCTAGATTTGTTATTGTTCTTCGAAATTACTCTTAGCGAGGTCTTAGGAAAATATACTTCTGTTGTATTGTTGGTTTTGGGCGCTTCAATTCTTGTTGTAAATGTCCTCTATGTTTTATGTTATTCGTACTGTGTTGTGAAATCTGGTGAAGGCTTAATTTAAACCTAGTATCACAAATCTTCAAAGTTTTTTTTACAACCGTCTTTTTCCTATTTTCTGACGCAATAACAGATTATCTTATGATTAACTTATCCAAGGTGTAAACGATATAACTTAAAAAAAACCTCTAACCTTCTTTCTTGCCTATCTATCTCACTTGCCTTTCAGACCAACTCCAGTTGAAACTCTGGATGACTCCATCGAAGTCGAAATTATCGATAATCCAGACAGCATCGAAGTTTTAGACGAAGAGTCTTACTTAGATCAGACCGAAGAATTAGAAGATTCTGGAGTAGATCTACAGATCGCAGATAGACCGGCGCTGCCGCCGAAACCAGATTTCGCACTTGCTATATCTGAGCCAATAGCTTCCAAATCGTAGATTATTTATTTTCAAACCACTACCTATTCGGAAATGATGATTTAGTGTCCCGAAATAACTATCTTAAATTTTCCGTTGTAGTGTGTATGGTGCCAGAGTTGGCAGGGCGGGAGTAAGTTCCCTCATAGATGGGAGTCAACAGCAGTACTTATGTGGCACTCTGTAGCAGAATTATTTTCTACTTTCTACTAGAGAATTCTTGTTATCTCTGCAACAATACCCTTATTGAATTTCGTTTCCGCGTCACACCATCTACTTCGACGCACCTCAATCTAGCTGGTTTATCTACAAGATAAAGAAAATACGTCGTTTTCGGCTGTTATAGGGATGCAGTTTCCTTTAGTTTAAGGTTTCGTCTAAAAACGTCAACTTTGACATCATTCCCTATCCAACGGTACAATTTAGCGATACATATCCATTACACCATTCTAACGTATTCTATCTTCAAGTGTAGATCCTTGATCCTTTTCTCTAAACTACGTCCAGTACGTTATAATGAAATATTTCGTTGTAAACTATGTGTGGTGTCGACGTTTCAGTACTAAAATAAAGTATTTATGGAACGAAAAGTATGTCCAAGGTTTAAACTATCACTACACAGTACATACCAAATTTAATTATAATAGCGATTTAGCCGTGAAACCCCTAACAGATACACAAACAAACAGACTGACAGTCATTTTCACAATTTTATTTGTATTTAAGGACAGCTTGTGGAACTTAGTAGAAACTTCACCGTATGGTCCTCTGAAGAAGTTGAGTTACATTACTTGGAAGAATATCACCAAAAGTATATTAACATAAGGATTATATCGATGAAGATCAAGAGTGCATATTTTATAGTGAGATCCGATTTAAAGGAAAATACTTCCTCATGAATTTTGTAGTTTTTTGTAGGCTTTTATACTTAATTATTTATTTTCAATAACGTTTGAATTGTATTGTAATTAAGTGTTATCGTTACTTATCAATTATCAATGAGATATTTAACATGATTTTTTTAAATTTGTAAATTTTTAATAAATTATTTTTGCAGTTTTCATTTTATTTTATATTTTATAAGTCTTTCAGTGTTACCTACTCATAACGTGACAGATAAACATAATGCTTAATTACCAGAGCCAACAACACAAAAAAATGAAGGTAATTGCGATAGTCTTTTGTTTTGCCGCGAAAAGTCCTCTCGTATTTATGGTGTTAATTAATTTCGATCTTATTTCAATACCTCCAAAGACAATGATGCTTTGGCAGTGAAAAAGTGCAACGTAACTTTGATCATCTATTTGGTGAGCGAGTTGGGTAAATCGTCTATAAATGGCCAGTTAAGAAAATGACATTTAGTTATAGCCAGTATAGCCACCAATTTTATATACTGACACCGTTAGTAAAGAAAGTTTAACAGTACTCCGAATAATATTTCTGATAAATATCAGCATATCTTTTGCTTTACACTTATTATTGCAAAGTGGGCTAGATGATTTACCGTACACTGAGCGAAAAGCGAAAAATTCAACTACATATATATTCATACTAAACGGCCCCAGTCGCTGTCGCCGATGGTGGTCGCTAACATTGGAATACCCTTGCACGCACAGGGAACCTAGTCATGATGTCAAGATGCATAACGGTAAGTAAGCGATTTTAGGAATCGACAAAATGTGTAGGATTGACGCGAGCTGATGACATCGCTCGACGGCTTGTCAACTACATACATTTCGAGTCGATAGAAAACAGAAAAGTAAGCAGCGTTTGCATGTTCGCTCTCTCTATTCTACTGGGTTTAAAGCATAGAAGAATTAAAGGCATAGAATGAGCCTAAAAACGAAAGCGTCAGATCTATACCTGTCTCGAAATTTTCAATATGAATGTTCCATAACTTAAAAAAGGAAATCGAGTCCAGTTCTTGCGATAACGAGCCGGACACCAAGGCGTTGTCAATTCATGTAAAATGGTCTCTAACTGGTCACCATCATCTCACCATGGTCGTAGATTAGCTTATACAATATCTGAACACATAAACGTAGTTTATACATGCAACAGTGTGCGACCATATTTTAGCTTATAGAACTCTCTTTTTGGCACACGGAATCTCAATCAGACTGTGCATATCAGCTATCTGTATGTTGCCTTTTAATCGCTCCTTCTATGCCTTTAGTTCTTATTCTGTGGTTAAAACGATATAGCTTCGACCGTGCTTTAGTATTGTTTTAAACTCGGCCGCCTAGTGTAAAGTAAATAAAAGTTTATCAAAACGTTGACAATACGGAAACACGTCTAAGGCTATATCGCGTTGACCGTGTAAATCTCAGCCCAGGTCTGTTAGAAATTGAAACCGAAACACAAATAAGTGTAACACAAGATAGTTTGCGATGATTTATTTCATATTTCATTCCATAGCCGGCAACCAAAATACTTTCATATAACTTGGGAACTCGTATGGGTCATGCACAAAATAAAACCAATGGTTCATGAAATAATGTTTGATACTGGGCCTCCTTGTTTTTATATTATATGGCGTCGCTCGATTGATTATCGGTAATTGACTGTCTATGATCGATCGATTGTGTGGTTCCTTGGCGATCAAATGTATGCATCGTATCTTATATATAGAGCTGATATTTACATATTCTTTACATTAAAATATACTCTATATTTAGCATAGTCAAACATATATTCGAGTATTCACTGATTATTGTCACATTATAGACTAATTTTGGAGCCGAGTACAAACAAAGAGTGACATGTCCCTTTATTGGATCTAGATCTAGAAAGGGGGCCCAGGATGCAAGAAACGTTCTCAAAATAACACTTAAGAAAGAGTCCAATAGTCAACTGACTTTAACAGTAAATAGGTGACCGTAAGAAAAAAAAATTGACAACAATTTTGTAGTTTGCCATAAAAATGTTACAAAAAATAAACTTCTAGAGCATAACATAGAGGACTATTTACAAACTGTACACGACAACTTAAAGGTAAGAATTCTCGATTTGTACATTGCAACAATGAATACTTAGTGAATGGCTAAACCTAATCTAGATGTTCGTAGAGTTGTCTAGACAACTTCCTATTCAGTAAGAAATTTTGGAATGTATTCGCTTTTAAAAATATTGTATTGTTTACATTAGTAAAAGATTTCTACGTAGTTCAAATTTAGGTGAGGCGTGGTGCGAACACTTTAATACATTTATAACTAGTCTATTATACTTTCAGCGATTACTTAGCACCCTCGAGTTACTGGAGGACACATCAAGTCGTACAGTTCACACAAAATATGTCTTAAATGGATTAACACTCTAGGCAACCAAATATTTCACCTTTTTCCCACAAAATTAATAATTTCAACACTTTATAATGTCGTAACTTAGGGTTCACAAAAATGACAGATTTTTTTACAAATTTTGGGCAAACATTCCACTTTAATAAGGTCCCTATGTTTTTGGGCAGGTATCGAATATGTTTTCTTATTGGTCAAAACGTTCATTTTCTTCCGCAAATGTAGAAAGCTACTTCTTTCCGTATCTCTCCTAAATACTTCTTTAAAAACGTCATAAGACCGACTATTTTAGGATCAATGTAATTGAAACCTTGTTGATTTAAATATAGGATGCTTTTTATGTTTGGTGTCATGTCCTCAAGCGACAAACCTGGGGACTCCGGAGGCCAGCGTGATTATTATAATTTAAGACATATTTGATTGAGGACTGACTATTATCATTCCCTCCCTATATTATTCCTATCACGTTAAGACACTTGAAGATAATTAAATAATAATTATTTCATTTACTATGAATACTGGAATATATTTCAAAAGCAGTGCTCGCACCGCACCACAGTCGGATCTATCTGCTTTTATATAACAAATTGACTACATTTTATTGCTAAAACATGTACAAAAAATTATATGAGCAGCGCCAGAGGGCTTTTAGTAAAAAAAAACTAAGCTAAGCTGTGATGGTCACCAAATATCTAGACACGGCAGTGTCTGGATTAGTTCGTAAGTATATACAGTGTGCATCGGCAAGTCTGTTCGATGAAAGGCATTTATAAATATATAAATGTGTAAAACAGAACTAAAATTTAGCGTGTACAATAGACGCTCAAATATTCAGCTCGGCAAATAAGAATAAGACTACACATATTTTCAAGCGGCAATGTCACCCACCCTTCGTATGCTAAGGGTTCGGATATATGACTGACGCGTGAGGAATTTTAATTAATCATTATTATTTTTAAAACATTATCTTTGTACTCGTGAGACCCACCCTACTACAAACAGGGAGTTGTTTTGAGTGGGAATTTGAATCTACCAGCAAGGAAATAAAGTTCAATTACCTTTGCTCTAAAATTACATTTTCATATTGTAACAAAGAAAAATGTACTTTAGTTGTATATAATGTAATGCCTATAGTAATATAAATCAAATTAAATTGCCTTCATTATGTACCGCCTATGGCACACCGGGCCTCGCGAGGTAATAATGGGCCTTGGTATTTTTGTAAATTTTCGCATACGAAAGTTTATTTCACGTTGTGTTTGTTTGGCAACTCTTATTCCGTTTATCTACTTTACCGCGTCTGTTTTTGTTAAACACATCGCACCTTCGGTAGAACAAGGGCACAATGTACAATGTTACTAAAAGTGAAATTGCGCCCTTGTCCTACCGAAGGTGCGACATGATCTTATTTTCCTATATTTTAAGATGTATTTTGTGTTGCGTTTTGAAAATGCCAAAAATACCCATGCTCTTGATGTATCTACATCTTTTTTGCCAAGCTGTTAATTAAAATAAGTCCGTCACCTAAACAGCACAGAAAAAATATAATTTGTCTCTACGAATTCGAGATATACACATTTTATTCCCTTGCGTGCACTTTCTAATGTGCATAGAGTTGCATTAGGTTATACCAAAAATGGCACATTTCTTAAAGGTATCAACTGATATACCAGGTTAAAAAACATGCTCCAAACAAATCGCTAAAAGGTTTTCTAAGTAGGGCCCAGCCCGATTTACAAAACATGTTTATACAACTAACAGCTCGCGCAACTTAAATTAAATATTACTATGATATCACTGGTACACAAGGGGCAGTTATTACGCCTCATAAAAACACAAGTATAGCTCTATCAATTTCTGTCAATCACAAAATAATTTATAATCAATTCTTTAAATGTTTTATTTAACAATCAACCAGGACTTTTGAAATTTTTAAATACGATGACTTTTAAACTACCCGAAACCAATATTGACAAACAATTTAACATGAATTATATCCGCGGACTTATCCGAAGATACCTGTTATGATAATAGTACACTTATCTATCTATATAAATAAAAATGATTGTTTGTATGTTTGTCCTCTACGTGTTTCTAAACCATTGATCAGATTGCGATGAAAATTTGGTGGGTTCTTATGTGTATGCCCGCGAGGGTTCCTCCAAGAAATCTTTAAAAATTAAGGACCAAAAACTATTTTGTGTCTTGACAGAAGTGTTTACATAATAAAATTTGCCATGCTTGTACAATGCTCTTGTAAATGTACACTTTGCAGAGACCGCTATTGACGGGTACAAGGCAATATCTTGTATCTTGCATTCCAATTACTATAATCCTTTTATCTTATCATATCACATTTCCGTGTCGATTACTTTAGAATCCGTTATTATTTGTACAAAAATCTGTTTTCGCCAAACCTTTCACCAATGGCCTCTTGGTATCATATTAATATAACTATGTCCATTTTCTTTACACTTTGTCAGCGAGAAAAGGACAAAAATACAATTTTACCTATCACCACCTACGAAGTTTTCAGTACAGTTAACCACATAACGCATTGCATTCATACCTGCAGTGAAAGAAAAACAAAATTAAACAAAACGGAAACAAAAAAAAACATTATTGCTTGTCCGCAGACATAAATAAATATTTAAAATTCATACTATATAAATATAAGCTTTTTATAAATACTATATGTTATTGATATGGTTTATGCCTATCATAGATATTATACATTATTGTACATACCAAGCGTTTTGGATGCGATATATAAAACATAACAATCATAGTACATAAAGGTAAATCTGTTCAATTAGCCGCATACTTATTTTTAAATATACTGGACTTATTTTGACAGTAACCATATTAATAATAAATAATATTCTGTATACTTAAATAAATAAAAATATTATATGCTGTTTTCCATCTTCGCAACAAGAGGAACTTTGGACTCGAGCACTTTTTAACAACTTGGAAAATACATTTAAAAATAACATGTCGTAAAATTCTCCATTACCACGACCAGACCCAAATAGGATACGTTATAAATTCAAATTTAAACAGTAACACACAAATTAAACCAACTGATCTTGGCTAGGACACAGTTAAAACAGTAGTTCATCTTCAAACAAAGCAAACGTATATCGCCAAGATTTTTTTTCATGAGAAATAACAAAATGTTTTTTCAGTTTCAGTTGATATCATTCACCCCGTGTTGCACCGAGAAATCACTCTGGTCACGAGACACGTCACAAATTACAGCTTTATATAACGTCACGTGTCTTGCCCATCTTAGGGCCGCCGTATTATTCTGATCTTGAATGAGATGAGAAACTCAATCTACGTTAGAGATTGCATGACATGATATTTACTCGTACTTTGACGTATTAGGAATTTGATGTCGCATTAGAATCAGACAATCTATATGGCCTGTAGTTAAATTAAGATTTAGAAGGTTTTTCCAAGAGTTGTTGGTTTCCCCTGTTCTGTTATATTTGTGTATTTTATAAAAAGGAACATCTAAATGTTTCTTATATTTTTTAAGTATAAATGGAGTAAATAATTTAACGTTAGGCTTCCGTTCTTTTTAAGGGAAAACAATTAACCCTTATAATATTACCAATGATCGGAATAGGTAGTGCAATTTCGCGAGACTTTTGGTGCGTAAGTTTAGTATGGATATAGCTCGTAACCCCGGGATTTCATTTGCAAAGTGTTAAAGTTTGTGCTTGGATCAGAAATTATGTTTTAATTTATGATTTTAACGATTATTTTGTTTGCATAGAATATCGCATTGACGAAATATGTAAACACTTTATTTTGCGCATTTTTCCATTTGACTTCAATTAAGTTCATGTCAAGAAAACATTCTGTGAAAAAATACGAGTCCCGGAGTCCCGGGTCTTATCCATACTAAGTATAACGTTTAAGGTCAATCACCCGAAATTGCACTATCTATTCCGATCACTGAATATTTCTGTCGTTTCGGTCCGTTTATTTGTGTTATTAAAATTAGTATGCCCACGACTATATCTTCATAAAACTCGATTATCGTATTCGTTATTCTCACAGGAACTATCAAATATTTTCGAAACAAAAAATATCCAGTGTTCCCTAAAATACCAAACAAAATATATGTTGACGATAAATAAGTACCTAATATTAATAATTACTTTTGGGATTCCATTCAGAACCTGGTGCACAAAGTCTGGTATTTCGACAAGCAAAAATAACCAATAGATATGAACTACCCGTGTATCAAATTTAATTCCTTCAATGTATGACAGATTGAAAAACATTCTAACATCGTTACAATCACATTTAAAAGATGATTTTCAGTGGAAGAATCATAATTTGTCCTCTAGCGATCCATGACATGATATTTCTATTGTGATAGTTTCAGCTTACGCATTTTTATTTTATTACGTGTATTCATAGAACCTCCAGGTGTTTTATATACTTAAATTGTTTAGTACAAAGTATTTCTATATCGCATTAAAATATGACTGTATGTAACACTGCACGGTTTACACACATGTTATAGTCAGGTAATAGCGCGCCCGAGATAACACTCCCCTGATGAAGGACTCCTCATGAGTCCGAAACATGTCGGGCCGTTACCTGACTATAACATGTGAGCAAACCGGGCAGTGTTTTGTTGTTTATGATAATATCTCACACAAGTTAAAATTTCGTAATGACTGTATATGTTCTAAATAATGAAACCCTTAAATACCGTCCACAAATGGACTAGTCTACAAAAACCTCGCTGGGTCTGGTCATTGAACTCAAGCCCCCTCAGCTGGGCACATTACCTGTCGCGGTCGAGCAGGTACTCCTTGAGGCGCCGCACCAGGTGCTCCGAGAGCTGCGTCACCTCCGGCCACTGCTTCAGCACCATGACGCCCAGCATCACTGCTAGACTCGTTGTGAGGACTCTCACTCTGAGGGAAAACGAGTACATGTTATGAAGTTAACTGTGTTGATGTTTATGAGGGTATCCCTTTGAAACGCATTGTTTGTCCTCATCAGTTTGGTCTTAAATCATCTGACACATACATACGAGTACAAACAACGCCTTTATTCCCAGAGTGGGGTAGGCAGGGCTACTGAAATACAAACTACTCTAAAAAGACTTGTTTATAATAAAATTATGTAACCACATTTTCCACTAATACACTAGCAATCTTCTTGACCTGATTGTGCAAAATGTGGTTACAGAATTATGAACAAGTCTTATTGGAGTTGTTGGTATCTCTGTGGCTCTGCCTACCCCTGTCTGGGAATGATGGCGTGATGTTATGTATGTGTATGTATGTATTTTGCACAAGTAGGCCAAGATGTTTACCAATGTATAGTGACAGGTTGCAAGCCCGTCGCCTAACAGATAAAAGCTCTTATTCCCTTAGTCGCCTCTTACAACTTCCACGGGAAGACATGGAGTGGCAGTATTCTAAATTTTGTAGATTAGTTAGGTCAGGTTAGTAACTGTTACAATTCTAAAAACTGTTATCCACTAAAAATACATTATATCACTCGATAAACACTCGTTTATAAGCGATGGTAGCAGGTGGCGGGAGCCCGCGCCGGGTCCTCACACATGCTGGGCGGAGCTGGTACCGACCTGGTCCGCAGGAAGGGCATGGCGACGCCGGCCACGGTGGCGACCAGCAGCAGCGCCAGCTGCAGCAGCGTGAGCGCCACGTTGAGCAGCTTCACGAGCAGCAGGCGCGGCGGGAGCCCGCGCCGGGTCCTCACACATGCTGGGCGGAGCTGGTACCGACCTGGTCCGCAGGAAGGGCATGGCGACGCCGGCCACGGTGGCGACCAGCAGCAGCGCCAGCTGCAGCAGCGTGAGCGCCACGTTGAGCAGCTTCACGAGCAGCAGGCGCGGCGGGAGCCCGCGCCGGGTCCTCACACATGCTGGGCGGAGCTGGTACCGACCTGGTCCGCAGGAAGGGCATGGCGACGCCGGCCACGGTGGCGACCAGCAGCAGCGCCAGCTGCAGCAGCGTGAGCGCCACGTTGAGCAGCTTCACGAGCAGCAGGCGCGGCGGGAGCCCGCGCCGGGTCCTCACACATGCTGGGCGGAGCTGGTACCGACCTGGTCCGCAGGAAGGGCATGGCGACGCCGGCCACGGTGGCGACCAGCAGCAGCGCCAGCTGCAGCAGCGTGAGCGCCACGTTGAGCAGCTTCACGAGCAGCAGGCGCGGCGGGAGCCCGCGCCGGGTCCTCACACATGCTGGGCGGAGCTGGTACCGACCTGGTCCGCAGGAAGGGCATGGCGACGCCGGCCACGGTGGCGACCAGCAGCAGCGCCAGCTGCAGCAGCGTGAGCGCCACGTTGAGCAGCTTCACGAGCAGCAGGCGCGGCGGGAGCCCGCGCCGGGTCCTCACACATGCTGGGCGGAGCTGGTACCGACCTGGTCCGCAGGAAGGGCATGGCGACGCCGGCCACGGTGGCGACCAGCAGCAGCGCCAGCTGCAGCAGCGTGAGCGCCACGTTGAGCAGCTTCACGAGCAGCAGGCGCGGCGGGAGCCCGCGCCGGGTCCTCACACATGCTGGGCGGAGCTGGTACCGACCTGGTCCGCAGGAAGGGCATGGCGACGCCGGCCACGGTGGCGACCAGCAGCAGCGCCAGCTGCAGCAGCGTGAGCGCCACGTTGAGCAGCTTCACGAGCAGCAGGCGCGGCGGGAGCCCGCGCCGGGTCCTCACACATGCTGGGCGGAGCTGGTACCGACCTGGTCCGCAGGAAGGGCATGGCGACGCCGGCCACGGTGGCGACCAGCAGCAGCGCCAGCTGCAGCAGCGTGAGCGCCACGTTGAGCAGCTTCACGAGCAGCAGGCGCGGCGGGAGCCCGCGCCGGGTCCTCACACATGCTGGGCGGAGCTGGTACCGACCTGGTCCGCAGGAAGGGCATGGCGACGCCGGCCACGGTGGCGACCAGCAGCAGCGCCAGCTGCAGCAGCGTGAGCGCCACGTTGAGCAGCTTCACGAGCAGCAGGCGCGGCGGGAGCCCGCGCCGGGTCCTCACACATGCTGGGCGGAGCTGGTACCGACCTGGTCCGCAGGAAGGGCATGGCGACGCCGGCCACGGTGGCGACCAGCAGCAGCGCCAGCTGCAGCAGCGTGAGCGCCACGTTGAGCAGCTTCACGAGCAGCAGGCGCGGCGGGAGCCCGCGCCGGGTCCTCACACATGCTGGGCGGAGCTGGTACCGACCTGGTCCGCAGGAAGGGCATGGCGACGCCGGCCACGGTGGCGACCAGCAGCAGCGCCAGCTGCAGCAGCGTGAGCGCCACGTTGAGCAGCTTCACGAGCAGCAGGCGCGGCGGGAGCGCGGCCACCGCCTCGCTGCCCGCGCCTCCTCCGCCTACTCCGCCCGCCATCCACTGTTCCAGCTTGCTGATCTGTCACCGATCGATATACCGTTCAATTTTACTTCAATCTAGGCTGCAGCTCATTCTAAATTTCTTTAAAAAAAAAAATTATTTGAACTCTGTATGCACATTTTTTCTTACTTAAACCAAGTAGTATACAAACATCACTCGATCATAAATCCCGAAATTCAGTCAGTCAATTTAAGTTACCGCAATTGCATTTCCACAAAAATAGCTTACAAATCCTTACAAATAACATTTTTATTCGCACAACCCGTTGAGCCGAATCGCATATATGCCCGTCTCGCTTGAAACTCACCTTGGTCTGGCAGAGGTCGAGCGCCTCGTGTATATCTCGTATCCGCTCTTCGCTCTGATACTGAACTTTCTCCTCCACGTCTGTGAGAGCTTGTTTTAGGTTCTCCACCTGCGAAAAAATAATGTGTTAAGAAAGTACACACATACCCACTCACCCCAGCAGAATTGCCCTATTTTATTTGCTATTATTGCATAGTAGAATATTTTAGTTCTGTAGCAACTTAATGTTATGATTTTGCATTACATAATTGTTAGATTACAGATTGCAATCCCTCGGTAACTCTTGTAAGGGTTTTTGCTACCACGACACAGGCTTACAAATTATGTGCTGTACTTTTTATTAAATACATTTTTACTGTACTTTACTTATTCAGTAATGCAGTGTAACGTTTAAAATTAATTTTAGAATAATTAACATTTAGAAAAGGGTTATGCAAACAATAATTTGACATTTTTGACCTGTTAACGCCATCCGCCAAGCGCCAAAAGCGCCATCTATCAGATTTGTGGCAAACTACGTCGCACTAAATAGAACGGCCTCACCAATTCAAAACAACAATCTCGAAATTCAAATAATTGACGTCCTCGCGGTTCGGAGTCGGCACGAGACTGTGACGTCACTGTTACGTCATAGAGCTATAATTTTACACCAATTTGCTATTTAGGTTTATCGTTCTAAAAGCAAGTTTATACGAAATAATACGTTCGATTCCCTGTATGGGCAGATATTTTTGTGATAAGCACGAGCATTAAATTTGTTACCGAGTCTTGGAAGTTTTCTATCCCTCTTACTAATAAACGTTGAATAAGCTTGGATTAGTTATACCATGCTTTGCCCTTACAGTTAGTTGCAAAACTGAGTCAATATTAGCACCTTAGTAGAATGTAAATAGTTGATGATAGTTAAAGGTATTTTTAAATGACAAGTACTCCTTGAAATTTGCTACAAATACTCCTACCAAATGATTTATCTGTCATTTACAGTTTTTAAGTAATTTTATCGTAAAAACTGTTGAATTTAACTTTTTTTATTTGTCTAATATTTGAATTCTCTCTGTGGCAACCCAAAATAAGGAAACTGATAAAATTAAAGAAATTTAGCCTTTTTAAAATAAGTTGAAAAATACTTTTGGTGGCAGTTATTGGCAACATTAGTTCGGTGCACGATTCACTTTTGCACCGAGACCAATTAGCCATACAAACTGGTTGTTAGTTCACTATGGTAGGGGATTAAAATTCTGCAATTACTAGAAAACTACGTCCCTGATTCAAGCAGTTGATACCTCATTTTAAAAAGAATGGAATTCTCTATTTTAAATAGTTTTCTTATTTGGGGTTGCCATAGAGAAAACTAAATTACTAGTATAAAACATAAATTGAATTTTTACTGTTTTTGGTTCAAAATCTTTAAAAAAATATAAATGCCATTAAATTATTTATACAGCAGTTTTGTAGCTTACTTCAAGGATAACTAAAACTATTCTGTACTAAGCATTTGAAAACAGCTTTGATTGTAATCGACTTATTAACATTCTACTAGGTATTGACTCAGTTTTGCAACTAACTGTATATGTCGAATTCAAATGTCGCAATGACAGATAAGGACAAAGCATGGCATAACTATTCCAAGCTTATTCAACGTTTATTAGTAAGTATTCAAGTATTTATATCGTTGTCTAGTAGGGGATATCCCAGAGGTTCCATATTTTCTAGTTCCATATGGATCTATCGGGATATTCATTTTGAAGGAAATGTCCCAGAAGTACCACATGGAACTACTGGTACATATTCATATTAAATGTCTACCTCTGCTAAGTACGATTTTTGTATATATATAATTTATTTTACATAATTGGCCACTTCTTAACATTGATTACCTACACACTTCAGGTTTTACGTTGTTTCTTATACAAGAAGCCATTTAATAAAGACTTGAATTGAATTATACAAGTGATTGTGTCCCTCGGTAATAAAATAGTTTTACAATAGTAAAACGCGGCCGAGGTAAGCACGGCGTGTTACAACATCTCGGGCACGAATATTATTATCACTCAATTTTTTGTAAAACCAAAACCCATTGGTACACAGTTGGAAACTACCAAATGTCGCGGATCTGTGACCCTGAAATTGTAAACTAGGAAATTTCAGCGTGATCATCGAGGAAATTCATGATTTTACCTGAATACTAAGCGAACGAATTGACGGTACGACATTAATCAATATCGACAATTAAATGACGCAACCACCTAATATCGAGATTAAAAAAAGAATAAATTCTTTTTTAATTAAGGGCTGAAAAGAGGTTTTATTTTGTTTTAAAACTTAAAATATATGCCTAAATTCAAAAAGTTGTATCAATAAGGTGGTTAAATATACCTAAGCACATGTTAAAACAAAACCAGGTGTAAAGCCTAGTATGTAGTTCCACATGGAACTATTGGGGTCACTTTTTTGACATTTACATATGTACCGATTGTTCCATATTGAACTAAAATTATGGAACTTCCGGAATATCCCCGCCTAGTACTTAAAGTGCAAGCCTAAAGCTTAGTCTGGGACTAGGGCAATTTGTGTGAGATGGTCCCTTGATATTTATTTAAGTGCCCTTTACAGGTAGTAATTGAGAGAATAGAGGGCAACTAACTTTGTGTTTTTATCAGGCACGAGTACTACTAAACGCAAACTAGTTACCTCGTTCTGGTGTAGTTCAGTTAGGTCGTTAACCTGCTCCTCGAGTCTTTCCGTTTTGAACCTTTCTTCTTGCAGCGCAGCCGATAAAAATGACACCTCTTGCGACAAATTCTAAAAAAAAAACAAAACTTTGTTATACATTTTGTAAAAAGGTCAACACTTATTTTAGTAACACAGGACCCAACACTTATTTTAGTAACATTAAAATTGCGACCTTGTTAAAATAATTATAAGGTGCCTTTTGGCATTATGTCCTCGATCAAAAATCTGGGGAGTCGGGAGGCCATGCAATAAACAAGTAGAATACGCAATTTTTACAGTAGCATCCGCAAAAGAGAGGGCGATAGAGGCGATAGATTTAAGAAATTGACGAACTGGCTCGTAGATAAATGTTTCTATAGTTTTAACGACTTCCTCGAGCAAAATAATAATTTGTGACTGTTGACATTTAGTATTGTTACTTTAAATATTTTTATTTTTCTTCTCTACTTTGCGTATCGATGGCGTGTTAAATGTGAGCCCACGTCACTTTTTTAATTTGACTGAAGCCTAATTAATAATTTTTATTGATGGATTAAGTCCGGACTTTCCCCGAGTGATTCGTCTTTTGTTTTATATTCTAAGCTCGTATTCATTTTACTTTTAATATTTACTATTGTCATTCAAACTCAAAAGGCTTCAGCTGCTTTGGAGAGCATAATAAACAACATATGGGCGTGGTGTTTACCTTCAACGCGTCTAGTTTCTCTGATAACCGTTCGTACTCCTGCCGCAGCTCGTTCAAATACGGCTTGATCAGGAAGTTGTTCTCCGAGATATTGTTCGAGCCAGGTTGCGTGGGGTATCTGCAAAGGAAATATTGTACAATGAGTATCAGTTGATAAATCTGCGCCTGCATATCCCGCAGAACAACAAAGAAAATACAGATGGAAGTGGTCGATTTTTACGAAAAAAACGCGGAGAAACTGTCTAATATTCTGCGATAATCTGTACATTGTAAATTAGGATCAATTTTTATTTGATTGACACAGTAAATGCTTCAGGATTGGAAAAGCGTTTATTTCATCACAATAGACCGGCTCTCTGCCTTTTCGCCGACAAATCTTTGACAAATGCATCGTTTCGCAACTTATTTATTTGCCAACCCGCTTTTTTTCTGTATCTTCAGGATTTTTACAAAACTAACCTAACCAGGTTCTATACGATGGTCCTGAAATAAAGACAGAATTATTTACAGTTTTCGAAAAAAGAAGTATGCCAAATGACACGGTTGGGAAAGAAATCAGTATGGAAAACGTTGTTAGGCGAAAAGAAAGTGCACCAGCATCAAGATATATGTAGTTGATGGGTGCGCTAAAGTTCATATAAAATTGCAAATTAGATTATTGGAACTCCGAAAATGTATCTAATACCATTTAACATCATAATGCTGTTCATAAAAATATTTCTCATACCATTTCACTTCATAGTCAATATTCATCATACACCTATCTATTTTCAGGATTTTTAAAATATCCAACTGGTAAATGAGGATACGTTTGTTTTAATAAACGTCCTTAAATCAGAACGGTTTCAGTAAAATTCACTTTAGGAGTTGCGATGATTATCAATAACAAATTATGAACAAAAAAAATCGCAGAATTTTCCGGAGAAATTATGAGTATAGTAATACATACGCGCAAACACGCACACACACGCGATAGTACTCTATCCTACTTTTAGATAAATAAATAAATAAATAATCACAGGACAATGTCACACAAATTGACCTAGTCCCAAACTAAGCTCTAGGCTTGTACTATGGGTACTAGACAACGATAAACTTACTTATATAGAGAAATATATACTTAAATACATAGAAAACATCCAAGACTCAGGAACAATTACTCGTGCTCATCACGCAAATATCTGCCCTTACCGGGATTTGAACCCAGGACCCCTAGCTTCGAAGGCAGGGTCACTCCCAACTAGGCTAGCGTGTCGTCACTGATTGTTATATACTTAGTTTCATTATCTAGTTATTTCTAAGTTTTTATTGTTACTGTTAAATATTCCTCATGTTAACATTGTTCTTTATATTTGTATTTCTTGTGGTCATCTATTATTTGCTTTATGTAATGCTATTGATGTACCAAATAAAAATAAATAAATAAAACGGTTTCAAATCGTTATTTGTATAAAAAATCGAAAGACCAATTTCATTCTGCTCCTAAGGATATGAGAGGTTAATTGTATTACTGACTTCTCTTGTCTTGTTTAAGTTACTTTAGTGCTTGTGCTATGTGTGTGTGATCCGCTGTGGTTGTGCTGGATGGTTCCACGGAAGACCAGCGCTGGATTTAATCGTAATAAATAATAATAAATATCTCAGTACAATGTCACACAAATTGTCCTAGTCCCAAACTACGCTATAGGCTTGTACTATGGGTACTAGACAACGAGAAACTTACCTATATTGGGTGTTTTTTATGTATACTTAAATACATAGAAAACACCCAAGACTCAGGAACAAAAACTCGTGCTCATCACACATATCTGCCCTTACCGGGGTTTGAACCCAGGACCGCTAGCAAGCATAACGCTGAGTTGGAACCATTTCGTGACAACACACACACCACACCACACCACATTTAGTGGTGTAGGACCCTGTGCAGGGTCCGTCCGGATCGCTACCACCATCTTATCCATTAACCACTCGCCAAGCAACAGTGTTCGCATTGTTGTGTTCCGGCGTGGGGATAAGACAACCGGTGAAATTACTAGCATGGAGGCATTCCATCTTAGTCCTCAGGGTTGGCAACGCATGTGAGGATTGTAGTCTTGAGAATTCAAATGTCTATGGGTCTCAGATTCCACTTACCATCAGGTGGCCTGAGTGCTCGCGTGCCTTCTCCTTAACATAATAATAAAAAAATAAAAAACAGGTCTTTTGGTTATGTCAGAATTTTGTTGTTTGTTAGTCACGTGTAAATGTGTGTTGTGTTGTGTTGTTTTGTTAATGTGACCAGTGTGGAGCTGTAGAGGGTATACTCACACGGCGCCCTCGCTGGTGACGCTGGAGCTGGGCGAGGCGTCGGGCGAGTACTTGGGCGCCGGCGAGGTGGCGGCGCGCGGCAGCGTGGAGCCGCGCGGGGCCGCCTCGCCCGCCTCCGACGCGCGGGACCCTTCCGACGACGCGTTCGCTGCGAGTTGTAGCAACACTCAATACCGCCGATATACCAATACCGGGGTATCACCAGAGACGGGCATTAACCGATTAAATTTTTAATCCACTAATTAATCGATTAAACAATCAATTGTCACAAAATTAATAACGATTAATTTAATCGTGATTAAATAAATGGACGGAGTACACGAATAACGATTAATTAATCGTCATTTTAATCGCATATATTCCACCATATAATATCGATTAAAATCGAAACACACGGTACAAAAAATCAATATGTTGTAAATGATGTTATACAGATGTAAGCTTTTAAGCTGTAGCAATCTGTCAACGTAACTCGAAACTTAGAGTTACAAAAGAAACGATTTATTCCTAATACTAATCGAGAGAAAATTAATCTAATTAATTAATTGATTAACAATTTAGTCGCTGTTAATTAATCGGCGATTAATTTAATCGTGAATAAATTAATCGAAACTCTTACGACTAAGATTAATCAATCGCCGTTTCTAATCGTTAATCGTTAGTCGATTATATTTTGCCCATCACTGGGTATCACACCCACTCGGATTTAAGCTTCACCTTTAGAACCTTACTGTTATAATATCATAAATGTTTTTGGAAAGTAAGCAGTAAAATGAATACCAATATTCAGGTTTTGATTTATTCAACAAGGTTTTCTCATGTAAATTTTTAAGACAACTTTTTATGGTCAAGGTCCTAGAAGGTACCCAACATAGAACTGTTTCACAGTGACTTTATAAATCAAATCATAAGAAGTGTCAAACAAATTGCTTTACATTGTCACTGTGACACGTTCTATGGAGGTTCAGTGTCATTTTGCCGATGGTATTTAAGCTTTATTGCTGCAAATCCACTCCAAAAACGATATGTACAAACAGCATCGCTGTTCACCGACCACTGGTGACAAGAATCACAGATAATCAGTTAACTGTGTTACTGATGGTACATTAAGGACTGCTCGAAAAGATTAAATGTGGACATTAAGTATTTTTATTTTTAACTTCGCATTTTATGTTAAACTATAATAGCAATATATTTCTCAACAAAATTAATTTAATATAAAATACTTTTCATCCATTAACCAGTACGGTGAAGGTCGTTGTATACGCGGATCTTACGATATAAAGTAATGTTCGATATAGCATTCGAAGTTCCAATGGATCATTCTACTCGCTAAAACCATATTGCTCTTGACATGTCATCGTATTATTAACATTACGATAGCTTCTTTACTAGACAGTAATAGCGACCGAGTTATTCCGGGACTCGTATTATTTCACAGAATATTTTCTTGACATGACCTTAATTGAAGTTAAATGGGAACATGCGAAAAATCAAAAAAAATAATGTTTTTTTAAATACTTTTTTACTTTTTGTTATTGCAAGTCAATGCGCTATATTCTATGCTAGCAAAATAATCGTTAAAACCATATTTTAATAACATTTCTGAATTAAACACAAACATTAACACTTTGTAATTGTAATCCCGCGGTTACAAGCTATATCCATACTAAACTTACGCACCGTAGTCTCGCGAAATTGCACTACCTATTCCGATCACTGGATAAGCAATACGAAAACATGATAAAGGCGATACGGTTCTACAGCCCAGGACCAATTTGGATGTGCTAAGTGCATCTTCATCAACAAATTAGTTGAAAACGGTGAGATTCTTTGCAAATGATGATAATAATAAAAAACGAGTAGTGTTAAATGTAAAAGAAATTTCATAATAGTGTATTGATTTAAATATATAAAAATTGATGGATATTTATATGTGTTTGTGTACTAATGTTGCAATATAAATAATTGTCATGGTTATAGAACGATTATCACAATATTAACTTGTTCAAAAAACCAGTACATTTGTTTACTAGCGTCCTGCCTATCATAATAAATATAATATACGTTGGTATTTGGGCACAAAACGAAGAATTACCGCATTTTTTTTTACCAAATTTGGTCATATTTTTAAGCTTTAATAAATCAAGCTCTAAAGCAGCTCAAAGCGTAGAAAATATTAAGAATAAGATAATTTATATTAATTATATATTATTTCCTAATAAAAGCGATAGTTTAAAGCAGCAAATGCTAACCTAACCTAAGTTTTCTCTATAAATTAAATTTCAGTATCTGTTTTGATGACATGAAGACCGCTAAACTATTTTTATCAGTCGGGCCAAACAGATGTTTCAAATATTTTTGAGCATCCTCAAATATTTTTGCCACATTGAGTGACATCTACAGATTAAAAAAAGGCAGGTAGGTAGAGAACATCAAACAATGCAATAATTAAATAATATTCTAATGTGTCCCAAAATATTTGTATGAAAAGTTCTTTTTGCGTTACCAAAAACGTATGAATATCGGTAACTCAAAAGGAACTTTCCATACAAATCATATGGGACATATTAGAATATTATTTAATTATTAAATAGTTTCATGTTCTCTACCTACCTGCCACTTTTTTTATATCTGGAGATGTCACTCAAAGTGGAAAAAAAATTGAGAAATGCACTTTTGGCGGTTACCGCGCGCTGTTATTTTCAACTTGTCGAGAAATTTGTAACTTGCTTGCTTGTGCGGGCCAATCTACCATGCTTAGACTAATGGCAGTATCTCAGATAAAACCCCTGTAGCAAATGCATCCTTATTAATAACGGGAGAGGATTGAATCTGCTTTGGCTATTTAATTTGAGATAATGCATATCGGGTTATGACAGCATTGTGACCCGCAGTCTTACCCCCTTGCTAAACGTGGAATAACCGTGGGGTAGCTTATGCCATGCTTTGTTCTTATCTGTAATTCTGACATTTGCATCTGACAGAAAGTGACAAAGCATGGCATAAGCTACCCCACGGTTATTCCACGTTTATAAGTAAAGAGAGTAGATCCTTATGGTGGCCAATAAAGTATTTGTTGTCTTGATTGGCTAGAAATGTTTATAAATTTAGGGCCGTTATAGACAGACATCATTTGAACTGCAAAACGGCAGTTCGAGTGCAGTTGACGTAACGTTCCTACGTAAAAGTTACATCAACTGCATCATAACTGCACTCGAACTGCTATTCTGCAGTTCAAATGCTGTCCGTCTGTACCGGCCCGTCAATGATTATTCACGGTCGCATGATTATACGACATTGTATTGTCGGATAAGATGGTATTCATCTTGATTTTTCAATTAGTTTAGTTAAGTTTATTTGGATTGATTCTGACGTCGACTGAGAAAGCTTACGAGATATTCCGACCAAATAGGATTATTTTTACAATATTATTTTATATTATTTTCATGAAGTTATAGGAAAGCACAATTAAAAAAATATATGCAAATACAGCCAACATCAAAAACCAACATTACTTTCTATAGAACTCATTTCGATATTGACTGTACTGGCGGAGCGAAAATTGCATAGCATATTTACCTCTCAGTTCCGCGTGTGGTGGGGCTGGCGTGCAAGAAAGAGACAACACGGTAAAGCAACACAATTCACAGTACAACGTGATTGCATAGTTATATAACTAAATACTAAGACGCAAATGATGTAATTTTTGTGTAGGAGCAAGTTGAGTGGTGATCACTAGTGACGAGACATTGTATTAGTTTGTAAACATAAATATAGCGTTGTTTGTATGAAACTGAAATGGAAGAGGCTGGGCGGGTACACTGGGTCTATATTCTACGCAGTAAAATCATATTGCTTTAGATATGTTATCGTATTGACAACGTTTCGTCTTCTTTAAATGACGGTAGAGTTAAAACGTAAGACGTAAAAATCAATATGCATTTACCCTGTAGAAATAACACACAGTAGCTTGCCGGAATAATAAAGCATTTAATTTGAATGCTTCTGAAGCCATTGTTTAAACGTGATACAAGCTATTCAAAAATGTTGTATATAAAATTATAAACAAGACGATTATCAACACGATAGGCAAGTACAAAAGCAATTCGAAAAGTGGGAATTTTGTAGCAAAAAAAATGTGTTCCTTTCGCACCTGTTTATCGTGCACGAAAGTTTAAAAATCTGTATAAGGTCAGAATTTAATAAATATAGAATGTGTAAAAGATTGAAGTTGTACACTACACATTTGGTATTTATAGTCATAACATAACCTTTAAAGAGATAAAAAATATGTATATTTATGTTTGTAAATTACTTGTTTGCATTCTTTAGAATGAATAGAAGTGTCAAGTATCCGGGGCTTGACACCGGTTTTCATTACAATTGAAATATCTTCCTTAATTCGCAACATTTCTTCGATATTTTTGATTGCAATTTAGGAAATTACAATATACAATAACAAGCGGGGTACTGAAATTGAATACCGGTACTTTTGTATGAAAATAATACCGGTATTCAAGCCCTCCAGGTAGCTAAAGTGTATATATCACACGTTGAAAAGGACAAAGACGTTCAAAATTGAACATATTAAAATTAACTAGTATAGTTTTAAGTAAGTTTGTAAGTTCGTTAGTTTTTATTGTTTCACTTATAATTGTTTGACATGTAAATAAAACTCCTTAGTATTAACTTTAATGAAATAAGTTTGGAATGAAATATAACGCCTCTTAAAGTAATTTACTCTTTTTTAACGTGAAGTGTTAGCGTTGTTAAAATTGAAATGTTAATAGGTCTGAAAGCATGTTGTAGATCAAACAAATGTTTTTCATAGGTACAACAAAATAGAAAATGTCTTGTTGTTTTTTAAGAAGAGTACCCATTAATCAACAACAACAAATCACATGTACAATTACCGTATTACTCTGGTTTAATTAATTAAAAAAAAAAAGATATAGTTATTACTTATTGATATTATAATTTTGTAACTTATATTGTGCGTAAACTAATACTAAGGTACTAGGTTTACGTTAACTAATGAACAAAAAAAAAACAGGATCACCTGTTTCAGGCACATGTTAGTTCTGTATAGGCGCAACCCGTTTGTTTTTATTAATAAAAAGTTTATATTTTTTCTTTTTCAATCACCTTTGGCCGCAACTTTCTCCGCATAGTTTCAATTGTTCTACGTATTATAGCGTGATCATCACAATGCGAATTCCTAGGTCAACCAGCTGGTTGGTGGATAGGTTTAGCTAAACGTTAAACTGACCAATCGAAAAAAATTGTCCAATTACACTTTGTAATTATTTAATTTTTCACTTTTTATTTCTTATATGATATGAACTGTTGTGCAAATTCAAATATTCCGTTTTTGATTGTGCAATTGTTATCTATGATATAGAAAATAAAACTAGTATTCAACAAACTCAATAAAACCAAGCTTGCGAATAGCAGAACTTATGAATGCCTTACCTTTTGGTTACCTTTTATTCTGTGTACAAATAAATATAATTCTATGTATAGGTACTGCATATTATTACACTATTGCAAAGCACAAAAGACCTTGGTATTTATAAAAGCAAAATGAAACTACGGGTAATATGTATTGTATTACCACCGGAATTCTCTAGTAACACAAGTTACAAGTTTTCTTGAAACGTTTTGACATTAAAATAACAAACATGATGCACTGTTAATAAATATAACTAGATACATACATAACATCACGCCTTCATTCCCAGAGTGAGGTAGGCAGAGCTTCAGCTAAATACCAATACCTCTAAGAAAGACTTTATAATCCTGTTACCAGATTTAGCACGATCAGGCCAATCAGTTTACTAGTGAATTAGAGACACGTTGCAAGCCCATCGCCTAACAGTACTAAAGCCCTTATTTCCTTAGTCGCCTCTTACGACATCCACAAGAAGACATGGAGTGGCACTATTCTAACCCGACAACCACATATAACTATGTAAATATTTACATTTCTTCCTGCACCGTCTACACCGTTTGAACAACATCGCACAAAACCAATTCCTATTCACAACACTTCATTCTATTTAGTTGCCGCAATTAGCGCTACAACAACAGAATTCGAAGTCGTCTCGCTCATTAACCTGGCACACGTGCGGGACAGACGATGGTTATACATCAACTAGCGCTAGGCTTTTTCGCGTGAGTCATGCTCGCCAACATGATAAGCGATTACGTGACATTGAGATATAATATCTGTTTATATACGATCGGTGTATGATGGATACTAATACCTGTGGATGCTCTAAGTAGCACATTCTCGAGGTTTTACGGGTTTTTTATGGCATTGAGAAGGCAAACGAGCACACAGACCACCTGATGGTGAGTGGAAACTGTGACAAATAGACATTAGCATTCACAAGACTGCAAATGCGTTGCCAACCCTGAGGACTAAGATGGAATGCCTCTATGCTAGTTATTTCACCGGCTGTCTTATCCCCACACCGGAACACAACAGTGCGAACACTGTTGTTTGGCGGTAGGTTTATGGGATAAGATGGTGGTAGCTAGCCGGACGGACCCTGCACAGGGTCCTACCACCCGCAAATGGTTACTTATGGTACAGTTATTTATTTTTGTACAAAACGACATCGATAGGGATAGGACAAATCGACGGTGTTACTGCAATACCGCGTAACTACCCAATTCAATATGTTGCAAAATGCACCTTATTTACTTACTTGCTAAAGTGTATTTTGCACCTTATTTAATTTGTTAGTTACGAGCTATTGCAGTATAAACGACGAAATATAACTTGTAATCTCATACAACATGTTAGGAGAGAAGTTAGGGTTTTAGATAAGCATCACTAACCCTAACCCGCTGTTAATTAAGTCAATTAACGACCGAACCCTATATTCTAACCGCGGATAGATAAGGCTTACTTCGGGTTGAAATTTGACATTTGCCCATACAAAATGTGTCAAATTGAAAAGGGCATGCTTCGATGGTTCGGTCATTTGGAAAGGATGGATGAAAAAAGATTCACGAAAGAAATTTACAGTGCTAAAGTGAGTGGAAGGGTCGGAAGGGGGCGCCCTAGGCGTACTTTTTTTAATGAAATCGGGGAAATACTGGAAAAGGGCCGAATCTTAAGTACCCGAAACCGACGTGCATGCATGACTCGATGTATGAATGTGGAAGAAGCGAAAGAGCTTTGTCAGGATCGTAGCAGGTGGAAAGAAGTGGTCTCTGCCTACCCCTCTGGGAAACAGGCGTGATTTATGTATGTATGTAATGTGTCAAATTTTTAATCTGAAGAAAGGCTGTTTGTCCGCGGTTTGAATATAGGGTTCGGCCGTAAACAAGTACCAATTTCGCCATACGATGTTAACCACTTAACAGACGATTAGAGCGTTAACAGTTGTCAAATTTATGAACTAAGTCGATTGACATTGATTAAATTTAACATCGAATGGTGAAATTGGTACTAAATCTTAGAATCCACATTTCAAAGGAAAATTCGTTGTTTTCAGCAACTTATCGACACGACCACTACATAGTATAAAACAAATTCAGTCTGGCCCTATGTATGCTTAGATCTTTAAAACTACGCAATGGATTTTGATGCGGTTTTTTTAATAGATAGAGTTATTCAAGAGGAAGGTTTATATGTATAATACCGGTCGTTAGTAGTAACTTTAAGTTGCACTTTACCGTCGAACACAAAATAAGCAAAAATTAGTATTAATCACAGTAACGAACAGAGGCAAATAAATTTGGTAACGCAAGCTGTAAACTTTTCTAAGTATCGATACGTAACATCGACAGAACTACCCCTTTATTGGTTTTTTATATTTTTATTTTTTAATAATAATAATAATAATATCACGGGACAATCGCACACGAATTGACCTAGTCCCAAACTAAGCTTTAGGCTTGTACTATGGGTACTAGACAACGATAAACTTACTTATAAAGAGAAATACATACTTAAATACATAGAAAACATCCAAGACTCAGGAACAAATACTCATGCTCGTCACACAAATATTTGCCCTTTCCGGGATTTGAACCCAGGACCTCTAGCTTCGAAGGCATGGTCACTACCAACGAGGCTAGCGTGTCGTCAAAGTAAGTGCAAATGGCGGCCTTAATGCCTATTTAGTCTACCAGTCAACTATTCGGCAGAACAGACTTAAGTAGAGGTTGGTGTTGAATTTAATGAAATGAGTTTGAGTTTCCGTAGAATGATGGATCTGGATTACATAATTTAATATAATATAACTATGTACATAAATAAAATGTATTATTGTTCATAAAATGGTAAATAACATGTAATAGGTGGTAGTAGGTATGGTGACGTGTCGAAACATATAATACAGGTAATGTCAAAGGATATATGACTCAAGGATTTCAACTATTGTGAAGTGTATGGACGGTGTTATGCAAGAAGTGTTAACTGTGATCTTAACATTATTAATTTATTTTAAACTTGATCAATCTATAATATAAAAATGAATCGCAAAATGTGTTGGTAAGCGCATAACTCCACAACGCCTGGACCAATTTTACCATTTTTTTTCTTTAAATGGTAGTTGAAGTCCAAGGATGGTTTTTACGGCGAGAAAAAATCGAATAATTTCCGGGAAAGTCAGGAATTTGCAGCACGGCGAAGCCGCGGGCGGGCCGCTAGTACAGTATAATTATTGTTTTGGTCTAAAAAGAAAGAGTTTGAATCATAAGTAGGGATATAGATCTTCAACTAACTGTCAACTTTACCTTAATCTACTAAATTATCTATGATAAAGATGATAAAACATAAAAATACTTTACCTGTCTATAAACCGCGATCTCATTATTCTCTTGCCTTATTCGCCACGCAAGACTAAGACAATATTCACGTGATTTACAAAAAAAAGAACGTTTACTACGTACGGAGTAAAATGAGAAAACGGTGACATTTCTGTTGCGTTTCAAAAATTAGTCATACACTTATATACCAGTCTGCGATCCTACTCCAATAGGCGGTAACTCAAATTCAATAAACGAAGCAGATTCAATCCTCACGCCTTAGTAATATGGTCGCATTTACTACAGGAGGTCACTCTGAAATACCACCATTTGTCTTATAATAGCAGTATAGTTAATTGCCGTAACTGGGCGGTGTAAAAAAAGTGTACATCGTTAAGGATAAAAATTAAGAAACTAACTTTTCCATTTCGTCACGAAAATTAACGTATCTAAATGTATGTTAAATTTTCGTAACGAAATGGAAAAGTTAAATTTTCTTAATTTTTGTCTTTAAGATGTACACTTTTTAACACCGCTTATATTGCAATGCAGATTGTAAGTTTGTGATTAGTCGTAAGCGTTAAAATGTTGTTTGGGGTGTAGGTTGAAGCATTTTTATTTTTTTTCTAGTAAGAACTGGCAAAATTATGTTTCTTTGACTGACTGTTTCAAAACTTCTTGTTATATACTTTTTGCATAACACCATCCTAGTAATGAGTGAAGAGAAGGGGTAACACACGAGATACTTACAAGGACCCGCGTTTTCTGTGACAGAAATACATACAATATATTATACAATAATATATGTGATATGATATATTATGTCATGGAGTACTTTTTCATGGGTTATGTTTTTTTTTGTAGAGTACACAGAAACCAATAAATTTAATGTATGAAAATAAAAGAATATAATGATAATTAACTCATAATTATAACTAGTCGCATCACTTCAATTTTCAACATTTACTCGAAGGCAAATGCATCCGTATGGCTAGCACAAATTCGTCAGATAAAAAATTGAAATACATTTATTCAGTAATGTTGCCACACGGGCGTTTTTATACGTCGAAAATATAATTTCCTTGCCATACAAACACTACATTAAAACAAACCTTGCAACGACGTTGAATAATAGAAAAGATGCATACTCAATTTTATTTCAAAAAATTGTTTAAAATGACAAATACGTCTGTCACTACGATTACGATTACGATAAGATTGACTGTGCGATACGATAAATATCAAACGACAGTATGACACAAATTTACCTAGTCCCAAAGTAGTAAGCTCTAGCTTTGTACTGAGGGTACTAGACAACGATAAACATACTTACATAGATCAATACATACTTAAATACATAAAACACATCCAAGATTCTTGGATGTCCTTACCGGGATTTGAAACCGGGACCGCTAGCTTCGTAGGCAGTCACTATCAACTAGGCTAAGGTGTCTTAGTGTGTGTCTCGTGGATATAAAGATACTCTTGCAGTGGCACACGCACGAAACGACGTTAGTGACAAGCGCTTAAAACAATAAAAGGGTACTCGAAAAGAATATGTCTAGCCAGTTAAAAAATAATAATCTCGAAATATAGAGTTCGCAGTGAAGTATACTTGTATTGAACTTAGTAGATTCTGAAAAGAAAAAAACCTTTACACGAAAGGTACATCATTAATTACATGGTACGGTATGATTACGTTCAAACCGCATTGTTTTAAAATTCAAATTATTTACTGAGTAACACATGACGGCTCTTTTACACATCGGTATTATCAGAGAATCTACTAGCGCTTCGGACAAGACGAAGAAGGAGCTCCGCAAGAAACTCCAGTAGAAGGTCAATTTTCAATCATAATTATCATAAAATACAATAGTATTTAATAGTAAGTTACATCACAAGGTAATAAAGTAATAAATATGAAAATTAGGATCCCTTGAATCGCCGACATTCATTTCATCGAATTTGATTTCAACGACAGCTTATTTTTGCTGAAATCTTATAATATGAGTTACGTAGGTTAGGTTAGATCACCAAAAAATTACACCTGCAGGGAGAAATACCTGTCGATGAAATTAAAATTCGGCGAAGTTCTATGAAATCAATGTCAGAACCATGAAAACTAGCACGGCAAAAAAATATTTTTAATGTAAACACGTATGCAGAAGTATGACCATGTTTGTTCATAACTTGAAATTGAATTCAAAAAGTTGCTAAGGTGACTAGACATGTTCTTTCCATGTAACCTTCAATCGGTTTAAGTGGCTGAGTGTGCGTGCGCCATCGTGGAAACCAGCCTCAATCTTGCGAAGTCTACAAGTGAGAGTGAGCGATACCGACCGGCGAGCTGCGCGATGTTGTCGGCCGAGCCGAAGCGGCTGGCGCGCGAGAACAGGTGCGCGAACTCGCGCGGCGCCGCCATCACGCTGCCGCCGAGGCCCGTGATGCCGTCGCGGATGTTGCCGCCCACGTTCCTAACAATAAAAAACAACTTTAAACCTATAAAAAATGTTAAACATCGAGTGATTTTGAAAGCCTAATATTTTTTAAGATTTGAGAAAGTAAAGTAAAGATCAAGATTAATCTAAAAACTGTAATCTCAGCTGGTTACAGTCCAACTATTTATCAGACGTAGTAAATTGACAACCTGAATGAAATCCCTCAAATAGATAAGTTCGCCATTGTTCTTTATTCTTGTAATTCTCGAGTCAGTGTTTTCGTAAAAGTTAACAGAAAGTGTAAACAACCCCAATCAATACATTTGTTATTATTACAATTTAAACGCAATTTAAATTCAATCATACACGAACTGGTCATTTACTTTATCTAATAAAAATAGGACTTCAATCTCATCACAAGTATTTTACCCAGACTAAGCTTAATTGCTTTCGACTTGTTATCATATTGCCAACATGTAATGGACAAGCCCTTACATGCATAGCGGTCACGTGCAACACGTTTGTATACTCACTTGAGCCCCTGCCCCATGTCGCGCAACACTTCCCTGGGCTGCCGATGCGCCTGCCCGCTGGAGCCGTGTTGCTGCAACAACTTCTCTAATAAGAACTGGTAGGAATGAACAGGCTTTGTCTACCTGGGCGCTTATTATAGCCGTGTTTATCGCGTGACTAAACGTGGATAAAACATCCGTCACTTTCTGAGAAGTACAGTGTGAGAGGGACATATGCTTTATCCGCCGCGATAAACGCGACCTTCATAACCCATCATTTAATCGAATTTCACTTCATCGTATTATTTTATGAAATTTCATTTCATCGATAGCTATTTTTTGCGAAAACCATGATGTTTTCTGCTTATCTTAAACATATCACGTAAGTTAGGTTACCAAGATAGGGCTACTAGAAGGAAGGGAAGGAGGCCTTTGCCCAGTGGGACGGGCTGTTCAATAAATACTAATAAACAGGTTAGATTTGAGAATACCGAATTAAAATTTTGCGTAGTGATACGTTAGTTGGAAGGTTTATCGATATAATAATAGGTCTAGTAAAATGATTGCTTTTGACGTGTTTCCGTGTCAACCTTTTGATAGCGCTTATTTACTGGACACAGTAATGGCGGCAGAGTGAAAAACAATACTATTCACCAAAAGCAATATTGTGTTACCGCGTAGAATAGAGACCCTAGAATAGTTAAGCGAGAATAAGAAAGATGGCAGATGTGCGCAAAGCCCTTTGTAATTAGTTATTTTTTAAAAATATAATAACAATGTACATACTTACTAGCAAATATTTTGTACAATTATGTAGTTTTATTGAAGGTGTTTCGCAAATTTTGACACATCTTTACACATTTGTAAGATTTTATTGGTTTTAGGGTTCTATTAATATGCCTACGCTGTCTGTTCATTTGTCTATCGGTACGTCCATCCTAACTTAACCTTTTGAACCGTAATACGCACAAGAACAATGAAAACGGGTCACTTTCTATGGAAATTATGTACTAAGTGACCCGTTTTCATTGCTCTCGACTTAGATGGTGGGTTTTCTTCAATGTAATTTCGTTTTTAACACAGTTGCTCAAAAGGTGGTACTTTCGTAGCTGTAAATCGTGCGGAAAGTTGAATATTACGCACTAGTGCGTTATAGTTTTCCATTTTTTTTTAAATTATTTTTTTTTAACTTCCAAGCCGTGCATGAGAGCACCAGAGTTTGCATGTTCAACCACTTTTTGATTACGTCATTTAGCATTGAGACTATACATAGGTAATATAATTTAAAATATTAAAATTAAATACATACATACATACACACATAAAATGTATCTAGGTAATATTAAAAAAAAAACAGCTCTCATCAAGATGGCTGAATCTGAATTAGTATTACGAATGATTAAATAGTTGCGTATTAAGGTGAATTCACATTACACCATGCCGAAACCGGGCCCAGCCCAGTACGGCGTATGTGAATCCACTTTTGTGCATTACCGCTGGTTAATAGAGAATTATACTTTTTGATTTTTAAATATAGGTAATTAAATTACTGTGACTTTTTTTATTTGGCTGAATGGTCACAACCGTTGCCATTTCATAAAGTCTGTGTCAATTAAAAGTAAAATTTCTCTCTTGTAATAGTTTTATTTACTGATTTATTTTGTTCCATTGATATTTTTTCGCAAATTTGTTAAAAAACGTCGTTTGATACACGTGCAGAACTGTCATTTTAACTCGTCCCTAGTCTTGTCCCTCGCTTGCAGCTCGGGCCAAGATACTTCGGGACTCGTGTAAAATGACATATTTTCCGCACTTGTATCAAAATGTACTATTTTGTTGTATCGTTGTGTTAGTGCACCCTCAGGCCCTCACCTCCCAGTTCTTGATGCGCTTGTTGTACCCCTCGAGCTTCTTCTGCAGCTGCGCGATGCACAGCGCACTCTTCTGGTTCTTCTTCTCGAACACAGCTTTGACGCGCGGTAACTGTTGCTTGTCCGCGTTCGCCGCCACCTTTAGGTACTCGTTTACGTTATCTGTGGACGGAGTATACTAATATTATAAATGCGAAAGTGTGTCTGTCTGTCTGTTACCTATTTACGTTTACACCGCTGAACCGATTTAGATGAAATTTGGTATACAAATAGTTTGAGTCCCGGAGAAGGACATAAAATGGTTTTTATCCCGAACATCATCCCCTAAGGAGGTAAAATAGAGGGTGAAAATTTGTATGGAGCTACGTATAAACGAGTTCCTCGCGGACGGAGTGGTGGGCAGAAGCTACTTTGTTATATAACAATTGTATTTTAGGTACTTTGAAAAGAATAAAATAGTTAATAGATAACTAACTCGTTTTTTAAACTAGTGTATGAAAAACTGCACTATGGAACGGCTTAATCGGGGATCGCCTTCAAATGTCGAAACTCATTTCACCGAAATCGTGTGTCGTTTCACCGAATTTAATTTGATTGAATGCTACTTTTAGCTGAAACCTTATTTTTAGGTTATCTAAAGCTGTCCACACACAAGTCGGAGGCGGCGCTGAGGCGGGCATTTTGCCGTATACATTGCGCTCTGTAAGAAGGCCTTTCGGAGAACGCGTTACGTTACGAGCATTGTAACGGCAAAACGCCCGCTTCCATCTTCTGTGTGTAGACAACTTTAAGCATAGGTTACGTAGGTTAGGTTAGACCAGTGACCACCAAAATACTATAGCTTCTGCACGTGGAAATGCCTGTCGATTAAATGAAAATTTGGCGAAGTAAACCATTCGATGAAATGAGTGTCAACATTTCAAGGGTAAACCGCTTAATCGTCATTAACTGACTGCCTTAAGGCTGTATATAAGTTCAAATTCAAATTCAAACGGTTTATTGCATTAAAAGATGGAATTACAAAAAGGTATTCAAGTGACAAGGGCAAGGGCATAGCAACATAAGACAGTAAGGCTTATTCTAATTACTTACATATTTATGTTACAATTATGTATTAATTAAATATTGCACAAAATAAATTAACTGACACAGAAGTTTTAATAAAAGTAATAAATACAATAAGCGACAAGTGTAGCATTATTAATAGCCAAATCATTACATAGTATAAAACAAAGTCGCTCCCCGCTGTCTGTCCCTATGTATGCTTAGATCTTGAAAACTACGCAACGGATTTCGATGCGGTTTTTTTTAATACATAGAGTGACTCAAGAGGAAGGTTTATATATATAATACTTTTACCCGGAGCGAAGCGAGGGCCGGTCGCTATTTACTATAAAACAATCACTTATACTATAGAAACATTTATTACTTAGGAATAATTTTAACTGTCTAATAAATAATGTCGACTTGGCTATGTCTTTGATGGAGATTGGGAAATGGTTCGCGCTGTGCTTTAATTTGTAAAGGCACTGAATGATATGCAGAGATAAAAGTTTTTGCTGCACGAGTAAAATTGTCCTAGGGACTTCTGGACGATAATAAGTTATCTTATGACAGTTGACTATGTATGTATTATTATGAGATAAGGTATAATATGAACATGCAATTTCCATACACCGAAGCTCAAAACTTAAAAGCCTTGCCTTGTCTATAATATTTTTAAGTTTGTGTCTCTTCCATGCATTTTATAACAACTGAGTAGGTATTATATTAGAGTATACTATTATGCTACACAATGTCATACAATTTACCTAAATATGCCTTTGTTGCAAGGCACTCTTGATTTAAGTTTATTTTGTATGGAAATCGATTGAATTGCTTCCAAGCGTGATAAGCATTTTAGTTAATCTCTATTAATCCGGTGAACGTTACCTATCTACTATGGCACTTTGAAATAAGTATTTTGAAACAGTTATCGATCCATTTAATATCGGAAACAAGTCCCTAGTCAATTGACGTTTTTGTCACAAAAACTTCTGTGTCTGATGATATGCACTTTACACTTTCACAAGCCTTACCGTCTCGAATGGTCTGCTCCAAGCGGATCAGCTCCCGGGTGCGCTCCACCTTGCTGTTGAGGTGCGCGATGGCAGCCGCGGCTTTGGCCGAGGTGGCGTTCGCGCCGCACTCGTCATCTGAACGGGATAAATACTACTTAGTACAGTAGAACCACAAATATAAGTTACAACGATGTACCTGCGCAGAAAGCATTTTTTTAGAAGGTGCTAAAACGTTTGGCCAATCATAAAGCAGTATGTTTGCGCGGGTAAAACTTCGACGGCTATTGGTCAAATATTCGGCAGCCATTGCAGCGACGCCGTCGACCGCCATTTTATTTATTATTTAGCGTCGCGTCAGTTGTCATTCGTACACAAGCTGAGACGCAGGAGCGCTTAGCGCTAATCGCTAATCGCCATGAGCGAGAAAGCACGAATTTAACTGTCATATTCTACCTTACGCGTAACACGACAATGTTTGTATTGAATTAATTTTTACGTTCGTTTATCTTCGGCATTAGTGTATAACATGCCTTATAACGGCTGCTGTCAAAAAAACAATTAATGCTTTGTCTTGCCGAATCAAGGGATATACCAAATCCAAAACTCTGATATACAACGTGTTACAAAATAATCCATAAAAAAGAAATTACGAAAGTAGTGTCAACCCTAGTATACTGTATACCTAAGATACTGAACTGACGTTATTTAATAAGGGTTGACACTACTTTTGTAATTTCTTTATTACGGATTATTTTGTAACACGTTGTAGAGTTAAATTGAACACTAATCAGCCAAAATATTCTTATTATATTTGGTTGTACGAGTAAGTTCTCCTTTATGTCAGCTTCGCAAGTTTTGCACCGTTTTCCCCGATCACTGAATTGATGATTTAGCATTTTATTAAGGCGTGGTGGCCATAACAGTCCGTTGGTTGATATTAGCCTCTCAGTTCAAACGTATTAGTACGCAAACCATCAGTAAGTTTGCTATATTTCTATACGGTTTTTGAACTGTCACGCGGCCTGGTGGATTTAGAACTACAGTTAAACATTTAATGGTGCCCTTTTGGTCATTAAATACGTCTTAGGATCGTCATCAGTACTATACTATCATTACGTCTCTCATATATACGAGCCTAATTCATACTAATAATATTATAAATGTAAAGTAAATCTGTCTGTCTGTCTGCTTGTTATACTTTCACGGACCGGTGAATCGATTTAAATTTAATTTGGTATGGAGAGTCCCGGGGAAGGACATGGGGTACTTTTTATCCCGAAAAAATTGACGGTTACTGAGGGAATAAACGACTTCTACGCGGAAGGAGACGCGGAAAACAGCTAGTATTGAGTAGCTTATTTTTTATGTCTTTACCAAGGTTGAAAATAATTTTCGCTTATGTTCGGAAAGTATTGGAAGTTGATCCGTTATACTTGCGTCTCACTTTTCCAATATTGATAGTTTGTTTGTCACTCCTTTATGCTTTTTGAAATGGAGATAGCTAAGGCTACTTTTCTTCACGGAATATTTTGAAGTTCCAGGGGAATAACGATAATCGAAATCTATTTAGTCGAATACAAAATCGCGGGCAGAAGTATTAATAATAAACGTACGTAAGAGGTTCCTTAAAACTGTTGCGAAATTCGCGAACCATATAACTGTCCCCTTCATTTCAAAAACAACACAACACTATTCGACTAGCAATAAACACTTTCACTGATAAATAATTAACAATAACTTTAGAATACGTACAGGAAGGTGTCATTTAAACGGATGGCAAATTCTTAATGAATTCAGAATTTGTATTCATTTAAAAACTCAGCTTTGGGTTAAAAGTACAAACACGAAATACGTCTTTTCAAGGTCACATAACGAACAATACTAACTAGTTTACTAAATATGTTGAAATAAATGAAACAGGAAAATTAAATGAGTTCGATAGCGTATCATAATCCATATTGGAAATTGGCTCGATTTAAAAACATGGATAAATTTGAAATAACGGCCAGTTGCATTCGTTTTCAACGGTAAACAGATTAATCAAGGGAAAAAAATTGTTTTACTTATAATTGACCAACAAATTGACCTAGTCCCAAACTAAGCTCTAGGCTTGTACTATGGGTACGAGACAACGATAAACATACTTAAATAGAGAAATACATAATTAAATATATAGAAAACATCCAAGACTCAGGAACAAATATTCGCGCTCATCACACAAATATCTGCCCTTACCGGGATTTGAACCCAGGACCGCTGACTTCGGAGGCAGAGTCACTCCCAACTAGGCCAACGTGTCGTCGAAATGAAACCAATAAAAAAAAACCTTTTTAATCATTTAATATATGTACATATTTGTACTTAGAAGTTAATTCTACGTATTCTATTTGAGAAAATCTTTTTGGTGTAAGAAAATGATCATTCGACGTCGATTTTGTTGGTGTTCTCTTTGATTTCCACTTCTTTATTTTGTAATACGTTATTAATATTTGGTCCTACCACCACGATGTTTGTTTACTTAGGATTTTTAATGGTGTGTTTTAAAACAATACGAACTAATATTTTTTCTTTATATTACAGAAATAATAACAAGTTTACATTCTGGTCAGCAAAAAACTAAATATCATTTCACAATAAAAATAATTTGAGTACAAAAGGTGAACTTAATGCGTAATGCCATTCTTTACCAGTTGACCTTTGGGCAGTTATTGTTAGTTTTTTTACTACAATCCCGCCGTTCCAAAAGGCCCGATTTGACAGCTGTCAACTCTGTACAAAATATGTGTTTAGGCATGTATGAGGTTATATTTTGTACGACGTTGACAGCTGTCAAATCAGGCCTCTTAGAACGGTGGGATTAGAGAATCCTGTACAATTCTTAGCAACTAACTGGACGGCTAATGTTTCTACACAACAATGTCCTTTGTTATTTTCGATACCGACGTAAAAAGTTCGTTATAAGTTTAACGTGTGTGTGTGTGTCTGTTACGTCGTAGCTCCCAAACGAACAGACCGAGATGGAAAGCGTTCTTTTTAATAAACCTAGTTTAATTGGGAAGGTTCTTAGCCGGGTTTCATGAGCTCTGAAATTAGATGTCGATATTATATCGGACGTAACACATTTAGTGTCGACTGATTCCGATGCGGTGTTGCGGCGATATGTTTTTGAGTAAATAGGCCATGAAGTTAATATTGAAAGTTAAAATATAATTACCGTGATTCATGGAATAGTCGCCATCTTGTCCTGAAATATAAAAATCATCATATTAAATATTACATAAATAAGCAATTGTATGTGATTGGTATGGAACTTTTATTGAATACTTGAGAGACTATTGGCAAACTCTTTATATTGTATTTAATAATAAAAACAAATGCCGGCAAGAACTTTTTTAAAAGGTGTTCTGAAAAAAGCATGAGCTCGTGAAAGCAAAAATTTAATAAAATATTTTGGTCATCATTATTCACTGATAAAATAAATAAACGAATTTCTGCTGACGGCTAAAGAGCTTAAATGCCTATTTTTACGTCACAACTAGTGCTGGACTTAAAAAAAATAACGGGATTACAAACAAAATGACCTCATTTCGACCACTAGACCAAAGCGGGCGAAACAAACACTGATAATATTCAAAATATTCATTTCTCAGTTATTAATAATCAAACAAAAAAAAATTGACAATATTGTGATTTTTTTCAGAACACCTTTTCAATAAATTCCTGTTGTTAATTACCTAAACAACAAACAAAGCAGCTGCTTCTCAAAATAAAAACAGAAATCCTTGATATGGTTCCAAAATCACTTACAAAATACATCATATTTTGCTGCATACACGTAATCCATTGATGCATAAAGCTCTTGCCAAACCGGCGTCACACTGACGTCACACCACAAATAACACGTGCTAACTATCATTAATGTCGTCTGGCAACCGCATCTAAAGAACAATTGCAAGTGTCATGACGTCAAAGGTGTTTATGTTTAACCATGCTAATATTTTAAATGTGAAAGTAACTCTATCTTTTACGCTTGCAAAGCTAAACTGCTGAAACAATTTCGATGGAAGCACGAGTCCCGGGGAAGGACTTAGGATACTTATTGTCCCGGAAAATTACAGTTCCCCAGGGAAGAGCGAGTTTTACGCGGACCGAGTCGCGGGCAACAGCCAGTAACAGTTATAGAACAACAACAACTACATTTATAGAACTAACAAGTAGTATTACATTTTTGAGCGCATCGGTCGCCAGCGAACTGTCACACAGTTTGGCGACGTTTAGACGAAGGTACAGGAAATAAAAAATAAAAGAATTAGACGAGTTTGAAGGTTTCCTTACATATATTCGACTTTAGCCGGTCAGAAAAGATGTGGAGAGACCTAATGACCTACCAAGACCGTTATTTTCTAGATAGAGAAAGGGAAACAGCTAAAGGAGTGTATCTCCGTCCCTTTCACTTCCTGAAACTTGGTAGGTTTTAACAGTTTATAACAAGGCCTCTGTGCAAATTTCGTGCGATAGGAAGCGTAAAAATAATAATAAATTAGGAAAATTCTGTTTCAGAGAAATTTTTGTGCATGGGAATTTGAATGTTCCAGTAAAGAAATAAAGTTCAGTTACCTTTGCACTTAAATGCCATTTTCAAGTTTAAGGCAAATGACAAAAAAAATAGTTTTACATACACACATAACATCACGCCTTCATTCCCAGAGTGCGGTAGGCAGAGCTACAGAAATACCAACAACCTTAAAATACTTGGTTATAATTTTGTAACATTTTTCACAATCAAGCCAAGAAGTTTACGAGTGTATTAGTGACAGGTTGCAAGCCCATCGCCTAACAGCACTACAAGCCCTTATTCCTTTAGTCGCCTCTTACGACATCTACGGGAAGACATGGAGTGGCACTACTCTAACCCGGCAACCACACGGGGTAAACAGTTTTAATGAACATAAAACTGTTTACCCCGTGTGGTTGCCGGGTTAGAGTAGTGCCACTAAATTTTCTTGATTATGTACATCCTATTGAACATCGAGCATAGACCTTACGAGGTTATAATAAAAACTTGACACGTGTGGGTTTCTTCAGAATGTTCTCCTTCAACTGAATCTAATATGAACGATCATAGAAACTAAAAACATAAACTGTGTTATCTTGTGTGGTATGTCACTACGACTTATATGTACCACGACGCCCCGCTCAAGCAACGCACGGTGTGGCCTCATAGTTATAGCATCATTGCTGAAGCACGTACGTGGCAGCAGCAACGGCCTCCTAAGGGTGCTGGAGGAACGCCTGGACTGCCCCCTCACCAAATACTGGGTCACGGTGGCAATTGGAGCTATTAGATAGTGCGTTACTAGTCTGTTTGTATTGTAAAGTGTACTACTACTAACATAGTCTTAATTGGCCTTTGTACATCATATGGATCCTTGTATGGTCTGAATTAAATGTTTTATTTTTATTATTTATTGTTGTTACCTCTGTAAGCAGGCGAGCCGTAGTCGTCGGACAGCGTGTAGGAGACGTTAGGACTGTACACCGCACTCGCGTACTCCGCCGGTGCTAGTATCCCTGAGATGATTTTCTTTTGAGGAGAGTCTTCTAGACTGAAAAATTAAAGAACGACTGTTACAGCAACGAGTTAGATCTAAAGTCCGTGTCAATTGAAATTGGCAAAGATTTATACAAATTAGTACTGTTTGACACATACACACATATCATCACGCCTTCATTCCCAGAGTGGGGTAGGCAGAGCTACAGAAACACCAACAACTCCAAAAAGTTAATTTGATGATTTTGTAACCACATTTTGCACAAGTAGGCTAAGATGTTGACCAGTGTATTAGTGAAAGTTGCAAGCCCATCGCCTAACAGTACTACAAGCCTTTATTCCCTTAGTCGCCTTTTACGACATTTACGGCTTACCGTAACGGTTTACCGTACCGTGGCGGCTTGCCGGGTTAGAATAGTGCCACTCCATGTCTTAACATGGAGTGGCACTATTCTAACCCGGCAACCACACAGGGTCCACACATAACCGTGTTTGGATGTTTTCTATGTATTTAAGTATGTATTTATCTATGTAAGTACGTTTATCGTTGTCTAGTACCCATAGTACAAGCCTAGATCTTAGTTCGGGGCTAGGTCAATTTGTGTGAGATTGTCCTCTGACATTTATTTATTTTATTTTAAATTACTAAGTGTATTTGTTTTTCTGTCGACCATACGTTGCCATGAAATCTAAACGTGGCTACCGATGTTTAGTAATAATTGTTCCACATACTCTCTGGAGACGCTGCCAGCGGTGCCCGAGAGCGGACTGCTGCCGAGGTCCCTCGAGAGCGGGCTGCTGCCCAGGTCCCGCGAGTGGGACTTGACGTGGTGGGCGCGGTCGCCGTGCCGGGACGAGGTGCTCGAGGACGGCTCCTGGAGGAACAAACACAAACTAGGTCATTGATTGAGGTTATATTGACACAAAGTAAAGGGATTTCTAAATTTTAAAGCAGAAATCAGAAATTATTTATTTGCAGATATTACAGTAAATAAATAAATATCACGGGACAATCTCACACAAATTGACCTAGTCCCAAACTAAGCTCTAGGCTTGAAGCCTTGAACTATGGGTACTAGAGAACGATAAACGTACTTATATAGATAAATACATAGAAAACATCCAAGACTCAGGAACATTTTTTTTTTATGTTAAGGAGAAGGCACACGAGCACTCAGGCCACCTGATGGTAAGTGGAATCTGAGACCCATAGACATTTGAATTCTCAAGACTATAATCCTAACACCTCAAATGCGTTGCCAACACTGAGGACTAAGATGGTATGCCTCTATGCTAGGATATTTCACCGGTTGTCTTATCCCCACACCGGAACACAACAATGTGAACATTGTAAATATTCGCGCTCATCACACAAATATCTGCCCTAACCGGGTTTTGAACCCAGGACCGCTGGCTTCAGAGGCAGGGTCACAGTACATTTATGTTTCATGTATAGTCAACTAAAGTCGCACAACAGAACTTTTTCGCCTTTTTTGTTTGTATGGTTAACTACGCTTAACTATGGTCCAACTATTTGGTCCTCACCCATAAAATCACCCAGTTTTCTGAACACTTAGGAACACATCTTTACTCTTTAATAACTTTTCGTTCTGTTTAATCTCAGCCACTCTCCTTGATAAATCTATCAAAAATAATCCCCCTTCATGCTTGAGGCTATTATCCGATACAATTCACCTCCGCACTTAACCTAACATGTTCCTACATACTTTTAATATTAATATCAACTGTTATATGACACCAACCGAGCATAATAATATTACAATTCCAGCATAATCCGAACCCTATTGTTATTAGCCACACGGTTAAATATTAAATACAATATAAGTTAATGTTACGACCTTTCGACATTATATCAGTTCGGATATACTCCCCTAATGCTTCTATTGTTGCTATTATTCCCTTTCTTACCCGCATACAGGGAGCTCAAGTAAAAAGGTAATAACTAAATACTTTGTGATTATATTTGAAATCAAAACACTATAGCAATAAAATTCAAAATGCATTGGCACACATTTGGAGTTGGTATATATCTTAAGGTATTAGGTATCGGAGACGATAAACGGTAACACCCTTATGGTTTTTTTGTTGATTCTGAACTTAAGGTTTACACTAACTTTAGCCCGCTGTTCTGCCTACGGAGAAGTTAAGGAAACTGATTGATTTTTCGGGTGGATTTTTGAACAATCTAGAAAAATTCAAAGATACGTTATATCCATCTCATTCTCCCGGTTTAGTCTCAAACGAGCGAAAGTGATAGCGCACGCACATTCTCGAATCAACTTTGCAGGTCCAATTCTGTAATAAGTGGGTAGCTTACCGGCATTTCAATTATTGTATGAAAAATCACTAAGACCCGTTGTTCCGTTTTCCCGCGTAACATGAACATCGAACACACTTCCGCATTTATTAGTGATATTATATTCAATTTTAGTAAGCTTCACTAAACAATAAATATCAAAATAAATTAGTAAATACAATGAACGTGATCGAAGGTTAAATTATTACTAAGATTTGAATTACACGCGTGGTTAGTTTCACGAACAAAGATTAAAGTATGTAGGTATAAAGCAGAGGCAGTGTGTGTTTTTTTAAAGAGGTTTGGTCTAAGATTGATGATTCATTGGAAGCGTACTCAGTCGAGATTTTCGTTGCTATTCGTCTGATTTAAGTATTAAGGCGAAGTGTCGTGGATTAAAAACACTTTAAACCTTAAAACCACTTTAAAATATGTAGTTAAATGGAGTTACAATAAAGAGAATCCAAAGGCGTGTATTATCAGACTCATCTATTACTCAGAAATGGCCAATTGATAAGATTTCTACATTTACTTATCAATAAATTAATTAACTATTAAGTACCTACACATCGCACAATAATCAATAAAGAAATTAATTTATTACTTTTTTAAATGGACAAAATCGCACGTTAGTTCGCAGCTCTGCCCTGCTAAACCAAACAGCAGTATCTCGAATAAAACTCCTGTAGCAATCACAACCTTATTACTATGAACTGAGGATTGAATCTACTTTGACAATTGAATCCGACATATTGTTTATTGGCTTTGTAGGGCAGAGCTTTACTTGCCGACTGTATTAAATTAAATTTCCCAACCATCATCGCGAGTCCTAAATCGGTGGGTCTACGGTTTGTACTTCGGATATTTCCTAAAAAAGTACATACAGGGTGGGATCGAGTAACCCGACAAATTTTAACCATCGATTCTAGAGCCTATTTGGAGTATATAATGTGGTATAAGCATGAAGTCCCATAAAGCATAATTTCTGAGATTTACTATCGAAAATTAGTCAACCCAATTCAAAACTTCGGCTTTTAAAATTTAAGTCATACATTTATTACTACAAAGACCTAACACGAAATTTAAAATTTCTGAATAAGGTCACTATTGTTCTGAAGGTGCGATATATTTATACACTGCCCTCATAAGCCAACAGGCGGTATTTCAAATTAAATAAGCATAGCATCCCGTGTGGTTGCCGGGTTGGAATAGTGCCACTCCATGTCTTCCCGTGGATGTCGTAAGAGGCGACTAAGGGAATAAGGGCTTGTAGTAAAGTTAGGCGATGGGCTTGCAACCTGTCACTAATACACTGGTAAACATCTTAGCCTGACTATGCAAAATGTGGTTACAGAATTATCAACAGGTTTAGAGTTGTTGGTATTCTGTAGCTCTGCCTACCCCACTCTGGGAATAAGGGCGTGATGGTATGTATGTATGTACCTATAAGCATAGCAGATTCAAACCTCACCTGTTAGTAATATGGTCGAACTTGCTACAGGAGTTTTGTCTGGGAAGCCACTATTCTCTTAAAGCAGTAATAGTTAATTTTCGTGACGTAATGGAAAAATTACCGTTGCTAATTTGTCCTTAAAAATAGGTACTTTTTTTGGAAAACGCCTCACCTTGTGATTTCTTAATCATAACAGCTTTTAGACATCATATTGCAATGTTCACAGTTGTTTGCCTACGTATTTCTTCCAATGTCTTTCCAATGATAACTACACAGATAGAAAATATATTTTAAGTTAAGAGGGAAAACCCTCTCAAACACTGTTTTTTACATAGAATAATATAACGCTTCATCTAATAAAAGTGTCTTTAGCTAAAGGGATCATACTTTTTCAAAGAAGAACCAAAATTGTTCAGTTCCATCTTTATATATCATCATAGCAAATAGGAACGATTTAAGTTAAAAAAATATTTATTTGCAGCAAAAAATTATACAGTTTTAGTATGAATATGCTAGTTCTTGAAAAACGTATTTGTTTCAAGTAACCTTCATCAAACCAAAGATGCCTCCAAGTTAAAAGAAGAAACACCAAATTTTTCCTATAAGATTGTTAAGTTTTTAAGTGTAAACCATTACTTCTTGGTTTGATGTTTACAATCTACGGTCGATATATAAGAAGTTCAAATATAGAAATACACGGTTTTACGTCAAGATTTAATACATTCTTGGCTTGATTTTAATATTACTTGGTTTGATGTTTATAAACTCCATTCGAGATTCAAGAAGATCTTAAATAAAAAAGTAGCACGGGTTTACGTCAAGATTGTGTACATTCTTGGTTTCATTTTACAAATTCTTGATTTGATGTTTACAAGCTCCATTCGAGAAACAAGAAGCTTAAATCAAAAAATTACACGGTTTTACGTCAAGATTTAGTACATTCTTGGCTTGATTTTAATAATACTTGGTTTGATGTTTATAAACTCCATTTGAAATTCAAGAAGATATTAAATATAAAAATTAGCATGGGTTTACGTCAAGATTGTGTACATTCTTGGTTTCATTTTACAAATTCTTGATTTGATGTTTACAAGCTCCATTCGAGAAACAAGAAGCTTAAATCAAAAAAATAACACGGTTTTACGTCAAGATTAAGTACATTCTTGGCTTGATTTTACTAACTCTTAGTTTTATATTCTACAATGTCCAAACTACTACATTGAAGATTCAAGATGTTTAAATAAAGAAATAATGCTCCATTTAAAACAGTAAGATCTTTAACGGTGTGTAGAGCGTTACTAGTTTCTTGTGGTGTTGCCACTGTAAAAAATATTTTCATAAAATGGGTATATTTATAGGGATGGGGGTTCCTTATTTAATACTACACGTATTTTCATTAATAAGAATTTAGAAGAATTAATAAGAATTAACAAAGAACTCCCCACCCTCAAAAAATAATCTCAGTCCAGTCTCATTTTATTTGTCTTTCAGTCAGAGCACTTTTCTTCCTACGATGAACAGATTTCTTGTAAAACACAAAAAACGTTTTAACAATTTATTTTTTAATGGACCGTCTTTCGGCTAATTCTATCCGACTAAAAAGTGGAATAAGACTTACTCCTACATTAGTCTATAGAAATTTGGCGTTTAATCTGGGTATAAGACCTTATTTCAGTTTGGTCGAATCCACGCTAAGCAAACACTGTATGATGTACTGACTGTATATTGGTGTTCTATCTAATCGAAATATTTTCACGTACAATTAATACTGGTCTGCCATTTTCATGGTATGCCATTGGTGTAAAAGTCCTGTGAACAGTGAAAACGGGAATCCATGAATTTTCTTAACTAAAATTTGATGACTTCCTACGCAGGAACTTTATATAGATCAATAAACACATTGAAAGCGCTATCAATAAAAAAATATTTTCCTATAGGTACAAGAAAAGTTCAATAATAAACATCTACAAAAATATTTTATACTAGCTGTTGCCCACGACTTCGTCCGCGTAGAAAAATAAAACATAGCCTATGTTAGCGATAGTGTTCAGCGATAATTGTAGCATATTTCTAATTATTAGAATGAGCATGTGAATGCACTAGCACTATTTGTGTTTGTGGAAGTGAACGGAGAGAGGCACAGGTCTTGATTAATACACAGTGGTGCGCATGACGTTGCAGTAATAATATTTATTATATATACGGTCACAGCGGTCACTTATTTTAATAAACATTTTAACACAACGTAGAAAGCAACCATCGTCCCAGAAGGCGGAAAAAGGAAGGGGCGATAGCAGTGTTGCTATCTGTCATAATGGGTAAACATTATAAGCAATGTTATAAGGGATACTATAAACAATCCAACACTAATGATGAATGAATTTTTGAAATCGGTCCAGTAGTTTTTGAGTTTATTCGTTACATACATACATACAAAAATATAAATCTTTCCTCTTTATAATATTAGTATAGATTATATTAATACTTTGTGATCTATCCAAAGATGATGTTTAATAATTAATAAGTAGATACCTACCTTAGCTTTATTACGATTGATTCGCAGAAAATCGAGTCTTACTTTCAATAGGTGCATAATACTATAAAGTCAGAAACAAACTACTTAGTTCGACAAAAAAAAAAAAATATTTTTGAAACAAACTTATCGGGAAATAAAATTTATAAACTGGCAACACGACTGGGTCTGCGACAGTGAGTGAGTGATGCACAAGAAAGTTCCCTTCCCGCTTCCCGCCGTTCGCGTACCTAACTAAGTTCCAAGTTGAGTTTGCAACGGTCTGCATTTCATTTCATTTCCAATGTGGATCGTGGCTGCTAAAGACAGGTACTCTTCTAATCTGTGCAATTTGGTTCTGGCTGGACAAATAGAAGAAATAATATAATACAAATGGAAGAAACGAGCAACTTGCTTCATTCTTGGTTGATGCCACCTGAGGTAGTAAAGAATTTCCTTGGTAAGTTTTAATTCTCAGTTATTCAAGTAAATATTAATGTTTAATAATATACTTAATTATGTTATATAGTAGCGTGACCCAAGCAAGCTACTTGACCGGGTAGTGGTAGGTAATTACTAACGTGACCATACGTCCCGTTTTAAACGGGACCATCCCTTTTTTCGGTTATCTGTCCCGTCGTCCCAAAATGAAGCTCCGGGACGCACAATTGTCCCGTTTCCCGAAACCGCGCGAAAATCCGCGCACACCTGACGCGAGCGCTGTGCGGGGGAGGGAGACCGCGTCTTCGACAGCCGATTCACCGCACCCCGCGCGCCCGCTATCGGTTACCTTACAGCAGGACACAACTAATATGGCGCGCCGAATCAAGCAATAATAGACTCTTGGTTAACAGGTGTAAGCGCTTCGACGCGTGCCTTATTAATTATGTCGTGTACCAAGCAACGCGCAACGCGGGTAAACGGGTGAAATTATTGCACTATTTGACATTTAATTCCTCATTACTCATTAGATGGCCACGTGTACTTGCCGCTTTGTTTTGTTGTTGTTTGCTGGTCGTGTAGTATTTATTGGTGCGTGAAGATTTTTGTTTCGGAAACTTAATTATGCCGAAACGCAAGTGTTCGTTTAATGTTGGCTTACAAGCAAAATACCCGTTTATTAAGCAAATAAATACTCCCTCGGACGTAACATGCGAAAAGTGTCGCACAGAATTTAGTGTTTCCCATAGTGGTGCCGGTGATATTGAACAGCATTTAAAGTCTGAAAAACATAAAAATGCCGATCGTGCCGCCGCTTCAAGCTCTTCAATGTTGAACTTTTTTAAGAAATCGGACGCCCCAACTTCAAAGGATTTGGATATTGCCGCGGCCGAAGGCGTCTGGGCCTATCACACGATACAAGAAAACCACAGTTTTCGCTCCAATGATTGTGCGTCGAAATTAATCCAATCATGTTTTGAACAGAAATTTACATGCGCGCGTACGAAATCAGAAGCTATTGTAGTAAATGTTTTGGCGCGTACAGCGATCAAAGAATTAAAAGATGAACTTGCTAAGTCCAATTGTATTACAATTTTAAACGACGCTTCAAACCACGGTAATAAAAAAATATATCCTATAGTAGTGCGCTTTTTTCAACCTTACGAAGGTGTGCAAGTAAAAATTTTAGACCTCCAAGACCAACCAGGTGAAACTTCTAATATCATTGTCAATTATTTAGTCCAAGTGTTGACAGATAATAATTTAACAGCAAAAGTCGTGGCATTTTGTGGGGACAATGCCAACGTCAATTTCGGAGGAGCAGCTAGGCGAGGAATTAATAATGTGTTAGTGAAATTACAATCATCTCTGGAAAAACCCTTAATAGGTATTGGATGTCAAGCTCATATAATTCACAATGCAGTAAAATCTGCTGCAGATGGACTGCCTTTGGATTACGAAAGCATTATTGTAAAGATATATTCATTTTTTTATATTTACACGGTTCGAGTTGAAGCTCTAAAGGAGTTTTGCGCTGAAACTGAAACAGAATATCACCAAATGCTCGGCTATAGCAAAACCAGGTGGCTTGCGCTTATGCCTGCCTTGGAAAGAGTCTTAAAAATGTATCAGCCATTGAAAAATTACTTTTTGAGCATTGAAAAATGTCCCCAATTATTAAAAAACTTTTTTGAAGATTCCACATCAGAATTGTGGCTTTATTTCTTACACGCTCAGTCAGCAAGTTTTCACCAAGCTGTATTGAAGGTTGAAGGTCAGACTTTATCGGCAATTGAAGCTGCGAAAGAAATCAATCAACTAAAAGACAATTTGGCTCAGAAACAGACCAATCAGTTTCTTCCATTTACGGTTCGTAGTTTAATGGCGAAATTAAAAGATAATGGCATTGATATTAATGAAGAGTTTGTGTTAAGTACTGCTACAGAATTTTATAAAACAAGTCGTGAATATCTGGAGCAGTGGACTTACTTTCTTACCAAAGAAATGGAGATATTTTATTGGGCAGATTTAAAAAAAGTACCCGCATGGGAAGACGTTCAAAAAGCACTGGATGATTTGATTGAAAAGGGATATATTGATTGTAATAAAGATACAGAAGTATTTGACGAATTTTCATTAATTTCTAACTATATCACGTTGCAAAAAATAACCGAATGGAATAATCTAAATGTTTCCACGGAAAATCGTTGGGTGGAAGTATTTAAACACTTTCGCGCCAACAATCTTCAACATGAAAACTTTTGCATTTTAATTGAATATATTTTATGTCTACCTGCTACAAATGCTCCAGTAGAAAGAGTATTTTCTTTAATGAACAAATTGTGGACGTCTGAAAAAACCCAGTTACAGATACCAGTTCTGAAGGCGATGTTGATAACTAAGGTGAACATAAAAAAAAGTTGCCAAGAATTTTATTCCTATTTAAAATCATCACCAGGTGTATTGAAACAAATTTGTTCCTCTGACAAATATAAATATAATATAACTAAGTAGATATTTTTATTTATGTTCCATACATAATAATTTTAATTTGTAATAGTATCTAACTTCATATACCTACTTATAGTAAAATAAAGGACATTAGAAAAAATGTTGTTAGTTTTTCATTTATAACCTGCTAATTAACGTAAATAAACCGATGTCCCGTTTTGAGTTGAAAAAAAAATGGTCACGTTAGAATTACCTACTTCCAGCGTGAAGCGTCCATATAACGATTCCAATCGCCTTTCCTTAATATGCCTTAAGCCTCAAAGTTACAGAGACCGGAGGCGGCGCGGTCTCGTTCAAAAAACTGTCTCCGTCCGCCACGGCTTTAAAGTTCAAACCGGCTATAGGTAGGTATAGATAGCGGCGCGGTGCGGCACGGTTTATGCAGCGAAATGGCGCAACTCGAATTTTATATATGTACCTACTGATTTCCGAGTATAATGATCTAAACGGCATTAACAATCGCGTCATAGCTGCCTCTGAACTACTTTGAAGTATTTTGCTCCGCTCCGTTGCCGCCGGCAGTGCGTTAAGCGCGCGGTTCTTTTGTGGTATTCAGCGCTAAACGCATTGCGATTGACCGCCGCTGCTATGGACCTGGAAACGATCAAGTACACTTGTAAGATGAAAATTTCCATCTTGCTCTCACTTCATGTAACAGGAATGCGATGGATAGCTGAGACTTGACAAGTGCACTTGGTCATTTTGGGGACGCTGTGATCTGATTGGACTAAAATACCTATCTGAACATGCTCTTACCTCCAAAAATATAATTGTAGACTGTGCTTATAATGTTATTAAATTTTATATTTTTAGATAATGATATTTTGATTGAAAAATTTAAAGATTTAACCGATGCATATCTGAAAGAACTGTGTCCTCATATAGGACAAAGAATGTTATTAAAAACCCACATCCATGAATTGCTGGATATAGGAGATAACATATCTGGACATAACAACAATAACATTTTGAACATCTGAGCAACTGTAAGTACAGTCCGCAGCATAAATATCTGTACACCTTAGAACCTATAGCTAAGCTATAAATTACTAACATGTACTAATATTTATGATGCAGACATAAAAAAAAATGCTTTACATTTTTACTGGAATTTATTTTCAGATTAATTTAGACTTTGACCAATTATATAAAGAGAAGTCTCTAAATTTTTATAAAAACTGGCAAGGATTCTTCACAAAACTCAATAGTTTCAAACAAGAGGTTAAAAATGCAACCGGGCTTTCATTGTTAGAAACTTTAGGTGCATTAACTGATGAAGGTAATATCCTTATAAATATAATTATTTTTAGATGCGTAATGTATTACATAATTTCAAAAAAGTTACATAATGTTATAAATAGCGTTGATTATTTATAACTGAAAGTCATGTTTTAATTATTATCATATTTGATTTGAATACTTATATTTTAATGTGATTCATATTTGATTTGAATACTTATATTCCATTAGTGAATTGGTTGAGCTCATCATGAGTCTTGAGCGTAGGTATTATTGATGTGTGTAGATCTACAAACTATTTTTTTTTTAGATAAAAAAATACCAGTGCAGATGGCCTTATTAGGGTACTTAGTACCACCTAAGGGACGGTTTTCGAGAAAAATTAAATTTTCTTCAGCAGAGGCAATAGAGAGCCTCCTTGTACAAACCAATGTAAGTTGAAACTCTTCCTCATAGTTAAACTTTCAAACTTCAAAGAATTGACTACTACAGGACCTTTTTTGAAAGGTGTCCTGAAAAAAATCATGCTTATAGAAGTTTGTCTCGAAAGTATACTATTTTTTTTTAAATATTTTTTGATCATTATTTACCGAGAAAAAATATTGAATATTGTCAGCGTTTGCTACGCCCGCTTTGGAATAGTGGTCGGAATGACGTCATTTTGTTTGTAACCGCGTTCTGTTTTTTCAAGTCTAGCACTAGCTGTGACGTCAGTTGTACCATATATGGTGTTTAAGCTCTTTAGCCAATAGCAGATATTTGTTTATTTATTTTCTCAGTAAATAATGATCAAAAAAAATTTAAAAAACACTTTTGAGACAAAATTCTATAAGCATGATTTTTTTCAGAACACCTTTTAAAAACGTTCCTGTTGTCAATTGTGTATGCAGATAAAGTGATTCTGTGCTTATGATTGATTAGTACTTATAATTTGTTTTCAGAGTGCTGGTGACATCGATAAAGTGATTCGAAACCAAAAGGAGATTTGTGCTAGCCGAAAACAATCTGTCCAGCCTTACGTGCTTGTACTTGGGAGCTTGCACAATTTTGCGGCACTTTACATTATAATTGACGATGTAAAGTACGTCTTTCAGTCTGCAGCTACGGCATTTGATACATTGTTCAAAATATACCACGTGCTACACGCTAAGTACCCACAGGCAGCAGATTACCTTTATCTAATTATACAGATAAAAGTATATGAAATTAAGACTAAATTTGACAAAATACCACCACGTATCGTAGAGATTTTAAACCTGTAGTTAAGGAGATATACAACCTAAAATATCGTCAATATGTTGTGCCCCGAGTGTAATAAAACTATTCAGAACTTTAAAATGTACATATTGCATTTAGACATAGTACATAAAATTACCAACTATTTTGTATGTCCTGTAATTAATTGTACACGAACTTATGATACGAAATATTCCCTGAAAGACCATTTAACTGTTTTTCACAAATTGTTTAAAGAGCGTAAACTTGATAGTAATGAAATAGATGTAACTCAAGAAACACGAAGTATGGGTGATACAGGTTCAAATATATATTGTGAAGCTTTAAATTTAAATAATACGGTCACAAATACTGGGCCACAAGTGACAGGACCAATTTGTGATGTTGGTTTTACCTTAGAAGATGAGTTAAATCAAGTTAAGAAAAGTCTTAACTCAAATGTAGTTGGGTTTGTAATAAATTTATACAGTATGCTTAATATTCCTCGAAGTAAAGTAAAACATTTAGTAGACAGCTTCAAATCATTGCTAGCGGATATTATTTTTCCCCTGAAGAAAACGATTAACGTTTTAAAAAGTAACTATATGCTTGATGAAAACTGTTTCAAAACTATAAACAGTATTATTGGAGCGGTTGAAAACTGTTTTGATTATTTTGATACAGAACATAAAATAATAAATTATTCTAATGGGGTAGGAAAATTTGTGCAACCTGTTAAAATAAAAATTGGTGTATCCAAAGCACAACACAAAAGGAGCAATACTGTCTCAATGCAACTTAAAGAGGAATTTATGTGTCTTTTGCCATTAAGGAAAACTTTAAAAATATTTTTGGAATTACCAAACGTTCTAAATACTGTATTAGATTACCAGAGAAAATTAAGCATGGATAACGGGATATTACGAAGTGTAGTCAATGGAACTCTGTGGAAAATATAAATGGAAAATTGTTCAGAAACACTAATTCCTCTTTATGTTTATTACGATGATTTCGAAAGCGGTAACCCCTTAGGTAGTCACGCAGGAAAACATAAAATAGGTGCCGTGTATACATCTTTAGGCAGTATGCCTCCTCAATATGCCAGCAAATTGGAAAATGTATTTTTAACATTACTTTTCTATTCAAATCAAAGAACCAAATTTGGAAATCAAAAAATTTTTGAACCATTACTATCTGAACTAAAATTTCTTGAAACAACTGGCATCAACATTTCTCACGTTAACAAAGTAATAAATATTAAATTTACATTGATAGTGCGGCGACAACCTAGGTTTGAATTCAATTTTAGGCTGTGTAGAGAGTTTTTCAGCAAATATGTTTTGCAGAATTTGTACGATGAACAAAACAGAATGTCAAACCGAAGTAATTGAAAATCAGAATAAAATCCGCAATAAACAGGATTACAATTATTACTTAGAAAACAACATGGGTCTGAAAGAAAACTGTGTGTGGAACAGTTTAGAACGATTTCATATGTTTGATAACACAAGTGTCGATGTAATGCACGACCTTTGTGAGGGAGTTTACAGATATAGCATGGCAGCTATAGTTAAATCATTATTAGGCAAAGGTTATTTTACACTAGAACACTTGAACTCTAGAATTAAATATTTTAATTACAGCAGAATGGAGAACAATCACCCCCCACCTATTAATAAACAACATTTAGCTAATGGTTCAATTATTATATCGGCTTCCGAAATGTTATGCTTTGTACGAAATTTTCGTTACATCGTTGGTGACTTGGTCATTGTAGATGATGAAATATGGAAATATTACTTGGCCTTACTAGAGTTGACTGAAATTTTAACAAGTCAAGTTATTTCGATAGAACATGTCGAATATTTAACACAACTTATCAAAGAACACCATATTATGTATTTGGAATTATTCCAAACTCATTTGAAACCAAAATATCATTTCTTATTACATTACCCGTCCATAATAAAAAAGTCCGGTCCACCTATATTTTTCTCTGCATTTAAATTTGAAGCTAAGCATAAAGATCTAAAACGTGTGGCACAGTCAATAACGTGTCGCAAAAATTTATCTTATTCCATTGCATTACGGTGTGAATTGAAAAGTTGTGCAAGATTTCTTTCTGAAAAAGGGTTGGAAGATAATATTAAGATCGGCAAACAAAATCACTTAAATATTCCCAATGGATTGGAGAATGATTACTGTTCTGCGTCGTCATATGAAATCAACGGCATAATTTACGACACATCAAGTGTTTTGCTTCATAAATATGTAAACGATGAGCCAGTATTTATAATTACCCGCCGTATACTTGTGAAAAACATTGATTTAAAGTCAATATTACTGTTATGTAACAAATTACGGATTTGTGACTATAGTGAACATATTAAAGCATATCATGTTGAAAGCAGTGACGACGTTAATTGTGATTTAATATCTCTAACAGATTGTCGCGATTGCTTGCCTATGCCACTTCGTTCTGTTAACGGAAAGTGTTATGTTTCATTTTACAAATAGTTTATTTATTTATAACTAGCAACCCGCCCTCGCTTCACTTCGGTAACACACGTACCGAACATACATATAAACCTTCCTCTTGAATCACTCTACCTATTAAGGGCATATTTTTTTAAAAAGTGTACATACCTAGTTAAGGACTAAAATTAAGAAAATTTAACTTTTCCATTCCGTTACGAAAATTAGTGTTACATTTATAAACTGACCTCATACGCCAATAGGCGGTAACTCAAATTCAATAACTGAAGCAGATTCAATCCTCACACGTTAGTAATATGTTTGCACTTGCTACAAGAGTTTGGTCTGAGATACCACCATTTGTCTTATAGCAGTACAGTTAATTTTCGTAACGGAATGGAAAAGTTAAAATTTCTTAATTTTAGTCCTTGACTATGTTTATTTTGTAAAAAGTATGCCCTTAAAAAAACCGCATCAAAATCCGTAGCGTAGTTTTAAAGATATAAGCATACATAGGGGCAGGGAGACAGCGGGAAGCGACCTTTGTTTTATATTATGTAGTGCAGTGGCTCTAAAGGCACTTGCTTCAATAATTTACAAGGACTATTCACGTATTAATGGGAATAGCCTTTTTAAATGATTCAAGTTATTATACTTTTATTTCCACTGGGTAGGTTCCTATTATCTATTTATGTAACAAAAGAAATTGTTGATATTGTTTGTTTGTTTTGTGACACACACTTAATAGAATAGACCATAGACCTAAGTTCTATCTAACCGGGGCAAATTGAAATGAGGCCCTTGTAGTGCTTCCCGGTATAAGATTCCTTTAAACTACTTGTATATGTCTCAAATGAAATTGAGGCTTTGTGGCAATATTGTCTGTATATATCTAAGTCAGGAGTTGGCGTATTTCTAGATCAAGAATGGTCTACTATGTAGTTGAAATCTAGTGGGTGGTATTCACGGTCTCTGGTCTTGGAAAATAAAAGAGTTGTAGTTTGTATCTATTAATGTTCAAAATCTATTCTATGTCCTCATTTAGGACATAGAATAGATTCTAACCCACAGAACCATCAATTCATCCAGACATTATTTTAGATACGAATAAGGAAGCCGTATTAGAAGTATTATATTACTAACTTTTACTGATTTTGATAAGTAGGTATCTTATTAGGTTATACTTCTTATTGCTGCTGGAAGAGCGGGGCCTTCTGACACAAGTATATTCCTATGCTTACTAGAAGAGCCCAATCTTTGTATTGTTTTTAATTATGTGATAAGATAACCAATAAATCGTTTTTCATTTTCAAGTATATCAGTCTGTGTCGACGCTTTCATAAAAATAGTAAAGGAGAAATTGTATTGTAAAATATTATTGTAGATATTAAAACTGGGTAAAAGTAAAGTCAAATTTATTGTAAAAAAACGGTTATGAAAATAACAAACATCTCTAAATAATACACATAAATACCAAATTAAAAAAATAATAGATTTTCAACATATTTTTTATGATGACTTTGAGCCTAGATTCACCACTTTTCGTTTATTTTGTGATGAGGCCTACAGTATAACCATTTCTATGGATAGTTCTGTTCCTCCGTGAGTTTAATGATACAACTCTTATTTTCCTGTACCTACAATGATCTACTTTTAAGTAATATGGTATACAATGACACAATTCTGATGGCGAAAAATTAGAGTTGTTTCATTGACAACTTTAAGCACAAAATTTATATAATGTTTTCAATGATTGTACTCGAGACCATATGATTGTAATTTTGTCGAACTGTTTTATAGCATAATATATAGCTTTCTCAGTTTCTTATATCTTGTATTATTCCTACACTCTATATTTTTCTGTTATTCTGGATTGATTAGATTGCTTATATTAATAAATGTTTAGTTAAAACAAGTGTTGATAAAAGCTACTGTTTTTAGATTAACCAGGTGGCGCTACATGTAACTGAGGTTTGCTTTTGTTGATTGTGACGGAATTTGTACTGTGATAATAACAACAAATATTCGCCACTATTTTAACAACACTAACAATACCAGTAATCTCACTCGCAGTAAACTTGAGAACAGTAATAGGTTTTGTCGTGTGGTACTATACTATACAGCACGACTAAGGATAATTTTGTTATTTCTTTGGCAATACAAATATATTTAAAAAATGTACTTTTATGTTCTTCACATCTTAAAAAATGTACTCTAATGGTTTTAACATGGTCGTGCTAGTTAGACGCTTTCTGACACGACCACGCGAGATTTTAGATACTGAGGTGAATTACACAAATTGTACAAATTAAATGTCCTCAAAATATTTTTTTTTATTCTAGTGTTTCTTTATTGCTTAGTCTACTTTTCTCTTATGTTCTGAGCGCCTGAAGTAAATTGTTTTACAAGCGTGTTCTCTATCAAGCAAGCACTCAAAACTATAGTGAAATAAGCAATAGAGCGGCAATAGAATAAAAATAAACAGTACATTTTGAGTACATTATTTTGTATTATTTGTGACTTTTATAATTCACCTGTGTATCTTTAATCTCGCGTGGTCGTGCCAAAAAGCGTCTACCAAGCACGACCACGACCAACGTCGAAACTATAAGAGCACATTTCTTACAATCTAAAGTACATAAAAGTACCTTTTTTATGAATTTGTACCCTAGGTCGTGCTGTATAGTAAGTACCACACGTTCTTTAATTGAACATTTCCGGAATTACAGAAAAATATTTACCCTTTTGCATCGAGTAACAATTGACATTAGACAAAAAATATTGTATCTTACTTAGAAATACAAAAAGTATCAATGAAATAATATTAATTCTTTACTCAAAAGGCATCAATATAGAATCAAAAGATTTCATTACTTGTCTAAAAAGTTCAAGAGTATAGAAGTTAGATATTTATTAATTCAATTAGAGAAACGTAAAATTTACAATAAAATATATTCGATCTCTACAGAAAAAGCTTAAATATACAACCAAGAGATTTTATTACTTGTTAAAAAAATTTAAAAAATTTAATTTAAAAAATAGGTTTATTCAAGGTAAGAAATTGAAATATTAAATTCAAGTCTTTTTTTTTTTAAATTCAGAACTTAATATATTTGGTACAAGATACCTTATTGTTTCACCCAAAGAAACATTAAATTTTAATTCAATTATGTCAACTCTTTACCTAGTACCGTAACAACTTTGAAATTGAGAAATTAATGTATTTGGTATAAGTACCTACTTGTTTCACCCCAAGAAACACTAAATTTTACTTCAATTATGTGCAACTCTTTAAAAAGAACCGTCATAACTCTTAATATGAGCCATTTTCTCAATTAAAAACAAGAAAGATTCTTGTTGTTGTTAAGAATTGGCTGATTTGATTCTGAATAACAATTATCACTGAACAAGACGGTCACGCTCTTGGAATAAATGTTAAAGTTTTAAAAAAAAGATTTTTTTACTAATCAACGTAAAGATATAAAATTGTTAGTGTAAGTAATAAAGTTCGAAACATTTTGAGTTTTATATCAAGTAATTAATTTTTTCCTGATATGGGAAACTGGAAATCTCTTGACTTAAATAGGTTTCTTTGGCTGAAGAGATTTTTTCTATCTGTGTAGGCCTCTATTCAACTGCGTTATAACGATATCGTTTTTGACCTGTTTCCGTATTGTCAACGTTTTGATAACTCTTATGTCATTTACAATAATGGCGACTGTGACATAAACGATTCTTAAACGTGTCAAACACTATATTGTTTTAACGCACCTGAATAAAGGCCCTGGATGGAATAAAAATTGCGAGATCAGAACTAAACAAACAAAATTATGTAGTTGTAGGACAATTTTGGATTATGAGGCTGAAAACTTCTTTCCCTTTAAACTATGTTAGAAAAGAAAGAAAAAATCATTTATACACTACACATATACGAGGGGCACACCGAAATGATCGGGAATAGAGTACTTTAAACTAAGTTACATTAAAACCTTTTTTATCATATGCGTACTGGCCACTGACAATCACGATGCCGTTTTAACAATTTAAAAAAATAACGTAATATTTTTTTTATTCCACTTTCAAATTGGCAAGTCGGTGAACAAAATGGAGCTCACGCGTGAAATTTTCGTGCAATTATTTATCACAACTTTCGTCGAGGCTTATCTCCAGATAAGTGTCTCAATGAGCTTGTTTCTATATATAAAATTGAAGCACCTAGTCAAACGACAATATATCGTTGGTATGCAGAGTTTCGGCGGGGTCGTGCCTCTCTCAGCACCGTACCTTCAACAGGTCGGCCGAAAACAGCGGTGTCGCCTGAAAACATCGCGGCTGTGGAAAAAATACTCAAAGAAGACAGACATGTGACATACGAGCAGATTCGGGCAACCATAAGCATTGGAATGACTGCAATCCATACTATTTTACATAGTGAGTTGGGTGTCAGAAAATTGTTTTCCCGATGGGTACCCCATAACTTGTCAGAAGAGCAAAAGGCGGTTCGTGTTGATTGGTGCCGATCTACTCTGAAACGCTACAATGGAGGAAAGTCAAAAGCTGTTTATAATATTGTCTCAGGTGACGAAACCTGGATTTATTCCTATGAGCCTGAAAGAAAGCACCAGTCGGCAGTTTGGGTCTTCGATGGCGAGGTCAAACCAACGAAAGTTGTGCGTTCCCGCAGCGTGTCGAAGAAGATGGTTGCTTCGTTCGTCTCAAAAAAAGGACATATTGCCACAATTCCTTTACAAGAACAAAGAACGGTTACCGCTGATTAGTATATCACAGTTTGTTTGCCACAGATGCTGGCCGATCTTCGCCGAGGGAACCCGACACGCCGCGTCATCTTACACCACGATAATGCGAGCTCCCACACCGCCCATACAACTAAACAGTTTTTGAACGAGGAAAACGTTGAGTTGATGTCTCATCCTCCATACAGCCCTGACCTAAGTCCAAATGATTTTTTTACGTTCCCTAGAATTAAAGATTTATTGCGTGGTCAGCGGTTTGAAAACCCAGAAAGCCGCCGTAGAAGCCTATAATTCGGCCATTCTGGCAATGTCTAGTTCAAACTGGAATAACTGTTTCAATGACTGGTTTAAAAGAATGCAAAAGTGCATCAATTGCAACGGAGAATACTTCGAAAAACAATAAAACATAATTTATATATACAGTGTACATAGTTTTTTAAATTCCCAATCATTTCGGTTTGCCCCTCGTAAGTAACACAGAAAAAAGTAAAAAACAGAGAACAGCAATAAAATTAGTGAGTGGGTGAATCAACTTTTAAAGTCCTCCTTTTCTACACGCTAATAAAAACTTACTAGAATATGTGAGATTGATAATGGTTTACACATGTTAAAATTAGATAATCAGATTTTCGGATTTCACTATTCATAATCATAAACCAATTCTATAATTTTGTAAAAACATGGTAACGCAGTGGAAAATGCACGTTTTTCATACAAAACCCGGGGACAACGTCGTCCCCTGCGTTACCTGATATATTTGTGTAAATCATAGAAGAATTTTTAAAATTGTCAGCTAGAAAGTAAGTTTAATTGTCTGATTTAATCAATATATTGACCACATCAAAAAAAAAATTGCATTCGACCAAATTAAGGTGACATAGTGAGACATGTCGAAAATTGGGGAGTACCTTAAAAGTTGATTCACCCGAGTGTGTCTTCGCGGCTGTGAAACGGACACTGGCTCAGACTCTTTTTAGAGTTGTTGGTATTTCTGTAGCTCTGCCTACCCCACTCTGGGAATGAAGGCGTGATGTTATGTATGTATGTGTAAATACAGGCAAACGTTTATTGTGAACCCATTCACCAACAAATTAAACACGAACTAGGTGAAGGGCCTGAATTTGTTAGATCAAGGATTTATTCGATAGATCCGCAACGAACATCAAACGCGTGCGCAGCGGACGTTGCGCGAGCGCGTTACCTAACTGTTATTATCTGTGTGTTTACACGACTGGAGTGATGACAAACAAACGTACTTTCTCATTTCTTTTTTTATACTCTCACCACCTAATGGTAAGTGAGATATGTGACCCATAGATATTTGAATTCTCAAGACTACAATCTCAAGAATGCAATCCTAAGACAAAAATTGCGTTGCCAACCCTGAGGACAGAGTGATGGTGGATGGAATGGAATGATAGTATAATTTCACCGGTTGTCTTATCCCTGGACACCGGAACACAACAATTACAAAGAAAGTTCAAGAATAAGTGAATGACCGTTTTGCAGAAATAACTGATTTATTTATATTATTCTCCACGTGGGATGGTCAACGCAGGTAGATTCGCTAGCAAAACCTAGTAGAAAATCTTCAATTCTATCGTTCTGGCCACTTACACTTCGAAATATTTGTAGGGTTGCTTTGCTAACCCCGAGTTTCCCCGTGCTAGTCAATTCACCATTTCAAGCATTTTTCTGGAAACGTAACCCAACGAAGCCGAAAATACGGTTCCATCGATAATAAAATGATGACTATCAATAATTAGAGAACATAGACCTTATAACCAAAAATAAGGAAACATCGGGTTCCCAAGATACATACATAAACCCGAAAATCATTACGACTAAAAGGATTTAGTCGAGTCAAAATGACAACCTATTTCATCAGCGTAGCCGAAGTTATTCAATTCTGAAAAAAAGTTTGCTTGTTACCAAAATTGAGACAAACAAGTATATCTTACGGCGCCCCAAGCGTTTCTGACAAATATCGGAATCAATGTAGAATTCGATAAGGGTTGGAGGGGTTTTTGTTGAGAAAACTATGTTTTCCCTTCAACATCAGCCTTTATAAAGTACTAGAGGACGGCCGCGAATTTGTACGCGTAGAATTAGTTTCCTGCTATTCCCCCTTTTGTAACCCCTTAGGGGATGAATTTCCAAAAATCCCTTCTTAGTGCACCCCTAGACCTCATAAGGAACCTACGTGCCAAATTTGGAATCTCTAAACCCAGCGGTTTGGGCTGTGCGTTGATATGTCATTCTGTCAGTTTCTTCTTTTAAATATGTATTACTAGCGACCCGCCCTCGCTTCGCTCCGGAAGTATTATACATATAAACTTTCCTCTTCAATCACTCTATCTATAAAAAAAAACCGCATCAAAATCCGTTGCGTAGTTTTAAAGATTTAAGCATACATAGGGATATAGGGACAGAAAAAGCGACTTTGTTTTATACTATGTAGTGATTTAGATTAATTGGAACAGCGTGATCTTGATTCGGTTTAGTTATTGAATAGTATCTCGTCCTCACACATACGCTCAATTCTCCTGTAAAGTTATGTTAATAAATTTCGAGGTTGTACAAGTCGCAGTGACACAATCATAATCACAGGATATGCTAAAACGATTTAACACCAGTTGGGCTGGAAAATAAATTTTAACTAAGGTGTATTTTGAATGTTCCTCCTAACCTACTTTACATGCAAAAGCGGAAACGGTTAGAGATAATCTCTAATATTTTGAGTATATATTTAAAGTATTCAGTATCTCACAATAACAGGCTGAAATTATTTTTTATGCTGTACACATCCTACTATTTAAAGTACCATTAAGTGTAGATGGATGGAAGACTAAGATCCATCTTTAACATACCACGGTACATAAGTAATAAAATTATATATCTCGACCTTAAACTACCAACTATCAAACAGGAGATTATGAATCACAGCTTTAACTACCAGAAGAGACTTGCAAATCATAAAAATGTACTTGCCCTCGGACTTTGGGGAGACAAAAGTACATGTTATAGGAGATTGAAGAGACATAGTGTTCCAACCCTACTAGATAGATTCGTCAGGATGGAATGAGACACCCAACTGAGAAGTGTCTCACCAAGCTAAGAACCCAAACAGATACAAGATTATCAAACAGAGTAGAGGCTTATTGTTGTTTACAACAGATTGCCACGTAGCAAACAAGAGAATGAAAAAAAAAAAAAGTGTAGATTCAGTTGTACCTAGCTAACAGCATCACTGTTAGTTAACTGACCAGTCTTTTGTATCGAGTCAATATTCACAAATAGTCAGTTAACTGTGTTGCTGATACTTAGTATTAGAGAAACCACTTATAAATTAATAGAAATTTAGAAATTAAATAGAATCTTAGATACCTAAATAAACTAAAAAAACTGCAAAGCCACAGTAACAAGCAAAATTGGCAGCCGCAATAAAAACTTCACTACACTATTGCCGTTTTTTTAGCGAGACCATTCAGTGCCAATAAAATCCAAAACACACCCATTCAGTAAAAAAAAACAGAAAACCTGGCATCTGATACACTAGCTGAAAAAAAAAACCAGTTTGAAACTAAAAAGAAACAAGTGTCATTTAAAATCCACTTTTATTTTAAACTTTGTACACGCGTCGCAAGACTGTAAATTGCATTAGATTTTTCGACTTGCCGCTGTTTCTATTGAAATAACGTTTCCACGGAAATAGTGCGGCCTTGCGAACGATAGCTAATGACTGAAATTATTTGTGATATGTGCCTGTTAGATAACCTTTATCAATGGTTTCCAATGTAGAATCGCTACGGACTTTGGTTTCCATACTGTTTGTTTTTAGAGCATATCGTTTCGGAATTGATATTCGAGTTTAGCATTAAGAGGATTGTGAGGCTGAAAATTCCAATTTTATAGTCTACTAGCGACCCGACAGCGGCTTCGCACGCCGCAATTTTTTTTGTGACTTAGGGGTATGAAAAATAGATAGTAGCCGATTCTCAGACCAACTGAATATGCATATAAAATTTCATAAAAATCGGTGAAGCCGTTACGGAGGAGTATGGTAACTAACACTGTCACACGAAAATTTTATATATTAGAATATGTGATGGAAGCATGAATATTAAAACTTTCTTCAATGGTATTGATCAGTAAGTAATTTATTGTAATGTCTCCTTATTTGTTTAACTTCTCAATATTTTGTCTAAGAAACTATCACTGTTGTCTCCTGCCTGAGACAGAATAACAACAGCATAAAGTTGATCCACTTACTTATATAGAGAAATACATACTTATATACATAGAAAACACCCAATACTCTGAAACAAATACTCGGGAACTAGGCTAACGCTAGTGTCAATACCGGAACAATATCGAAAAAAAAAACGCAATCCTTGAATCATGCCTTCTTTTTAAACAAATAGATGGCGGTCGCAACTGATATTCTCACACAAACACCGTGACGTGTATAATGTGGTTTTATCGAGTAGAGAAGAAATAAATATAGTTTATTTGACACCCATTTGGACACAATTACAAAGGTTAATAACTTAAATAATATTTACAATACACAGCATCATGCCATGGCAAGCCACAGCACTGGTTTTCAGTGGTCCCGTACTTAAATGGCCTCACGATCACTTGAGCCAAAATAATTATTAGAAATTTAAAAAAACCCCGACTCAAACAGTCTGTAAAAGAACCTCTAAAAAGTAAAAAATAATAAGTAGTGGCCCTATAATTTTACTTATAAGTAGGTCTTATATTTTGATCCAAGCATCTTCGAGTAGGAGTAAGGGCTGATTGTTTGATAAATAGGTAGTTAACGGAACACTGACACTAACTAAACTGACCGATGAACCGATTTTGATAAAACATGTCTAAGAACCACCGCTAGAAAGCATGCTTTCAAATAAAAAAAACCTCATTCAAATCGGTTCATCCATTTAAGAGCTACGGTGACACAGACAGACACACACCCACACCCACACCAACCCACCCACACGCACGCACGCACGCACGCACGCACGCACGCACGCACGCACGCACGCTACCACGCACACACGCACGCACGCACACACGCTCACACGCACACACGCACACACACACGTCAAACTTATAACACCCCTCTTTTTGCGTCGGGGGTTAAAAATGACAACACAAAAGAGCTGCTGATCAATGCCTGTTTGCCACAGACGCCGTGTCTCTATACTCTTTAGTAGCTCGCTACAGAGCATTATGCCACGGCAAGCCACGGCGCTGGTTTTCAGTGCTCCCTACTTGAATGATCTCACGATCGCTGGCGCCAAAATAATTAAATATTATAATAAAAAAAAACCGGGCAAGAGCATGTCGGATGTGTGTAGGGTTAAGACGATAAAATAAAATACATCCCCACGTTACGTTTAGTGTAGAGGAGGAAAACTAAAAAAACTAACAACGGACGGAAGGCTGCGGACGGACGGACATGGCGAAATTATAAAGGTTCCTAGTTTGACTACGGAACCCTAAAAAAGAGCCCCTGACCATATGCCTGTTTGCCACGGACGCCGTATCCCTATACTCTTTAGTACACGTGTACAGTACTCACGCTGAGCCCGTGGTGCGCAGGCGCCTGCACGCGCGAGCGGATGACGTCATCGGTCACGGGGGCCGGGTCCCGCGCCAGCTCGGGCGCGCACGGCGACTGGCTGCGGCTGGATCCCTTGCTGTGCCCGTGCCCCACGTGCAGCGTGTCCATTGTGTTAATAACCTAGGAGAGGTAATTGTGATACAGTTGAAATAAAACTAAGGACTACATATATAGCCTATAGCCAACTATTAAATAAACCCCCAGAGTTACCAATAGTGGCACATTTATACACAAATGCATTTGTATCCCATTATTTAACTTAATAAATGAAAAAAAAAATGTTACCCGGGTACACGACACGATTGCCCCACAAAGAGACAGATGTAAAATAATCACAGTCACTGTATTTTAATTGTTTTGGGCTAAAACTTGGTTTATAAGTTTATATTTCAGATGCAGTTTGTTTAGTCCATCGATGTCTCATCAGAAAGCAAAGCGAAATCACCAATCATCAACGATAAGATTTCTTACTTTCCATATATCTTTATAAAGAACTAGCGACCCGCCCTCGCTTCGCTTCGGGTTAAAGTATTATATATAAATCTTCCTCTTGAATCACTGGATAAAAAGTAGCCTATGTTCATCAGAGATAATGTCGGCTTCTAATGGTAAAATATTTTTTCAAATCGGTCCAGTAGTTTCGGAGCCTATTCGAAACAAACAAACAAACAAATCTTTCCTCTATATAATATTAGTATAGATAAAAAGGGATGGTTTTATGTGGTTCTGTGCGAAGAACGCGAGATGGAGATAACTTGCGCGCGCCTTGATGGCAGCGGCAAAGTCAAATAATTACTTTAAAACCATAACATTGAAAAACACTGTATTAGCAGAAGTTATAAATACTCAACAACTGAATCAAAAATCATAGAGTTCAACCAAAAACATACGATAAAGGGATCATGTTTGACAAATAAAACTATCGAGGATTTTGTTTCTAATCGTGTTTTCACGTTTAACAGTCTCAAGGAAATATGATCAAGTTTAACATATCCAAAGACCAGACACATAGGCCTTGTAGTTATTGAGATTATATTAGAGGAACACTACTAGCATTGTCATTATGTGGCCTCTTAATGGTCAGTAGGTTGATTTTAGAAGATTTTTGTTAATGGATGGACCAACCTTTTTTTTTTTGTTATTCCGTCCCGTAACTCAGGAGACAACAGTGATAGAGTTTCTTAGAACAATTGTTTAATATATACACTACTTCATACATACATAACATCACGCCTTCATTCCCAGAGGGAGGTAGGCAGAGCTACAGAAATACCAACAACCATAAAAAGACTTGTTTATTATTCTGTAACCACATTTTGCACAATCAGGCCAAGAAGTTTACTAGTGTATTAGTGACAGGTTGCAAGCCCATCGCCTAACAGTACTACAAGCCTTTATTCCCTTAGTCACCTCTTACGACATCCACGGGAAGACATGGAGTGGCACTATTCTAACCCGGCAACCACATAGGAGACACTAATAAATATGCTTGAAAGAAAACCCATACAAATAAGCTTGTTTATTGCAACAAAAACTGATGTTTGGTGGATGTGAATGTTTTTACAGAGTAACTTAAGAAGTCATCATGGCAACGAGGTATAAAGAAAAGTTGATGGGCCCAATTGTTGCACTTGCAGTAGTACCTAACACTGAATTTAGATTTTAAGACTGACAATTTCATTTTAACTCAGTTCCACTGTAGTTAGGCTGAAATCTAGAATCATCTTTTCCCTGCAAATAGCCGTAAATGATATATTATATGATATTTTGAATGGCTATTCCACCTCTTTTAAGACATTTTACTCACAACTAAACCGTCACCGGTGACATAACAGCCGTCTGGTATGACTTCAATTCATAATAAGCTCGATAGTAAGATGTCTGCGTTCGTCGACGATGGCTCCATTCCTAGTTGATCTGAAAAGGAAACATATCTTTAACATTTGAATTATCGTCTTCAATTCAGTAAGTCTACGGTTTAACATACGGCTCCCGAATGATAGATAGAACAAGCTACTGCGGTCCTATTATAAGAGTTCGTCGATGTGGATAAAACATGTCTCTTTCTAACCAGTATGCAAGTGCGAGAGTGACGGAATGCTTTATCCACCGCGATGAAGGCGAAAGTAATACGGGCCCTGGTCAGTTTGGCTAGCACAGCTTATAATTGGTTCATTTCTTTTATTATTAAGGGATTACCAAGAGACTTAATTCGTGGACAAGATTTGCCTGCCGCCGTCAAGTGCCTTTTCGACACCTAATAAAGTATAGATACTAGTTTATAATTTTATCAATCTAAGCAAGCATCATATTGTAGGAGAAGTTCGATTATAGCCCGTTTAGCGTCTGTGTGCCTTCAATGCCACACCGCGCACCGCGTGCTTCCATGCGAGCATGCGTTCGCGCCAGTCCCAACACCGTCCTAGCCATGATAGCCAACAGAATGGATTGTATTTACACGCGACAGACAAGTCAAAGATCATTTGATTTAATGTACATTTGATGTAGGCGTACATCACGCCTTCATTCCCAGAAGCAGGCAGAGCTATAGAAATAGCAACAACTCTAAAAATACTTGTTAATAATTCTGTAATTACATTTTAAACAATCAGACCAAGAAGTTTACTAGTAGTGACAGGTTGCCATCCCATCGCCTAACAGTACTACAAGTCCTTATTCCCTTTGTCGTTTCTCATCGACGGGAAGACATGTGGCACTATTCTAACTCGGCAACCACACGGGCAACAACCATATTGGTTTATTTAATTAGAGTTGATGTATTTAGATTTGTTTTGGTTTATATGAGTGAATGTACTTGACATATTTTTTAATACCCTGCCGCCTTCTATGGTCTTTGAGAGCGATGGCGCCGCGAGCGACGTATGCTCTATACAGGTATCGTGAACAGCGCTAGGTGCCCAAGACCCTGCACCATAGGTAAGGCTACTTGCGTCTTTTGAATGTCAGCATCTCACCAGCGTCACACCAGCGAAAATAATATCTTTCGAACGTTCGTCATTCGTTCTACGCCAGCAAAGCGCGGCGCCGGTTCGACGTAAGCGTAGCGCGACGATCACAAACCGCCTCGCTTCGCTCTCACTTCCCTTTGGCGAGAAAGTGCTTGCCGCGAGCCGACATTATGCATCGTTCAAAATGGTGTCGGACACCATGACAGCTGCGGCTGCGTTTATCATAATTCACCGAATTATTAACAAAAAGAAGAAATCGCCTCGGTGGTGGAACGCCTCAGCAACTTTATCAATTTGTACGCGCCTCACCCACAGACAAGTTAGAACTTGTCGTTCTGCCCGCGGCACGCTCGGATACACGTCGAAATAACGCGAGGCACGCACACCGAGGCGCCTTTGAGCACGGTCAAAATACCGACTTTCGTGCACAGTGCGTGAGCGCGTGCGAATTTGAGAAAATAGGTGAGCCGTGCGTGCCTCAACCCGAGGCTGCTCTAATTCGTACCCACCTTAAGATCACTGGCACTGATCACTGTTGGCAAGGTCTTATTGCATAATTAAATGTTATTGGTTCCAAGGCACACTTACCGCCAAGGAGCCAGCGCGCTCCTTTGCTTTCTCCATGCCCTTTGAATTAATATACCTATGCCTGCACTTTTCCTGCTTTACTTCTTCGAATGTGGTAATGTGGACTGAAGCACAGGCACAGATACTGGAGATACGAACACTTGAAATAGACATAAATTTAACGTAATGTACGTATATGTAGATTAACAGGAAATTATAAATTGAAGGAAGGTTTTGTTTTGACAACTATTGTGGATTTCCTGCTTTGAGCTCTGATAGAGGCACATCGAAAAGGTAAGGATTGTTATTTTTGTTTACATTGCTATGGAATTATTATTGTCAGTCGTTGACGTTTTTTTTTGTGAAGTTTGTAATTTATTATATTTTTATGGGAAAAGTTTTATTATGTGTTTATGGAACTTAAGCGTAAATAGGTTTATTACAAGTGTAGTTACGATAATAATTGTTGAAAACTTGAACCAAACTTTATTAATAGATAAGCGAAAGAGCTAATAGTGGGAAGAGCATTACTATTTACTTTATCCAGTCTTGGTAAAGTTGTCTAAAATAACTAACTACGGTATAGTGTTTTAAATTCACGACGGAACGAAGTACAGTAGGCCTTATAAGTGTAACTGAAGTTTAAAGTCACTTTGACAAATGTCCTAAAGGGGAATGCCCATCTCTCCTACAAAAAAATGCCTGAGGTGTACAAGAACCAATTATACACCAAAATATGCTACGAAATTGTAAGTTCCGAAAACACTTTCAGTGATTACTCAAAAAGTCGGTGAAACGCTGTTATTTTTATACAAATAGACAAAGACAATTTTCATCTCAAACTCGTTCAAAACGAATAAAGACGTTTAATATGTTTACAAACAAAGTGGGTATACATAGGTAAGGTACATGAAAATAGTGGTTTCATGACTGGTTTAGGGTGAGGGCGATGAAGGCGTAAGTCCACGGACTGGACGACAGCGGGCGACGGCGATGACAATCGATTTCATAGTGTTATTTATATGGAAGTGACGTCTCACGCCATTTATAATATTACAGATACGAGTAAACATGAGTGAATGTTCAAGTAAAAGTCTATAAAAAATGTACATAATAATTAATTATAACATGTTTTTCGGCATATAGGTTATCTCTGTACATTCCAGGCATTATATGGGCATTCTCCTTTAGGCCGTTGGGCCTTACGAGGTTAAGCGAACAACATGGCAGGACGATACGTTTTAAAATATGTCATTACATTGCACACGTTTTTTTTTAATAGTCGTTAAAAACAAAACAAGCAGACGTTCTGATGGTGAGCGGTCACCATCGCCTAAAGAAAAGTACCAGGGGCACAGCCAAGATTACACTTAAAGTTCTTGTTTATGCTAGGTGTTAGTGCAAGTGGACTAAAATGGGTTTTTTATGCTCTCGTGTAATAAAGTGTTTATTTACTTCTTTTAAGACTAAGACAATAAAACTCCGTGGAACAGACACGTTTTATTACATTTTACTTCTATTAATTGCTTTTTGTTTTCAATTCACTAGCTAGATTTTTCTTATATCTCTGATAGTATATCCGAAACTATAACAAGTGTACAGTGATGTATTCTGTGTTATTTATTTATTTTATTTTTATGGCATAGTGAAGGCAAACGAGCACACAGGCTACCTGATGGTAAGTGGAATCTGTGACCCATAGACATTTGCATTCTCAAGACTACAATCTTAAGTCTGCAATCCTAAGATCAGAAATGCGTCGTCAACCTTGACGAGTAAGACGGAATGCCTCTATGCTAGTAACTTACCGGTTGTCTTATCCCAACACCGGAACACAACAATGCTAAATATCAGAAAATGATAATTATTTTTGGAAAAAAATAGAATTTGTTATCGAGACAAACGTATTAAATAATTAAAATAATAATTTGCGTTATTAGTTCATAATTATGTTTGTCGGTAATCGAACCCAGGACCTCTATCTGACATTATAGGTCAGTCTCCGATTAGTCTGTGTTTATTGTTAATTAATTACATTATACTAGTTTTTAAAGGCATTGTGATCGATTATTAGATACTCATATCAGATACCTGTGTGGTTGCCGGGTTAGAATAGTGCAACTCCATGTCTTTTCATGGATGTCGTAAGAGGCGACTAAGAGAATAAAGGCTCGTAGTAGGTACTGTTAAGCGATGGGCTTGCACCCTGTCACTAGCTTTACTCCCAGTGGGGAAGGCAGAGTTACAGAAATACCAACAACTCTAAAACGACTTGTTTATAGACTTAAAAAACAAGTACCTACTTATTTCCTAAGGGAATTTGTAATGACACCATTAAGTCATCAGTCGCTTAGCCACAGCTATTTAACTAATTTAAAATTAACGTTTTTAAATAAACTAATAAAGCCAAATAGACAATTAAGCGGCCATTAACCTATATAAGCGATCCATATAGATCAAACTGTAATAATTAAATCTTTATGAAGACTTCGATCGTTAATCGATAATTACGATTCACAAATAAAATGGGAAGTTAGTGCGTTGGCGTCGCGTAGTCTATTGAGTTTATTTGATTTATATTGCTTAGCGTAGGAATTGATTTAATACGTTCAATGCCAAATACTCGCATTGCAGTCTGGGAATCTTTATACTTTAAGATACTCAGATTTTTATGTTTTTTTTTTTATGTTAAGGTGAAGGCACTCGAGCACTCAGGCCACCTGATGGTAAGTGGAATCTGAGACCAATTAGACATTTGAATTCTCAAGACTATAATATAATATATAATATATAATATTCGAAGCTAGGGGTCCTGGGTTCAAATCCCGGTAAGGGCAGATATTTGTGTGATGAGCACGAGTATTTGTTCCTGAGTCTTGGATGTTTTCTATGTATTTAAGTATTTATTTCTCTATCTAAGTATGTTTATCGTTGTCTAGTACCCATAGTACAAGCCTAGAGCTTAGTTTGGGACTAGGTCAATTAGTGTGACATTGTCCTGTGATTATTATTATTATTATTATTATTATTATTATTATTAAATGCGTTGCCAACCCTGAGGACTAAGATGGAATGCCTCTATGCTAGTAATTTCACCGGTTGTCTTATCCCCACACCGGAACACAACAATGCGAGCACTGTTGCTTGGCGGGTGGTTAATGAATAAGATGGTGGTAGCGATCCGGACGGACCCTGCACAGGGTCCTACCACCACTAAAACCTATACCTACCTATATTGGGTGTTTTTGTCTAATTAATAGTTATGGACTTACAAACTCTCAATTTTTATAATTATTTGAAAAGCTATCGCATAGTAAATCCTTTGTCTTACATGGTTTTAGTACAAAACTTATGATTTATGAACCACAAACAAAACAAACAATCATTTAATAATAGCGGCCAAAGCGGCGAGAAATAGGCCCTATTGGTGAATCACTTTACTCCTTACGATTACGAGAAGTTACAAACGTAATAAAATGTTACATTTTACGATTAATTTGAGGTTACTTGTCAACTAGTGCTAGTTTGCTTACATCTTTCTCCGTTTCAATTGACACCACGGAACCGACTATAAGTCTATTCCAATTCCAATATTATTAATGTAAAAGTAACTCTCTGTCTGTCCGTCTGTCTGTGTTACGCTTTTTGAAGCGATATAGATATATTTTTTAAATAATTGTACAACAAAAATATAATTTTACATTTAAAAATACCTCATAAACCACTCATGGGTTGTGCTAGGATATAGAAGATGAAATAAAAGTGTCTGTCTGTTTGTTGCAGTGTGTTTTGGTCCAATAAACGTTATGAATTTGAATTTTGGTTTGGAGATTGAGTCCCGGGGAAGGTCATATGGTAATTTTATACGCAATTGGACGGTTCCAGACGGAATAGCGATAAAGGATTTCTACGCGGACAGAGTCGTGGTCAACAGCTAGTCAAACATAAATCCTTTGTCTTACGTTACATGGTCTAAGTTGAGCGCTTGCATAAAACAACAGACATAACTGGGTGGATCAACTTTTCGTTGTTGTTATTCTGTCCCGTAAGCCAGGAGACAACAGTGATAGAGTTCCTTAGAAAAATGGTTATAATATACACTACTAATACGCTTAGAAGAAAACCCATAAAAGAATGGGCTTGTAATTGCCACAAAAGCCGATGTTTGCTGGATTTATATACTTTAAAATCGTGGTTTTAAAGAGTGACCCAGGAGACGTCACCATGGCAACGAGCTACAAAGAAAAGTTGATTGACCCAACTAACAATTTAATAATAGCAGGCAGAGGCGCGAAACACGGCATAGTATTGGTGAATCAAGCCTAGTTTACTACTTACGAACGATTACGAAAAAAAGTTACATAATTAATTTTACATACGAAAATAACTATACTTCTAAAAATACCCTGAAATGCTTTGTCGAGTTTTGTGAAAGTAACTCTGTCTGTCTGTCTGTTTGTTACGACTTCACGGATAAATCGCTGAACCAATTTTGAAAAAAATTGGCATGTAGATGGTTTGGGTCCCGAGGAAGGAAGTAGGATACTTTTTATCCCGGAAAATTGTACAGTTCCCGAGGGTGCAGTTATAAACGACTTCTACGCGGACGGAGTCGCGTGCAAAGCGTTAAATATTTTACTTATTACTTAAAAGAAACATCAACAGATTTTGGAACCCCACCCGAAAAAAAAAGAAAAGAAATCCGTTTTTAAATAAATCACAGGACAATGCTACACAAAATGTACTATGGGTACTAGACAACGATAAACTTACTTATATATAGAAACATATACTTAAATACATAGAAAACATCCAAAACTCAGGAACAAATACCTACTCGTGCTCATCACAAAAATATCTGCCCTTACCGGGATTTGAACCCAGGAAACCTAGTTTCGAAGCCAGGGTCACTACCAACTAGGCTAGCGTGTCGTCTAAGTTTTATAATTGCATAGATTCAGTCTCATGACCTCTACAAATCTAGATCGTGACAGAACGCCTCAAAATCTAGGCAATCGAAATTCAGATCGGACATCCAAGGCCATTGAACTTCATACACAATGCGAAGGTCAATTCTCAGGATCACAAATCTGCCCCAGATAGGGTGACCTCTGGCAACCAAGCGGTACATACAGTGCAAGAGCTCTTGATAGAGTGGTGTAATGACGAACGCACAAGAGCATGCGAGTTATCTTACAAATGGGCCCTTTCGGATACACTTCGAATAATTTTAGGATCTTTTGTGCAATTACCCTCTTTCACACTCAGCTGTTCAAATGTACTGGTTGCCTCGCGATGTTTTCCTTTACCGTCAGAGCATCGGGTAATGTTCTTGGTTAGAAAAACTCATTGGTATGGTGACCGCGGGGTTCGAACTCGGTACCTTACGATCACGAGTCGACTTCCAAAGCCACTATGTCACCGACGCTCTAAAAGTTAGTCTTTAAACTTTAAAAATGTCAGGTGGCAATCTCGTACCAATTGACCTAGTCCCAAACTAAGCTCTAGGCTTTTACTATGTACCCAAGGCAATGTAGGCAACGATAAACATACTTACATAGAGATATAACTACTTAAATATATAGAAAACATCCAAGACTCAGGAAAAAAACCCTCATCACACAAATATTAATTTGCCCTTATCGGGAATGGTAGCTGTGATCGCTATCTTTGTAGACAGGGTAACTACCAACTAGGCCCTAGACAGGATGCATTCGATGAACGTTATCGTTATCGAAAATGTACATGATTGACGTAAGCCGCCAGACGGCCGCGTCGAGCGCTCCGATTCCACATTTTGACGATTTTCCACTATCGTTTACGTTAGCGTTAAGCATCTTGTCGAGGTACCTAATATTTTATCGAAACAACTTTGAACGAACGTGTCAAATCATCAAAAGGCATATAATATCTCGCCGCATAAGTTTTTTTCTGGTAGGGACATGTCTAACCTAAGTTAATTAATTAATGTTTAAGATATCAAACATCATGGTTTCAGCAGAAAATAGCGTTCGATGAAATCATGCCATTACCTGTCTAGGGTCAGATTTACGTGGAACTCTCTTAAAAACGGCTTCTTATCGAACGGTCGGTCAGTTGAACAAAATTAGGTACATAAGAGCAAGTTTCAAGTTAGAATTGAGAATGCTCGGCCTAAAATGTTCTTACACGGGACATTTTTAAGGGCTCAGTTTCAATAGTCTGCTTTTCGTGATACATTGCATCGCTGCAAAAGCTCCTGGCTCAACAGTGTTATAACAACTCATCAATGGATTACAACAAGCATGCGGGCTGTTTCATGGCTGGACCAATGAAACTGAGCCTTGAACTTTCCAGTTAATACTTGGTCCGTTCAGTAGTAAAGCGAGTTGATTAACGGCCGAACCCTATATTCAAACCGCGGACAGATATCCTTACTTCGGATTAAAATTTGACACATTTTGTATGGGCAAATGTCAAATTTCAACCCGAAGTAAGCCTTATCTATCCGCGGCTTGAATATAGGGTTCAGCCGTAAGAAGATTTATTCCTGAAGCGCATTGTACTCGGTAAAACCATATTCCTTTTGATATTCCATCTTAGTCCTCAGGGTTGGCGACACATTGGAGGTCTTAGTACCAATTCCACCATACTACGTTAAATTTAATCAATGTTAATCGGCTGTTAGTTCATACATTTTGACAACTGTTAACACTCTAATCGTCTGTTAAGTGGTTAATGGGTCATACACACTCTTAAAAACAGAATTTGTCTCCTGTGGCCAATAGTTAAAAGCTTGTGTGCATATAAGTTATATTTTCATATGATAGGTCCTGACGGCGTTTTTACGGGTATGGGCTTAGCCAGAAAATTGGGCCTTAAAAACGTTAACTATCGGTGTGTCCACAGGAAAGACGGTAACCTAAATCTGTGTATGACCCTAATATCGAATGGTGAAATTAGTACTTAGGGTTGCAGTCTTAAATATCAATAAAAATGTCTGGGAACAATCTAACACAAATTGACCTAGTCCCAAACTAAGCTCTAGGCTTGTACTATGGGTACTAGATAACGATAAACATACTTATATAGAAAAATACATACTTAAATACATAGAAAACATCCAAGACTCAGGAACAAATATTCGCGCTCATCACACAAACATCTGCCGTTACCGGGGTTTGAACACAGGACCGCTGGCTTTGGAGGCAGGGTCACTACCAACTAGGCCAACGTGTCGTCTTAAGATTATAGTCTTAAGAATTCAAATGTCGATGGATCTCAGATTTTGCTTACCTTATCATAAAAAATAGACATATTATTGTAATATTATCAACTCGGTTGCCATTACTGACAAGTAACTATCGTAACGTTGACGATACGATAACATGTCAAAAGCAATATGGTTTTATTAAATAAAATAGAACCTGTATGACTTGATTTGATACATTTATTATGTTAAATGGGATTTAAATTTAACTCGGAAATATTTAGAAGGCTATTGAACCTGAGACACAATGGGTGTGTCATTTCGCTGAATCACACCTCCGTCCCAGTTAGGGTGACCTCAGGTGAGAGATTAACGGTGTATCACTTGAGAGGACACGCGGGAGGAGCAGGTAAGCGGAGAGGTCAAGTGTCGGTAAAATTCGAAGGATCAGTTTTTCAACTTTAAATGCACAAATGTTGTTCGTATCGATATTGTAAATGTACTTATTAGAGATTAGGCAATTGAGCCAAGGACATGGCACCAGGTCAGTAGCCGCTGGTAAATATGCTGTAACCAGAGTGAGTAATTCAAAATACTATGGGGATAGGCTTATTGAGAAGCGCACGCCCTACATCCTCAACTGATTACCTAGGGCTGTTAGATTGGAGCCTGAACACTACCTCAATAATATTTAAGACTCGCGGATTATTTATAATTAATATAATTTAGCTTGATAATATGTTATAAGAAATAAAGCAATCAATCCACAATATTGAAGTATGTAGGTATGTAATCGTTAAAAACAATTATATATTGAATAACTTGTCTTATGGAATCCCGCATTTTCGTAAGTTAAGGATATACATATAAAATTATAAAGAGTGACTCAGATTTAACGTTGGTACAGTCAAGGACTTTAATCGTTACGCTACTATGGAACCCTGTCATAAAGAACTGTGACATACATAATGTTAATACCAGAAATAAATATAAGCTCGCAGTGCCCTTCACGCGGCTCCATAAAATAAAAAACTCTTTTATGGGTAATTGTATTAGGTTCTATAATAAGCTCCCAAGTAATGTTACTGAACTATCAGTAAATAAATTTAAGAGTTACGTTAAGCGTAAACTAATTTCTAAAGCATATTATAGTATTAAAGACTATATTAATGATAACAATGCTTGGGACTGAATTGCTTGTAATAAAATGTTTAGTCCTTACGACAAAAGGTTGCGAAAGTCGAAAAAAAAAAGACATCCGACAGAGTTTCTTACAGGTTCTTCTCTGATCGGTCGCGATTTGAACCTGCAGTCAATTTAGGCTAAGTCGCTACTATGACGTTTCAAAAGAGTTTATTATTTGTAAACCTACTTGAATAAAGATTATTCTGATTCTGATTTTGATTCTAATGACAGCATCAAACCACATAAAAGAAAGCTAAAATTAATGATTAACACCATCATTATGAATTAGTCCTTGACTGTACCTACCATTTATAGGACTAGACGAAACTGAAACCTCGACATTTCCACCACGAAAACAATTTCGCTTTTGAACTCGACAGAGCAGTTATTAGAATAGAATACAAAATATTAATTTAACTTTATTTCAGGCAACAAGGCCCATATTTACAAATACCTTAAGGTGGGTACGAATTGGAGCAGCCTCGGGTTGAGGCACGCACCGTACGCGCTCACGCGCTGTGCGCGAGCAGTGGGCGAGCGGCGCGCGGCGAGCCGCCGAGAGTCGGTCTTTTGACCGTGCTTAAAGGCGCCTCGGTGTGCGTGCCTCGTGTAATTTTGACGCGTATCCGAGCGTGCCGCGGGAAGAACGACAAGTTCTAACTTGTTTGTGGGCGAGGCGCGTACAAAGATAAAGTTGCTGAGCCGTTCCACCACCGAGGCGATTTCTTCCTCTTCTTGTTAATAATTCGTATCCGACGCCATTTTGAAATGACGGCTCGCGTCAAGCACGCTGCCTCACCGGCGCATGTTTATGAGCTACCATTTGGCTCGCGAGCAGCTCGCCGCGCGGGGCGAGCATGCCTCAGACTGAGCCGCTCAGATTCGTACCCAGCTTTACAGACTTATACCTAAGAGAAAACATAATAATACAAGCTAACAATTTGACTACTAAAACACTCGCGGTGTCAGCAACCACGGCGGCCACGGAATCCCCGCAATATAACACACCTCCATAATTCCTCCTTTAAAAAGGTCGGCAGATCTTATGTCGGGCTCGCACCACAAAGGACTTAAAATTAAACCACTCAATCCTGAGAGTAGCTCCGGTCTCAACGAGCTCCTTTACCTTCGTAGGTACGGAACCATAAACACTACTCAGGGATTCCCCTTTTCTCTGACATCCAAGGGCTCGTTCCGTTTTACACAAGAATGTTAATCTTTACGAGACAGTAAAAAATCTCAAAAACATCATGATTAATAGGTTTTTAAACAGTATCGTGCATTATTCGTTTTTTTTCATCCTTTTAATGGTTTTGGTTTCTCTGGGGGCTGTATTTTATTCGGCAACACCATATTGCTTTTGAAATGTTACCGTATTGTCAATGTTATGATAGCTCTTATTTACTTAGCAGCAATGGGCGAGGATTGCAGAAGTCCTAAGATTGTAGTCTTGAGAATGCAAAGGTCTATATATAAGACACAAACCCTAATTAAAATCAGTAGGCCTGTGTGCTCGTCATATAACATAACATGTCAAACATGTCAAAAGCACTATCGTTTTATCGAACAGAATAGATCCTCCGATTTGGCAATCTAATCTACTTCCGAGAATCGAACTGAATCATCACTGTTTTTATCTTTATCTTTATTACCTATGTGTTTATTTATTCCATCTTGAGACGAAACCAACCGATGAGATATAATTCGACATACAATTCCAGACATTTTGACAACTTTGGATATCGTTTGTGTTAGCGTTAAGAATCTTTGTAAGACCCAATACCTATTTTAGTAACATTGTAAAAGCAACCTTGACGATATAACTATAGAGTGTCTTTTACATTTGGCATTATGTCAAGCGACAAACCCGGGGACTCAGAAGGCCAGAGCCACAGATGTAGTTTAAAACCCACGGACGTAGAGTACTTTTCACAAAGGAAAACTGGACAGTTCCTGAGGAAACAACGATAAAAACCTTTTACGCGGACGAAGCCACGGGAAAGCCTGCTATAAAATTGTGTGATTCACACCAATAAAATCACTTACGTGGTATAAATGTTTTCGTGAGCCAAAAACATATCGACTACAGAACTGTTTATAATTTATGTCTCCTTATTACTAACAACCGAAAGACGAACATGCTTTAAGAATCAGCTGTATTTACGCTCTTTTGGTATCGGAAGACAGTTATAGTAAAGTAATTGACTGATCAGTGACTGACTTAGTTCCCGTATATCCAATACCAAAGTTGAAGTTATAGGTTTGTTAGCTTGCCACAGACTGACATACAGATACGTATACGTTAAACTCACAGCCGTGATATCAAAAAACACGGCCAACTGCATAGTAATAGTATAAGCATTTTAAATTTCATGTGGGTAATAATAGAGTATAGAATACTTAAAAATAGGAAAAAATACGCATTAACGCATTTTTTGACATATCAGGATTATTTGTCAAAATTCTAATAGTGCTGCAAGCCCTTATTCCCTGAGAAAATATTATTAACTATTATTGTTATTGAACCTATTTTTTTTATTATTATTGAATTGATTCTGTAAATACGATAATATGATATGTGATATTTTGTAAAATATTATGAAGATATAAGTAAGTATACTCGTATGAGTGTATACATATATGAATGATTCGACTGATAATTTGCAGTTAGCCGCCTTCCTTGGTATTACGGTAGCTCGTAACACGCCTTATTAGTCAAAAAAAAAACCATTTGAAATAAGTGCTTCGGAGTAATACCTACACAAAGGACTTACCGCCTTACGTCAGTAAACTAAACGTAGTGACCTAGTATTTTCTGTTTATGGCATCGTAGATAAAATCGGGCGCAGTGCATGCCATAGACGATTTCCTTTTCGGTAGCTTCTTTATTCGGTCTAGAGAAAATCTTGCCAAATTTTTGCCGAAGTAATTTGAATAAGTAAACTATGCGGGATCCTATCATTTCATAACCAAAGTTTCACAAATGATTCATTTCACAAACATATCATTTGACCAGCCGCGTTTATTTCCGAAACTGTAAATAATTCTGGATTTATTTCAGGACCAACGTGTAGATCCCTACAGGTTAGGTTAGGTTAGTTTTATAAAAATCCCGAAACATTTAGTTGTAGAAAAGAAAGCGGCAAATGAATAGGTTGCGAAACGATGCACTTGTCAAAGACTTGTCGGCAAAAAGGTGGAGAACCAAACTATGCACAAAAAAAATTTTTGTTAATATTTTCGAAACAAAAAAAAAAACAATTATTTTACGGAAGTATAACAGAACTATTTTTTCGTTAGTTGTGATGTAAATAAGAAAAGCAGACGCTATTTTGCCGACCTTCAACGTAATGGCAACAGAGCAATTAAAACTCTACAGGAAAAACGGTTTGACCGTCTTTCTATGAAGAGGACCACTGTTTGATCTCGATTTCTTAATCAAACGAATGATTAATATCATAAATTCTTACACAGAGATCTCTAAAATATATTTTTAATCGCTATTAATTTATGTCTATGTGTTTTTTTATAGAGTTGGCATACGAGCATGCAGGCCACCTGATGGTAAGTGGAATCTGTGACCTAAAGACATTAAATTGCATTCTCAAGTCTACAATCTTGTCTGCACTCTTAAGACTGCAATTGCGAGTCGCAAAATAATGTTATAGTAAATTGATCGAATAATTCGTACTCATTTATCAAACTTAATCGATATTATAAATGCCTAGTGCCGTCGCTATCTCTTATTTACTTAGCAGCAATGGGCGAGGATTGCAGAAGTCCTAAGATTGTAGTCTTGAGAATGCAAAGGTCTATATATAAGACACAAACCCTAATTAAAATCAGTAGGCCTGTGTGCTCGTCATATAACATAACATGTCAAACATGTCAAAAGCACTATCGTTTTATCGAACAGAATAGATCCTCCGATTTGGCAATCTAATCTACTTCCGAGAATCGAACTGAATCATCACTGTTTTTATCTTTATCTTTATTACCTATGTGTTTATTTATTCCATCTTGAGACGAAACCAACCGATGAGATATAATTCGACATACAATTCCAGACATTTTGACAACTTTGGATATCGTTTGTGTTAGCGTTAAGAATCTTTGTAAGACCCAATACCTATTTTAGTAACATTGTAAAAGCAACCTTGACGATATAACTATAGAGTGTCTTTTACATTTGGCATTATGTCAAGCGACAAACCCGGGGACTCAGAAGGCCAGAGCCACAGATGTAGTTTAAAACCCACGGACGTAGAGTACTTTTCACAAAGGAAAACTGGACAGTTCCTGAGGAAACAACGATAAAAACCTTTTACGCGGACGAAGCCACGGGAAAGCCTGCTATAAAATTGTGTGATTCACACCAATAAAATCACTTACGTGGTATAAATGTTTTCGTGAGCCAAAAACATATCGACTACAGAACTGTTTATAATTTATGTCTCCTTATTACTAACAACCGAAAGACGAACATGCTTTAAGAATCAGCTGTATTTACGCTCTTTTGGTATCGGAAGACAGTTATAGTAAAGTAATTGACTGATCAGTGACTGACTTAGTTCCCGTATATCCAATACCAAAGTTGAAGTTATAGGTTTGTTAGCTTGCCACAGACTGACATACAGATACGTATACGTTAAACTCACAGCCGTGATATCAAAAAACACGGCCAACTGCATAGTAATAGTATAAGCATTTTAAATTTCATGTGGGTAATAATAGAGTATAGAATACTTAAAAATAGGAAAAAATACGCATTAACGCATTTTTTGACATATCAGGATTATTTGTCAAAATTCTAATAGTGCTGCAAGCCCTTATTCCCTGAGAAAATATTATTAACTATTATTGTTATTGAACCTATTTTTTTTATTATTATTGAATTGATTCTGTAAATACGATAATATGATATGTGATATTTTGTAAAATATTATGAAGATATAAGTAAGTATACTCGTATGAGTGTATACATATATGAATGATTCGACTGATAATTTGCAGTTAGCCGCCTTCCTTGGTATTACGGTAGCTCGTAACACGCCTTATTAGTCAAAAAAAAAACCATTTGAAATAAGTGCTTCGGAGTAATACCTACACAAAGGACTTACCGCCTTACGTCAGTAAACTAAACGTAGTGACCTAGTATTTTCTGTTTATGGCATCGTAGATAAAATCGGGCGCAGTGCATGCCATAGACGATTTCCTTTTCGGTAGCTTCTTTATTCGGTCTAGAGAAAATCTTGCCAAATTTTTGCCGAAGTAATTTGAATAAGTAAACTATGCGGGATCCTATCATTTCATAACCAAAGTTTCACAAATGATTCATTTCACAAACATATCATTTGACCAGCCGCGTTTATTTCCGAAACTGTAAATAATTCTGGATTTATTTCAGGACCAACGTGTAGATCCCTACAGGTTAGGTTAGGTTAGTTTTATAAAAATCCCGAAACATTTAGTTGTAGAAAAGAAAGCGGCAAATGAATAGGTTGCGAAACGATGCACTTGTCAAAGACTTGTCGGCAAAAAGGTGGAGAACCAAACTATACAAAAAAAAAAAAAAAAAAACAATTATTTTACGGAGGTATAACAGTACTATTTTATCGTTATTTGTAATGTAAATAAGAAAAGCAGACGCTATTTTGCCAACCTTCAACGTAATGGCAACAGAGCAATTAAAACTCTATAGGAAAAACGGTTTGACCGTCTTTCTATGAAGAGGACCACTGTTTGATCTCGATTTCTTAATCAAACGAATGATTAATATCATAAATTCTTACACAGAGATCTCTAAAATATATTTTTGATCGCTATTAATTTGTCTATGTGGTTTTTTTATAGAGTTGGCATACGAGCATGCAGGCCACCTGATGGTAAGTGGAATCTGTGACCTAAAGACATTAAATTGCATTCTCAAGTCTACAATCTTGTCTGCACTCTGAAGACTGCAATTGCGAGTCGCAAAATAATGTTATAGTAAATTGATCGAATAATTCGTACTCATTTATCAAACTTAATCGATATTATAAATGTCTAGTGCCGTCGCTATCAGTGAAGATAAGGAACAATTAAGAGCCAATGGCATTTGGCCTTTGCCGTTGTTTCCTCTACAATAGCTAGAGATTAATTCGCTCTAATTTACCTATTTTGTAGTATCATTAGTAATTATTTATGTCGTAGGTGTGACGTAAGATTCAATTGTGACACCATTAATACAGTTTAAAAAAACCGGGCAAGAGCATGTCGGACCATGCTCAGTATAGGGTTCCGAAGCCGTTAAGTGCTACAAACATAACAATCAACAATTAATAACTAATTTTCTATTTAAAATCATTTTTTTTACTAATTATTGTACCACTTTGTTGGCGTGACTAATATGCATATTCATACCAAATTACACACTGAGAGAACACTACATGTTAATTTAACGAAAGTGATCTCGGTTGGTTTTTGTTCGGTTAAATATACTAGAAATTGGTTAATTTTACAAAACCACTACAAAACCATTTTGTTTCAAGTAACAAATGCAACTTTGTTATGCCAACCAAAACTATTAAGTACGAATAAATAAAAAACCTTGTTCAAATAACAAGACTGTCTTGATAAATTTATGTTTAATTCATTTAACCGTTAGTTTGGTTGTTAGATACAAAGCAGTATATAGTAACTCGGTTAAAATTACAAATTTTGTTTTGTAGAGTGCAGTTATTAATTTTAACCGAAAATTCCATCAAAATTACTTACTAATATGGTTACGGCTCAGTGTTTTCAACAAAATAAATCAGTTATTCATAGATCGGTTGTCCTTAATGTCAGTTGTGGTAATTAATACAAAACTGTGGTGTTTAAAGTAACAAATTTGCTGTATTAAAATTATACCACATTTTTTTCTTAGAATAATCAATAAAGTGGTTTTAACTAATCATGTCGTACAGTAGAAGCTAAGAAATATTTAATTGAAATTACATGTTGCAACAACAACTCTTTTTTTGTTCAATTTAGTAAATCTGCTGATTAAATTTACAAACAAGCTTCTGTAATAATAAACAATACTTTAATGTTAGACTAAATCTTAGCAATTTAGTTTTATCAACATTAAATTTTATTTAAATTCACGATTTGATTCAGTAATGTTTTGCTAAACACAACAATGCACTTTTGAAAAAAAAACCGAATCTTTTTGGTAGAATTGACTTAGAAATTAGATGTTGAAGTAACAATAAATAAGTTAATTCTGTCTTTGTTAAATATATTACATTTACTGTTTAATATGACAAGACACATTGATCAAAATAAACAATACTTCAAAGTTAGCTAAACCGTAGCAATTTAGTATTATCAACACTTTAATTTTGTTTAAATTAACAATTTTAATCAATAAATGTTTTGTTAATCAGATCAATTTACTATTGATAAAAATAACCGAATCTTTTTGATAGAATTGACTTAGAAAATATATGTTGAAGTAACAATAAATAAGCTAAATCTGTCTTTGTTAAATATATTAGATTTACTGTTTAATATGACAAGACACATTGATAAAAATAAACAATACTTCAAAGTTAGCTAAACCGTAGCAATTTAGTATTATCAACACTTTAATTTTGTTTAAATTATCAATTTTAATCAATAAATGTTTTGTTAATGAGATCAATTTACTATTGATAAAAATAACCGAATCTTTTTGGTAGAATTGACTTAGAAATTATATGTTGAAGTAACAATAAATAAGTTAAATCGGTCTTTGTTAAATATATTAGATTTACTGTTTAATATGACAAGACACATTGATACAAATAAACAATACTTCAAAGTTAGCTAAACCGTAGCAATTTAGTATTATCAACACTTTAATTTTGTTTAAATTAACAATTTTAATCAATAAATGTTTTGTTAATCAGATCAATTTACTATTGATAAAAATATCCGAATCTTTTTGATAGAATTGACTTACAAATTATATGTTGAAGTAACAATTAATAAATAAAATTTGTCTTTGTTTAATTTATGAGATATACTGATTTTTATTACAATCATACATCGATAAAAAGAAATAATACTTTAAGTTTGTACTAAATCTTAGCAATTTAGTTTTATCAACATTATTTAGTTAATGTTTTGCTAAACACAACAATGCACTTTTGATAAAATAACCGAATCTTTTTGGTAGAATTGACTTAGAAATAAGATGTTGAAGTAAGTCAAATCTATCTTTGTTAAATATATTACATATACAGTTTAATATGACAAACACATCGATAAAAATAAACAATACTTCAAACTTAGCTAAACCGTAGCAATTTGATATTATCAACACTTTAATTTTGTTTAAATCTTACTCAGTAAATGTTTTTTTAATCAAATCAATTTATGTTTGATAAAAATAAATGATTATTTTTGGTAGAATTGACTTTGAAATTATATGTTGAAGTAACAATTATGAAATTAAATTTGTCTTTGTTAAATTTATGAGATATACTGGTTAATATTACAAACATACGTCGATAAAAATAAACAATGGGATCCCCTTGAAATATTGAAACTCATTTCACCGAAATCGTATTTTCGCGTCGTTTTTGTGTTCCTAAAATATATTAATCAGTTGTAGGTCAATGAATTTATTTCTATTCCTTGAAAAATCACACACACACACACATACACACCCACACACACCCCCCCACCCCCACACCCACACCCCCAATGAATTTATCCTTATTCTTACATTATTTATATTACCTACTCAATGGACCGAATATCGGATGGATATTTACCTAAAGTTTAGTGGCGTTGTTGTTGTTCATTGTTATTTTAGTGGAATTTATATTTTAATTCATATAAAGCGATCTTTATAAATGGACTACTACGATTAGTAGTCCATTTCTCGTGCCTACCATGCATCTAAGAAATAAAGTTATAATTACATTAATTAAAGCTCTATATTACCTACTTGATCGTTATGAACTTTGTAAAGTACAAATGTAGCCGAGAGGAAGGACTTTAATCTTTACAAAGCAAAGTTTATTTTACACAATCAGGAAATCAGGCAATCAATGATGATCATAAAATCAATTATATTATTACAGAGTATAGATATGTTACATTCCTAGTAAATCCCTTTATTTATTTTTATTTATGGTTACCTACTTAGAGTGCCCTCATTATGATAGATCGCCCTATTTCTTACTCTATCTACCTATCATCCTAAGTCCACACCTACATAAATGTATGAGAAGGTACAAATGTTACCTAGCTGGCCTTGTACAATTGTTTTATCATGCGATATAATTATGAAATAGAAACTTTACAGCTTACCAGTTAAGCAATGCACTTTTGACAAAAATAACCGATTTTTTAGGAGAGTTGACTTAAACTACATGTAAACAAAACTAATACGTTTAATTTATCTGATCTACTGATTAATATTACAAACATACCTACATCGATACGAATAAACAACTATAAAGTAATTAAGACTAAACAATAGGTATCGATTTAGTATTATCAACATTGTTTTTTATTTATAATTACCTAACAATTTTACTAGTACATTTTTAGAGTTCCGTACCCAAAGAGTAAAAACGGGACCCTATTACTAAGACCCCGCTGTCCGTCTGTTTGTCTGTCACCAGGCTGTATCACATGAACCGTGATAGATAGGTAGACTGTTGAAATTTTCACAGATGATGTATTTCTGTTGCCGCTATAACAAAAAATATAGTGTGTAATGTTTTTTTTTTTTTTTTTTTTATGTTAAGGAGAAGGCACACGAGCACTCAGGCCACCTGATGGTAAGTGGAAACTGAGACCCTTAGACATTTGAATTCTCAAGACTATAATCCTAAGACCTCAAATGCGTTGCCAACCCTGAGGACTAAGATGGAATGCCTCTATGTTGTATAGATAATGGTACGGAACCCTTCGTACGCGAGTCCAACTCTCAACTTGGCCGGTTTTTAATTAACGCAATAATGTAGTTTTTATAAAAATAACCGAATCTTTTTGGTAGACACAATTTGGTAGTTAACTTAAGAAACGTGAGTGATCCGTTTATTTGACTATGAATTTTATTTTTAATAAGTAGGTACACGTTTTTTTTGCTGATTGTACTCCTTTTTGTCAAGGACATCCATACATGTACCAAATTTCAAGTCGATGGTATTAACCGTTGAAGAGTTCTCCCTTGCGGAGACGATGCTGGTTGGACCACCAGAATTTCGCTACCTACCAGATTATTGTATTTTCACCGGACTTAATAGGTTCCTACGCCAAATTCCAGCTCAATTGGATACCAACAAGTGGTCGAAAAATGGCCTGCAAGATTTTACCCGAACATATTATGTACTTATACCTACTGTTATATGTACTGTTAGAAGAACAGAAATATTTGGTTAGCCATTCCCGTTGGACGACCGCCGACCGTTACATAATGTAATGACGTCAGTGGTAGGTACAATTAATCGAATGAGGTACAAAGTAGGTACTAGAGCCGGGAGGTAACGGCCATCTTGAGGCGAACTAGCGAACGGCTACAGTGTTGCCAGCTGTTGATGATTTCGTTTCTGGGGTTATTAAAGATAGGGTTTCTGATTTCTAGACTTTATTTTTCCTGAAGCTCGAGAATTCTCGACTAACGGGCAAACCCTATATTCAAACCGCGGACAGATGGCCTTACTTCGGATTAAAATTTGTCACATTTTGTATGAACAAATGTCAAATTTCAACCCGAAGTAAGCCTTATCTATCCGCGGTTTGAATATAGGGTTCGGCCGTAAGAGTTCCCGAATTTTCGAATATTCGAGAAATATATAGACTAAAAACGAACACGACATTATCAATTGGTACCTACGGACAACGTTAAATACTTTTTTCGTGATTCACTAACTTCAGTACTTATATCAGGTACCTATTTTATTTAAAATTCCATAATCTGTGCCATTTCCTAAATATGAATCAACAATTGGAATTTTAAAGTTTGAAAGTTTATTAAACACTGCATCCGAATTTATTCGCCACGTGGCAACACTTTGACGCCACCCGCCCCGCCCGCTCGGCGTCCGCGCACTTAGCACACGCAGCGCTCATCATTTCATTTCCGTCGGAGCCATCGAACTCGAAGGAGCGATTTGTTCAAGAACGTTTCGTATTGTTGGTTGCGGCTTAATTACTCCGATTTTAGTGAAGTGTTTGGTTTGTGCAATAGTGGTGTAAATGGATGAATTGTCAGAATCGTGGGTCGTGTCTCAAGCCACAATGAAAGTATTTCTTGGTAAGTACCTACTACCTATGGTTTTTTACTATGTTGTAGCTCGATCGGGTAAAAAGGCACAGAATTCTGTTATGATGCCTGGTACTATTATTTTAAATGCGACGGCGAAGACTCGACGGTACGATAAGTACCTATAGGTATTCACATTTGAATATTTTGTTGATTTTACTATTCGATTTGGTTACAATTACCAAACCTATTGTTTGCGCGGTCTGTGCTCGTAATTTAACGTAAAACCAAGTTTAGACTTTCAAAATACTGTTAGGTATATAACATTGCGGCGTTCGATCAACCATTTCAGGCGCGTCGCTACCACCAACCAAGAGTCGAGGCGCGGGCGGGCGCTGCGGCGGCGATTGCATGTATAGGAGTGTGAGTGAGTGAGCTGTACTCTTATCTCACTTCTATACATGCAAGTGCCGCCGCGCCGCCTTAGCCGCAGCGCCCGTGTCTCGACTTGCGACGCCGACGCGCCATCTCGGTCGCTTCACGGCCACGCGATGTAATGCAATTTACACAATTTTATTTCAAATGTTAATATACCTATAGCAGTTCCTGACTTTATTATCACACATAATTATATCGCATGTTACTTTGACCTTGGCTGGGACCATGAATTTATAATAATTATCAGTTTCTTTTTCAGAAAACAAAATAGACATAAAATGTCTTGATGGAGACGGGCTTTTGGAGATGAGGAAGTAAGGCTCCTGATGCCAGACAACCACATTTTGCATAATCAGGCCAAGAATTTACTAGTGTATTAGTGACAGGTTGCAAGCCCATCGCCTAACAGTACTAGAAGCCTTTATTCCCTTAGTTGCTTCTGTCGACATCCACGGGAAGTCATGGAGTGGAACTATTTTAACCCGGCACCCGCACGGGAATATATATTTGGTTAAAAAGAGCATATATGAATAATATGGTTAATTTACAGGCACTGATCAACAGTGGTTAAAAGTCAACCGCGACCCCTGGACGTTGATTGAAAAAAATGGACAAACTCATGCGCGTACCGCAAAAAGAAAACTTATAATAGTGACGCTGCTACACTAGTAACAATAATGAATGAATGGCCATCAACAATCCATGGACATCGACTCGTAAGTGTTTTCGTTATTTTTAAATAAACATAAATATTCCTTTTTATCATGGTATCATGGATGGATGTAATGTTACCTAAAGTCGGATTTCTAATCCGGTAAAGTCAATCAGCTGTCAAGCTGTCTGGCATACATGAGTATTTTTCATTTTAATAATTGCAGTTTTAATTGTAAGACAAATATGTTATCACGTGTATTTAATTATAGATAAAATATTGAAACAAGGTTAGTATAACAAGTTTTAGATAAATTTCCTGTAAACTTTTACCAAAAGAATGGTTTGAGAAAATGTCAGTTTACTTTGCTTAGTTAGAAATCTGACTTTAGGTATATTTAAATTACGGATTTGTTTTGAATGTGTAAAATTAATTGACTATTATAGTATAAATTCATTATTTATTTATACTTTCAGATTTAAATCGATTTTACCTATTTATACCCCGAGAAAAATCTAAACCTTTTTCAAAAATGGGACAGTTTCCAAACAAACACTTCAAAAATAATGGAAGATGATGTAGCTTTGAATGAGAATTTAAGAACCTTACTGAAAGCAGGAAATGATAGTAAGTATTTATTTTTTACCAGAGAGTTCTCAATTGAACTTTTTTTTTATGTATGTCCCCCAATTACTTGGACTGCTAAACCAATTTGAAGTTATTATTTTTTGTTCGAAAGGGTATACTTTCCAGTTGCTCCCATTGTCATCAGGTCAGGATCTGATGATGGGATCCTAGAGAAATCGAAGGAACTCTTCAAATATTATGAGCACACCGCGCATATCGCGATTCGGGAATTTTTTATAGTAATTCGTGCGTTTGCTCTTGGAGAGCACCATCAGGTGATGATGGAGATCACCTGATGAGGCCACATATGGCGTTCATTAATTTATATCACTACAAATAATATAGGTATGTAAAAGAATAAAGAAAATCCACCAATAAAAACAATCCGTTTTAGGTATGTACCAATTAAATCATAAAATCCAATGTATTAATACAATAGCAGTATGTATATGAAATCGAACATACAATTTCTTAAATTATAATCAACTTTTGAAGTTGGTGCATAACAATTAAAACTGTTTAGGTACTTATAGAATAAAATAAAATAAAAAAAGTTTACGTAAGTTTAGGCAACAACTTCCAAGTGATATAATTTAAGAAATTGTATGTTTGTGTGTTAAACTTTGTATAAATAATGCAATTGTATAAATACATTTGCTTTTAAGATTCAATTGGTACATGGAACGGATTATTTTTAGATTTTAGTGTTTTATTATTGTTTTTTTGAGGTGTAACTTAATATTGCCTTACCAATTTAGCTGTTTGTCACTTTAGCCAATTTCAATGTCTTCTGTCATTCGTCAAGGGAACTTACTTGTGAAAGATTTTAGGTGGGATATCTCTGATTGGCAGCACAATACTAGGCTAATAACATTGATTAAATATTATACGCTAATAATGCTGAACCTTTAATAATAAATTGTTTTTATTTTGTTTCAGATACTCGTGATTTTGCGCTGTGCAGTTTGTTGGCATTTAAAATGAAACCAACTTTAAAAATAGTGAAAAGCGAAAAGAAACAATTTTATAAAGTGTCAATTGCGGAATCCAGTCAAGCCTTTGTAATGAATGTTAAAGTAAGCATGAACCTAAATAAAAGGCACGTAACGTTACGCTAACAAGATGTGAAGCATGCAATGTTTGAACTATTTTTTTTTGTTTTAGGAGAATCAGAATAAGGTGCAAGTCCTACAACAGAAAAGAACTCGCATGCCAACCCATCATTGTCTGTGATGGGCTGTTGTGCATCTCAATTCATCCCTATTCTTTTGTGCACCTTATCCAGGGACACACTTTAGTTATCTTAAATTCACCAACCAAACGCTTGCTAGTTTTATATTTAGAAATACCTACATACTTCACACGACATCTGACGATGTACATTGATTGTGTATAAATTACTTTTATTGGGTTTACGCCCTTTTATTTGACACAACTGTGGTACACTATAATTACTGTAGATTGATGTATTCGTTTTTACATACTAATGCTAAAGTCGTTTAAGACTATGTAACTTAAACCGTAAAAATAATAATAAAAGCATATCTTGTTGCTCATATTCAGTTTAAAAATCAAGATTTTATGGAAATATTAAAATAATTGTTTTTTAAGTAACGCAAAATATACCACGAATTCGAAGTAATAAAGGTGTCAAATAAAAAAGTGTGAACTACTGAGAAACATTCTCCGCAGTTCGCAGTGCGAACAGATCGAAAATCCCAGTAGTTCGGAACCCAGTAAAACAAGTTTATTTTTAAGAGCTTTAGACATTAACTGAAATAATAACTATAGTGAAGCCTAAGAATTCCGTTCTGTTATTACCGTGCGAAAGATTGTTTCACGGGCATGACATTAAATGACGTAGGGTTAGCGTTAGCAATTAAATTGTATATTCAATACCAATGCCAAATTTTGTATGGGAGGCTGTGCTGACGTTGATTATTTTCAATTGTTTTGTATTTAATTAAAAAATAAATAAAAAACATAAAAAACTTATTTTTTATAATTTAAACTTCTCTGACTACCCAACAATATTTTCTTATTTAACTTAGCATAAACGATATTGTTAACTTAGGGGCTGTGGCAGGGTTGGTTACTAAAGTTTCATGCAATAGTATGTATATACAAATAAGCCAATGCATAAATTAAATATAGTCTTACGTTTGGATTATGGTTAGAATATTCGATTGACACTGTAGATAAGTATCTACTTATCTATTTAACCAAAAAACACTTGTTTATGTAAACACTATTGCATTTTTTTCTGTTCAGCCAGGTACACTTACACTAAATGATTTACTTAAACATACAATATTGGTTAACCAAAAATAATAATAGTAGCCAATATTGTCTGGTTAAGTACATAATAATATTAATAATAGATGTTGGTAGGTGGTATAACACAACATTCGTTGGATTTAACATTGTGTTTTGTTTGATAGAAGCAATCGTATTTATATTGGTTTATATTGGCTGCATTGGTTATAATTTAATAATACTCGCATAGGTGTATAGAATAACCAATATTGTCTGTTGAAGTTACCTAATGTAATAATAACTATTGGTAGGGTATACTAGCATTTGTTGGTTTTATCAAGGTGTTTTAGTAAATGTGAACCAAATGTTGCTGATGGTTATACTATTGAGGGTGTTTAGAACCAATAGCTAATATTACTTCAACAGACAATATTGGTTACTCTAAACACCTACACTAGTATTATCTAGCTATAACCAACAGCGAAATATGGTTGCTTCTACTTGAGCACCTCGATAAATCCAACAAATGCATTGGTATACCCTAACGACAGCTATTATTACTGCAACAGACAATATTAGTCATTCTGAACGCCTATACTAGTATTACCAACAGTTATTTTTAGTTGCATTTACTAAAACTCTTTGATAAATCCAACAAATGCTTCAGTATACCCTACCAACAGCTATTATTACTGCAACAGACAATACCGGTTATTCTGAACGCGTGTACTAGTATTACCGACAATTATATTTGGTTGATTTTACTAAAACCCCTTAATAAATCCAACAAATGTTTTCGTATACCCTACCAACAGCTATTGTTTCTGCAACAGAAAATATTGGTTTTTCTGAACGCCTATACTAGTATTACCAACAGTTATTTTTAGTTGCATTTACTAAAACTCTTTGATAAATCCAACAAATGCTTTAGTATACCCTACCAACAGCTATTATTACTGCAACAAACAATATCGGTTATTCTGAACGCGTATACTAGTATTACCGACAATTACATTTGGTTGATTTTACTAAAACCTCTTAATAAATCCAACAAATGTTTTTGTATACCCTACTAACAGCTATTGTTACTGCAATAGACAATATTAGTTATTCTGAACGTCTATACTAGTATTACTGACAGTTATTTTTAGTTGCATTTACTAAAACTCTTGGATAAATCCAACAAATGCTTTAATAGGCCCTACCAACAGCTATTATTACTGCAACAGACAATATCGGTTATTCTGAACGCGTATACTAGTATTACCGACAATTACATTTGGTTGCTTTTACTAAAACCCCTTAATAAATCCAACAAATGTTTTTGTATACCCTACCAACAGCTGTTGTTTCCGCAACAGAAAATATTGGTTATTCTGAACGCCTATACTAGTATTACTGACAGTAACATTATGATTGCATTTACTAAAACATCTTGATAGATCCAACAAATATATTGGTATACCCTACAAATAGCTATTATTACTGCAACAGACCATATTGGTTATTCTAAACACCTACACTCGTATAATCAACAGTTACATTTCGATGGTTCTACTAAAGTACCTTGATAAAACCAATAAATGTATTGGTATACCCTACAATAGCTATTACTACTGCAACAGACCGTATTGATTATTTTAAACACCTTTAATAGTATAACCAACAGCAACATTTGGTTGTATTTACTAAAACGCCTTGATAAATTCAACAAATGATTTAGTATACCCTACCAACTGATATTATGACTTCAACAGACAGTATTGGTTATGCTAAACACCTACATTAGTATTACCAACAGTTATATTTGGTTGCTGTTACTAAAACCCCAAAATAAATCCAACTAATGTTTTGGTACACCCGACAAATACATTTTGTTAATTCAACAAGCAATATTTGTTACTGCAACAGACTAATGTAGTAGTTGGAACAAACAATTCGCCATAGATTACAAATAGTTTCGGTTTAACTTAACCCTAACAATCGTTACTTTAATTGACTTTCTTGTTAACATAACTATAGAAAATACAAATTTACATAATAATTATAATCAGTAATATTGTTAAATACGACGTAAAAAAATTGTAAAAAAGCCTCGGTTAATACAACCAATGTGTGTTTTGTTATACCAACCAATTGTAATTGGTAGATAAATTTAACTAAATTAAAGTTGGTTGTCGCAACAAATGTGGATTAGTTGTCATTACCGATAATATTTGTTACGGTAACAAAAAAACAGTTAAATTAAACAATTTATTGGTTAAGGTTACGATTTTTATTTGTAACAGTAACGAATTCAAATTAGTTGCATGAACAAAATTCCCTGTTGGCGCTATTTCTACATGTAACTTCGGTAGGTTTTCGGTTGGTCCAACCGAAAATTTCTCTCAGTGCAGCTTTCTAGTACTAAGAGTCTCTGCGCTAGGCTGCGGACGGACGGACATGGCGAAACTATAAGGGTTCCTAGTTTGACTACGGAACCCTAAAAACGAGTTTTAAACTCCTTTTATAAAAAAATCCTTTTAAAGTCGGTTAATAATTGTCCCTTGTTTGAAGAAAAGTGAACCGCTTCCTTTATTGGGGATTAGAAAAATTGGCCTCAAGAATCCTTAATAATTAATATATTATTATTATTATTTATTTATTTCGTGTAACATATTGACACATCATTTTGTTAGTAAGAATAGTTACTTAGTCTAAGGTGTTAGTTGCATTAACCTAAAACAATATGGCACTAGTAGGGGAATGCAGTCCCCCACAGTGATTTATATAGGGACAGTCTACTCTGCCCGCTATCATGCGCAGGATGGTGTTGGGGCTGTCACGCACCCGGCGCACCAGGGCCGCCGCGCGCTTGCGCATGACCGTGTAGAAACAGTCCACACGCGCCGCCGCGAACATCCCTGATGCGCTACAGAAGCGAGGCAACCCCATCAACACCCGAAACGCATTATTATATTGGACCCGGAGGGCCCCATAGGCCCGTTGAGTATAATGCTCCCACAGGCTGCCGGTGTAGAGAAAGGTACAATAGGCTCTAAACAGAGTAATTTTTGCCTCTGTCGAGCAACCGGAAAACCTGCGCGCAATCATGTTTGCTCGAACCGACAAGGCCCTCCGCTCCCTCTCGATGTCCATATTGTCTTTGAGATCGGCCGCAATCACATGACCTAGATATTTAAAATGGTCTACTCTCTCCATACGAGTACCGTTAAGGCAAACCTTGGGAACCTCGACTGTCTTTTTGCGTCCGGTTTCAAAAACCATATACTGGCTCTTTTTAACATTATAGATAAGGCCATGGCTGGCCGCATACGCTTCGCATATATTTATCAATTTACGCACCCCACAGACCGACGCACTCAGCAGCACCATGTCATCCGCGTAACTTATATTATTAACACACGTGTTATCAATATGACATCCTACATGTGTGTTGCTGAGCGCCTCGATCAGTTCGTTAACGTACAAGTTAAAAAGAGTTGGAGATGTCAACCCTCCCTGTCTGACCCCACACTCCAACCTATATGAGTCAGAAAACTCATTTGCCCACCTAACGCTATTGACCTGGTTTCCATACCAGTACTTGAAAATACGTAGGGTCTCCGGAGGAAGGTTAGTACCCTCCAATTTTTCCCATAGTATATCGTAGGACACCAGGTCAAAGGCCCTAGATAGGTCCAAGAAGCAAGCGATCACTGGAGTCTTCCTGTTTACGTAATATCTGATAGTATGCTTCAAACTCAGTATTGCAGACTCTGTAGATAGTTGCCGTCGAAACCCAAACTGGTTATCATGCAATTTTACATGTGTGCTCAACTGCGAATTTAACACACTGTCAAATATTTTAGCTACGATCGTCGCTAGAGATATGGGTCTATAGTTATTTTTGTCTGCTAAGTCTCCAGTTCTATTTTTGACCACAGGCACAACAATCGTACGCATAAAGTCATCCGGCAGGTACGAATGTCTCACGCATACTGTATAAAACATTGCCAACACTCTTGATATATGTGGACCAGCATGCTGCAGGTGTTCGATGCTGAGCCCGTCGTGACCTGGAGATTTACCCCTAGACATTATCTTAATGGCTTTATCCACCTCCTTTGCAGTAAATCTAGGCCCAACCTTCTCACTACAGGTCTCACCATCGAACCCCCCTCCCCTCGTTGTACCTAACGGAGATCTTATAGAGAAGTGGTCCTTAAAGAGATTAGCAACGCTTTTAGGATCACTCACGCCATCGACTCCAACAGGACGGCTAGCCAAGGGTTTCATTTTGTTTGTAGTTTTCCAGAAGGCACGAAAGTCCTTTCTCGAGTGGTGAGAGGCGATGATGTCTAATTTAATCTGTCCTTGGTGATCTTGACACCATTTTAAACGAGACTTAAAGATCTTTCGACTCTCACACATCTCACGGAACAGAATACCGCCTGAGGGCCTACCGAACAAAGTCCATTCCTGAAACCTTTGTCTAGCCACCCCGTGGGCGTCTCTGACATGTTTGTTCCATCCCATGATCTGGTTCTTGTCCCTTGACTTTCGATTTATTCTTCCGAGGGACGCTGCTCCCCTGAGGGCATTGACTATATCATAATACAACTTGTCTATGACACTTTTATGACTATGAACATTACAATATCTATCCGCACAAGTAAGCAGATCCACAGGAAAGTCAATCAATCGTAGTATTCGCTGGCATTCCTTACTGTACAAAGAAATTTGCTCCGCAGTTCTTGCCCCCCACAATACTTTCTCATTTGTAACACAAGTTGTACTAGATACCCTAGGCCCTATCACATGTATATCACATTCTAAAAATATAGGGAAATGATCAGACCATGTGACCCAGTTTTTTACGTACACGTTGCGCACAGAGTACGACGCAGCCTGCGTAACAACAAAATGGTCCAACCACCTCCTACAAAAATGTACTTCACTCAGGAAGGTGTAGGTATCCGAATTAATCCCAAGCCTATCTACATCCACACAGGACCACCTCTGCTCATTGCAATAATTAATCATTTCTGTATAAAAACGTCCATAAGGGTGGGCATTAAAATCGCCCATCATGTATACAGCTTCAATGTCACAATCATCAATTATCGCACTCACCGCACCGAGGCAGTCCGCAAACTCAAGTAAGTTGTCACTGCAATCCGTAGGCATGTACACACTCACTACTAACAGGAGCCGATCGCCCGACACCACCTTAATCGCACACAACCGCGGATTACTGCATTTCACCACAGTCACCTCTTGAAACGCTGATCTCCGCCAGAGCAAACCCACCCCCCCGAATGGCCGCCCTCGCAGTATGCCCGAAGCAGTGTCAACCGCTGAAGTTCCCGTCGAACAGAAGTTATCATCAATGGAACTTAAGAAGGGTATTTCATCCGGAAGCAGCCAAGTTTCCTGTAGTGCCACTATTTGAGAGACTTTGCATAACTCCTTGACAGTGTCAATCGATCGCTTCACGTTTTTACAGTTGAAACTTACGAACGTATGACTCATCCTATTTTGTCCCATGACCGTTCTCAGAGTTTTGTCCGATCGTATGTCTGTGCTGGAAATGCACAAACCTCCGAAAAATAATCCCTTTCGGCCAGATGTTTTCGTCTAAGAAAAGCGGCAGTTTATTTGCACACACAAAGAACTTAAACGCTTTATGGCTAACCTCCCTCTTAATCACTATCTTTTCAAGAGAAACACTTTCTTGCGTTTTTGACATTATGTACTTTGAGATGTCCTTTTCCTGTGTATCCTTATGTACGTTAGTTATGAACATTGGTATTTTGCGTTCAGCAGCCTTGAACTCGGTGTTTACTTCATTTGCCACCCCAATTTGACCTCTATAACGATAGTTCAACTTCTTTTTCTTATACACCACCTTTGTAAACCCATCTTCATCAGTATTTACGTTTGCATATTTCATCGGCCTCTCCAATAAAGCTGAACAATGTGAATCGCTGTTTTTGCTATTCGCTATTCCGCTCAGCGACGTAGAAATAACAGGTTTGCGAGACGGCTCGGCCAGCTGATCGCTGCCCTGAGTCATCACGCTCGTTTCGCCTGACACCGCTGTTTTTTCGCCAATCTGCGCGGTAGGTTCACTACCCGCCAATACAACCGATCTATATTGCATGTCGTCATTTACTTGAATCGGAGATGATGCATCTACTTTTAACGAATTACTGCTATCGTTTCTCGTTGAGTCGTCAACGTGAGTATGCGATAACCCTACTGGGCCACTATCAAAACACCAGGCACCGCGTCTGTTGTTCACATTACATGATGACAGCCGTGCTGGTGGTAACACACTGCTGTTTTGTAAGTCATATTTGCACTTTTCAAGTTCCTTAGATGTTGCGTAAGTTGCTTTAATTGTCTCGATATCCGCTTGAAGGCGTACTAAATCCTTAAGTATTCTTGTGCAGTCCAGGTGATCAAAGGTCACCGGTGGCAATTTATCTAATTGCTTCGCCACAAAAATTGGTATTAAATCAGGATCAGTTGTCCTAAACAGCTGTATCATATCGTTAATATCACTTAAGGATGTAGTAAGCCCTTTACGTATTACGTATTGACTTATGCTACACCCTGTTATTTTTAAATAAATAAATAAATATCAAAGGTCAATCTGACACTAATTGTTCAAGTCCCAAACTAAGCTCTAGGCTTTTACTATGGGTACTAGACAACTATAAACTTACTAACATAGAGAAATATACACTTAACGTCCTGAGACCTGGTGTATATAATCAAGCCAATTTATTTTGAACTTTATTTCAATGAATGAAAAGTTAATTTTAATTTGTTTCAAACTTGAAAATGCCATCTCTCAAATCTTATTCTACATAGAAAACATCCAAGACTCCGAAACAAATACTTTTATCAAGAGTGTTTTTATATTTTGGAAACAATACGAAACCGAACCGATGTTCAGGCTGCAAGGTTAAATAAAACATTTATAACATCGACACAAGTATCAAACTCGTAAGTCCTCTATGGCAATGACCAGCATTCATAAAATAAACACCGCTTCTAGTATAAATTGAAATTAAAATTCAGTAAATAAGAAACTTTGCTTAGCACCTATAGATATACAATACAGTGCTATCAGTACTAGCAATGCAGGACATTTGCCTTTGGCTTCTGAACCCATCTTTGGGCCGTATTAATAAATGATGTTGACTGTAATGCTTGTCTCAAGATGCGTCAAAAATGACAGTTTTATATGGCTTGAAGTTCTAGTACTTGTAAAATGTGTGTAGATAAAATAATGTATGCAACTGTACATAATTAGGCCTTAAAACACTCGTGTGATCTTATTAAAACCATCGTGTTTTAAGACCGCTCATTATGTATCAGCTACATAAACTACTATTACCTACCGGCTCTCTTACCCCCAAACCGGAACACAAAATGCGAACACCAGCAGCCGTCGCCAACAACGGCGTGGAGGGAGAATCGGTGGGATTTTAGTAAGGTGGTGGTATGCGTAAAAGCATCCCAGCGTCAAAAAAAGTAATTATTTAAGATGGAAGTAGCAACAAAGATCTGCACAAGGTCCTGCCACTAAAAGAGGTAAACGTAAAAACACTGTTTATGTTCTTGACAGCCTGACTGTACTGTACACGACCTTTATTACCCGTCATTACAAATGTATTCAATACCCGTGCGGTTTGACCGTAGAATAACATCCGGAGCGATTTCATACGGTCCAAATTAACCGCTGCTTCGTACAAGCGGCTAATTTCGGAACCAAACACTTTGTGAGTCGTTTCGCCGTACCCGATTTAAAGTATATTCAAGTAATAACAACGAGATATTTGGGGTTTATACATTTTAAATTCTAATGAAACTAAGTATATGTTGAATCTTGGATGTTTTCTACAAGTAACTAATACTCTATACGTATAAGCATGTTTATCGTTGTCTTAATGATGTACCTATAATGTAGTACATACAAGCCTAAAGGTTAAGGTAAAGTTTTGGGACTGAACAATTTGTGTGAGATTCTTCCCTGTTTTTTTTTTTTTTACGGAATGTATTAAGTAGAAAATGTTGAAATTTCCTACAAATAGAGTCAAGTATCCTCGGATACGTTTATATGAATATACGAGCGACCTATTTTTATAATGCCAAAGTTTTTCTATGCTATAACTATAACCATTACATAGAGTCCAAATCGAGTGCACACTCGCAAACGACCGCATGGCTCCAAACGGCTGCCCATCGGCACTCACCATAATGAGACTTGTAAAATTGAACCAACGACTCCGCCGGCAGTAATTGACCTAATTAAAACGAACCTAATAGATACGAGTATAATGTTCAGTTAATAAGAGCATTCGCATGTCGAGGAATGAACCCTAGAATCGATTTAAAGACAATACCTTTACGGTGAAGTAAGGTGGTATTAATCGAGAGCGTTTTTATCGAAGAGAAAGATACACTTACTCGTATTGATGTTGTCTTAGTACCTATTCAACTTCTTACCAATAAATTTCAAGCCAACTTATTTAATAACTAGCGACCCGCCAGCGGCTTCGCCCGCTGCAATTGTTTTTTCTTGTCTTTGTTTTTAAGAGCTTTTAGTAATCATCAAGCTTAGCTCACACTCGTGATCAAGTCCCTTTTTAACAAATAAACCGTATAGAAATCGGTCAAATCGTTTCTGAATTAATTGGCAACATTGGAGTGTACACACAAATAAAAAAAGAAACAATCTCTCACCCTACACATAACCGTCTCTGTTCCGTCGTGGGTTATAAAAAGTAAAAAATAATAAGTATTGGCCCTATAAGATTAACTATAAGTAGGAATTAATATTTATTCCAAGCTTCGTCGCGTAGGAGCAAGGGCTGACTAACTATACTGACACGTCAGGGACCGCTAAGTAGCTGGGGTATTTTATATTATTTCATTTACTTAGCGGTCCCCGACGACGTGTCAGTTTAGTTAGTGCCAGTGTTCAGTTAACTACCTACTTATCAAACAATCACCCCTTACTCCTACGCGACGACGCTTGGATCAAAATATTAATACCTACTTATAGGTAAACTTATAGGGCCAATGCTTATTATTTTTTACTTTTTAGAGGTTTTTATACAGACTGTTCTAAGTCGGGGGTTTTTTAAATTTATTGTTCTTTATCCGAGTGTCTGTTTGTGGCATCGTAGCTCCCAAACGGATGAACGGATTTGGACGCAAGTTTTTTAAAATAAAACTACACTAATCAGGATGGTTCTTAGCAAGATTGATTGAAAATTGGTTGAGCCGTTTAAGAAATATCAGCTCTGAAAGTAGGTGTCACTGTTATATCGGGGGCTTTTAACCCCCTAAAAGCTCAATATCTCAAAAAGAGCTGAAGTGGTCACCGATTTTGATGAAACATGTCTAAGTCTAAGAACCACCGCCAGAAAACCTGCTTTGAAATTAACAAAAACCGCATTTAAATCGGTTCATCCATTTAAGAGCTACGATGCCACAGACAACTCACACACACACACACTTACACATCAAACTTGTAACACCCCTCTTTTTGCGTCGGGGGTTAAAAACATTACACAAGTTACAGGTTAATTTAAACCTTATTAAACTAAACCAGGAGTATAACGACGTCGTTAATTGCGCTTTCCGCCCAAAGTTCCGGGATCAATATTAATCTCGCAACAGCTGTGGGTTATTCAATTAAGAGTCTCGGCCAGTTCCGACCGGGGCCAATTAGTCTGGCAATGTGGCCACTCTCACTTGGGACATAGAAGGTAGTTCTACAAAGCTTAAGAGCTGTATTATTTACTGATCTTGGCTAAGATGTCCGACGCAAGACAAGTCAAAAGGTGTATTTCGCCAATTTTAATGTTTTGTGGGTCCAGATCGCTACTACCTCTAATAAGACAGCCGGTGAAATAACTAGCATAGAGGCATTCCATCTTGGTCCTCAGGGTTGACAACGCATTTGCTGTCTTAGGATTACAGTCTTGTGAGTGCGAATGTCTACGGAATGGGTCACAGTTTCCACCATCAGGTAGCCTGTGTGCTCATTTGCCTTCTCAATGCCATAAAAAATGATAATATTAGTTTTAAACCCAGCGAAGTGTTTAGTAAACTTTACACGTAAGAACGAAGCTGTCTATTTCGATTACAGCCAGAACTCCAGAAGGGACTAAAACTTACATTACTACTGACTCCATGAATATCACTCGCTAGGATAATTGTTCGGTAATAGAGTATTTTTTCTTGTGGACCAAACAGAAGCACATGGGGACTAGCTCCAGGAGCTGCTGTCAAGTCCCAAGAGATGATGGTAGTTGGGATCTGTAACCCATAGAATTTTGCATACTCAAGACTACAATGTCTTGATTCTTTTCTTTTTTTTGTGCAGGGTCCGTCCGGATCGCTACCACCGTCTTATCCATTAACCACCCGCCAAGCAACAGTGTTCGCATTGTTGTGTTCCGGTGTGGGGATAAGACAACCGGTGAATTTACTAGCATAGAGGCATTCCATCTTTGTCCTCAGGGTTGGCAACGCATTTGAGGTCTTAGGATTATAGTCTTGAGAATTCAAATGTCTATGGGTCTCAGATTCCACTTACCATCAGGTGGCCTGAGGGCTCGTGTGCCTTCTCCTTAAAATAAAAATAAATAAAAAAGAAGCGCACCTGTTATCTCTCCCTTAGAGAGCTTCCTTCCTTTTCGCTTTATAAGTATCATAATCTCGATCACAATTTTATAAATAATACTCTATCTATGTATTTATTTATATATATTTTATATTAATTTATTTAAGTTTCGGCAAGTTCCCATGTTGTTGCCGGGTTAGAATAGTGCCACTCCATGTCTTCCCGTGGATGTCGTAAGAGGCGACTAAGGGAATAAAGGCTTGTAGTACTGTTAGGCGATAGGCTTGCAACCTGTCACTAATACACTGATAAACCTTTTGGCCTGTTTGTGCAAAATGTGGTTACAGAATTATCAAGAAGTCTTTTTAAAGTGGTTGGTATTTTTAGCTCTGCCTACCCCAACTCTGGGCTTGAAGGCGTGATGTTATGTATGTATGTTTATATATTCATTTAATTATTCGTATATGTCGTTTGGATGTTTGGGTTTTTTAAATTATTATTTTTATATCCCATTTGTAATTTTACTTTGCACCGCTACCAATTTACTTGTTTTTTTTTAATTTCTCTTCTTTGTAAAGTTGTCTGAAAGAGACCGCTAATTAGCGATAAGACCGCCTATTGACTCACTTAGTAATATTTTATTTCTATTTTACTTTTCATGCTATAATTGTATGTGGTGTTCAATAAAGAATATTTGTATTGTATTGTATTGTTAAGACTGAAATCCTAAGACCGCAAATGCGTTGCCAACCCTGAGGACCAAGATGGAATGCAATGCAAGATGGAAAAAATACAATAATGCGAATGCTGCTTCGCGGTAGGTTAATGGATAAGATGGTGGTAGCGTTCCGGACGGACCTTGCACAGGGATCTACCACCACTAAAACCCTTTGCAGGACGTTAATGATAGTAGGTATATGTTTGTTTACTCGTTAACGAACCCAAATAACATTGGAGATTGCTGATAAGATAACGATATCAGTCAACAGCGGCTTAATGGTATTTCGTCGATGTGAGTTGATAACATTGAGTGAGAATTCAATATACCTTGCACGCGTTGGTCACATACTTAGTCACCACGCAAATACCTTATTAGGTCACCAATACTTTTGTTCTAAATATATCTTTTTTTTGCAACAATCTTACTCTCTCCCAACGTCAGAGACGATTTTTGATTTTTTAATGTAGCCACGAATTGGTCAACTCAGTGTAATATTGGCGTTAAAGTCAGCGCTGATCTTCCGTTGCAGCCAACTGGTTCGATTTGAAAGACTTCTGCCTCACTTCATAGGGCTTCAGCTTCACGTGGTGTTTATCAGTATTGTTTAGTTTGGCTAGGTCAAATTTTGTGACATTGTCCTATGATATATATTTATTTATAATTTTATCATCTTGTTACCCTTTAGATTAATGTTTCGCCCCGTTACCATATGGATCTCTTTAACGAACCGTTGTAATATTACTTTCACCAAACACGTTCATCACTTTCACCATGCGTTCTCATAAGGCACAACATGCATAGATAATTTACTTAAATCAAAACGGAGCTATTTAAAACAAGCAGATAGCGTCTCAATTCTACTGGATTAATCTTGCTTGTGTGTGTTTGGTTTTTAACTCGCTCGCCGCATTACTATCAAGTAGGTAAAAACAATGGTAACGATGAAGGTTCCTTAACATCTCAAACGGATTGCAGTCTTGAGAATTCAAATGTATATGGGTCTCAAATTCCACTTACCATCAGGTGGCCTGAGTGCTCGTGTGCCTTCGCCTTGCCATAAAAAAATAAGAGGATGTATTTGAGCTCTTAGGATTACCCAAAATCTCAAATGCGTTGCCAACCCTGAGGACTACGATGGAATGCTAGTAATTTCACCGGTTATGGATCCATATTTTTTCGTTTTTAGTCCGCGAATTAAAAAAAACCCTGTCAAAAAAAGCATTTTTGAGACAAGGTTGACATCTTTACTTTTCTTGCAGTCCTTTACTGCTTATCGAGACCAACTTAATGAGTCCAAACACGATGGGTTCACTTTAAGTATAACAAAGATCCTGTCACGAACTTCCGACTTCATCATCAGACTATCTCAATGATGCCATACTGGTATTGTCATTCAAGTTACGTAAGTATACGAAGTTTCGGCTCAATAGGTCCCCGGGAAGTAGTTCAAATCTTCCTTGCAAGATTTGACCCGAAAATTACATACATACGAGCATTACAAGTTCATAAAAAGCTTGTAAAATGCTGATGTTTCTACCAAATTTAATTTTGAAGGAATTGGTTAATGATATAATAGATATATTAAAATAATGAGCGAACTTAAACCCCGGGGAAGGACAAAAGGTATGTCGCATTCGCACTTGGCCGATTTTATTGGGGTAGATACTGTATTATGTAAGTATGAATTGCTGATAATATGTTCATAATGCAATCTTGTTTGTCTGCTAAGTAGGCTCAGAAGTACTAGTTAGCGGACCAGTGTTAATAATTTACTACTTGGCACTGTTCGTAGTAGCACAGAATAGATAACAGTAAAAAGTACAGAAGGCACACTTCTTTGATATTTACAAAAGCCGCTTATTTCTTAGCCAAATCATTACGATTTATGGCCCTCTGACGTCGTCGACTCCAGCGCAAGCCAAACGGAACGTTAAGGCTGTGCACGAACGGTGAAAATTAATTGGATCACTCGCCGCGTCGCCGATAGTAAGGGCTGTCAACAACTAAAAATAAAATAATATTTTTTTGCCCTAATAATATCTTTCAGGTGGCTTTTTATTCATTTCAACAGAAACAATGCAACACAAAAACCGACAAACGCGGCACGTTCACTTGCGATATATTTATGATTATAAGAGTGTGCGCGCGAAGTAGCGTGCGAGTGCAATCCGATACACAGCGTGGCAGCCACAGAATAGTACCCGGGATCCGGGTAACCGGCATGTACTTGTAGCGATGAGCGTAAATCGCGGAGTGAGCCACGCCTCGTACTAAATAAAATTGTATTTTAACTGTACCCTCCTCATCATCTAAATTCTACAACAATTCCTTTACTTTTCAGGCTGTCCGTCTGTGGAACTCCCTCCCTGTGGAGCTGCGGCAGGCTAAATCTTTACTTGTCTTTAAGAAACTTCTCCTTGAGCACTTTTTGTCGCAGTCTTAATTGTATTGTCTCAGTACATTTCTCTCACTATGCATTTCTGTCGTGTGGCTGCATTTTTTCCCTGATGTGGATGTATTGATATTAATGTATGTATTTATATATTACTATCTATTTATTCATGTAAGTCATTATAATGTATTAGTTTGTATTAGTATGTATTTGATTATCTATTTATTAGTTTGGTAAGCGTGTATATGTATAAGTATATTGTATTTTATAGCTAGCATAGTTCCTTGTTATTGTTCGAAATAGGTCTGCACCACCTACTGTGTAAATTGTTTTAACTTGACACCTTATCCCTTCTAAGGTCGACGACACGTTGGCCTAGTTGGGAGTGACTCTGCCACCGAAGCCAGCGGTCCTGGGTTCAAATCCCGGTAAGGGCAGATATTTGTGTGATGAGCGCGAATATTTGTTCCTGAGTCTTGGATGTTTTCTATATATATTTAAGTATGTATTTCTCTATTTAAGTATGTTTATCGTTGTCTAGTACCCATAGTACAAGCCTAGAGCTTAGTTTGGGACTAGGTCAATTTGTGTGACATTGTCCCGTGATATTTATTTATTTATTATTTATAAGGTTGTCTGGAAGAGATCGCTAATCAGCGATAAGACCGCCTGTTGTTTACCTGGGTCTTCTAAATTGTGCAAATTCTGTGTAATGTTTTTGTTTGGTGGACAATAAAGTGTTTTGTATTGTATTGTAAATAGTACGAGTAACAGTGAAGCGGAATTCCACTGCGGCACACGCTACGTACGTTACACACGTGAGCTGAGCCACGTGGATCCATTGCTCTATATAGGCGTGACACAAGTCACTGACGGTAAAAAAAGTTGTTTATTCAGTAAGTAGGCCGCACGGGCACTTTTACACGTCAAAGCTCTACTGGCGCTTCTGGTATTTCCAGAGATTGCTTGTAGGGTTCCGTAGTTAACAAGGAACCCTTATAGGTATAGTTTCGCTATATCCATCTGTCTGTCTGTCGGCAGGTAATCTCAGAGACTCTTGGCATTGACTAATTTGGCATAGTCATACATTAAAGATACACCGACAATTTCCTTATAATCTCCCATGAAGTAAAGCAAAGGTATTTTTTTACAGTATGACATCGAGTGTGGTGTCAGTGGATAGGTACCTATATAACTCTTAAAAATCATTACGAGATAAAGAAATAAATACATTTATTCGTGACAAACAAAGAACAGAGGAATACGCACAAGAAGAATGTAGTCACGAAATGGTCCCAACTTAGCGTAATGTTGAAATTTGTCAGCGTTGAACTTCCGTTGGAACCATCAGGTGAAACCACGGAAGGTTACACACACAATTATATAAACAAAATAAAATGCACAATTTATTATGAATTTTTAGAAGTGAGCGACCACTTAATCATGTTAGATACGTCATATCATTTCCACCATTGAAATACAAATATAAAAATCACGTAGCTAGTCCTAAACTAAGCTCTAGGCTTTTACTATGGGTAATTGGGTACTAGACAACAATAAACTTACGTATAAAGAGAATATATACTTAAATGCATAGAAAACATCCAGACAGGAACAAAAGATTAGTGCTCATCAGACAAATAACTGCCCTATCCGGGATTTGAACCCTGGACCTATAGCATCAAAGTTAGGGTCACTACCAACTATGCCAACGTTTCTTCAATTTGTTTTTAATGTTTTTATTATGATTTGAAAACATATTCTCAATAAAAACACGTATGACGAAGTCGACGAAAGCACTGATGGACGCGCCATCAGCTCAAGTTTGGGCAACCATTGGGTACAAAATCCTTAAATGAGAATCCGTAACTGGATCAACACAGTGACGCGTAAATTTACCTATTCATTGCCAGCGACTACCTTGAGAGTTCAAGTCACATACAATTCCTAACTGGTGGCATTGAACGTTATCATTGCGTCCCACTCACGCCAGACGAGAGTGTAAACAAAGCACGTACCTACGCAAGAGATGAGTCATTGAGCCAACAAAGCAGATCGTATTGCACCGGGATAGGGTCGAGATTAGGGAGATTTCACTAGGTGTAGTATTAAAGTGACGGCACTCTGATCCCAAGATAATTTGATAGGGGATTGCCCCCAATAAATAATTAGGACGTAGGTACCGTTAAACGAAGGACGACATTGACACTGGGACTCTATATATTATACATAACATCACGCCTTCCTTCCCAGAGTGGGGAAGGCAAAGCAAAAAATTAATTCTGTTATCAGAATCAGAATCAGAATAATCTTTATTCAAGTAGGTTTACAAATAATAAACTCTTTTGAAACGTCATAGTAGCGACTTAGCCTAAATTGACTGCAGGTTCAAATCGCGACCGATCAGAGAAGAACCTGTAAGAAACTCTGTCGGATGTCTTTTTTTTCGACGTTCGCAACCTTTTGTCGTATGGACTAAACATTTTATTACAAGCAATTCAGTCCCAAGCATTGTTATCATTAATATAGTCTTTAATACTATAATATGCTTTAGAAATTAGTTTACGCTTAACGTAACTCTTAAATTTATTTACTGATAGTTCAGTAACATTACTTGGGAGCTTATTATAGAACCTAATACAATTACCCATAAAAGAGTTTTTTATTTTATGGAGCCGCGTGAAGGGCACTGCGAGCTTATATTTATTTCTGGTATTAACATTATGTATGTCACAGTTCTTTCTAAATTTAGCGATGTTTTTATGAACATACATAATGTTTTCATAAATGTATTGACTGTGCATGGTCAATATGTTAATTTCTTTAAACTTATCTCTAAGCGAGTCTCTCTGGCCCATCTTGTAGACAGCACGAATAGCCCTCTTCTGCAGAACAAAGATGCTATTTACATCAGCAGCACTACCCCACAGTAAAATACCATATGACATAATACTATGGAAGTAACTAAAATAAACTAATCGAGCGGTATCTAAGTCTATTAATTGCCGAATCTTATTAACTGCAAAAACTGCAGAACTGAGTCTACCCGCCAATCCAGCAAGATGAGGACCCCATTGGAGCTTGGAGTCTAACGTTATACCAAGAAACACTGTATCATTAACTAGGTCTAGTTTGTCATTTTTAATAGTTACAGTAGTTTGACTATTTTTCACATTAGTAGTCATGAACTTTATACATTTCGTCTTTTTTTCATTCAGTAATAAATTATTAACACTAAACCAATCGACTACTTTTGATATAGCATTGTTTACATCGACGTTAAACTGCTGTTGTCTTTTAACTTTGAACACAAGTGACGTATCATCAGCAAACAATACTATATCATGGTTGTCCTTTATAAGGTAAGGTAAGTCATTTATGTAGATGAGGAATAAAAATGGACCCAATATTGAGCCCTGTGGTACGCCCATTGAGACCAATGACCCAGGTGATCGTACTCCATTCACGTCTACCCTTTGTATTCTCCCGTATAAGTACGTTTTTATTAAGTTTAGCGCAGTACCTCTAACTCCATAGTTACCACATTTCGCACACACATGTCAAGAAGTTTACTAGTGACAGGTTGCAAGCACATCGCCTTACAGTTAGTACTACAAGTCCTTACTCCCTTAGTCGCCTCTTACGACATCCACGGGAAGACATGGAGTGACACATTCTAACCCGGCAATCACAAGGGGAAGATATCTATATATTTGATATTGAATAACTCATCTTGATTTGATATCGTTACTATATTGTTGACGTGTCCGTAAATTTCCATCAATTAAAATAAAAGCTCCCTATTAAAAACAAATGCTTCATACATACACGACTTACATTATAACCGGTTCGAAACCCGGTCAGGGCAAATATGTGTGATGAGCACGAGTAATTGTTTCTTAGTCTTGGGTGTCTTCTATGTATATAAGTATTTATTTCTCTCTATTAGTATGTTTATCGTTGCCTAGTACAAGCCTAGAGCTTAGTTTGGGACTAGGTCAATTCGTGTGAGATTTTCCCCCGCCTCGACATTTATTATAAGACTAAATCTGCTTTGGCAATTAAATCTGAGATACTGCTTTGTTGCTTAAGAGGGCAGATTTTTATCAAAGACGGTTCGACCAGTCCCCTCCTGATTAACAGGTTACAGGTGACATTTCAGTGTACATGGCGCAGCGTATATGAAACCTAGTGATGTATCCGTGTGTTAACTTTTCAATGTATACCCAATTGTCACCGGTCACGTGTCGTTGTCCAGATGGTGAAATGGGGGCAGGAGGGCTAGCACAAGATGTCTGCGACTTGTTTGTCGCTCGGATCTCTCTTTCTATCTAGTTTGTAATGATAGAGACGCACTACGATACAAGAGAGAAAATATAACTTGTGCTACCCGTATAGAGCTCCATTCAACTCGATTAAACCTTATTGCTTTTGATATGTGGATGTTACAATTTTTTTAATATATTCGGCGTCAAAAAATCGCACCTTTTGAAGTTTTACATTAAGCCGATTAAACCATATTTCATCTAAGCTAAGGTTATATTTTTTTGACGCCGATTGTATTATAATACACTATGTATGTAAATATAATAAATTATATTTACATACATACATACTATCACGCTTTCATTCCCAGAGTGGGGTAGGCAGAGCTACAGAAATACCAACAACTACAAAAAGAGTTGTTGGCAATTCTGTAACCACATTTTGTACAAACGGGCTAAGATGTTTACCAGTGTATTTACAATTTGCAAGCCCATCGCCTAACAGTACTAGAAGCCCTCATTCCCTTAGTCGCCTCTTACGACATCCACGGGAAGACATGGAGTGGCACTATTCCAACCACACGAACAATATTATTATTGTATTTTCTGATTGCTTATCCGTGTGGTTGCCGGGTTACAATAGTGCCACTCCATGTCTTCCCGTGGATGTCGTAAGAGGCGACCAAGGGAGTAAGGACTAGTAGTACTGTTAGGCGATGGGCTTGCAACCTGTCACTAATATACTAGTAAACTTCTTGGCCTGATCGTGCAAAATGTGGTTACAGAATTATAAACAAGTATTTTTAGAGTTGTTGATATTTCTGTAGCTCTGCCTACCCCACTCTGGGAATGAAGGCGCGATATTATGTTATGTGTTGTTAAATCTGACCTTTTGCGGTGCTTATTCTCGGCAAGTATTCTTGTCAGAAGCTAGTAGATCACTCCATATTTCTGACGTATAACAGATCCCCATGTAGCTAATTCACTAAATAAATATTTCGAAATTTCTGATCACCGCGACTCCGTCCACGTGGAAGTCGTTTATCGCTATTCCCTGAGGAACCGTCCAATTTTTCGGGATAAAAAGTCCCCGGGATTCAAGCTATCTCCATACCAAATTTCATCTAAATCATCGCAGCGGTTTATCCGTGAAAGCTCATTTATAATATTAGTGTAGAATTGACACAACATCGCAACCCTCGCGTAAGTTACCTTTGTGTTGCCTAGTCTAGATATAACCAAGAGTTCTATAGCCACGACAAATTACACTCGGGAATCGATATCTACTATTGATCAGTGGTAGGTATTCAGGTCTTTCGTGATATATCGGGCTATATCACATTAGCGGCGTGTCGATCCGTTTGATTTGCTTTAATACTATGTACTTACGTCGATTTGGTAGACGGTGTACACTCAGGAGCAATGAAAACGGGTCAGTTTCTACGGAAATTCTGTACTAAATGGTCCGTTTTCATGGCTCTTGACTATATTATGTTTTTTTTCTTCTTTTTTTTTATGTTAAGGAGATGGCACCCGAGCACTCAGGCCACCTGATGGCAAGTGGAATCTGAGACCCATAGACATTTGAATTCTCAAGACTATAATCCTAAGACCTCAAATGCGTTGCCAACCCTGAGGACTAAGATGGAATGCCTCTATGCTAGTAATTTCACCGGTTGTCTTATCCCCACACCGGAACACAACAATGCGTACACTGTTGCTTGGCGGGTGGTTAATGGATAAGATGGTGGTAGCGATCCGGACGGACCCTGCACAGGGTCCTACCACCACTAAACCTCCTACCTGTTGGTTTGTTTGGAGTTTAAAGGGGAAATCGACTACATACATAACATCACGCCTTCATTCCCAGAGCGGGGTAGGCAGAGCTACAGAAATACCAACAATTGTAAAAAGACTTGTTGTTTCTGTAACCAAATTTTGCATAAGTGGGCTAAGATGTTTACCAGTATATTAGTGACAGGTTGCCCATCGCCTAACAGTACTACAAGCCTTTATTCCCTTAGTCGAACGGTTATCCTCTAACGACATCCACGGGAAGACATGGAGTGGCACTATTCTAACCCGGGACACACACGGGGTAAAAAAAATCGACTAAACGATACTTAATGATAATTTTCAACTCCATGCAAACAAAGATTGTTATAAGTTTCACGAGTGTGTATGTCTGTGGCAGGATACGACGTATCGTCTATACTAATATTATAAAGAAGTAAATTTTGTATGTTTGTGAGGTTGTAGGGATTTAGATGAAATTTGGTGTGGAGGTTTTGAGTCCTGGGGAAGATAGGGTACTTTTTATCCCGATTAATTGGGCTTTTTTATAGCTAGTAATATGCAAAGTACAAAATAGATAATGTTCCATAATAAACAAGGGTCATAATATGAAATGGTTTTGTTTCTGAATTTGTAAACTTTTCAGCGCGTCTATTCTAATGCGTTATAACGATATCGCGTTTGACGTGTTTTAGAATAGTTTGTCAGTCGCCATTATTGTAAATGACATAAGAGTTATCAAAACGTTGATAATACGGGAACACGTCAAAGACGATATCGTTATTGTGTAGAATTCCAGCCCAGTGGGGCTAGACTAGTTGCATTCGACAATCGTTAGCGATTATGTTTCGATTGAAAAATATATGGAATTGACGTAAGCCACCGAGATAGTACCACATGACCATCTCGGTGGCTTACGTCAATTAGCCCCACTGGATCGTTATAAAGCAAACCTAACCTAAACCTAATGGTTTCTATACATGGCCTTTAAAAAAATCCATAAAATGTTCACGGTTTCAGAAATAGAACCGTTATAAATTATGCATAATATGAATTACTAGAAGACGTCGTACGCGTAGATTAGTTTTCGGCTACTCCCCCTATGTGTATGTAGACGACACTATTAAATCACAATTTGATAGGGTCGTCTATATGATGTCAAATACCTCGTTTATCGCTATTCCCTCGGGAACTAGTGGTGGTAGGACCCTGTGCAGGGTCCGTCCGGATCGCTACCACCATCTTATCCATTAACCATCCGCCAAGCAACAGTGTTCGCATTGTTGTGTTCCGGTGTGGGGATAAGACAACCGGTGAAATTACTAGCATAGAGGCATTCCATCTTAGTCCTCAGGGTTGGCAGCGCATTTGAGGTCTTAGGATTGTAATCTTGAGAATTCAAATGTCTATGGGTCTCAGATACCACTTACCATCAGGTGGCCTGAGTGCTCGTGCGCCTTCTCCGTATCACAAAAGTAAATAAAATAATCATAAAATAATTTAGATAACACGCAAAAGAAACTGCATCTTTACAACAGGATACGCTTTCTAACACAGACGGCCACAAATTAATTATAACTATTATTCTAAGTAATTAGAAATGCAGGCTTAAACACTTATTTAATAAGAGAAAGCAACACTAGTGTTAACACGTAAATGTAATTAAAAGCTAGTTGCATTGTTAGTGCAGGACGAGTATTCTGACCTACAGCCATTGTGTATTATCAGTACAGGAAGTTATGACAGTATATATACAACTGCTACATATCTGTTATATGAGGTTAATTAAGGTAGTCATTGGTATTATTATTATGTTAACTAACTTTTGCCTGCGATGTCAGAAGTGTTTTTATCGCTATTCCCTCGGAAACTGCGTCTTTTTAGGCTAAATAGGGAACACCTTAAAATTCCGATCTATGTTTTCTCGAATTATTAATTTGTCCGAATTTTCATTTTTCCGAAAGCTATGTTACATTGGAGCTATTTTAAATAAAATGCATAATTTAGTTGCTATACATATTATAGGTTAGGTTAGGTTTGATTTATAAGCGAAATCAAAAAATAAAGTCTTCTATGAAAAATGCATTTAGAATTATGAAAATATTTCTCATTATTACCTAGTAAGCTTATCATCTAGTACCCATAGTACAAGCCTAGAGCTTCGATTGGGACTAGGTCAATTTGTGTGAGATTGTCTGTGATATTTATTATTTATCTGTTTATTCAGCCACAGTAACTTTTGAGAACAAAACCCTGAGTAGAAGAATTCTGAACAATGATGTTTATGTAATTGGTATTATTACTCACTATAGGTAACTGTTTGATAATTATTCTGCAAATAACCAGTTTCTGAGACATCTCAACCTGGCACCATGTTATTTACTCACTTAAGATAAGTATTGTTTTGTACCGCACATATAGCTTCATTATTGTCTCGCAACCTTCATCTGTGATGGCAAAAATTGAAGTGCTCAATGGATACAACAGTGTCGGTAGCTTAGTCGCTTAGGGAGACTACTGTACCGAGTTTGATCTCTCCCAGTAACCATATTGCAATGTGTTTTTCCAACTTAAGTACATTTCCCGATGCTCTTACGGTGGGGAAAAAACATTGTGCACATTCGAACAGCTGAGTGTGTAAGAGGGGCATAAAAGATCCTAAAGGTGTCAAAGTGTATCCGAAAGGGCCCATCTATAAGATGGCATAACGTATGATCAATGGATCATAACTTGACATGTGCATACAAAATATTATTTGGCATAATCTTGGTAGAGCTATGTCAAAATTATTGATCAACAACCAAGACCAAAAATGAACTATAATTTTCACTTTCATTGTTGTTTTAATACAAAATTGATACAAACAATACAAGGATATATAGTCATTTGTATGAATAATGTACATATTAAATTGAAAGTGCTTGAGTTTAAGATAAACTAAATTCACGCCGATACATTGAACGAATTATAGCTGAAGCATTATTTATAAGAATGAGACTAAGTGCATGTCGGTATGTAACAGTATATCCCGTTTGTGGATGGGTTATGGTGTAGAATACATTACAATATTGATTACCACTATCAATAATGCATTGTTGATTGACATCTGTTTGCATATGAGTGTGTCATTATTATGACTGTAAGTAATTTTAATTACGACAACCTAAATTTTTTTTTCAGCACAAGCAATGTTTAATTATTTGTTTATTTCCAGAATTCGTACTATAATCATACCAAATTTGAAGCGTGGAACCCTAAAAAAAGAGTGATATGTAGACAGTTAATGAACTTTGTTTAGTGACCGTAACATTAAACACTTAAGTAATGATCCTATAATTACTGTCATTGCTTTCATTAGTATATAAACATTATTAACAACTTACACACTGTAACACATAGGCTACATAGTAAACGAGTTCTTGTACCATGACTCAGACCATTTATTCTGAGATTGCTTTAAGTCCAATTCTGATGAGTCAGCACTCTAAACCAATAAACAAAGAATAGTTGTTTTATCTCATTCCGCTGCTGATAACCTGCATTATGTAGATTGTTGATGCACTGGCTAAAAGCCAAACAACACGTAAATCATGCACAGGCCGTATATGTAGTCAAACAAGGAAGTAGGTATGCACATACCTGCAATTAGCCCTTATTACCTTGAGATCACGAACATTTTTATGACGCAGCTTCTTAGCATATCAGTTTTAATCACGTTTCAATTAACTTTGAAGTTTAATGAAAACAATGGAACGTTATTACAGTGAGCAGTTATTAAAACTACTGTCGCTGTCAATCGTGATCAAATAACATCGTAGCGATGTCAAAATTGCTTGGCCATAAACTGGCCAGCAACGCAATCGTACAACGTACGATAAAAAAAGTAATCGCAATAAATGATAGTTCAAATATAGAAACACCTTCACTTACGTTTTTAACACCGCTATCTCCTCAACACTTTGTTACACTGAACAGTTTCAACACATATTTTAGGTGGGCTTAATTATAATCACTGCTGCATGAAATTGCAATTGTATTTTGCGACAGAAAACAATGGATAGAAAAAGAAAAGACGTGTGTGGGTTAGTCGTGGTTTGATGAAATTCTTCCGCTGTCTGGTGGTGGTCGGTGGTCGGGTCGGTCGACTGTCAGTTTTCTGTGGATCGGTAGATGGCGTGAGTGACAGCTTACCATAGACAATCAAGGTATTATTGATGACCAATTTAAAAATTTCCAAAAAAAAATGCAACCGGTAATTGAAACAAATAAAAAATATAAAAAAATGTTTACTACTTAACAAAACGCTTAATTTAATACTAAAAAAAATTAAGAATTTTTGAATTATTAAAAGTTATTATACTAGATGAGACAGCTGTCAGCATTTTTTCGAGTTGAGTTCATAATTACTAAGCGTACCTACTTGGGTAATGGAAAACCAAAGTGAAAACAGGCATAGCATCAATTAAACTATCGTTCTTACTTAAAAAGTAAAATTAGGTCTCTCATAATTCCAAAGTTCAGCTGATCGCCTCCATAACGCCATCTAGCGATATGCTGTGTAATCTAAAAACATTCTTTCTCACTCGCTCTCGCGAGCTCCGTGCGGCCGAACGGTTCAATGACTCTGACGACCAGTTTCTATTTTCTCTCTGGTCCTGTCGTCGGGTCGGCCTGCAAGCCGCAAGGGGTCTTTGTTTGCGTTTCACGTTCGCGTCGTACGGTTATAGTCAGCGGGCGCTCCATCGTATCGTATCCGAGACGGAATGTGCCCTGATAAGTGGAAGCGCGGGTCTCGCTCCTCTCGGTGTATGTGAGATGTGGTACGGAGTGCCAGAGTGGCGTCGTCGTCGAGTGCGAGCTGTGCAAGTGCAGTGAAGTGCAGTGCGTGGTGGCCACGGCAAGCGAGCGAAGCGGAGGCGGTGGCGGGTGCCGAGCGGCCATGACCGGCGACATGCCTCTGGGGAGCGCGCACGCGTTTGGGCGGGCGCTGCTGCGGGACGGCGCGTTGCCGCCGCTGGAGCCCGGCCCGCCGGCGCCGCCGGCCGCGCAGCCGCCGGACAAGCGGCCGCCGGCCGCTGCCGCCAGCCCCGAGCAAGTTATGAAACTGTACATGAACAAGCTCACCCCTTACGAACACCGTGAAATATTCGATTACCCCCAAGTGTACTTCATAGGCGCGAACGCGAAGAAACGGCCTGGGCTGGTGGGGTTCCCTAACAACTGCGAGTACGATAACGAACAGGGCTCGTACATCCACATACCGCACGACCATATCGCGTACCGGTATGAAGTACTCAAGGTGATCGGCAAAGGCAGTTTCGGACAGGTGATGAAGGCATATGACCACAAGAAAAGAGAGAACTGTGCGCTCAAAATGGTGCGCAACGAAAAACGGTTCCACAGACAAGCCCAGGAGGAGATCCGCATCCTAGAACACCTCCGCGACCAAGATAAGGACAACACGATGAACGTTATACACATGTTCGATTCGTTTACGTTCCGCAATCACACATGTATCACCTTCGAACTGCTCTCGATCAACCTGTACGAGCTGATACGAAAGAACAAGTTTCAAGGTTTCTCTTTACAGCTGGTGCGGAAATTCTCGCACTCGCTTTTGCAGTGTCTTCACGCTCTGAACAAGAACAGGATCATTCACTGCGACATGAAGCCGGAGAACGTGCTTCTGAAGCAACAGGGACGCTCCGGAATCAAGGTTAGTCGCAAGTTGCAAACTAAAAACAAAATACTAACGCTTCAAAACAAACGTATAATCATTATTGTTATTATTTACAAATTTAAGGTTATGAACGCGATGTACGGTCTCTATTGTGTCAGTGTGTCCGACTGATTGTGCTTACACGAAGGGCCCGCCTACGGGTAAAATCAATAAGCCTAATTCGAACACCTGCATTTAGGGTGCGTGCGTGTTCGATCAGCTGGCAACCGCCCCGAACAACACATAACCTATAACTCAGTAAGGTTAAACCAATAAAATGTATAACGAATTCCTTCTACAGCTTTATAGGCATCTTATGACATCTGGGTGCGCAGTATTAACTTACTAGAATTACATTCGCAGAATTGTGTCCGCATGATAACTGATAATACGTTACGTAGGTATCCTCTTGCTTGCAGCGATGTCGATAAAGTTAACGTTATCTGTGGGCCGAGTCGCTTACCCGAACGCCGTTCTATTTTCAAACCTCCCGATACATTCGGTAACTCGGTCCCGCCATGTGATGTGAACGGCTATTTATGTCAACACTCGTCCGCGTAAATGTGAAATTAAAAACAAAGTTTAACAAATGAAACACGACCCAATGTCAGTTGCAGCAATTAACGGAGAACAGAAAAACGCAAACCTTGGACCGTTCACTGTATGTTTTGCGCAAAAAATATTTAACCTCATCTGTGATGAGACTGATGAGACTTCTGTTAAAAAAAATCATGGTATATTTTAAATTACCTACCGAGTGGTAAAATATTTATGTAAAAAATACTTCGAAACTGAACACGTCATAATCATCTTGATGTTTATCATAATTTCCAATTTCACAGTAATTTTATCCACAACGTTGACGTAGCCAAATGACGTTGATAGCTTTATTGATTGCAATATTAATGACATTATGTATGAATATTATTTATTTAATAGTATTTGGCGTACCATACATACTATTATTTATCCAGATAGACGAGCTTATTACGTAGGTAGATTGTTTTTTCCGTACGTATATCTATCCAAATATTTATTCAAGTGAAATCTAGATCGCAAGAAGATATGCAACAGGTACCTATCTAGTCGATAAGATAATGCTCCATTGGTTACTGACGGTTGCCAGTTGCCAGGCGCATGCGCCTAACGGGACTAAACACGCCACTTACTATACTAGATTTTCTCCTCCATTGTCTTTACACTTTTATGTCAGTTAAGACATTCCTTTTCTTTCTTTTGTGTCTTATCTGTGCACTTAATAAAAATAAAAAAACCGTTATTGTGTCTGGCTGAAAAATTTGGCTGATTCCGGCATAATTATTTACGATGCTTTTGTATCTTAATTACGATTAACAGGCGTGACTAACACCACTTGATTTTTTTGCAGTACATATAACTGTATTTTTCAAACTTGTTCCGAATTGCCTATTTGGACATGCGGCAGTATAAAGGAAGGATAATAAGTTATAAAATATGCGCGTCGTGTTAGGTGCAATGCACTCTACATTTGAGGCAATGGCCATGAGATACAAATGCCTGTTTTTTTTCGGTTATAATCTGGTTTTATAAAACGATGACCGCGGAGCTTACGTATCAAAGAAAAAAAAAAGATTAATGAACAGTAAAAATAGCTAATCGTTCCACGTAATGGGCCTCTTGTAAAAATAAAAAAAAAACCATAGACAATTTTGACTATCATTTTAATCTTACGCGTTGAATTCTAAATCTGCCGCGTCTTTCGTGCCTATTTAAATGCTAGCTATTTTTGCCATGCCATGAAGGCATTTCGTCGCTGCAACCCTGCGGTCCGCCAGTCACGCGAACTCCAAACATTGAAGCTAATCTTTCAAGACTGTAATGCAATGCCGGTTTTCATGTCGCAAAATTAAATTCAACACGATAAATGAGGCAATTTGAGTTGAATGTTGAAAATGATTGTTTGAATTGTTTTGATTAAGATTGACAAGTCGAAGTTATGATGTATTTGTAGTTTCTAGTCATTTGTTATTTACATATATTCATAACATTACGTAGGCAGAGCTACAGAAATACCAACAACTCTAAAAAGACTTAATTCTGTAACATCATTTTGACCACTGCAACCACACGGGATACAAGTAGGGGGGGGGGGAGGTATTTACAAGTTAAACATAATCATGTTAGAGGAAAAGAAGTCTTTTGCTAAACATAGGTAAGATAGCCATGACAAAATTTTCCTTTAATATCCATCAGTTTAAACTTTATATCGATCGAAAACATACTTTTTCCCTTCACATAAAACCAAAGTATTGTACTCTAAAAAATAACAAAGCGGCTTATTCAAACAGTCCGAGACCTTTTCGGATTCTAACCTTCGAAGGCCAAACAGTGAAAGAGACAAAGCCAATGACTGAAATAACTCCATCCTTTTCTGGAGTTTGACTGGTTCACAAATAAAAGTGCAACGAACATCGAAACCCGATGTTTTACAAACCCCGCAGAATGTATAGCGGCCTCGAGTCACCACCTGTGTGTGCCCAACCCTGCCAGGTAACTTATAAATAAACCTGTTCACGCTCTGACCAAACCGGGACCCTGCATGTGGCCATAGACAGTTCGCTAACTTTTTCAACGCTGTCTAGAGTTAGACCAAGGCAATTGTCAATTTAAATCTGATTAAGGTTAAGCTAGAACGAATGAGTAATGGATTTAGAACAATGAGCCGACAAAAATGGTTTAATTGTTAATTAATAAACTAGGCCTTTGTTCTTCCGACGTTATTTTACATGTGACTCACAGGTTGTGTGAATATGCATGTGTAAATTTACTTCGCTCGGTTATGTAATTGTGCATTTTGTCACTATAAGGTTAAGATGCATAATAAATTATGTCTTTATTTGGTGTGCTACCCTCCATCTCATGTAATAATGCACCAGGTAAAAAAAAACAGGCGCCTTTCGTATTTTTTTTCAATAACTAGCAATGTTAAAACTAATGTAAAGAAAAATATCTCCTAAGCTTTATCCAGATAGAGTAACTTAGTTATGTGGAAATGGCGAAAAATCTCCAAAGAAAGAAGAGAACTCGAACTAAAATTGCGCGCACAAGTTTACTTAAATGTAGAACAACACATGCATTTTGTTTACTCGGCATAGCCTCATTACTTAATCCAGTTAAAGATAATGATATTTACATGAAATAACCCGTAATCTACATGGTAATACAGTGTGTAACAAACACTAGCGTTAACAAACAACTTTAGAAAAGTAAAGAAACGTTAAAGGTTGCGATTACACGCAATTGAGGTGTGTGTGGAGTCTAAGGTGGCGTTTACACGGACATTACCACTGTTTTTCTAGAATGCCAGTTTTATAAAGTTAATGCCGTCTGTTAGGTAAAAGCGCTTATAATGGACAATGCTCCTTTGATGAACATTAACATTTTTTTTAATAAAAACTTTGCAATAATTTCAATGTAATCGAAGTAATTGTATATAAATCTTGGAAGCTTATATTTATGGGATTGTTCATAAGTTTCATAACTGAATCACTGTCCATAATAGGAACTTTTTGGTAGAAATTGCGTGCGTATTTATAAATGGTTATTGCATTTGGGCTGGCACGGAGGTGTACAGTCGACTGCAAATATATGTATCCTTTATTACAATGCAATAAGTAGATCTCTTTGTAGCTGATATTACGTGGGTTCTAAGGTCCAAATGTGTTGGTAACCCTGAAGGCAAAAAAGGAACACCTATCCGCGAAGAATTTCACCTCCATCCATCTGTGCCGAAGCCCGAACCCCACACCGAAGTATCTACCTAGGGCGTCTTATCATGGACCCACAATAGATATAATTCCTCACTGCCCAAACTATCTGGAAATTCCTTGACGTACCTGTCGTTTGAGGTGCTCTAAATAAAGGGCTGCCACAATAGATCAGCAATGGTCGAAGCGGCACACAAGGCCCATCTCAACCCCAAATAATATCTGGTGACCATAGTGGCTAAGATTAGAACTTTCTCTACAAGGTTTTACCAACATTCGAACTCGTACCTTTTTTATGGCATGATGAGGGCAAACGAGCTCAATACCACCTGATGGTGAGTGGGATCTGTGACCCATATACATTGGCATTCTCAAGACTAAAATCTTAAGACTGCATATGCGTTGCCAACCCTGAAGCTCAAGATGGAATGCCTCTATGCCAGTAATTTCATCGGCTGTCTTATCCCCGCACCGGAACTCAATGCTGCGTAGGTTAGAGGCTAAGATGGTGGTAGCGATCCGGACAAACCCTGCACAAGTTCCTACCACCACTAACTGATACATAGGTGCTAATCCGCAACAAATTTCGTCATAAGTTTAGTTCCGAAGCAATAAGTGACGTTTGTTCATATCTTTAATCACCATTGACTAGAATACCTAAAGCATTAGTGTGTAAACACCTGTCACATTGTCCACGTACTTCCTATCGATAATGAGACGGGAACAGTCATTAGCCGACTATTAAAAACTTCCACCGTAATTGCCAGGTTTCTTGATTTCCGTGTAAATTTGACCCGAGACGGTGCACTAGGCAGTGAATGCGTTAAGGCGGACGGGGTTTTCCCATAATAACTTGGTCCAGGTGTTTTTAAAAAAAAACAATAAAAGCTAAAACTCAGGTAGACCCTTTGGTGCCGTTTCGTAGGCAATTTTTGTAGCTGCCGACAAAATGGGAATCTAAAATTCCCTGTTTGTAGCTGGCTACGTAATGGGCCTGCGTAGTGCTGTTTCGTACGTATTTCAAAGCTGGTTACCAACCGCAGTTACGAATCGATAGTGGAAAAGTCCCGTTTAGTTGCCAGTTGCAAAACGGTTTATTTTCCCGTTTCGAAGCTGGTTACAAACTTAGCTACGAAACTGTACCAAAGGAGGTAGACGCACTTATTAAAGAGATAGACAAAAAGAAAACATTTCTGGGAAGACTGTAGCCCTACAACACGCTTGTCGCCTTAAGGAAATCTACGTAATTCTGATTACAATATAAATAAATAAATAAATAAATATCAGTGGACAATCTCACACATATTGTCCTAGTCCCAAACTAAGCTCTAGGCTTGTACTATGGGTACTAGACAACGATAAACTTACTTGTATAGAGAAATATATACTTAAATACATAGAAAACATCCCTGAGTCAGGAACAAATATTCGGACTCATCACACAATATCGGCCCTTACCGGGGTTTGAACCCAGAACCGCTGGCTTCGGAGGCAGGGTCACTCCCAACTAGGCCAACGTGTCGTCATGTATTTTTTTATTTCTTGCCTTGCGACAAATATCCTCCGACCACATCCCCCTAAAAAAAAATTGTAAATTGGAGTCAATCTACTAGCGCTTCGAAAGAGACCATCATTTCGAAGAAACGCCGCAAAAAACTCCAGCAGAAAGTCATTTTATAAATCTTAAAAAACCATAGTACTTAAAAGTAAGTTACATTACAAGGTAAAGTTTTTTTTTTTTAGCTAACGCAAATAAAATTATTACAAATGTAAGGTCAATAACATTGCCTATGTAAACTAAAAATGTTAACTATTTAGGAGAACAACACGACTCTACGTCAAAAAGTCAAAAAGTCTTTAGTGGTTTCACCTGGTGGTTCCAACGGAAGATCAGCGCTGACAAATGCCAGTATCATGCTGAGTTGGAACCATTTCGTGACTACATTTTTCTGGTGCGTATTTCTCTGTTATTTGTTGATGTATGTCACGAATAAATGTATTTATTTATTTCTTTCTTATGTACGTTTTGGTGAGTCTCGACTCATGTCTCGGTATATTGTCGCGCTGTGGGGGATTATTATCCCTAATAATTATTATTTATAACTTTATTAACTTGTAATGTTACTTACTTTTAATTGAAAGTTGATAAAAAACCTGCTGGAGTTTCTCGCGGTGCTTTCCCGCAATGCTGCCCTGCTAACGAAAAAGGCAGTATCACAGACAAATCTGCAGCAAATGCAGCCTTATTACCAACAGGATAGGATTGACTCTGCTTTTGCTTTTAAATTCGAGATACTGCTTATTGGCTTAGGAGGGTAGAAAGGTTTTATGTTATGTCCGAAGCGCTAGTATTTAGATTCACTCATTATTACCGACGTATAAAAGAACCCTGATGTGGCCAATTTACTAAATTAATGTAGACAATTTTGAATTTTTTGTGCCCGTGTGGTTGCTGGGTTAGAATAGTGCCACTCCATGTCTTCCCGTGGATGCCGTAAGAGGCGACTCAGGGAATAAGGGCTTGTAGTATTGTTAGGCGATGGGCTTGCAACCTGTCACTAATAGGTACACTAGTAAACTTCTTGGCCTGATTGTGCAAAATGTGGTTACAGAATTATCAACAAGTCTGTTTAGAGTTGTTGGTATTTCTGTAGCTCTGCCTACCCCACTCTGGGAATGAAGGCGTGACGTTATGTACGTATGTAATTTTGAATTTGAAAAGCCAACGTCTGCCACCCGGGACGGGTCATGCGCGATCTAGACATAGCAACTGGAACCGTGTAAACTGGCGTTCTCCTAACAGCTGACAGTTACCTGCGCCTGCGCACTTGCCAACCATGTAATTTGCACGCCCGATTGGCTACTTGAAGGATGTGCACATCTGTAATTTGCACAATTAATCGGCCTTTACAACACTTGCTTGAACGCCACGAAAAAACTAGACAAGTGCGAGTCGTCGGTTTCGTATTTTTTTTTTATGTCATGAATATGGCACACGTGCACTCAGGCCACCTGATGGTAAGTGGAATCTGAGACCCACAGACATTTGAATCCTCTCAACTTCAAATGTGGTGCCAACCCTGAGGACAAAGATGGAATGAATTCTATTATAATGTAATTTCACCGGTTGCCTTAATCCCACACCGGAACACAATGCGAATAGTGCTGCTTGGCGGTAAGTTAATGGATAAGATGGTGGTAACGATCCGGAGGGACCCTGTACAGGATCCTACCACAACCATTTCAAAATGTATTATTGTAAATACTGCGTGACTAACTCTTACCCCCTTTACTTATAAACGTGGAATAACCGTGTGGTAGTTTATGCCATGCTTTTATCTGTAATTGTGACATTGGCATCTGACAGAAACTGACAAAGCATGGCTTAAGCTACCTCACGGTTATTCCACATTAATAAGTAAGGGGGTTGATCACGTGCAATGAAATAATTTGGCTGACGCTCTAATTATGGAAACAATCCCGCTGAATTTTACCTAGTCCTAAACAATAATCTCGGCTTGGCTTGTACCTACAGTCAGCGTCAAAAGCAGCTGATGACTTTTATAATTTATCGCATTAGCACATTTTACAACCGACATTGCTTACGGGACTACTTACATAGAAAAGGGGTATATTTTTATATAGAAATCATCCAAGACCTAATTATTACACATTTTTTCTACTTACTGGGCATCAAACCCAAGACCGCTAGCTTTGTACGCAGAGTCACTACAAGCTACGCTAACCTCTTGATTATTATTATATTATTGTAGCTTAAAAACCGATAAAGGAAATCTCATATAAAACCGTTTTACTTTTAGCTACGGAACCCTAAAAGCCAGCAATTATAACGTCTATTCGAGATACTCATAAATTTATTATGAGTAATTTGTATTTGCGTAATACTCAGCAATTAGGTAGGAAACAGTTAAATTGGATGGAAAGGCATTAAACCCACAGGCCTTAGGCGCTGGTTGATTGAATTGGATTTTCAAAGAGCTACGCTTAACCTTTTTAGAATAGGCTTAGGCAATAGACTACGAAATGGGCTATCAATAAGAATTGTTTTGAAATACCCAGGTTCCATAGACCTTTTTTTTACCAGTATGAAAGAGTTATAAACAAAGAAAAAAAAACCGCGTGAAAATTAAACAACTGAGAACAAAATATTTTCAAAGAAAAACTTTATTTCCCTGAAAATTGGGCAATAGCCGAAAAACCGCCAGAAGCTGTCTTTAATTAACAACATTGTTGAAATAAATGCTGGCTGTTAAAGGAGTTCTTTCCAGAAAACACCTGTTTACGCAGATTTTTTGCAAGAGTACGTATTTATTTAAGAAAGCTTCTGGCTTGCTACAATTGTATTCTTAAATGTAGATACTATCCCAGTATCCAGTAAAAAAATAGTCTTCAAATTTCTAGTATCACCGCAGATTATATATCAGCTATAAGTTACTACGTAAGTATGACCATTGTTTCTTAGATGTTCTGTGGTATTACCAGAAAGAAAACAAGGAAATTAATCCCTACTACAAACCCTCTAAACAATAACATTGCCGCAAATTAAACGGCAATTAAATATTTAGATACACAATAAAATATGTTGAAGGAATTAATAAATAAAACAATGAATTAATATCAACTCAAACACTTATTTCCCAAAGTGAATCAGGAACTCGTCTTAAAACCGAGAGAAACACTTGAGTGTCGGCAGATAATAATACAAAATTGGGTCATACTGTCGAGACAGATATCGATTCAGCCATCTCGCCAATAGTCTACGCTTAACGCTGGTTGGAGATTGGTCACGAGACCGTTTTTTAACAGTACCAAATACATAAATACTTCGACCAACTAATACGTTTTCGTAAGCGTTTTCCGCACTTCTACCCAATAGAGGCTGAATTTTGAAAATCCTTTCTAAGTGCATCTTTTAAATCCACAATTCAAAATTTACCTGTACCTGTAACATTACCCTCGTCTTCTTAGTCACTTGCCATGAGATCAGAAAAAAACCTAGTTGTATCGTCTAAATATAAGTGCTGTACTGTCGTAAATACCAAATTAACAAAGAAAAAAACCTTTTTGAGACAATCTTTGGTTGCCGATTGTCCTTTTTTGGCATAGTCATTACCTGCTTATCAAGACGATTTTAACGAGCCCTAACACAACGGGTTTATCATGTGTAATATAGGAGTTCTTATGGACACCTTCCGTCTCCATCATCAGATCAGCTCGATGGTGCCATATTATTACTTTGTCATCGGGTTTACATATGTATGCCAAATTTCAGCTCAATCGGATAACGGCAAGTAACTGAAAAATGGATTGCCAATTTTGACGGACAACTTACATCAGTGCAATGCAAGTTATATAAAAGCTTGTTAAAAGTCAGCTAAGTGCAATGTTGTGGTCGAAGCATTCTATACTCTATTGATAACTACATTTAATTCAAAATGCTAATACCATTACCATGCAGTTAGCCGCTTTTTTTGGTATCACGGGTGTGTAACACTAGTAACCACCTGCGGATTTTTTCTCGTAACTGCTACTATAGTAAAACTTTATCTTTATTATTATAGACAAAAGGGTGAGAAAATCCTGGAAGTAGTCCATTTGATTGATCATTTCATAGCACTTTATTGACCATGTTCGAAGTTCTTTTGTGATATCAATCAGCTGGGAAGCTTATCAAACTTGCATCTGCAAAACAGATTGATAAATGCCATTGTAGTTAGCCAAGACAAGAATCAGTATTTTTACTGACAATTCTTCGTATTGCATGCTATATTTCCCGGGCCTCTCTTCGTGTCAGCTACATTGAAATCTATCACCTATCAGTTTCCTTTTACTAAGCAATCTATTTTTTTTATTATTTATTTAAACTTTATTGCACAGTACATAAGTAAGCTCAAATGGCCTTTAGGCATTATTTAACAGTCGACCACTAGGCCAAACAGAATAGTTGAGTTGGGGCGAAAATTTCAGCAAGAGCCATTTAATAGACGTACATGTAGTATATATAAATATAAAAACAATACATATACCTACATAGGCTACATACGTAACGAATGACTAAATCAAAATAAATAGACATACCTTTTCTTTCTAACCTGTTCTAAAATTTTATCATGTTGCATTTTCATTTTCGCTTCCAAGTTTTATAAACTACTCCCATGGAGATTAGATGAACCCAAAGCCTCACACACAACCCGCCATCACCAACCTCTGCTACTCCCGTGACCCAATTACAGCAATTATCTCTCCGTTCTCTGCACGTGACGCATTTAGATTGGATTTTAACTGCATATCCTATGCATGCGTTCCAATCTGCATTTCTATTTCAATCCTATCGAAATCTGTATTTGTTTAGAAGTTATTGAAAAAAATCTAGACTTAATCTGAAAGATTTCCACGAATGAGCCGACAAAAAGTGTGATACTTATCATGCAATCTTAAACTAATTAGAATAAAACTTACTTGAAGGCAGACGTTTTGCGAAGATTCTCGGCTCTACTTAGCTTTGGCTTAATTTATAGCAGTTTCTCCGAGATATTTACTTTGCTTATAATGCTGTTAGGATCGTCTGAAACGTGAATAGAATGTGATGAAAAACGCCAAAAATATAGGAACCATTTCTGAATTTATCTGTCTATAATAAAATATCCCTATCGTATTGTTAACAGGGCTGGAATTCTACAAGGTAATAAAGATATCGTTTATGACCTGTTTCCGTATTGTCAACGTTTTGATAACTCTTATGTCATTTACAATAATGGCGACTGTGACATAAACGATTCTTAAACGTGTCAAACACGATATCGCACCTGAATAGAGGCCCAGTTGTGTTACAATAAAAGAAGCAGTTATTACCACCTTATTAATGTACTAACCCTCAAATTGCTCCTTATCTGCTGCTAAATCGCATCAGGGCATCACAAGTACATCATTCCAGACGCCGTTATACTATAGCTTATGTAGAGAGCGTCTTCTAAAGCTCCTTTTTAGTTAAGTTTAATACCAAGTTTCACTATTAGTTGCGTCTAGTTTCCACGGAGAACTTCTTAAGCCTTCAAGTAAAGCCTGGTTAAGATGCAGGCGTATTTAGAAAGATTTACAATTAAAAAGTTGATTTCCATTATGAGGTTGGCAAGTTGGACTACCTTTTAGATTTACATCAATGATCTAGGGGATTGTGTGCAATTTGGTTGAAGTATTGGGCAATGGCTTCCTTTATTTACAATTATGTTGCAAAACAATCCGGTCACGGGTCGCCAATAGACAACTCATGCTAACTCAATTATAACAACTACAAAGTTACTCTGCAGTTCACTTCGAATGAGGCTCCTGGCAACCCGCCGACTATTGCGTGTTTGCCGGTCGCTTGTTCAGACGTCTTTTAAGCCTTTGCATATTAAACTTCAAAGCCCGGCATATTGACTGGCAAAAGAAGTTTCAATTTTCACGACATTGCTACTTAAACTATGTTCATATCGCAACAGCGATGAAGTTGCTTTGGCTATGCAAGCCTATTAGAGACTACACTACAAGAATTTAGTTTATAAATATGCTTATTATTTTAGAACTAACCAGTGAACATTTCTATTTGCTGACGAAACTTTCTATCAGTTTTTGGACGTTCTTTATAATGTTCTGTTTATTCTAATCATCGTTGAGTTGATTAAGTGATTTATCGTCCGTGTCGCGAAAGCGCATAATCTTATTAGGTCACCGTACATACAAAATATCTGCGAGTCAAGTGGTTGTGTCTGAGCGCGTAACACATTGTGGCAGGCCACAGTTGCAAGATTTCGAACAGTCCGTGAATTACTATTGACAATGCTTTTTGCTAGTAACCGTACAGTTCTAACTAGTATTTCTTGTACATAGCTCTTCTTATATGTTAGTAACAGTCCTTAATTTTGTCGGGTTTCGGGATTTAGAAAATTCTGTGTCATCTTTGGAAAACATGTTTTAACGACGGTCAGTTTTTAATTTAATAACTAGGACGTTCGCGACTTCGTTCGTGTAGAATAGGACATGAATTTAGAAACATCCCTTCTTAGTACACCCCTAGAATATCCAAGGAATTTTCGCTCCAAATTTCAAGTCCCTGGTTCTAGCGGTTTTGGTTTGCGTTGCCAGTCAGCCACGCACACACGTTACTGTTTTATATATTTAGATAACAATGTATGTATATCGTAATCCTTGTTGCTTCTTAAGAATCTTTCTGGAAAAAAATGAATTATTTAAAAGAATGGTGTTGTTTATCAAAAAATAATCTTCAAATTGGAAGCCTATCCTTAACATATAAAGAGTCAAATTAGTACTGTAAATTCAACACCCGTACCCAGTCTACCGTATTGTTTATTTTTTTTTTACAAACATGGATATTCCAAGTCTGTTCACATCTGACCCCACGTAAAACAAACTGCTGCTTAATATTTCAACTGTGGGAGTATCGTGCGTAAGTAGGTCACCCGACGCAGTGACGGGAGCAGTCGGGAACGATCGATAACCACGCACAGATATCGAGAGTAACCGAGGTTGTTGCACTCGTGCCTACTGGCTTTTACGATTACTGTTATCTGCATTTTTACTATCGTCTTGGAACTTGGGGTGCCAGATTTTTGTTAAAATGCTTAAATTAGGATATTCTAAAAGTGAAACTGTTTCAGAGGATGTTGCAGAAATATGAAGATTACTTCGCCGTGTTGGCAGGACTCATAAAAAAGTCAATCAGGAAGAAGTTTGCACTTCTATCCGATATGCTAGAGCTTACGTCATCATCACCATTTAACACCATTGTTTGTCAACGGAGTGACAGCTGTTCTTCTCTGCTTTTCGGCAGTTTGGAACTTTTTAATTAATATATTATTTGACATATGCTCCTGTAAGTGATGCCTTAATAATAACGTATAAATAAAATCCAAGGTTCAGAAACATGTACTTGCACTCATCACACATAATATTTGTCCAGACAGGGAGTCGAACCCGGGCCCGCTAGCTTCGTAGGCAGGGTCACTACCAAGACATGCGTGCAATTCAAACCCCCTTTTATGATAACTGCAAACCCGTCTGTCGTGTTTCGCACAGTTTTCTCGCAATGACAGCTATTTACGTACAGTAATTTTCTCTGTCGAAAGTGACAACGAAAGGTAGAATTTATCCTTCGAAGTAGCTTTTACGCGTCTGTTGCAAGGCAGACTATTAAATATAAATAGAGGCTGAATGGTAATGCTAAACCGGATCATCCTATGATGTCAGCATAAAGCAAGATACATCACGTCTTCCGAGAGGTTGCCCAGACTAGATTGTAGAGTCTATTTAAATATATTAATAGAAAACAATTGAGATTTAGTTTTTAAATTTGTACTTTTTAAAGTAAATATTAAAAATATCAATGCGTGAAGGCAAAATATTGATTCGGTTATCAATATAACTATACTTGCTGTGCCTACTACATATCTCAAAAATAGCGAGAGAACTCTTACTGTCCTTAAAATTAAATCTAACAACGACGCAACATTGCTATAATAGCACAATATATATAATATATAATAGCACATTCCCTTATCCATCAAGAAATTGAATTTGATCGTCCTAAAACGTCGTGTTCAAACATGGACTGTTGGCATTCCCCGCAATCGAGGTAAGTGGTCAAGTATCAACTACCCTAGGACCCCGGGCTTTAGGCACAAGTGTTCTCTTCCCAGTCCGCTAAAGCTGCTGTCCGTGGCTCAAAGCAAGAGAGTCCACGTTTAACTTAATTCAAAATTGTAACGTAACTGGTCATTCAAAGAGTACTTTGGTCTTTGCCTTTTGTACGAGTATTCTCCCTGAGGCTAATAAAAGCAACCGCACTGAGAATATACACTCTGATAAACACTGTGTTTACGGACCACTGAAACTAGTAAGAAGTTGTTGAGGCAGCCACTCTAAACTGTCAAGTGGAATAAAGGAGCCTTTTGTAAATGTTAACGCTGCAATCGCAGAAAGTAACGATAAGAGTCAGCGATATCTTCAGTCCAAGTTACCATTTAAATATCAAACTTGGCAAAGGATTTAGGATCTCGCTGACTTTTGTCAAGCGTTCATTAAGGTGCAATTAAGGCCGTCTTTTTTTCACGGAACAATAAACGCTCGCAACCATGTCACCAAAATACAGACAAAAAATGTAATTAAACTGAGCAATTACCGTAACTTGGCGACGCCTGAATTCGAGGAATCAACGAAAAATTTAATTGCGGCCGCTTGTTCTCTTGCATCGAACCCTGAAGGCAGTTGGAATGCAGCCAAGCCAAGCTCTCACTTCTCAGGCAGCGAGACTCGTATGAAAGAAATATTGTTTCCAATTCAACAATGGAACAGCTTTTGCTGAAATAAATTGTGTCTGATGTTGGCAGGCGAATTTTTTATCGATGTGATTTTATGAGATATTCGATTATGGATAAAATATTTATCGTGACGTATTTTAATTCTCCACGCTTTAAAAGCTGCATGCATCACGGAAAAATTGAATTGTTATCCCATTGGACTATCACGAGACTACAAAAGATTTTCTAAAACCGGAAAACTTACATAAGCAAGTTATTGTCTTTCTCAATTTATATTTACAAAAATAAATTTGAATACATGTACCATTGTCATACGGTTTCTAAATCGATCCATTGCTCACTCAGCCTAGACTTTCAATGCCGCACTTAGCGTTTATTCTTAAAAGATTCAACGCCAATGACACACCGGCCGTAGTCAAATTACATTCAACTTCCAGCTCGCGGTAACCGACGTGTTAACTGCGCTGTTGCGCTAACAGTTGCGTATGCGCAATGCAAACAAACCGTTGGCGGTTTTTTTCTTCTTAATTTTAGAACGGCCTCCCACGGGCTGCGGTAAGTGGGTTAATGCCAAGCCCACGCGACCTGTGGCCTGCAGTTGACTGACACGTCGTTACAATACTATCAAAAGCCTTTGCTATCTTTAATGGAAGTGCAAAAAAAGTCTTCTAAGAAATTGGCCGTGTTTGCTAAATTAAAAACCCAAGAATTTACGATGAAAGAAGGAATGACTGACTGTTGATTTTGGTGCCGCGCTTCTTCTCAGCATTGATTCGCTGGTACATTTTTAAAAAAGACTTAAATAAAATTCTAACGTCGCAAACGCATCATTGACATAGGGACATAGGATTAGGGTTTTCATAATTTAGAAATGAAAACTCCTGAAAAATTACCTACATCAATCGAAATGTCCTGACATTTCTGGCAACAACAGAGATTCATTTTCAATATGTCCTATGTAATAGTTTTATTTTTGCAACTATTTTAATAATTTATTTTAGTTTTTGCTGAATTTATGTTTATTCCTTTCATTGTTATTTTTGTTCAGTGTTCATGTGCATTTTGTTGAGGTTACATTTTTCTTTTTATATAGAATACTTGTTTAAAAAATCCTGTCCTTTGCCAGGTTCCGCCGCGATTCTGACTAAAGTTATCTGTAATCTTGAAATTGGATTAAGCTTGAGTCGTTTAACACTTATTCATTCGGATAATTTCATATTTAGCAATCGATTTTGTACTCGCGACCAATAAAAAACTAAATTTTTCTCCACCTAATGATCTTACTAAGCCCTGAGCAACATTATACCGGAAGTCTCCATTGATCGTTGCGAGAGCTTCCCGTGCGCTTGTCGCCGAATATATTTATTCATCCGCAGGCTATTGTATTAGCGAGATACATGATGTAACCGGAAGATCAAGTGGCCAATGTCAAGCTTTAAAACAAGGGATCCCATTCACCGGTGGCTTTGACACACTTCCTCAACGTGATTTACTAAACCAAGGCCATTAAATTCTCCTTAAATGGTTGGTAACACTACCCCTTTTGTTCTTCCATTAGTGGCGTCCTAAAATTATGAGGTAGCATGTAACCCTTGCACTGAGTTACGTATAGATGGCGTTGTATGTCAAGACTTGTCTTTAGCTTACGTTTATTCATAATGAAATTTAAAATAAAGATGCTGAAGAAACATTTTATTCTTACCCAATTGTTTAGCTAGCAATATAATGATCAGATGCTCGATGTTAATCACGTGTTTGTTCTCTCCTCGCAACAACGCTGTCTGCAAATCTTAACCTTAGTCGCGCTCTATTAACATTTTAGGCCAATTATGTGTTCGCATTCTTGTATTAATGTACCTACACCGACAATTTCATGCTTGGTTACTTTCCCCTGCATTATTTCAAAATATTTTCAGTGTAAAGTGAAATCTGCTTTCGCTCTGAAAAATTCATCACATTTGAAAATTGTAACATTCAGTAATTTAATAAACTTATTATCATTACATTTGAAGAATAATTACAATGAAACAAAGTAACAACTGACATATCGCTTTGTCTTATTATATTCAATAGTGGTGAAATCTCGCGATGTGCCCAATCCGTTATCCCAGATAGCGAACCAGTGTGGGCAGATCACAGCTCTGTTGAATTTAATTTTACGATTACTCATCATCGTAATTATACAGAAAAAAAACTCTTAAAAGAAAGCAGTTAATTGGCCTGGTCCCATTTATTTGACTCATTAGATGCCTCGCGACGTTTGAACCCAGCCTTTTATGAGAATGTAACCTCTGTATCATTAAAGATGACTTCACCGTCTAAAATTGTATTTCTTTGCATTGGCGTTTACATCAATATCTCCATAATAACTATATTTGAATGGATCATTTATGAAAATGTAATATTGTTATCTTTTATTCTTTGAATATCCCTTCGAATAATTGCGTCGGTATCGTATTATTATCATTGCATCAACTTCATTTGCATTATGATAAAAGGCGTCTGTTTTTTCATCACGTAGATAAGACTGATAGAATATACAAGTTAGTATTCTAGCTGACGCTAGTGTAAATCGCTAGAGTAGTTATTATTTATGAATAGTCCGTCCGTTCAGTCACGAACATCTAGGAAACGCCAAGGTCTTCTTAGCCAGGAACGTAATTAGAAGTAGTGATAGCAAAAACTAGTAATATCGGATCGTAATTTCATGGCGCATCATAATAACACGGCTTCGATAATTCCAAATGGGCACCGTGAAGCAGACGTGCAAAAAAACAACAATTTCAATTTGTATTCTTCTTTCGTAACGCCTTTTGTTAGTTAGGAAGTTTTTTTGGCTTGACGGCCTTAACTTCTGAAGATCTAACAAGATGGAGCTTCCAGTTCGTCAGGAGACGAGCTACTACATATTTATTTAGCGTCCCAATCTCTTTGTCCCCGTCGCTACAAACCGTCTGAACAACAACGAACGGTCACCTCGCCGTCATGCAATCACAATAGTTTCATTCACATCTCAATTGACTGTACTTGCTGGTTGTCAATTCAAATCATGAACCATTGAGACAATATTATTAATACTTTCATCATAACCAATTCTGAATCTTACCGCTTTAAGATACGAGTGGATTACGTGCACACGACGAACGCATGAATCTTTGTCCTCGTGAAGAAATATTTGACCGGTATATAAGGAGTCACGACCTGTCCTAGTCATTTCGATTCAATCTTCAATCGATTACGAAAAGTGGTCTTAATCGGCTTTAGAAGTGCCAATCAAACATTTGAAATTCCAATATGGCTATTATTGTATCGGCATTCATTTGGTATTCAGTTTTCTATTGCGTAGCCACATTTCAAGATTCAATGCTTGCTTGGATCTCTGGAATACTCGTATGTTCTTGACGTTAAGTGGGATCCGAGACACATAGACTACAAAGCCGTTAAAAATCCTAAGGACCAAGATGGAATGCTAGTGTAGGCACTAGCATTCCATCTTGGCATTGTTGCGTCTAGTTTTTAATTACTGTGGATGCTAATCCGTGAAAATACCGCGGAACTGGACTGTCAATTAAAGCCCAAGTACCGTGAACAATTTATGGTAAAGCTTTAAATGTTAATCGTGTTGGAGACGTTGACTTCTATCGGCGGAAGGGCGTCAACCTGAACGATAGTTTTAAACAAGTTGGCCCTGTAGAAAAAGCATACTTCTTCCGGTAATTGTATTCGATGACTTCACCGAATTTTGGATCGTGTGATAGTTTGTGAATATCCTTTGCAGTATCCTGTTTAAATAATGAGATAATTACTATTCGGTCAACAATACGCTATACAGTTTTTTATTCATCATCATCAGCCGCAAGACGTCCACTGCTGGACAAAGGCCTTCCCAAAGGTTTTCCACAACGACCGGCCCTCCGCTGCTGTTATCCAGCGTTTCCCCGCAACCTCTATCAGATCGTCGGTCCGTCTTGTGGAAGGCCTGCTGTCTCCCGGCTCGCGGTCGTCACTCTAGTACCTTACCGCTCCATTTTTTTTAAATAACACCTTGTAATTTAAATGTTGCTCAATAATGTTTCTTAAGGCATTGAATACTACAAAGCAAAAAAACTGTACACGCGTAAAAGACTTCATACTCTTATACTACATTTATCTTTTGATGGACGTTATTTAGATTTGCATTCTAAGTGTATACAAACAAAGAACTGTCAACTTTTCCCAAGCGATTTCCTGTTTAACACGATACAAACAAAACGTGCCTAGTATTCCTTAACTGTCACTAACATTAGCATAGAAATTGACATATTTGTTGCGAAAAAGGCATTAACTGCACGTTAGCGCAAATTGCTCGTTTCACGACATTGTTTATCTCCTTCCTCGTCTAGCTATCTCAAGTTCTTAATGATTTTAATAAACCGTTGCCTTAGTTAATTCTTAATCTCTCACCATACAGCCGTAATACCAAAAAAGGCGGCTAACATCATAGGAATAGTATAAGCATTTTAAACTTATGTGGTTGCTAATAGAGCATAGAATGCTTCGACTACTGCATTGAACTTAGCCGCCTTCTTTGGTATTATGGCCGCATAATACGACGAACACTATGTAAAGCATTGATGGCGATTGGTGTTGCGAGATTTGATGTCCTTCGCTTCTTAAGGAAATGTCTATATTTATGGGCAAGGTCGTAAGGTTTAAAAATAACCGGTCAGGTGCGAATCAGACTTGCGCACCAAGGGTTCCTAAGCGACCAAGTCACACACGGGTATTTTTCTTTAGGGTTTTGCGTGACGATTGGAGAAAAACTTCTAAAGGTTTTTTAGGTTTTTTCGCATCAGGGATGTTTGCCGAGGCACGCATTGAAGACTTTTACGCAATTAGGCGGAAACGCCACAACTATCATCACTGATGGGCCGCGTCAGGGGCAATACCTTTAGTGATGGTAGGCCGGATCGCTACCACCATCTTATCCATTAACCAACCGCCTAGCAACAATGTTTGCATTGTTGTGTTCCGGTGTGGGGATAAGACAACCGGTGAAATTGCCAGCATAGAGGCATTCCATGTTAGTCCTCAGGGTTGGCAGCGCATTTGAGGTCTTACAATTATAGTTTCGTGAATTCAAATGTCTATGGGTGGAATATGAGTTCCACTAATCAGGTGGCCTAAGTGTTCGCGTGCCTTCTCCTTATCATAAGATCATTGCTGGAAGTATGGACTCTTCTGGGCGGGCATTGCATTAGTTGTGTTGTGATAGTGATTAATATAGCGTATAACTTTAATTGTTAGTAGCCAACTATGGATTTTAATTATCTGACGTTTTTTTTTTTAATTAGGACGGACCGACCACGATAGGGTCCCATCTGGCACCCTTTTGGTACGGAACCCTAAACTTGATTTGGAGAGGTGCAGCATGTGTGTCTGATGCGGCCGGAAATGGCCATCGTTCTTTTCCAAACACGTTCAACGGACGTTGATCGATCGAGGCTGAGCTAGTCGGCTAGTTCAACTGACCCATTCGAAATTTAAATACTTTTTGGGTTGCCAACGCATTTGCAGTCGAAAATCCTATAGTCTTAATGTTGCAAATATCTATTGGGCCTAGATCTCACTTCTAATCAAGTAACCTGTGTGGTCGTTTGCCTTTTGATTCCTTAAAAAAAAAAGTTTTAGTAACGTATGTTATGATTTTGTTAGAAGGAACTGGGGGGTTATTATGACATATCTATGCAGTTCTTTTTACGGTGAGATAAAAGGAAAAAGCTATATAACTGCCATAGCTCTGTCCTTTTCACAGGTCATAATAACCCTTCTGTAGTGGCATGCTAGCGGTCCAGAGTTCCATTTTTATATGGGAAATTTTATTGTGTGGTGAGCGCTAGTATTTGTTCCTGAGTTTTGGAGGTTTTTATGTATTTCTCTACATAAGTATGATTATCGTTGCAAAAGCCCAGAGCTTAGTCTGGGACTAGGTCAATTTGTGTGAGATTATCCTCTGACAATACCGGAAGAAAAATGTTAACCAAACTAACAAACGCGGAAGTTGGATAAATTAAACTTCATGTAATTAGTAGATAAAATCGATCTTACTACATGGCAAACTATCCCATATGGACACAACAACACATCTCTACGTGACGTCTCGTCACGAACCTGTCCAAATATAGACGTTGGACATACAAATGAGAACTAGGAAGTTAGCCCGTTTCATAAACAATAAATATACGGTTTAATTATCTTGTATTTGTTATCTCGTATGTATGTAAATATGTGTAATTGCGAATGTTTGCGCCATTTGTACGGTAACAGGGCCATCCAGAACTGGTTATTTCTTGTCATTGCTTTATCATAATAATTATTCACAAATAATGTATCGCTTGTTAACTTTGAAAGTACAAATATATAATTTATTTTAAACGAACACTAAACCAATACCCTACGCTAACCCGAATACCCTTTATTTAGGTTTCTGTGACCACTGTTTTCTAAGCACAGTTGAATCGTCAAAGTTATTGTAACACGTGAAACATTTAACAAATTAAAAAGAAGAAAGAAATAAGTAAACATAGTTTGTTTGACACACATTTGGACACATTTATAAATATTAAAGAACTTAAATAAAATTGCATTGCCCGTGTAGTTGCCGGGTTAGAATAGTGCCACCCCATGTTTTCCCGTAGATGTCTTAAGAAATGACTAAGGGAATAAGGGCTTGTAGTGCAGTTAGGCGACGGGCTTGTAACCTGTCAATTTACACTGGTAGACATCTTAGACTGATTGTGTAAAATGTTGTAAAAGAATTATCAACAACTCTTTTTAGAGTTGTTGGTATTTCTGTAGCTCTGCCTACCCCACACTGGGAATGAAGGCGTGATGATATATATGAATGTATGTATGTGTTCATTACTCAAAGGCATTACGCTGGTTTTCAGTGGTCCCTTCTTCAAGCCAACCACCAAATTAATTAAAAATTACAATCAATGCTGGTCATTATAACAAAGAAAAACAATAAATAAATGGAGACTTGAACTTTGAGAAATCAATTAGTCCCTCAGTTTAAATATTTATATTGTTTACAATAAAAGTATTCTCAACATTACCTTCGTCGTGTAAATTGTCTCGGTGTCAACAGTATCACGCTACATGACATGCCTTGTCTTTGTTATGCTTTATCGACGACCATGTGGACGTTGACAGTCTGTCAACAAGAGCATTGTCTGAACTTGAGTCTGCTATTAGTTATGAAATAATTGTTCCTACGTTTTCTCTTGTGCAGTTACTTCAACTTATTTAGCTTGAAAATGTAAGTGTAATTTTTGATAAGCGGTATGACTGTTTTATTGGATTTTCCTATTAAAAACCAAGAAAAAATCAATCGAGTTATGATTAACGGCCTTGATTTACTTGATCATCCTAATTAAATCGAGCTATTAAAACTAATGCATCTTCCTTACAAATATCGCATAAAACACGTGTTGCAACAAGCACGTACATAAGAAAATAACTGAAATTCGGTTTTTGAGAGTATTAGTAACGCCAAAACAACAATGATTGAAAACAAAATTGACCCCACAGAAACAATTCTTGAACGTCAGTCACGTTGTCTTCTGTTCCTATATGCTCGCACACGTGCAAACGCCTGGCAATATCGTTTACATCAACATGTTATCTATTATCTATCTCGACTAACTCTTGACCCATATCTTCCGCCTTACGCGTTTCACGTTCGAGCTCATCTATTTTGTACTCTTTCGGTCTAATGCCTTGAGCCGCTTGGCCTGCTAACCAGGGTACATTATTTATATATAGGGATATTCTGCAATCAATAGATATCGCTGTTCAGGGTGTTATATTAGTCTTAGAGATAGTTTCGTCGTCAACATATACTACAGTTGTTCTGCCTTATGAAGAACGTTGACAACGCTTGTATATTTTGAACATTAAGAGTACAACTAAAATAATTCATTGAACTTTATGAATCAGGTCTGTACAATAAGAAAATATTTTTTAATGATTAACAGCGTTAATTGCTTAAGGAAGAACACCCTTTTATTTTAAACTTAGGGGAGACAAAAGTTTATGCCATGTTATGAGTATGCGTGCTTGATTTGAGACTTCGCCATCAATTTAAATCCGACAACGCTGAGCTCAAACACCAGCCCATTTTAAGCTGTAAAAATTGAAGCTTCCAAACTTTCAATGTTTACGAATGAGGGCCCTGTTGGCAAACTTGCTCAAAGGGAAGCTCATTGGGCGCTTTTAGCGATCACACGCGCGGTTGGCTGCCCTGAGTGACGAATAAATTACAATTTTAAACTATGCTAATGCCTCATCGAGTAACAAATTGACACGTTTTTATGCTATCCTGGAAAATGACGATTTTGCGTTTTATCATGATTCTTTCGCTTACATGCATTAGTTGCTCAGAGCAGTATTTAGGTGTTCACTTTAAACTATAGTCATAAGTCTTTCAACGTGTCATTTTAATTCTTATTAAAATGACACGTTGAAAGACTTATGACTATAGTTTTAAGTGGCCTGGGGGGTTATTATAGCATAGCATTTGAGATTTTATAAACAATAATAATAATAATAATAATAATACGGCACGTATTGTGAGGAGGTTCCTCTCTCTGCAGCCCTAACCACCGGTAGCTTGAGCCCTGCCCCGCTACCGGCGGCACCCGTAGGTTAGGTTTTTTATAGTGTTTGTTTTTTATATGAGTATTGTTATTTTACTTTTATATCTTAACATTTATTGTAAAAAACTTAACTTACAGATTTCAAATAAATATTGACAATAATAATAATATCACAGGACAATCTCACACATATTGACCTAGTCCCAAACTAAGCTCTAGGCTTGTACTATGGGTACTAGACAACGATAAACTTACTTATATAGAGAAATATATACTTAAATACATAGAAAACATCCAAGACTCAGGGACAAATACTCGTGCTCATCACACAAATATCTGCCCTTACCGGGATTTGAACCCAGGACCCCTAGCTTCGAAGGCAGGATCACTCCCAACTAGGCTAGCTAGCGTGTCGTCAAAATACAATACAATATATCAAGTTTTACTCAATAACAACAACAATTAATACATCATCGTTAACATATGCTAAACTGCATTGCAGTGTATAGACAGAAAGCTCTTTAGACACTATGAGATTACTGACATGGATTACACTTTTAATACACACCAAATTTATATTATACACACAACACAAACAGAAACATTTAAGTCCTTCGGTATTATTTCACTATAGGTTACTGTTTTTGACGTCCTTTAACAATGCGCCTAGCGTTTTTGATTTAGTCTACGTACACTCGTAGTCAACGTCACAAATAAGCTTATCCTTGCTGCGTTATTTAGAATAACCTAAATTGAGTTCTTTCATAACATTGTCGTTTTATTTATTTAGTCTATGTATTATTGTCGAAAGGACTCACACTTGTAATATAAGTTTTTTACGTCGATAATATATTTACCCTGTCAAACATTTTCTTTTCGCTCTGCTAAGTTTTAAATGTCATCAGTAATATCACGTGTTTGCGTGCATCATTATTTGTAAATCCGAATACATTTAGTAATATATCAGCACGATTACGTATTGCATATTCCGATCACGAATTCGTATCATTCAATTTAATAGCTTTGAACACCTCTGTTTTTACAGTCATGAAAACATGGTCTATTAATTTGTTCTGCCGAGTGTGCTGTCCATTCAGCCGTGCTGGAAATTTCTCGTTTTCTTCTAGATCTTATTTGTCTTTGCTTCTGTATTCTTGTTTTGCATTTGGTTGCGGCTTCCAAATTAAATACCGTTATAATGTCATCAATGTAAAGCTCTATTAACGATGAACTAAAATGTGTATTTCATAGTCTACCGACCCACAATGCACGACAGCGAAAGTGCCGCGGTCACAGTTTCCGGTTCCAGCCCAAATTGTTCCAAATGGCCAATAAAGTTTAATATTCGGCTTCGTCAGTAGAACAACCGATATGGAGTAATTATTATACTCAGTTAACTAACAAGTTTTTGGAGTATTGTAATTAGTAGACATCGAAGTGTTACGGTCGGGTTGTTACGTAACAATCTTTCAATTGTTGTTCGTGCTGTTCGTTAACACATTAAGGTGAAACGGAGCTAGTTATAGGGTTATTAGATGTGTAAAAGTATTCTGTTCTGTGCACGGGAAAATTCATGTCAGTCAGAAAAGTATTTACGCATTTTTTCCCTAGAACAAAATTTATTATACTGGAATAGGGATTTATGGCATCCCTCGTGCGCTAGAAAAGCATTGTTACTATAATAACTGTTTACCATCTTTTGGAACCACATTAATTATCACACACGATTATCAAGTCTTATTCTCTTGACTAATGTTGTTGACAATGTTTCACCAGGTCAGCTTCTGTTATTGAAATTTTTAATGTGTCAACATGTTGATGAGCTTTCCGACTTATTTCTTTCGAAAACCAACGTGAGGCGGATAGGAAGCTGAAGGATACGAGCAGAGTTTATTCTGATAAAGAATGAGTGACGTTATATGTATATACGAGTGTCGAGGGAGACAAAGACGTAGCTTTCCATAAAATTGCTTAGCGGCTACGTTTACTTATACTGTGGTACATTCGTGAATTCGTCAAGAATGTTTAACCTCAATGCCTTTTTGTAGCTCAATAATTATCTTCCATCCAAATCCTACTACTTATTATATGAATATTAGAAGTGATCACGTTTTGCATGCCGTCACCGTCGGTTAAATACGTCGAAGTAATATGAAATCATTAAGATTTATGTACCAAGCCAAGCATATTTATCGCAAATAAACAATCTGAATTTGAATCCTAAATGTTTTGAAATAAAAGAAGTGTTTGAAGTGAAGAAGCTTGTCTTCAATTCTCTTTCTATTAATATTAATAAAATTACTTATGTAATAAATTTTGTATTTGTATTGCTAATAAATGTTTATTATTTGTTGCAGGTATGTTCAGCGTTCGATAATTTTCATCTTAACTTGTAAGTTTTATTACACGTGTAGGCGGTTTATGAATCGTTAATTTTAATCGAATGGCGTTCTCTATTAATTAATATTTAATTTCTTCAGACTGTTTAATTTTATGTTTCACATAGTTAATGAATGTTTAGAAACTACAGTGTCAACTTATTAGTTTTCTCTTATCACACCAACATCTTTGAAAGTCTCGTGCTGTAAATAGGCTTCCTCTAAGGAGCTTCACGGACGGTCTTTTTCACAAGTAGTAAAAGATACGAAAAACACCCAAATTTCATACACCGAATTCCACTTCATGATTTACTGTAACAACATAATAAAACTTATTTATCCGCACTATCTTCCTAGATAGTTTGACAGTAGCATCAGCAGAAAGCTGAATAAACGGTAGCGACATTACAAGAACGGTCCAACGTTCGTACAGATATCAATACAACAAAGATGCTTATTATCAGCTTGCAACTGGGACAGGCTATTGGAATGTCTTAGTAACAATTGCTTCGTATATCAATTTATGTCTTTACTTACATACATTGTTGGAAATAGTTATAGATTTAAATTTAAATCAGCTTTAGATTCACAATTCATTCTCCATAATACGACACAATTATGTGTTGCTTTAAATGTGATTACATTACCACCATTTTGTTTTTCAATATCCTGAGATATCTGGATGTTTTATTATCATCTAATATATAAAATTCTCGTGTCACGGTGTACGTTATTGTACTCCTCTGAAACTGCTCAACTGATTCTTATGAAATTTGGTGTGCGTATCGGGTAGGTCTGAGAATCGGCCAACATCTATTTTTCATACCCCAAAGTGACATAAAAAAAAAATGCAGCGGGCGAAGCCGCTGGCGGGTCGCTAGTTGATCTATAATTATATTTAATGACCCGTATTCTTCGTAAGAAGCACGTCTTATACCTAGTCATAGTCCCTATTGCTAGCAACGTCTTTCGTCTGGTCTAGCTCACATAACGCTTACGTAAGCTAGTTGACATTTTGATGGACAGAAATAGTGTCCTACCGACCTGCTTTCAATGGACAATACTATGCAGCTTTTATTGCTCTGATTTATAGCTATTGTCTTTCAGAGTTGACTTAAACCCCTTTCTCTTAGCTTGCTTGATGCATACCGTATTTTGATTCTTTTTTGCAGGTATTCTCTGAGTCGGTCGCCTGTTTGCACCATCTGCAATTTTCCAAATATTTCACAATTCACATAGTCAACTATCGTTTTTGTTTAGATAATCCTTTAAACTATCAATAACTGTCATCGCATTGTCTTGCCAACTTCGCATCCCTAATGAAGCGTATCTGATCTCACATTATTTATAGCCAATCCATACACACGCCTGGCATTTGCCGAAGACGATCCCGACCTTTGGGCCAATCAAAATGCCGCGTGAAGTTCAGACGTTGCTCAAGAATATGAAAAAGTTGGATTCACATTAGTTTAAAAGACAGCTGTAGAGAAATCGAGAGACTTTCCAGTGTTCAAGGCCATAACTGCAAATTTTCTAATGATAGTAATGTAACGCGTCTATTGTGCTAAATATTGCTGTAACTTGTGTAGTAGTCATTTTGATGATTAATCTTTCGAGTAGGTACTATAGAGTTTTTTGGCATGAAAAGAAGCCTATGCCGCTCTACACTATGTGTGAAAAAAAACACCTCGAGATCTTTTTTCCGACTCGTTAACCTCACTTATTTTGTTATATTCGATAGGAAGGAAGTTCGGACTTTAATTTTACGGAAGAAGAACGGGGTGCCTATCTAATGAAGCGTTAAATCTACTCTGTGACTCATGTCTCCTTATGATTTAGAAGGTCTTACCTTGTAATATATGGCGTGAATGATTTATAAGGTAGATTCGCCTTTGAATTTGTTGCATGCGTGCAACTCATTCATTTAGTAGTGTTTCAGTTAACAATATAATACATGTTTACGACGTAGTAAAAGCACTTGAAATAGTCCTGACTCATCGTCGTTTTGGCATTTCCGATCTAGTTCCAACGCGGTTGACATAGATTTGTGATTAAATACCTAAAGAAGTCTTCATTATAGCCAGGCCAAGAAGGGAGTTCTGATGTGTTTGCCTTATTTCCGTAATGCAAGGGCGTCCAAACTATTACGCTATGCTAAAGACATGCAGATGCCAGGATCTGATAGCCAACCTTCACTAGTTGGTGAATAGAGAGGTACTTTAATAAAAATAAAAGAGAAAAAGTGAAGCAGACCAATCATTATTGGTCTTGATTAGATACCAGAAACTCAATAAACATTTAAAAATGCGTTTATAGCAGTGAAGACCGGAGACCGTGAAAGAAAATTAGTATTTTTGGCAGTAGACATAAATTAAACCAGTGAGAATAGGAAGGACCATCTTCTTGAAAGTAGCAATGTAATTTAATCTGAATACTTTAGATAACCTACAAAGCCACAAAGAGCTATAAACATACATAATGATCACGTATCTAATGATTTATTACTGTGGCATAGTTGATATGATCAGTAACATTTCTTACAAGCGTAACCTTCCTAAGGTCAATGGCAGTAAACTTCTGATCGATGGCCAGGATTAACTTTTTTAGGGTATCATGTTTAGTACTCAGCAAAAAAAGCCCAGCCTTTAAACATATTTTTTCAGTGGAGTTGCTCAATATCTCTGGTTAGTATATATTTTTTTTAATTTAGATTGTAGTATCTCTTCTGTACAATGGTGAATTATAATATGTAGTTTTCGCAAGTTACGTTCCTATTGAAATAATCAGGAAACAATAGTCCAGTCTATTAGTTTGTGGGTATTTTCCATCTGAGTAACTTTTTTGCGAATATAATTGAAAACTGTTAGACTAATGATGCATTCGTGGAAGTATGAATTGTTTCTAAATTCAATTCTAACTTAAATCATTAATAGGTATGTACATCTTAAGAAGAACAAGTTGAGTAAATATTAAGGTAAGGAAGAGGGATGTGTAACAATACCAACATAAAAACCCAAAACAAATTCAAATCACCAGGTTTATACACAATCGGTTTTAAAAGTAAAATCTCAACGCGATAATGAAAACGAAATTAAACAGAATCTTCGAAACGCTACAATGGCTGTAATGATGTCATATGACAATACCGTTCGTTATAACGTAAATGCGTTTCCGAATACAAGGCCCGCTTTCAAAAAACTCAACGATTCAAGCGAAAGTGACACTGATGAAGTAGAAGTGAAATTTTCGCTTTTGTGACCTTAAGGGTCATTTGGTATGCAGCTGTGGCATATCCGGTCCTGGCCGTTGTTTGTAGAACTTTATATTTTTGGTCAAATTGTTTTGTATTTACCTGTCTGTAAATATTTGGCATCAGATGTTGTTTAGTAAATAAAATGTTTGGGTTTAAGCAGCTCCCGTGAGAAGACACTACTTAATGAAAATTCTTCATCTAATGGGTATTAGGAAAGTTTTTAATTAAAATCAATTAATTTGTGATATGTTAATCGAATCGTGAAATTTATTCTTCTCAACTTATGACGTTTGCTAGCAGGTTAAGGTTTTACTTTAATTATATTTCGAATACCAAAATGTCAAGGGTGTTTAACCTTTTGCTCTAAACGATTTTCGTGCTCATCACGGAAATGTTCGCTCTTACCAGGGATCGAGCACGGATCAGCTGATCTCGAGGACAGCTATTATGACGAAGATTTTATATAAAGCACACGTTCAATGCCTAGCGCAATGATTTCCATACAAAACGGTCTCTCTTAGAGGGACGATGGCACTCAATGATATAGCTCTCACAACTCGACAGGAAACCATCTGGATTAACAAATTAAACAATTAACTCGCGGAACTCTAAACTTTTATTCACTTTCCTTTCTAGCGTAAATTATGGATATAAAAACGCGCATTAATAATTTATTACATTGCCAAACTAGTTTCCCTTTGAGCGAATAAATTACAATTTGATTTCTATTTAATTTGCAAGCAATTAATTAAGTTTGCGACGTGGGTTGTTGCCATAGCTAAAGTGGGACAGCCAATTTTAGGTGTTGCAAGGGTTCTATCAATCTCGTTTTCGGCTCATCGTGTCAGCAGAAAAGGATTAAGTGGACTTCAGCCTTATTTTACTTTGTCTCTCTACATGTACTGTTCTTAGCTCGGCCGTCATTATGATCAAGTAAAAAAAACCGGCCAAGTGCGAGTCGGATTCGTGCACGTTGGGTATACAACATTTTATTATATTTGTATAAAAAACGGCATAGAAAACACGTTTTTGTTTTTTGTTCCGAATTATTATAATACACGGTACCTGAGTGATTAGCGATAAACGACTTCTACGCGGACGGAGCCCCGGGAAATAGCTAGTATTATTTGTTGTTAATATGTTTATTTGACTATAACTTGAGTAGGTATTGTTGAACTGATTTCATGAAATTGGGACAGAAGTAGTGGAGGCAACACTTAATGTTTGGACATCAACAGGATAGGTCAAAAGTCATGGTGTTTCTGATTTTGGGAGGGAAATAGCAAAGATCCATTGACCACAATAGAAATATGTCTAAGTGACATATTATCAAATCGAATAGACATTTTAGATTTGTTTGATATTTTTACAGTTCTATATATTCTATTACCCAAAAATAGTGGTACTTCGTCAGATTGAGCTACCAACGATGTCCTCCGTCAGTTTTAGGTAATAATCATGGGAAAGTTATGTCTAAGCGTTCTTTCATTCAAAATAAATTATCGAATACTTTCAATGAATTTAAATTAATAGACCTAGCAATTAAATCAAGTAATTGCGGATGTAAAAGAAGAGCTATGTGTGAGCTAGACGCCATTTTTCTTTAGAGCGAAACGCCCGTTTTTCCGTCGCCTTGAATAGATTGCCGGCAACTTCATTAGCGATAATTTGACGTGACTTAATAAGGCTAATTGTTAATTAATAATTTCTAAATCTGGCTATTCTCGTATATTTTTAATAAAGAACCTTTGAAAGTGTTTGTATTTATAGCATCTTTGAAGACTGACTGAAATTTGACCTTTTCTATTGTTAGTTTCCTTTCGTTTTTTAATGTATGTACGTAAGTAACCCAAGGCCGAGTAGCGATTTGTTCGATTTCCGTTTGTAAAGGCTTTCATTTTATTTTACTTGTTATTGGATATCTATTAAATGTATAGGTCAAGTCTGGTTAGTTAATTTTTGACCCAGTTCTAGCTGTCTGATTAATAGAATATTATGTTAATGTTATAAAATGTCCTACGTTAACTTGCAAGTGTTAACAACAGCAAGGCGCTGTTGGATCTTTCTCGCAAAGAAATGTGCAACGGTAACTTGCAAGTGTTACAACAGTGAGGCTGCGCTGGATCTTTCTCGCAAAGAAATGTCCAATGGCAACTTGCAAGTGTTAACAATAGCAAGGGGCTGTTGGATCTTTTTTCGCAAAGAAATGTCCGACGGTAACTTGCAAGTATTAACAAAAGCAAGGCGCTGTTGGATCTTTCTCGCAAAGAAATGTCCAATGGCAACTTGCAAGTGTTAACAACAGCAAGGCGCTGTTGGATCTTTCTCGCAAAGAAATGTCCAACGGTAACTTGCAAGTGTTACAACAGCGAGGCACTGTCGGATCTTTCTCGCAAAGAAACATCCAATAGTAACTTGCAAGTGTTAACAACAGCAAGGCGCTGTTGGATCTTTCTCGCAAAGAAATGTCCAACGGTAACTTGCAAGTGTTACAACAGCGAGGCACTGTCGGATCTTTCTCGCAAAGAAATGTCCAATAGTAACTTGCAAGTGTTAACAACAGCAAGGCGCTGCTGGATCTTTCTCGCAAAGAAATGTCCAATAGTAACTTGCAAGTGTTAACAACAGCAAGGCGCTGTTGGATCTTTCTCGCAAAGAAATGTCCAACGGTAACTTGCAAGTGTTACAACAGCGAGGTGTATTTGTAGCGTTAGTGCTATTGTGATGGTGGACCATTGATAAGTATAGGGTTTTTTTTTTAATAAAACTCGGTGTATCAAGTATTGCCACGTTGAAGGTATGCATTTTATCAGTTTTAGGGTTTGGCAGTGTGACTAAACGTAAAGGCTGTATCCAAGGATTTTGTAATCGTCTGCAAACATTCAAACGCATTTCAATGTAATCACATTGCCAATTGTAAGTTTCCTTATTTGCTCAAAAAAAAGTGATACTTTTCATTGATACCTGGTTCTGAGAATTGTCACCAGTCCAACAAGAATGCACATGGTCAATAACATTTTTTTTTCTTTCTAATGACACATACAGTTGTGAGCCCTCAATAGGTTAAATCAGGGGGGTTACTATGACATGGCTAAGCAATTCATTTTAGGATGAGCGTTAAAGACAGAGCTATAGAAGTTCTACAGCTCTGTCTCTTTCTCTCATTGTAAACTGAATTGCTTAGACAAGCCATGTCATGCTAACCCCTCTTTTAAAATTGTCAAAACGTAGCTAGTATGGAGTTTTCTTTGAAATCCTTGACGTCACGCCTTGGTACTGTAAAATTTCTGTATATTTACAGTTTTTGTTGATTTAAAAATCGTAATAATAACTATAACGATGGGATTCCAATCCCCTTCTCCTCGACAGTCAAAAACTTAGGTGTTACTATGGACCAGACTTTGTCCTGGTCAACTCACATCAGTACAATAAGTCGCAAACTCTTTGCGTCACTCCACTCCCTGAGGCGCCTGCAAAATTTCCTGCCTTTCCCGACAAAACTGACACTTGCGCGTTCCTTATTACTCCCGCTTCTAGATTACGGCGATATAGCGTTCTTGGACTTAAAAGAGGAGCTACTTGACAGACTAGAGCGTCTGCAGAACGTTTGTATCCGGTACGTTTTTGGGCTGAGAAAGTTCGATCACGTGTCGATGTTTCGTACGCAGCTGAAATGGCTTCCTATCCGCCGCCGTAGAGATTTACATGTACTTTCACTCCTTTTCAATGTCCTCTTCCTTCCTTCTTCCCCTCCCTATCTTTCTGAAAGATTCAACTATTTGGCCTGCGGCAGCGGTCATCGCCTGCGTTCCAGCGCCAATCTTTCCCTTGCGGTTCCGTGTAATAAAACACGTTTCTATGCCAAATCCTTCACAGTCCGTGGTGTCCAACTGTGGAATGAACTTCCGTTGTCCTTAAGGCAGTCCCCTTCTGTAGTCTCTCTAAAGAGGAATTTAAAAACTTTGTGGCTGAATGAGTCGTGAAGTCAGGTTCCTATAATGATTAGAGTTCTTATTTATATATTTATGTAGGTATATATGTATATGTATGTATATATGTATATATGTGTGTATTATACATGTACGTTTATATTAGTTTGTGTACTTGCTAATTTGTTTAAAATTAATTAATTTATTTATAAGTATTATCATTTCTTTTTACTTTTTGTGCAAACTTGTATGTGTCCAACCCCATGCATTGTCCTTACTCATTTGCTTCAGGGTTAGCTGGAAGAGATCCCATTTAGGGATAAGTTCGCCTTTGTACATTAATTTTGTATTATAATTGTAATATTTATATTTTTGTGCAATAAAGAGTTTACATACATACATACATACATAACGTGCTCGGTCTTAGGTTCGTTGTATTTTTACGAGAACTTTATGTCGTGGCGTGTGTAGAGTAATTTATATTGATTACTAGCGACCCGCCATCGCTTCACTCAGGTTTGTGTGAGGTTTCTGTTATACCCGTTCATAAACCAGAACTTATTATTCATAAAAACCTTCCGTGAAAAAGTATCTACCTGATGGTGTAAACCGCATCAAAATTCGTTGCGTAGTTTAGGAGTTAGGTTAGGTTATCACGCCTTCATTCCCAGAGTGGGGTAGGCAGAGCTACAGAAATACCAACTACAAAAAGAGTTGTTGGTAATTCTGTAACCACATTTTGCACAAACAGGGTAAGATGTTTACCAGTGTATTATTGACAGGTTGCAAGCCCATCGCCTAACAGTACTACAAGCCCTCATTCCTTTAGTCGCCTCTTACGACATCCACGGGAAGACATGGAATGGCACTGTTCTAACCATCGTGTTGTTTTCACATTTAACAGTCTCAAGGTAATACGATCAAGTTGAATATATTCAAAGAACAGACACATAAGCGTTATAGTTATTGAGGTCCAGATCGCGGAGCATTACCGACCTTATCATATGTGGATTCTTAATTTGCCGCTTATTACTTCGTAGTTGAATAAAAAACTGTTTGAGATTATAACTCACTGGCTCAGCTCGATAGCTTAAGCGTGAGCGGTACACAAAGCGTAAAGCGATTAGTGTTAAACCCGTCGTAACTAAACAATGACTCGAGGCAATCCGGTTATAGTAATAATACTCGTGGCTGGAAAAAAAACCTAGTTTGTCATGGCTTTTTTTTGCTGAGGAACTCGTAATCCTTAGCTGAAAGAAAGAAGTCTAACAAAAAGCTAAAAATTTAACTATGTCGTCTATATATGTAACCTACCATTTTTTTTTTTAAATAAGTACTTAGTGTCTCGCTATGTTCAGACGAATCTAATAACACCTCACTCTTCAAAATCGTTCAAGCCGTTTAAGCTAGAAGAGGTCACAATTGAACGAACATACTTACATAAATACCCTCATCCAAACACTCTCCTTTCTCGGTCAGTCGGGTTAAAATAGTGGTCCATCTATTTCTATTACAAATTTATAACCTGGTGAAATGACTAGCGAAGAGGCATTCCATCTTGGTCCTCAGGGTTGGCAACGCATTTTAACAGTATTGAAATTGCTAAAGTTCTAGGGCCTACAAACCATCCGACAAACTTATACCCAACTGTCGACTACCAAGTACGTACCCGAAACCGACGTGCATGCATGAGTCGATGTATAAATATGAAAGAAGCGAAAGAGATTTGTCAGGATCGTAGCAGGTGGAAATAAGTGGTCTCTGCCTACCCCTCTGGCAAACAGGCGTGATTTAATTTATGTATGTAACTGGCGACTAGTAGTTTTTACTTTTTGTGCAAACTTGTATGTGTCCAACCCCATGCATTGTTCTTACTCATTTGCTTCAGGGTTAGCTGGAAGAGGTCCCATTTAGGGATAAGTTCGCCTTTGTATATTAATTTAGTATTATAATTGTAATATTTATATTTTTGTGCAATAAAGAGTTTACATACATACATACTAGTAAGACACTCATCAATATATCTATACGTCGGGTGTAAAAAACGGGTTTCTAAAAACCCTACGATCATTTCGTTTTGTATAGGTATACCACATTACCAACGCACTGTGTCCAATCACGCATAAAAACACGATCAATAACTATAATAACGCCATTACACGCGGCGTTGCCCGCAGCTGCGTGCGCGCAGCATAAATTAGCGAATACATCCGGACAGGTGCGGATAAGTACGCTTTGTTTGATTGTGGACTTGCAAATCAAATGACTTGAAACGCACTGACGTGTCAGCGTTTGCGACGCGGGAGCGGTTACATATGTAATGGTTGAGTTTGTATTAAAGAGACCGCACTTTAAGTTTGAGTTTTCTGGTCTGTTCTTGCTACAAGATTTTGCGGTAGATACATACATACATAACATCACGCCTCCATTCCCAGAGTGGGGTAGGCAGAGCTACAGAAATACAAACAACTCCTAAAAGACTTGTTGATATGAACTTCTGTAACCTTATTTTGCACAAACAAGCTAAGATATTTATTCGCGGTAGATGATATTCGTATATTTTTTGAGATTATTGGGTAATTGATCTGTAATAACAGGGTCATCGTGGGGCTATGATTGCAAAATCTGTTCTCGTTTGTCATCTAATGTCATAAAAACCTACTTACAAAATACGTACAATCAGTAACAGTCTCTAGATTTGCATAAAATGATATAGAAAATATATATATATACGGGCCACGACGACTTTTCAAAGTCTTAAAAACTGTTTTATTTTTGTAATTATTATAATTTCTATCGACACATGTTTACAAATTAACAGCTAGTTCACTTGCAACCAATTTACGGAGATTCGATGCGAAGCAAAGCGAAATGGACATGCTGTTTCATTATTCTGTGGCCACACTTAGCTCTGTCGCAGGAAGTCCTAATTGTTGGTAACATTAAACGTTAAATTAAACCAGTTCTGAATCAGAAACAAGTCCAGGGACCTTTTGTTCTTGTGAGAAAAAGTTCTCGCAGGATGTCTTTAGGCCTTCAGTACGCCGTGGCAGCAGAAAGTGGACAAAGCGCGTTTTGTACAGAGCAGGATTTTACCTATCATTTGACCAGCAGCGGAATAACAAAGGCTGAGGATGATGACAATGCTATTTGACGGTCGCTAATTGCAGCTGCACATGATTAAATAGTGTTTATGAAAGAACCCTGCATCGTTTTAACGATGGTAGTTAAACGCTAGAAACGCAATAAAAGAGATTCAAATCTTTATTTTACGAACATTGTAACGTGGACCCTTTGCGCAATACCGCAGCTCCGCCGCATTACAATGCATGTTTAGTTTTTGAACGCATCTCCGTCAGTGGAGACAGTTTTATGAATGAATAGTATTTTTTCCAGAATTAAAAATTAAATTAATTAAAAATCCGTCATGATCCTACTACCTAATAATCTGTATGTAAAAAATCACTACTATCTGTTCCTCCGATTTCACGTAAGTTACAAACAAACGCCTAAACATACGTGATATAAGTCAGGCCTTTTTATATCTCCATGACTTGTTAAGAATATTGCCAAGATTTTATGAGCTTTTAAATTTTATGTTTTATATAAAACAGGTGCTTGAACATGTGGTTGTTCATTGCGGAAGGTGAATTAAAATAAAACGCATTAAATTAAACCGTTGGGGTCACTGGCCGAATGAGATTTGTGATAATTGAGTCGGTGTTCACGCATTGTCACGTTCAGTGCCGAAAGCTTAATAACAGGACAATTTCGTACTGAAATCAGGAAGGTTGGGCCTCTGTGTTAACGGTTACAGCGGCCGTACCATGAAAAATTAAGCCAGTCAAGTTTTAGGCTGCGTTTCCACCAGAGCCGTGCGAGGTAGCGGAGCTGTGTGCGAGGAAAAAATCCACCAATGGAATTCCTAGCCTTAGCGCAGCTCTCCTATTGGTGGATTTTTTCCTCGCACACCCCTCCGCTACCTCGCACAGCTCTGGTGGAAACGCAGCCTTCAAGTAGTGAAAAGGATAACGCTATAGCAGTTACATAGCTCCGTCACGTGAACTGCTTTGGACTCGTTTTATTTTAGCGCCTCATAATACCGCCACTGTGCGTATTGCTACATAGGTATGTTGGGAACATCTCATCTTTTTTTTTATGTCAAGGAGAAGGCACACGAGCGCTCAGGCCGCCTGATGGTAAGTGGAATCTGAGACCCATAGACATTTGAATTCTCAGGACTACAATCACTCGGAACACAACAATGCGAACACTGTTGCTTGGCGGCTGGTTAATGGATAAGATGGTGGTAGCGACCCGGACGGACCCTGCACAGGGTCCTACAACCACTAAGCTTCTATCTTTACATAACATAACATCACGCCCTCATTCCCAGAGTGGGGTAGGCAGAGCTACAGAAATACCAACAACTCTAAAAAGACAAGTTAATAATTCCGTAACCACATTTTGCACAAGTAGGCTGAGATGTTTACTAGTGTATTAGTGACAGGTTGCAAGCCCATCGCCTAACAATACTAGCCTTTATTCCCTTAATCGCTATCTTTAACTTCTTAATTTTGTAACTTTCAGTAATTAAACAAAAAGCATCGCATTTTGCCTTACTTTGTCCATATTATCGTTTTAAAAATCACACTTTCAGTACACTCCACATTCATATGCATTTTGCATTAAAATAAGAGCCAGGTCAAAAAAGGTCTCAAAGTGTTCTTGATAATTCAATGATCCGATTTGGCAGAACGGGTTTGACGTTTGCCTCAGGGGCATGCTGGCCAAAAAAAGTCAATAAAGGCATGCGTGTTCGATATGTGAACATTAAAAAAAATGGCACATTTTACATTTTATAAGGTTAGTTTTTTGCGTGGATATAAAATAGGACTGCCTACTTAATTGCGGCGCGGAGTCGGGAAAATCTGTTTTGTTTAAAGTTTTAAGAACGTGGTGCAAGCCCTCGAACCACACAGCTCCCAAAATAAATTCAGGAAATACTCCGTCTTCGGCCCTACAGGTGCTAGACGTGCTACAGGGAGCCCAAACCAGGTTCAAAATACTAACGTTGAATTTTTCTAAAACTGACCAAATCGTATATAGTTGTGTTTTGGTAAGCCTGAAAATTTTGACAGTTTTCGAAAATTGCTAACGTTAGCTTTATGCACCTTGTCCTACATGTGCCGCTTCTATCGTGGATATCTAGGGGTAAAGGTATTTCGTATTCTATTTACTATTCCATTCTATTGCGTCGCGACCGCGACCGCCGACCGGTCGCGCGACGCGCTGGTTAGTATGAATTTATATGGAGCATAAACCAACGCAAGCGGTCACGCTACCAGAATCATACGTCAAGTGCACTAACTGTTGGACGTCGCCTGAAATTATTATATCTCGAGTTGTCGAGCAAACCAAACCTACTCCGGACTCTTGTTACGTAAAGGTGCACTAAAGGTTTGATGACTTGGTTCCCCTACGTCTTGTGCTCATATCGCAATAAAATAACATCGCTAATCGACATCTTTGACAATACAAAAACCATATTCATACGAACATTACCAAAAAAAAGCCTAAAACATTACAATTCCACGTGACATACGACGTTTTAATATTATTGCGTGTTTGTCCAACAAAGTAAAACAGCATATGTGTACGGATTTTTGTGACGTATACGACGTTTTGACTTTGTCGGTGCTGTGCGTGTATCCGGCTTGCGCAAGAGTGTCGCGATCATCTGCGCGCGCACGGCCGGTAGAAAGTGGGCGTTTTGCGCACCTTTCATTTTTTTTGGATGTGTCGATTTTTGCCGGCGTGATGTGATGTGTTGCTCCACTTTTGCTTATTAATTGTTTCAAATTGTAGGTCAGTTTTTGCTACAGTTAGATGGATTAAGTTTATGTGCCACAAACAAGAAGTGATATATATGAAAGAAAGAAAGAAACATTTCTTCACAACAATAAACACACTGGGATAAAATTGATAAAGAACATTATTGTTTAAAAAGAAAAAAGAGACTACAGATATTGTGGTAATTGTTGCGAAACGGTCCCAACTCAGCATGTACTGGATGTGAAGCCAACGTTGGTCTTCCGTTGTGTCCGCTCATTTGAAAACACAATAATAGTAAAGAGGGTGCCACTGGACGCTCGATTCAATCTTAAAAAGCAGAACCTATATTGTGGCAAAAAAATTTAGCACGTGTTTTTAGCAACTGCACTTAAACTTACCGCAAAAATAAATTATTCAAATAAAACTCTTGCAAAATAAACTTCGCGGAGGGTAGAACTGCATTATACCTCACTGAGTTACCAAGCGTAAATTCAACTCGCTCCTTATGTGTCCAAAATAAAATAGACCTTACGACAGATGGCGGTTACGATGTTCTTGACTCTACACTTATACAAATAACATGGCAACAATAATAAAAACGGCGTAAATGCCGACCGCCATAGGGTTTTTTTTACTTAGACGGTAACATACTCTAGATTCGTTCAGATAAAATACCTTTATATGGCTAGACGTTTTTCATCTCCACTCTCACATACCAAAGTAAACTTTAACAAAACAACGTAAGGAACTCTTTACATTGCAGAAAATGCAGTCTGGTGCCGATTGCATTTCACACTGCAGAATATGATTTCATCCGCGGGGAAAGCAGTGCGCTATTGCTTTCGCGGTGCATGTCGCTTTTTTCAATCGCTAACGAGATCTGGAGACTGGGGGCCGTAAATATAAAGATAAGGGTTTTTGTACAGTTTTATTCCTAGCAGGCGTGCTACCGTGATATTACTTGAAAATGAATTAGTCTGATGATCAAATTCAGAAAAATAGCTATTTATACGTCTTTTCGTATCTCATCTCTAATCTAACATGTCGCATCTTTAGAATTATAGTGACCTAATCCAAATATTTTGAATTTCGATTTAGGTCTCTTAAGTACTTAATTTATGACTCGAAATCGAAAGCTGAAAATGTTTGAATTAGGTCACTATAATTCTAAAAGTGTGATGTATACTAAACAGCTGTTGGAAAATAAAACAGAAGACGTTACACGCAAGAGACATGTGTTGTTCAAAATTAGTGATTCAAATAACTTAACCATTTCGTTTTACTTTTTCAATATTTAGGCGTTCGATCGTTATTGTTAAAAGAGATATAAAAGATAAAATATTTTTATTCAGTAAGTTGACCGCACGCGCACTTTTACACGTTAAAAATATACCAGCACTTCCCAAGACCTGATACCACAGCTGAGAAGAAACGCAACAAGGGAGTCAACAGACCGACTTTATTTTTTAATCCTCCCAGAACCTTCGGAGAGGGAAGATAGCGGATCATTGGCGAAATCACTACGAAATACCGCGGTGGACCGCCATTAATAAAAACAGAAGATCTCGCTAAAATAATAATTAAATATTTTTAAGTAGCTGGCCGCATATCGTGTATTGAGAACGCATAATTCGTCAATGGTCATGCTTTAACGAATGCAAATTATAACGAACCTATTCTAGAACTATTTTAATATTTTAGGATAGTAATAATATGACATTTATGTCATATTATTTTTCTTTATAAAGAAAAAACAAACAATGACGCCATCAACCCACGGACCGCGTAACATACTAGAAAATGACACCGCCATCCATTTTCCCAACTGTAACGCTACACGATTATTACTTGCATAACACAAGCATTCATCGGGGTCAGTAACACAGGAATCGCACTTAATGGGGCAATGCTCTCGCGAATACGTGGGATGAAATTCTAAACTTGCAGGATTCTCTGGACTTGAGGCTTTACTGGATTTTCTTGCTTTAGAATCTTCAATGTTGCGTTTGCGCTATATGACTATATGTTTGGCTACAGCGATGATGACATCGACTACAAAGTTACGAGTTATTTCTTCCATGATTTTATCACAAATACAAGTATCAGTTAATGCTATCCTTGTCTGTGTGCTAATGCTAATCATATCCATTTCGCGGATGTCATCAACCTAAAAACAAAGGCGTTATTAGTCGTTAACCGGTCGCACGAGTGAGCAAATTAAGAATGCACATCCCTAAATGTTATTTGTACTCTCTGACAGGAAAGTTTAAACTAGCAGGCTAATAATTGGTCCGTTGAGTTTAAGATAATCGCCAGCCACGTGAAATAAAGCAAACATTTGATATTTTTGAAAATATAATTGTAAGTCAGAAACGTTAACAAACGCTCTTATGTTCTACAACTGAACCGCAGCTCGCACTCACATCCTTAACATATTCTTCACATTTCACAATGATATCGTAGGACTATTGCAGTGTCTATCACCTGTCTATCATTAAATCCCAAGTCCTGTTTCCAAGTGGTAATTAAAAGCAAGGATCTACCAGGAAATTATGGCCTTTGTAGCATCATGTGCAACGAATTGGGCAATCGGCCGGACGATCGGACACGCACGACTGCTCCGATGGCAACGCTCACTATAGTGTGGGGGAAGCCTTATTTTGTTTAGGGTTCTGTTGACGGCTGTCTGTCATTTCATGTGTTATAGGGTTCAGCGAACAGGAAGCCAATCTAATTAAGTTTTTAGCAGCTTTCACAGTGTTAGTGATACTTTTGGCGCTCTTTAAATAATGTTAAAAAGAGGAATGTTAGTTTGTCTTCAATCGTATGAATTATTAATAAACGTTATACTGTGAGAAGGCCGAATGGTTAATTTTACAAGCCTTAGTCTTCCAACGCTTCCCAAGAGGCAAAGGCAACGTGAAGGATGTAAGAAAACGGCCCAAAAAAACTAGATAGATAGCCTTTTTATATTCAGGGAAACGTTGGCTACGAAATTTAAATGCCGCCGTTTAGAATATCTAACAAATAATATAACCGCGGCTGGCGGATAAAAATCACTTAAACAGAGACATGAATATGTAATGAGGGTACAACAGAAAATGTAAATGTGCAGACTATGATCGTCGATCCGGGAGATACTGCTCCGTGTGTGACATACTCAAACGAGATTTGAGAAGGTATGACTAAGGAGCAATAAATTTGTACCTGTTTGTGAAAGTGAGATACAATAGAGGAATAAGCAGACAGAAGCCAACTGTTAAGAAAGAGTTTAGGGTGGGACATTCATTGACACATCTTGATTCATCAGCCGACTCTTATTTTAAATCTTTGAATACTTTTTACCTTGTGATGTCACTTCATTATAATTATGTATTTTCATATTGTTTTTATTATTGAACTGCTATTGTTTATTGTCTGCAATGTTGGTCTTGTCCAAAGCGCGATAGTTAAGTGCCCCAATGCCAATTATTTGGACAAATGTTTTGAATTTGAATTGGAAACTTATCCCATGGCTCCCTTGTGTGTCGGCTTCTTAAACTAATCAAACTATTTTCCAATTTCTTACAACACAGCTGTATGCAGGCGTGCGTGCTGCACATTCCTTAATTTACCTCCCTCGGTTAGAAAACAAATACTCGAACGGTAAATATAAGCTAAGGGGATGCAGAGCAAACAAAGCGTTTATTTGTAGTTCACAATTTATTTGTGTTCTAGATGAAACATCTTGTTGAAATGTGCTTCAATATTTATTAATGCGAGTGGAATTTGTTTTCATGTTGACCAATGTGGGGAATAACGGATCGGTAAAAATGTTTGACATAATAAACCTAGCCTTACACAGAAGCATAATAAGTAATTATAACATGACAAAACACAATTCTAAGTAATAATTACTTTGCTGTATTTAAGTCTGATTGTTGTTTTTCCGTTCATTTGTCATACTCTTACAGCGTTGTAAACAAATATTTAATTAATGCTTCCTTGACACGTCTTATGCCACGAACGGGAAATCATTACATTTTTGTATGGAAATTTTGGAGCCTGACTGTGGAAGTGTTAAATCCCTTTTTCGACAAACATCCTGTTTATAAAGGCTTTAAGACGTAATGAAAACTCTGAATCGGTTTTCCGTCAAGAAATTCGTTCGTTTACGCGCCAGTGACACGCATAAGTGTCACAATTACGTACTAAATACCAATCAATGGCAGCGAATACGTTAAATATTCAGTGCCCGGTCTACAAAAAATCATACAGAACTGACCTGAATATTCCGTCGTGTTGGCAGTGACGATCAATCGCGTACTTTCATGAATCATAACGGTTGAAAGCTCTTTTTATATTAACATGTTGTTAATTAAGATTTAAACAACGGAAATGCCGTCTGGTACGTCCTTTGCAATAAAACAGAATTTAATCTCTGATTAATTTACGACGAGAGCATGGCAATGAAAGAAATGAATAACACTGACCTCAGCGGTCTTATTTTATAGAAGGTCCACGTTACGTTTTCTCCATCTTTTTCTTTAAAATTAGTCACCAATAGCAAGTGAAATGGACAGGGCACTTGAAATTATAAATTAACTGGAAGTATACAGAAACCATTTGCAAAAAAGGCAATACGTTTATTAGGTATTGCCTCTTTCCCTTGGCCTACAGAAAACATCTAGCTATTTCCGTTCGGTAAAGTTCGCCATAAAATATACAGATACGAACAGCCGATCTCACCTGCTCCATTATTAAACACACTAAAGAGCATGAAAAAACAGTTTCCACGAGCCACCGCTCGTAAATTATTCAGACCCATTTCCATCGACGACAAAATGCGTTTAATCAACCACTCGTGAGTGAACCAGTTGACGCATTTGACACAACGCTCGCGTGTCGGACAGTTGACATGATTTTTTCGGCGTTTTGACAATGCGCGTGCCGTTATGAACGCCATTGTTTTTCCGCCATATTGGGCTGCGCGTGGGTGTAGCTTTTTCTGCACGCTATTGCGACTGTAATGACGAATTGATTGGACAGAAATGGGGACAGTCATTTGTAATGTGGGTGTGCGGGTTAATGATTCAGATGAAACGAGGATGAAGAGGACCGTTGGGTTGTCCTGATTCTGGCAGACGATGTCAGATAGAACAATGATTGCAGACGCTCATGCAATTTAAATGGGCCGTGCAAAGGTTGACTGACGATTACGGTTCGGATTACGTCTGCGGTAATCTTATGAGCTGATTCTTAGAATCTTCAAAGGTTATTGTTACACATAAAAATGGTGTCAAAGATTAAACGTATGTACTTAAAGCTTATCTAAAGATAAAGATATAGATACCCGAGTACTTGTATTGTTATTGGACTCGTAAGCTTCGCCGTTGTGGAAAGAAACTGGTATCCGAAGTATCCTGTTTTCGGGACCAACAACATCATCAACGTCAATACCAATTAAAAGAACTTTTACTCGACCTACTTGTTCGAAAATCCGTAAGGTGACTTAGGTGAGTAACGGCCCCATCACTCAAACAAAGAAATCTTTGTTTAGTTTAGGTAATTCATTCGGTTTACCTGATTTGTATTCGTCAAGGTATTGTTAGCGCTTACAATTATTGAGTCATGGCACTTGGACGTGATGGGCTGCCGAAGCGTCGTGTGTATTATAAGATTATTTCCTGATTAATATGTAAAATAAATGCATTATAAGCCAAGCTCTTTGTGCAAAGAATAAGAACTAAAGGCATAGAAGGAGCGATAAAATAAAATGCAACATACAGATAGCTGATATGCACAGTCTTATTGGGATTCAGTGTGCCAAAAAGAGACAGTTCTATAAGCTAAAATATCATGGTCGTACAATATTGCTGTCGCACACTGCATATATAATCTACGGCCATGGTGTCCAGTTGGTATCGTTGGAGACCAGTTTACACGTGTTTACAACACTTTGGGGTGTACGGCTATTTTTATCAAGAACTGCACTGTACTGTATTGTTTCCTTTTTTAACTTTTTGAACATTCATTTGGAAATTTTAGAATTGACGCTTTTGTTTTAATGATCCTTCTATGCCTTTGTGAGTGATAACATGCATTGCTCAAATCATCAGTCGGTTATTAGCAGATCTGTAAAGGTTTAAAAATGTAAGGCGAAAGTAAAAGACCCTTTTCGAACCATTAGGCAGCGGAAGGTTGCATACTTACGTTATGGTAGAATTGGTAGATACGTATTGCTCCGTATACTCTCATTATAGGGAAACAAGGGAATTCAATAGCTATGGACAAGGATCAGACCAACGATATGACTGCCAACCTTCAATGAAGGATAGGTATTATTGAAAAAAAAAGAGATCTACGTCCTGCAGTGCAATGCTAGTAGAGAAGTTGATTTATAGATACACGGAAAGGAACTATGAAACGCATAGTCACTTGTGACTCTGCGTCTGTTACAAATATTATGATACATGACTGTGATAAATTCTTACAACAAACGTCATTATACAGCTTAATAGTCTTAATACGAGTACGAGTAGGTACATACATAATCATTGGCAAGTAGTAGAGTAATGTCGCGACTTCCTGCATAAAATGACTCATTCGCAAAGAAAACTGATATGCACTTCCTGAGTTGCTGCCCAGAAAAACAGCATGATCTATCTCTTTGACGCAGCTGTAATTCTGCTTATATTTTTTACATTGCCCCGTGTGGTAGCCGGGTTACAATAGTGCCACTCCATGTCTTCCCGTGGATGTCGTAAGAGGCGACTAAGAGAATAAGGGCTTGTAGTATTGTTAGGCGATGGGCTTGCAACCTGTCACTAATACACTAGTAAAATGTTTGGCCTGCATGTGTAAAATGTGGTTACAGAATTAACAACAAGTCTTTTTAGAGTTGTTGGTATTTCTGTAGCTCTGCCTACTCTACTCTGGGAATGAAGGCGTGATATTATGTATGTATGTATGTATTTTTTACATTAACAGAAGTCATTCGTTTGTCATCATCATGGTTTGTTTGGTCTTCCGTTTATACACACAACATCACGCCCTAATGCTCATAGCGGGGTAGACAGAGCTACAGAAATACTAACAACTCTAAAAAGAGTTCTTGATAATTCTGTAACCACATTTTGCACGAACAGGCTAAGATGTTTACCAGTGTATTATTGGCAGGTTGCAAGCCTATCGCTTAACAGTACTACAAGACTTTAGTCCCTTAGTCGCCTCTTACGATATCCACGGGCAGACATGGAGTGGCACCATTCTAACTCGGCAACCACACGGAACTTTTGTTAATTTGTATATATATCCTCTTTTTAAACTCAATTCTGTGATTAATTTCAAGGTTTAGCATTAGTAACTTTTATTTTTGCATTTAAGAAATCTTTGCATTTTTTTTTTTTTATTATTTATTTAGAACACATACAGTCATATACGAATGCGATATAGAAGTACTTTGTACTAAACAATATAAGTATCAAAAAGACCTGGAGGTTCATTAATGAATACACATAATAAAAAAGATGCGCATGTTTAAATTTACAATAGAAGTGAAATGAAGTGAAGAAACACTAAAGATGACAATATAAGATACTGGTGAACAAAAAAATATATTAGGATACTAACACAATTTACATTTTAATAACCTTATTTATATTATTAGTTCTCTTTGGTATAGTTCTACGTACATATGTGGATCGGTCGAGATATATATATAGTCTAAAATTCACAGTGCTTTAGTTCTACGTTATACTGTGTAATTTAAATGAATAAATAAATAAATAAATGATGAGACGGTGATGATAAGTAAAAGCCTAAATACACGCCCCGATGCAATTTCCTCATAATTTATCTATTTCACTTATCAAAATATTTTGCAACCCGGTAATCGAGGTTACGGCGTCTAGCTGATAAGAGATTAGATAAACTATCTCTACTATTGTTAACGTCAGACCCACTCATAAAGTTGTCCTAATTATTTCCATAAGTACTGGCGTCAGCAATGGATGGGAAGAACGGAATAATCATTGGGAAGAAACAGAAATAGATTGTAAAGACCAACAAGAGGGACCCATAATGGTGCCCATGGATACCCCAATACGAAAAGACGCGCAGTGTTGCCAACTTTAGAGAAAAAGTTGAAAAAGTGAAAAGAAACTCTGAAGAGAGATGGAGAGGAATTCGCGCATCTGGCACTTTTGCACCAGTAATAATACTTACTGCTATAAAGCATATTTTGTCTTGTGTATGAAGACTATGAAGTCGTCAATACATATAAGCAAACCACTATCCTGATTTCGTTCGTTTAGTGACGCTTAGTTAAGAAAACCTGTAGGGTAGGGAACAAATGCTCATCACCATACCTGTGCTAACTCGGGGCATGGGGTAAGATCTCTATAAAATATCTCTGCTACTCTGAAGATTAAAAAGATCTTGACCAAAATTACAGTTTCATTTAGTCAGTCTTGTGAAAAGTGAATAAATCACAATAACGTTCATGATGCAGAAAACGGGATTCGGTCTTTTTTAATATTTGAAGAATGTTCCGCTGACCACCGACATTGAGAGAACGTTTAGTAATTTAAAGTGGAAATTTTCATCTAGGCGGCAATCGTTACTAAGGACAACTCTGAAAATAAATAGATTTTTTACTAAGAAAACATTCTGAAATAAAAAAAAGTTTTACATTAAAATGTAAAGAGAAAAAATAACATTTATTCTTTTTGAATAACATCTTCACAGTAACATCGATAACATCGATATATTTTTTGTCGCAAAAACATTTTGCTACGTTACTTTAGTATTCGTGCTCCAAGTTAGCACACGTATGCTCATCAGTCATCCATCAACTAATTTGCATTATTCTTTCAATGACACCTAGTACAATTGACTACCAACTAGGCTAAACGTGCTGTAAAATGTATGAACTGCAACATCCATATTTGCTTTATTAAAATACTGTTATAATTGTTCACGTGCTGTATGAAGGGCATGCTGTACTATAATATCCATCGATAAAGTCATTAAGAACAAGGAAACCAGGTTAAACGCATGAATTGCCTATGACGCACACGGTGCGTCACATGACAATAGAAATAACCATTATGAGCGCTGAACGTGTTAAGAGGCAGACAAAGAAGGATAATGACTCGTTAACCACATGTCTTGTTTATTGTAGTTCCCATGCAAAAACGTTTAATCCCAAGTTGCTTAACTTATACTAAAACTTGACGCCAATTGGAGTGTTGTGTTAAGCGTATATTTATTTGCTATTATTATTTTAAATCATACATAAGAATTGTATACTAAACAAAATTCTTCGTGTTACCGAATGTACCTACCAGTAAGTAACATAGTATGTTTTGAATAAAGATTAACCTTCTTTTTTGTTTTAGGTAAGAAGCGGTCGAGCGTGCAACGTGCAACGTGCATGACCACATGATGGTAAGCCATCATCTCTCCCCATGAAAATGCGAAATCCCAAAGGAAACAACAGACAAATATAAAGAAAATGAGATTGAAAATTTGTATAACAGGAAGCATTCAAAGGGCGTCTCCCTTTTCATAAGGAGACTGATTTTGGCAGTAACTAATGCCTTTCTCATCTTATATCATTGATTTCCATTTACAAATATGTTATAACTTATAATGTAACGTATTATATATTTCATGCTTTGTTGGTCATGAGTAGTGTCATTTACAGCAGAATTCATTTGACTTCACTTCGAAATTCGAATCGTTAGCTCTGAACCCACAATCACGTAATCGTAATTTGTGTCGTAATTTGACGCACCGTATGCGTTACGGGCGTTCATTGCGTTAAGGTTTGCAAGGGTCAAGCTTTGGTAGTGCGCCGCTCTGATTGCCACCGTTCGAGGTCAAGACTCGACCTTGCTTTCCTAATCTTATGGCGATTTCCAATTACGCTGTTTAAGTAGATCTGTCAATGACACAATTGTGCGTCCATTTCGCATGGACATCAGAGAGCTTGGCACCGAATGCGGAGATCTGGCACGGAAGTATAGAAAAGGTGAAGGTCGTCGGTCCAATAATTAGATTTGCTTGGAAATGTTTACTATACCTACGAGTACCGACTTGTTTGGACTTGAAATCACTCTATGTACTTGCTCGCAGAAAAAAATCCAACTTGACTAGTGCATTGGTACATAAGGATTGCGTGGTGATCTGACTAGCATCAAGAGTCGCCCATAGGCTAGATTGAGTCAACCAAAACCCAGTTGCTACGTAAAAAAACACCAGACCAGAAGTCAAGCTAATCCTGATTTTCGTAGCTACTTTGAAAAATGATTCATCATTATACTCATTAACCAAGTGATATTGCAATAAAAATAACTGGTACAATCAGATTCTTCCTAAAAATCTATGACATCCATCCATTTCAAAATATTGCCTGGCACTAAATTACAATATAAAAACAAATATCATCTCCGTTTAAACATTCCGGAGTAACTATATCACAACGTCGGCCATTAGGCGCATCGGCCAATCAGCGTCGAGAAATCGGCGAGCGTTTCGAAAAAAGAACAAGTCCGTTTAAAAGACGGCTGCATGCTGTAACGGTTAAAAAATTGCAACTGACGTCTCGTAATTGGTTGATACTTTTAAAATGGGTTACAGGACATTCGCATGCGTATTTAATTGGAGAATCAATTTATGATTTGCGTTGGAAACAGGGCTGGCGGCGTATTCTAACATCCTTTTGTTTTAACTCGTTTACCTCATCTAATTTATTGCTGTTCGAATGGAACCGAACAGAATCCCGATTTCTATAAAATCTTGTCGGATCTGCCCCGTTTTGACGTTAACATTTATTAAAGGCACGAATTTGTGTAATTTGTTATTGACATATATGTGCAATAGCCACCCGCCCTCGCTTTGCTCCGGGTTAAAGTATTGTACATATAAACTTTCCCCTTTAATTCTATCTATTAAAAACAAACCGCAAAATCCGTTGCTTAGTTTTAAAGACCTAAGCATACATAGTGTTTGTTCTATACTATGTAGTGATGATATGACATGAAGCCCTATTCAATTTCACCATACGATGTTAAATTTAATCAATGTTAATCGACTGTTAGTCCATTCATTTTGACAACTGTTAAAGCTCTAATCGTCTGTTAAGTAGTTAACATCGTATGGCGAAATTGGTACTTAGCCTCTTGAACCTATAACACGTACAATAAAGGTGAACCATTTCTATGAATAACGGAAAATTTCAGTATGAACGTTCGTTTTATTAGCCCGCCATCTGTTAGCTGATATTAATGGGTTCTCAAAACAATAAACTAGATAATGTTGTTTGATGCGGGCTTGATCGGATTTTAGTTCAACGTTTCTGCTCTATCGTGTTTTGTTTTGAAATGATCCACACGAATAAATTACAAGGTAGAATGACATTTCATCTTGCATCTGTATTTCTGTTGCCGTTAACAAATACTACACATACACATACATAAAATCACGCCTTCATTCCCAGAGTGGGGTAGGCAGAGCTACAGAAATACCAACAACCCCAAAAAGACTTGTTTATAATTCTGTAACCACATTTTGCACAATCAGGCCAAGAAGTTTACAAGTGTATTAGTGACAGGTTTCACGCCCATCGCCTAACAGTACTACAAGCCTTTATTCCCTTAGTCGCCTCTTACGACATCCACGGGAAGACATGGAGTGGCGCTATTCTAACCCGGCAACCACACGGATACAAAAAACACAACACAGAACAAATACTATATACTATACATTCAACAAACGTGATCTTTTTTCCGTTTTGTGCTCGATATCAATAACGGCAACACGAAGACTAATATGATGTCTAATGTTGTATAGATAATAGTACGGAACCTCTTGCACTCGGCTGCTTTTAATCTAGGTATCTATCAGTTATTCAGATATGTATTATTGCTTGTTGGCTATGCTATGTTAAATACCTGTTTTATAATCAAATCAATCTACATTCTAGAGTTACGCAACTGAAACCCCTGGGTTCATCGGTCGTAAACGTACCACAATAATATGCTTGTTGGCAGCGAGCCACTGATTCAAACACTGACAATTATTGTACTGATCAATCAATGCGGCGTACGTCACGCGATGTGGAGAGGGCAACAGACCGCTATAATCTCTGAAACATTTTTTTTTTCAGGTGACAATCTCACACATATTGACCTAGTCCCAAAGTAAGCTCTAGGCTTGTACTATGGGTACTAGGCAACGATAAACATACATATAATATAGAGAAATAAATACTTGTTGATAATTCTATAACCACATTTTGCATAGTCAGGCTAAGATGTTTACCAGTGTATTAGTGACAGGTTGCAAGCCCATCGCCTAACAGTACTACAAGCCTTTATTCCCTTAGTCGCCTCTCACGACATCCACGGGAAGACATGGAGTGGCACTATTCTAACCCGGCAACCACACGGAAATTCTAACCCTAATCAACAAGTTTAGAGTAGTTGGTATTCTGTAGCTCTGCCTACCCCTCTCTGGGAATAAAGGCGTGACGTTATGTATGTATGTATGTAAATAAATACTTAAATAAATAGAAAACATCCAAGACTCAGGAACAAATATTCGCGCTCATTACACAGATATCTGGGTGTGTAATGATCGGTATAAACATAATTCATATAATTTCATTTGATATAATAACATTTGATATAATTTTTAAGGATATAATCACTCATTTTATATAATAAACGATTGGTATATTATCAAAATATCTATTTTTATTTACTATAATTATCATTTGGTATATCATTTATTTATTATAAACATCATTTGGTATAATCATCATTTTGTATAAAAATCATATTGTATAACTATCATGTGGTATATTATTTTTTATTGCCACATATTTAAAATAATTTTAACGCCTATGATTATTTACGTAGCAAAGACTTTTAGATTTTTTGGTACAACGCTGACCGTGAGGCAAAGTCGACGGAGCTCCGCTTTGCGGAGCTCCTATTCCGCGTAGTTATGGCGCTTCGCGCCTTGACACAATTCTAACCTAACCTAACCTATATATTAGTTGAGACCTAGGAGTTACCGCTCTGTAGGGTCACAATAGGTAACTAACAAACCGACCCTTGTGGTTGGACACGAGTTAGTATAGACAGTATTTTTTTATACCAACTGTACTTTATATGAAATTAACTTTATATCATAAGTTGATTATAGTAAATATGCATTATACTTAATGCATGTTATATAAAATATTTTTAGAACAAATTATCGTTATATAAAATGATAATTATATCATATTTAAATATATTAAATGTTGTTATATGATTCAATACTTATATCAAATGAGCGTTATATCGACTGATATTATAGAAAATATTTTTATATCGATCGTTACGCACCCCAGATATCTGCCTTTACCGGGATTTGAACCCAGGACCGCTGACTTCGGAGGCAGGGTTACTCCCAACTATGCCAACGTGTCGTCAAACCAACGAACCAACCAACTATGCCAATATGTCTTAGATCTGTGACAATTGAATAACTTTGACAGTATAAATGTCAGAGGAGTTCAATAACGTACACCGTGACACGAGAATTTTATATAGAGATATATGAAGTTGTCTCGTATATTATATATGAAATTGTCTCAGTGAATGAAAGTGACAAGGTACTAAAGTGTAAACGTATTTATTACTTCGACTGTTCAAAGGCGAAATTCCTTTAAAGGATCTCTTCCAGGTAATATTTGAGCGATATGATGTCACGGAAATAAAAAGTATGATTTATTCAGTAACTTAAAGTATGTAACAATACTCGTATCTTTGCTGATGCCTCTTTTTAAGGTTGCGTTTCCACCAGAGCTGTAGTGGTAGCGGAGCGAGGAAACGCTGCCTTAGTCCACAATGCCACATTCAATTGACAAAGCGCTTATCCTAGCTGGGCGTGATTAACCCTGCCTTTAGGCTGCGTTTCAACCAGAGATGTGCGAGGATGCGTTGCGAGGGATGTGTTTGTCATCAACCAATAGAAACGCTTCATTTACCTATCCTCGCTTAGCTTAGCTCTGGTGGAAACAGCTCAGAGAAGCGAGGTTTTTGTACATACAAACGAAGGGAAAGATGTGTGCGAGGAATGTGTTGCGAGGCGGCGTCTGGCTAAGATGTGCGAGGTAGCTGAGCGGTGCGAGGATGCGTAGCGAGGATTCCGGGCGAGCGGGGAGCCTCTGTCACCTCCTCGTTACACAGCCTCGCGCCGCTCAGCTGCCTCGCACATCTTTGATGGAAACATTCACACCGTTATACCTCCTCGTTACACAGCCTCGCGCCGCTTAGCTACCTTGCACATCTTTGGTGGAAACGCAGCCTAAAAGCCAGTGGTCCTGGGTTCGATTTCGGTATCTTTGTATTCCTCTATAAAAGTATGTTAGTCTTTGCCTAGTACCTATAGTACCTTGTCGCTTTAACGCCTTTCACAGATAAGTGCAGCACGGCGCTCACATGACTACCCATAATTTTAGAACGGTCAGAAAAAGACAGGTAGTCTATCTCGCGGACGACAAACTCGCGCGCCGTCATGTGCTAGCCGAGCTAGTTCTGTTCTAACGTGACGTTAAAGGCCTGGAGAGACAGCACTGTCGCGGGCGTGCGACGTGCGCGCTTGAGCTAGAGCTTAGTTTGTGACTAGCTCAATTGGGTGGGAGATTGTCCTCTGATATTTAGCTTCGTTGGTCATTATCAGAGGCCGGAATTTTGGTGGCATTTTTGAGCTGTCATAGTGACTTCCTATTTATCTACTTTCAATTAGGTAGATATCGATTATGTAAAATTAAAATGGACTGTTAGCAACTTTTTGTAAATATGGAGATATAGAAACATTTACCTAACTTGTTAGCTATACACAAATTTTTAATTTGAAATAGAAATGGCTGCATTGGCTTAGATAATGGTAGACGTAGGTATAACTTTTATATTTAACTGCATAAGTCAATTTCAAATTTTCTGGAAGAGATCACTTTTTAGCAATTACCTCTTCTTTTATTTTTGTGATCTGTCTGATCTGTTAAAACATGTCTCGTGAAGTATTCACGCTCCCCTGTCACTTTAGATAAAACACGGCCAGAAACGAATTGAGACAGGCAAATACATCGTTATCCGAGTGTTTTTATGACGAATGGTCGCCGTCGTGTGCGAGACGGGGGCCGATTTGTCCGTGTCTCGTTGCACATGAAACGGAATCAACTATCTCGATTTTCGAGACTGTGCGCGGTTATCTTCAATGTTTACATACGAGACGCCATGTTTGTATGGTTTGTAAATGTACTCTACTGGAGCTAGACATTGGATAATGGTTAAGAGCTAGCCCAACCGTACTCAGTAAAATAGGACGTTAAAATGTTTGCTCACGACGTCACTCCTACCTTCCGCGGGGTGTCAGATGGTGGTATGTTAATAAACATAATTATGTTGTATAGATTAGTTAAGTTAGGTTAGTTGTATTATAACAATAAAAAAAACAGTTTCAAAAACAATTCAAACGATTTTCGACCAAAAATATATTAGGACATCTAATGATTATGCCACTCGATAGATACCTCGCCGGTTTGTTCACAAATGGATGACCGTGCTTCCTGTTATGGTTGATCGGCGTGATGCCACGGCCTGCGTGAAAAGAGTCCAGCTTAACGCCGAGCCACACTGGAAGCGTGCGCGTTGCGTTTTATACATCCTCAATCCTCATACAATATGTCACAGCGTTTGCATGCTCGGCTGTGTGACATATTGTATGAGTATTCATACTGCACAACGCGCACGCACATGTGCACGTCTTCTCACGCATCCGGTGTGGATGGGCCTTTAAAGTTGTTTATTCAATGCCATCTACTAGATGGAGTCCATCTTGAGTTCAGTTGGATATAACTAATTGATATAATGTTATGAGCTTTTTAAAGTATGTTTAGCTCTTGACATTTAATGTGTTAACACACTCATGGCCCGCATCGTAGAAAGTGCGTCAAAAATCCATACAAATTAAGGTCTTGAGCACTGAATTTAAACAGTTCTGTCGACACGCAAAAATCTACATAAAAACAAAAAGCCATAAGAATATGCATACATTTACTTTGTTTTCAACCGTACTCCGTCGCAATAAAAATCCATTTTATACAACAGTGAAACAGGCAAATTAGCGAGTTCAACGATCTGCAAATATCGCTATAACCTGTGATTGTAGACTCGCATGAAAGGGAAAACTCGTGGTGTCGGAAACTCGTCGTTAGGCGGTCACGGAAAAAATGTCTGTGACCTATTTTCGTTTTGACGTGACGATTAAAATTGGCTGGGTGTTATGACAATGTTTGATATCAGTTTGTATTATAAGTTAGATGTATATTGTACTGTTGAAGTTTATAAAGCTAACACTTGCTTTGAAATGAATGAAATATTTAAATAATAATAGAGGTTGTGGCGTGCGTCGGTGACTGTCACGATATTGGTATTAAATAAAATAACTATGTTGCTAAACCTATATTACATAATGATAGCATGCAACGCTTTATGCACTTAAGCCCCAAACGCACTGAGAGCGGTAGCGACACATTTCCATCGAAAAAACGCCTTCGCAGCGCGCTCCTGCCGTTTAGGCCTTTACAGTAATAAAACTTAGACTCTGGGATATTTTTATAAACTGTAAAAAGCTGCCTAATTCAAAATGCACGCGCTAAAATGTGTTTTGAACGCTTCGACTTACTACTACTAACTTAAACTCGCCGGTTAATAGTGTCGAGTTAAAAAGTACAACGCTGGAAGAATCACACCCTTTATGTTCCCGTTCGTCTTGACACACGTCACCACAGAAAAGTACAGTAAAGTAATAAAAAATATTGAGCATACTTAGAACGTTGTCATTATGAATGTAATTGTCATTTTCACGTTGGTCATGTTGGTATCCAGTTTAAGTTAATTATGACAATGCACTAAAGTGCTTAACATTTTCGTTGAGGTACTGTACACGTAGAGAAGGCCCGGTGTTCTAGTATCTATCTAATAAATCAGCGTTTGGGTAGGGTTGAAGGTGCCTACATACATATAGAACTTCCCTTCCATACCAAAGTCACCAACAGAGATGCAAGCCGATGTACTTGTACTTTCGCGCCTAAAGTGCAGAGTGCATCGGGCTTGGCTTGGCGTCACATTAACTTGTCTTGACACAGGGATCTCACTTGAGATAAGAAGTTATTCTTGGTACAGACGACTACAAAGAGATGTATACACTTTTTCACCTTATTGCTTTGTATTAAGGTCCAAAAGTGGGATACATCTCTTTGTAGTCGACTGTACAGTCGACGTTATAATTATAAATGGATAGTATGGATGGAGTGGATCCTCTCAGCGATTAAAGAGACAAGAGTGTACCTTGTCACATTAATATTATAAATTTGAAAGTAACTCTGTCTGTCTGTGTGTTACGCTTTGACAGATAAACAGCTGACCCGATTTCGATGAGATTGGGAATGGAAATACTTTAAGTCCCGGGGAAGGCCATAGGGTTCTTTTTATTCAAAAAAATTTGACAGTTCCTGAGGGAATAGCGATAAACGACTTCTACGCGGGCGGAGACGCGGGTAACAGTACAGGGTACAAATATTTAACGATTGCGTACCCAGCACAACAATCAAACTTTCACAATCGACACGGAGCTCGTCTATGGCATATTTTTGTTCTACCTACTATCTGATAACTGTTACACCTTAAGGTTGACTGGTAGAGAATGCTTGTAGCGTTAAGTACGCCTTTTGTACACTATTTTATTTTGTGCGATAAAGTATTTAATTATTGTTTCTTCCTATTCGTGATTCTGCACAATGCGACTAGGAAGAAACAGGATTGTATAAAAATAATGACTGTGAGGAATAGCGAATCTGATCAAATGCAGATGTGTAGAATTCACATTCTGCAGAATTTCGAATAAGTAGAAACAGTAATGGCATAAACGTCGAATAATCCGTACAATCCTAGAGTTTAGATTGGGACTAGGTCAATTTGTGTGACTTTGTACCCTGATGTTAATTTATTTGTACACAATTTCACGGTCAACCTTACTAGCTGCACACTTGAGTGCTTTGTCATTTTAACGTCATGTTTGAACTGCTGCACTAATCTATCAAAGGCGTTAAAGCGACAAGGGACTAAAATATGCAGCTACTTCCAACGCCAACTCTAGATACACACGAGCAAACGCAAACTAGGAGCTATTTGGTTCTTACTACACCTTCATTAGCACTACTGGTTTTATAATTACCACTAATCAATTAAAACCAGTTGCATTAGAGTAAACGGACCACATCCCTATAAGAGCCAGGAAGCATTTATCTTCTGATAAGTCTCAGGTTAATCGATCACTTTCGTAAAAGGATATTTTAATTATGAAATAAAATGTACGGTATTTTAGGTGAATTAAAGATGCGCGATAACGTTATCAAGGATTTCTTCAACATTATAAACTCTGTGTGTGGTCTTAACTTAATCAGTTTCTGAATTATTGGCACCTTGTGTATCCTTTATTTTTATCTGTAACCCTTTTAAACCTTAAACATTTTGAACTTTTAATAAATAACGCAAAAAAAAAACGTCAAAACACTTAGCGGTCCAAATTAGGGTGAGCCGTATCTTGGTTCTGTGAACACAAACAAATAACCAGACCCTAAAGATATGTTATTATGAATCGAAGCCACAAAAAGAGTGTACGTTAAAAGTCATGCCACTCTAGATGCGTGCGCGCCGGCGTGCGCGAGCGCATTCCGCTGGGTTGTATAGTATGAAGCCTGATACAATAAATAAATAAACAATATACACGCGTGCACGTGCGCGTGCAATTGTGACATATTTTATGAGGATTCTTACTATACAACGCAGTGAAACGCGCACGCTTCCGGTGTGGCTCGGCCTCGAATCATATTTGACTTTAAGATGTCACTTCCCAAAATCTATTTGAAAGAAGGATACAAACTTAGTAAAATAACCTCGGAATTTTCGTCAACAATTTTTAGACTTTATACACTGTATAATGAACAGAATTATGGCAGGGATGTACAAAGGCGAACTTATCCCTTTTAGGAATAATGCCTGCAAGTAATTTCCGTTTGTTTACTTTTCGATAGTTTATTCGGCTCGGGTTACAGAGGGTTACATGCATGCACCCGATTGGCAAATGCACTTGATACCGCGAGCGAGGGCTCCCGTGCCAAACTTTGGAATAACCTCCAGTCACGGCAGCTTTAAGGAGAAGTTTGTTGGGAGTTTATGGCAAAGGCATTGTTGCAAGCGTCCGTAACTAAGAGTTGGTTTTGACGTAGTATGATCCTTTTTGAAAGAACAAACGTTATCTCGAAAGTTTTTTTTTATGTCACATCAAAAGACTTTGTCCCAAACTAAGCCCTAGGCTTGTACTAGACAACGATAAACATACTTACGTAGAGAAATATATACTTAAATACATAAAAAACATCCAAGACTCAGGAGAAAATACTCGCGCTCATCACACATATATCTGCTCTTACCGGGATTTGAACCCAGGACCTCTATCTTCGTAGGCAGGGTCACTACCAACTACGCTATCGTGTTGTCAAAAAAATGAGCTGACGGACAACTGGATCCTGTTTTATAATAAAGCTAAGTTACAAATTACAAGCTCAACTCTCTTTCTAGCAAAAGGAGTTAGCAAGAGACTTCCGCTTGTAAATGTAGCTTTATAAAAAAGAGGCATCCATTACCATCTAAGCAGTGACCGTCTTCCATAAACATCAGCAATATACTCTTTAACCTGCTTTATACGTCATAATACTCATAATCATGCGTAATCTTCGGTGTAATCTCATCGTATCTTGTAGAGATACACCTCGGCCCTCCAGAATCTTTTGTGCAATTATCTGCATATTCAAGACAACACTAGCGAGTCCCAAAAGAGTGGGTCTACGTTAAGTATAGCGGAGATGCTGTCGCCACCTTCTGACTACATCATCAGATCAACTCTTAGGTATTGCATCTTCATCTGGTTAACATTATGGAATCCAAATCCCAGCCCATTCCACTAACGGGAATTGGTTCAAAATGGACTTGCAGAAAAGAAAATTAACTAACAACTACAAACATACATAACATCACGCCTTCATCCCCAGAGTGGGATAGGCAGAGCTACAGAAATACCAACAACTCTGAAAAGACTTCTGTAGCAACATTTTACTCAATAAGGCCAAGAAGTTTACCAGTGTATTAGTGGCAGGTTGCAAGCCCATAGCCTAACAGTACTTACAAGCCCTTATTCCCTTACTCGCACAGCCACTGGTGATGCTGGTTCATAGATGTAATAAAATGCCTTATGGATCTTTCATCATCGATTTTAGCTTTAACAGCTAAGTTTTCTAAGGCGTAGAAATATTCAATCAGCGTTTCCTTGTTTTGCTGCCTTCTGTAATATTTTTTTTGTGCGGTATCACCTTGGCAAGGAAATTGCAGTTTAAATTTTTCCACTAGCACTGCGTAGGTCGTTAATTCCTCAAAATTTGTCTTAAACCAGTGAAGGGCTGGTCCATCTAGATATGCGGCGATGGCATATTTTTTCTGCTCATCCTCTTACAACTAGAAACAAAACACGATATTTGAGTACATTTAAACCACAACGAGCAGTCACGTAAAAGGCGGTCTTTTTGCCTGTCTACCGCAGTCCAAACATTGCCAAACAATGTTTGAATCGCGGGTTGATACACGCACGGAAGTTTGACGGCGGTGTGTTGAAGATAAGGGGTCCCATTGTTGAGTGGCTTATTTTACATTTACAGCAATAATATAATAGGATCCGTACTGGTCTAGTTAGTGTGGAACAACAAATAAAGGTACATGTGTCATCCCGTGGCAGCATTTTAGGCCTGGCTGGCACGGGGGGGGGGGGGGGGGGGTTAACAACGCATTTGCAGTTCTGCGAAGGCAAAACGTCTATGGGTTTCACCCACTTACCATCGGCCCGATTATCAAAAGCTTGTAATTAACCTCCTAAGACCCACCATACATCGAAGTTTGCCAATGGAACATGAACCTATTACACATGCAATAGAGTCAATTTTCTAGTTTGATTGTCCCTCATAAAAACAAATGCAAACCAAATTTTATTTCTTTTGCAATAGGTCTATTTTCTAATGAATGTATTATGTACAATTTTTTGTACGAGAGGCCTCAGGAGGTTAAAGTGGAAGTCTCTTTTTAATAGTTCTCTATCGTTTGACCGAATTTCATATGCAATAATTTTATTTGCCCAGATTTCATATGAAGTAATCTTATTTACCATATTCATCATCCCCAGAAAAAATGTCTTTATGGCAAATTAAATTATGGTATGTGATATTAGGGCAAATGAAATTAGTGCAAAAGTAAAATTATGAAAAGTGAAGAGATACGCTTTTTAAAATATTTGTTGGAAAGAGACTTCCGCTTAAAATACAAGTTACAAGCGTTTGATAAATGGGCCCCTGTCGGTATGTGTGCTCGTTTGCCTTGTCCGTGCCATAAAACTACTCCATGTCAACTACTCTATCAAAATAACGGTTATCTGAAGCCTGTAGTTGTCACACATAAGTCAAGGGCGGTTTTTTTTTATAAAAAATATTGTACTTCTATAAAATAAATTAAAAAAAAACCACCCTTGACTTATGTGTGACTACTACAGGCTTCAGATAACCGTTATTTTGATAGAGTAGTTGACAATGTCCCAAAGTTGATTTGACTAACTCGATAATCCAACGTCATGGTCATTAAGTCGTCACCATAAGTCATTTATTTTTATACAAGCAGACCACAGCGAGAGTGTCTGTCGTCAGCAGGGCATCGTCTCGCTTCCGTGAGTGAATGACTTAACTAGATGATTGCAAGCTTAAAATAGCCTCTTTTGAACTTAGGAAACTTTTTTGTGGGTTATTAGAGTAAGGTGACAAGTGTGCATGCTGTGCTAACGACTTTATATGTATACTAGCGACCCGCCAGCGGCTTCGCCGGCTGCAATTTTTACAACCGGCAGAGTACGTCAGTAAAAAAAAGTAATTAATATTTCACACGAAATTAAGGTTCACTAATGTTTCACCAACAATCATTTCACAAACATATCATTTGGCAAACTGCATTTTTTTCAGAGACTGTAAATATTTCAAGATTTTTATAAAACTAACCTAACCAGGTAAGGTTAGGTTATACACGATGGTCCTGAAACAAAATCTGAAATAATTACAGTATCGGAAAAAAATGCAGTTTGCCAAATGGTATGTTTGTGAAATGAACCAGTTTGTGGAACGTTTTTTGGTGAAATGACAGGATACGCGAAATTAACCAATAAGAGGTTAGTGTTATCATTACCTCAATCATGTCTGTCACCATCTCGGACAGTTTGACTGTCCACTCCAGACATAGACGATCACCGGCTGCAACCAGTATCATCGCAATGTCACGCCCGCTAGCGCGGTGACGTCACTTCCGGCTCCGGTCGTTAACCCCGGTGCATCGTCTGTGCACCGAGCAACGCGTTTGAACTATGACTTGTTGAATTTTAATGTTTGGGAATGAGGTAACTTGATATATTGTCGTGTGAATGATTTTAAAAGTAGATAAAAATTTACGAGTTTATAAAGATTTTCAAAGATAAAAGCATTGAACCATGTGTTTAAATAAAGTTTTTAAGTTGTTCCGTATCTTTTCGATGGAGGCTACGTATTAAACGCGAAATTAAATAAAAATAAAAAATAAAAACATTGTATTGATAAAACACCTTCATCAACATAATAGGAAGATGAATATAAAACTGAACCTCATAATAAAATTCGTGGAATATGTTACATCAATACAAGTTCTAATCAGTCATTTGTTGTTCTGTGGATCAGTGGTAAATTATAGACGCCATAAGACAAACATATATGTGTAGTGTTTACTCAATATATCATGCGACTACGTTGTTAGCTCTATGAATAAACTACTAACCGTTAAAACAACATAATACGACACGTGTCTTTCTTTATACGTAGGACCGGACCATTTTATATACAGGGTGTTAGGTAATGAGTGGATAATCCTTGAACTACGGATAGAGGGCACTTAGGACGTTATGAAAAAGCTAAAATAGGTCTAGTAAAAGTCGCACGGTTTTCGAGATATTGGTCATTTTAATCGGATTTTTTGTCATTTTTCCTTATGTCCGTGTTACGAAAAACCCCTAAGTTCATGTATTAATTCAATTTTATTTTCGTTGTTTCTTGCATGGTTAGAATCACTATAAACTAAGGAAGTTTTTAAAGCTACATGCCCAGTTTTTTTTCATGACAACTTTTTGAGTAAACGCACAAAGTTTGTTTTTCCATACTACGTGAAAAACAAACGCGGGGATTTCTTAGTATGGAAAAAGTAACTTAGTGAGTTTACTCAAAAAGTTGTCATGAAAAAATATGAATTAATACATGAAATTAAGGATTTTTCGTAACATGGACATAAGGAAAAATGACAAAAAATCCGATTAAATGTCCAAATATCTCGAAAACCGTGCGACTTTTACTAGACCTATTTCAGCTTTTTCATAACGTTCTAAGTGCCCTCTATCCGTAGTTCAAGGATTATCCACTCATTACCTAACACCCTGTATAAGTACGAGATTTTCCTCTCGTTAACTTTTCAGTTACCCTAACAATTGAAATCCTTAAGAAATCACACCACTCCAATGATGATAACCCAAGTAACACAGGAAGCATTATAACAAACGAATAGTAAAGTTATGTAGAACTTAAGGTCCGTATAAACTATTATATAAGTTCACCGAGCGTCTTGACGCTGTATATTGGAATTTAAAAACCATTATGATGCTTTACTCTGTATAATGGTCAGATATTGGTGTATAAAAATGCTTTTGTAAAGCCTTTAGTTTTGGTGCAGCAAACCACAATGCAGCTGTACAGCTTTCAGCTGTTTTTAGTGCAATTGGATTTACAATAGCATCTTTAAGTAGTAAATAGATGTCTAATGCTGTTTAATAGCCTAAACATGAACAATTATAATGCCATGTTAATCCGCTATACAGCTTTCAGCAGTTTCCAGTGCCTTAGGGTCTATAATAGCATTTTAGTTAGCATTTTAAGTAGTAGAATATTGCTTAATGCTGCTTAATAGCATAAACTTGTACCATTATAATGCACTGTAAATCTGTTATACAGCTTTGAGCTGTTTTCAATGCCGTTTGTTGTGTAATAGCACGTTTAAGTAATAAGTAAAAGCCTAGTAGTGCTGAATAGCATAAACGTGAATCAATGTAATGCTTGCATTTGAAAGATCACCTGAGTTCTGTTTTACAGCTAACAGCTATTTAATCAAATACAAGTGAGTTATTGTAATGGGTAAAGCTGTATATACATTCATTTTACTGTATCATTAAAACCATTTGTCGACCATTATTGGGAAACGCCATTACGATATTATATATGATCAACAGAACAACAGCATTTTTTTATGGTGGACGATAGATATTATATTATTAATTTAACTGTGTGTGTTGCCTAACCGTGTGTGTAGTGAACGATTATACCTAAGCTAATAACAAAGTTAAGTTGTGATTTCATGGTACGTGTAATTTAATATAGGTAGTAAGTGCAGCATACTGTTTTACAAAATGTTGAAAAAATCGTTTAAAATACGAGCAAGAACGGGAGGAATCAGGCGAAAAATATCAAAGGAACATGCAAGAATTATGATGTCTTCGAATCCGATCAATACACAAAAAAACAATTCTAGCGAAGTGAATTGTAGCGATATTAGAGAAGGTTCCGTAGGTCACCAAAATCAAGTAGGACCTGTCAACATTAGAAATACACACGAAACGGAATCCTCGTGTTTTGAAAACTCTTTTAAACAGAATATACTACAAAATCGTGTTTATTCCTATCCGCTTGATGCGGAAAATGGAAGACCCGAGAGCTCCGACGAAAGTGAAGATGACAGTGATATTAATAAATATGTAAAATGTGCTTCATTTCGTGAAAATATAAGAAGATGGGCTATTGTAAGGAATATCAATCAAATAGCGTTAAAAGATCTCGCGAAAATTATGAATGGATTGATTCCAGAAATATTACCTATGGATCCAAGGACCATTTTAAAAACACCTAGATTTGTCAATATAAAAAAAGTTGAAGGGGGTGAATATTGGCATAACGGAATTACAAATAAAAATCAAAATCAAAACCAAATCAAATCAAATCATCATATATTTTGATTTTGATTTTGATTTTGATTTTGAATAATTTAACTTTGCTATTGGAAAACTGGACAGATGTTCCAGAAAATATATCTTTGAATTTTAATTTTGACGGTTTGCCAATTTTTAAAAGCTCAAAGAAAGAATTTTGGCCAATACTCTGTAACATTTCTGAAAATCCTAACATTAAACCTTTAGTTATTGGAATTTATTATGGAATTGGAAAACCTAAAAATGTAACAGCTTATTTAGAAGATTTTGTCACTGATGTTAGTCATTTATTGGAAAATGGAATTACACTATTGCAAAATTCTGAGAAGAAAGTTACAGTAAAGATCAGATGTTTTATTTGTGACTCACCTGCTAGAGCTTTCATAAAAGGTAATCATGTCCTTAATTATTGTCCGTGTGTTCTGAAATAATTAATGATAGTCCAAATCAAAAGGGACTTTATGGCGACAGGCGCTAATGTTGTACCGATTCACTATTGTATTTGCACCGATTCACTATATAGATATTGTATAGATACCTGGTTTTGTAAAACTTTTTAAGAATGACATTTATTTTAATTCTTTCAGGTGTTTGTAACTTCAACGGAAAACATGGCTGCCTGAAGTGTGTTACTGTAGGTGAATATTCCCACAATTCACACACAGTTACTTTTCCTGATATAAATTGTTCCGAGAGAACAAATGATGGGTTCCGAAATAAAATTTATGGGGCACACCATAAGAATGATTCTCCTTTGCTTAATCTTCCAATAGATATGGTAAAGGATTTTCCAGTTGGTGATTCATTGCATTTAATTGACCTGGGAATTATGAAGAGGCTACTAGTAGGATGGCGTGATGGTAATTTTGGAAAATTTGTAACGAAATGGCGTGCTACAGATATTGAAGTAGTAACAAATTTCTTGAACAAGTGCAAGTTACCTTGTGAAATTCATCGCGCAGTGCGAAATCTGGAGTATCTGGCATATTGGAAAGGATCTGAATATAGAACTTTTTTGTTCTATCTTAGTATTATTATATTGCCGGATGTGCTCTCAAGCGCCGTGTTATCACACTTTCTTAAGTTGTACTGTGGTATTACAATTTGTTCAACGGAATATCATCTGCGTTTGCTGCCATTAGCTAAAGAACTGCTAAAAGATTTTGTCAAGCACTACAAAGACTTTTATGGAGCGGACTACGTTACTAGTAACGTGCACAATTTAATCCACGTAACTGCAGAGGTTGAACGATTTGGACCTTTACACACTTTCAGCGCTTACCCTTTTGAGAATGAGCTATATTGTATCGAACGATTACTGAGAGATGGAAAAAATCCGCTATCACAAATAGCAAACCGGATAGTTGAAGCCACGACAGAGGGTAGTATTATAAATCCTGAGCTAAGTGAAAAATCCAATTATCCATTTCTAACGGCAAGTAGGAATAACTGTAGAGTACTTCATTTGCAACAATTTAAAGTTTCCTATAAAATAAAAGACAGATATGTATTGACAACTGTCAACGACATAGTTGAAATCAATAATATAGTTGAAGAACCCAATGGAATTCGTATTAATGGCTTAAAATTAAGTAACAAAGAAGATGTGTTTACGTATCCCATAAAGTCTTCACATTTACACATTTACAAAATAAAAATAAAAAATTATGATGGTAAGAACTGTGATATTGTCCTTGATGCTATAGACCTAAAATGTAAATTAGTATGTTTGCATCATCATGAATACTTATATTTCATACCACTATTGCATACGTACCAATAAAAAACGTTATTTTAAGTACAAAGTTTTTTATTTTGTTTATATAAGGGTAATTAACAAGTTCTTTTACATGTTATAATTTTTTTAATGAAAATAAACCTTAACGAATCTGATGTGTCGGCGGACAGGGACACGAGTGAAACAGCCAGTAGCGAGCGATACACTGTTTATTGTAACCCAGGACAGTAGGGTGGTGGGCGCAACCACTCACACATACACATACATATGTAACATCCCTCCACCTATTTAAACATTAAACTAAGCACGGTTATAGCCGTTATAAACTAACACTAATAAAAACGTTTAAAGTCAACCTTGGACCGTGGACGCAACAGTACTCTCCGAGGCTCAACTAGAGCGTCTATCTCGGTTCCTGTCTCGGCTTCGTGGAATTCTTCTTCCGCCGCCGCTACGGCAGCGGGCGGTTGTCCGGTTCCACTCGGCACCTGCGGCTCGCCGTCCACTGGCGTGTTCACACCTGTGCGCGACGTTGATGGTGAGTGAGGCGGCTGGCCAGGCGGGGACGGTGGCGGCAGCGGAGGTGGCAGCGGCGACAACGACGGTCGCGGCAACGGCAGCAGCGACGGCGGCGGCGATGGCGATGGCAGCGGCGACATTGATGGTGAGTCAGTCTTTTGTGCTCCACAAAGGTCATAGTCCCATACATTAATTCCGTTACTTTTGCCTTTATACAATGTTAGTTGATTTAAGTGTTTGCGATAGCACACATCTGATTCTAAATCCTTAACTACGTATACAACTTTTCCAATTCGTTTTTCAATTACCCCTTTTCCCCATGTAGTTATATTTTTACTGTACCTTTTATACAACACGAGAGTACCCGGTAGATACATTTTAATTTTTGTGTTATTGTTACCCTGCGAACACTGAGGATCGGATGGTGGAGCCGCGGACGAGGACGGCGGCGCGCGCGGCGCTAGCAGGTCTAGGCGCGCGCGCAGTTTGCGCCCGTACACCAACTCCGCGGGGGAGAACCCAGTCATGGTGTGTTTCGAATTGCGATAGTCAAACAAAAATTTCAATATTTGCTTTTTGGTATCATTCACATTATTTCCTAATAAAAGGCTAGATTTGATACCTTTTTTTACCACCTTAACGTAACTCTCTGCTTGCCCATTGCTAGCCGGATGAAAAGGTGGTGACGTGACGTGTGATATCCCATTTACATTACAAAAATGTTTAAATTCTCGCGAGCAAAAAGCCGTGCCATTGTCGCTTACGATAGTCTGAGGTATGCCAAACCTAGACATAAACTCGTGCATCCTATCTATGACCGCATTGGACGTGGTTGTATTGGCCATATCGTAAACCTCCGGCCATTTAGAAAACGCGTCTACGAGTACTAGGTACATCCGACCCGCGATCGGGCCTAGGAAGTCAATGTGTACGCGGCTGAACGCGTGCGGCGGGCGCGGCCAGGGCGCGGGGCGCGCGCGCGCTGGCGCCGGTCGCAGCTGGATACACACTTCGCAGCTGCCGATTAAGCGCTCCACGGCCTCGTCCACCCCGGGAAACCAGAACCTACCCCTCACCTCAGACTTGGTTTTTACTATACCGAGATGTGACTTGTGTAATTCTAACAATACTTTTTCGCGAAGTGCCTCAGGAATTACGACCTTATGGCCCCTCATAACGCACCCATTTTCATATGAAAGTTGCATTCGACAATAATAGAACGGTTTTAAACGCAAATCGTTAACCTTAGTTGGCCAACCGTTCATAATATAATTGACAACAGAGCTCAACAAAACGTCATTTCTAGTTTTTTCTCTTATCTCTGCCGCTGTTACGGGTAGACTGCCGTCGACGACGAAGTAAACATAAGCGGCACGGTCGCACGGCTCTGCGCCGTCAGCACATTCCTGCGGCCGGGCCGCCCCGCGCGGCGCTCCCCCCGCCGGCAGGCTGGCGCGAGATAAAAAATCTGCGCTGTTATCGCCACTACGTACATACTCAATCACATAGTTATAAGCGCTTAAAAATATAGCGTATCTTTGTAAGCGATTTGCGGATACTTCTGGAATTCCCTTATTAGGACCGAATATCGAAATGAGTGGCTTGTGATCAGTGCGCAACACGAACGGTTTAGACCTACCATATAAATATTGGTGGAAGCGACGCACCCCGAAAATAATTGCAGTAGCCTCTTTTTGTATTTGAGAGTATCGTGTCTCAGCGGCTGTGAGCGTGCGCGACGCGAATGATATCGGCGCTTCGATTCCGTCGGGACCCTCCTGTGACAGCACCGCGCCGAGCCCGGGGCCCGCGTCCACGGTCAAGATTAATCTTGCTTCAGGATTAAAGTGTGCTAGGACTTGATCGGATGTTAGACATTCTTTAATTTTACTGTAGGCTTTTTGATGAGTATCATTCCATTCCCACTTTGCACCTTTTTTCAGGAGAGTATAAAGCGGGCACAAAATTGAAGACGCATTAGGAACGAAATTCCTATAATAGTTAATCAATCCCAGGAAAGATTGCAACTGACTTACATTTTTTGGAATTGGTGCCTTTACTATCGCCTCAACCTTTTCAGGGGCCTTGTGTAACCCGTCTTTATTTATGACGTAGCCCAAATAACTCACTTCATCCTTATAAAAATCGCACTTTTCCTGTTGCAAGGTTAATCCCGCCTCCTGCAGTCGGGCGAGTACCACGTTTAACCGGTCTGCGTGCTCGGCATCGTTGCGGCCCGTGACTAGCACGTCGTCCAGCAGGCAAAGCACGCCCTCCATACCGGCCAGCACGCCCTCCATGGCTCGCTGAAATATAGCCGGCGCGGAAGCGAGTCCAAACACTAAACGTGTGTACATATACAACCCGCGAGGCGTGTTTATACATGTCAATTTCTGTGATTCTTCGTCTAAAGCAAATTGATTATAAGCCATCGAAAGGTCTAGTTTAGTAAATTTCTTTCCTCCGTACAGCTTTGCAAATAACTCTTTTGCGGTCGGTAAAGGATATTGATCAATAAGGAGCTGTTTGTTTATGCTAACAGAATAATCTGCACATAATCTGACATTTCCGTTCCTTTTTAAAACTGGTACTATAGGGGAAGCATACTCCGCGTGATCCACCGGTTTAAGTATACCTAAATTTACTAGCCTTTCTAACTCTTTATTTACCTTGTCGCGCAATGCAAACGCGACGGGACGGGCTTTAAAGAAAACCGGTTTCATGTTATCTTTTACATTTAATTTCACCTTATATTTGTTAAAAAGTCCTAAAGAGTCTGAAAATAAACCCGGAAATTTTTGTTGCAACTGTCCAATTGTGCAAAGTTGTTGACAGTAGTGCACTGGTAAAAATTCTAATTTAAATGTTGAAATGAAATCTCTACCGAGCAGCGGCGGGCCGCCGTCGCGCACGACGTGCATGTCCAGCCAATGCGTGCGGCCGGCGTAGCACACAGGCAGCCGAGCCGTACCTACGCACGAGATATTATTACCTGTATAGCTGACTAACCTCTTACGAGTAGGACCCAATGGCACGCTGTTAAAATGTAAATGATACATATTTTCGGGAATCACAGTCACGGCAGAACCGCTATCAATTTCAAATTTAAATTGTGATCCGCGAATAGAAACAGTTTCTAACATAGGTTCTCCCCTTAACGATCGAATAGTAAATACCTTACCGTCATCGCCGACGTCCTCGTCTCCGGCTCCATTGTCTACGTAGTTAACTTTTGATGTGCACATCCTACGTAGATGGCCTTTGACGTTACACTTCTTACACACATATTCACTGTAATGACACTCGGAAGACCTATGATTAGTAAAACCACACACTGAACACTTTTGCTTTGCCGACCGACCATTTTTTACATTTGCACCTTTAGCTGGATGTGAAATTTTAAATAATGCTTCTCCTTCGGCGGCAGTGGTGCTATTCGTACTAGCAGTAGCGGCTGATCTGGCGCTACGGATATTTTCCGCGTACTCCACTGCTTTTCCCAGCGTCATGCCTGCAAGGTCCTGTGCGTATATTTTTTCCTTTTCGTGGCACGATGTCATTCCCATAATGAATCGATCGCGCAACGCTTCTTCGACGTTACTAAAAGAACAAAGCGAAGTGAGTCCGCGCAGCCTCGCAGCCCACTGGGAATGAGCCTCGCCAGGTTGTTGCACTGCTGCATAAAATCTGTGCCGTTCACTGAACCCAACGCATTTAGGGTTAAAATGGTCATCTAATAACTTTATAATATCCTCATAGGGCACCTCTTGAACATCTTTAGGCAATGCTAGGTCCGCCGCAAGCCTATAGGTACCCTCTGCGAGTGCGCTCAGCAATATAGCTCGTCTCTTGTTCCCTCTTGCATCCGTGGTATCAGATACATCGTTAGCCACGAACCACTGCGTCAATCTGCTCTTGTAGGTTTTCCATTCCTGAATGCTGTGATCGAAACTCGTTAAAATTCCGTAAAGTGCCACCGACATCTTGTATTTTTTTTTAAATGTGGGTAGTCGTCGCCAGTGATGTGTCGGCGGACAGGGACACGAGTGAAACAGCCAGTAGCGAGCGATACACTGTTTATTGTAACCCAGGACAGTAGGGTGGTGGGCGCAACCACTCACACATACACATACATATGTAACAGAATCAAACTTTAAAAAATAATGCTCTAGTTTCTTTAATTTTTTAATTATTAGACTCGGTAATCAAATCCAAAAATGGTAGATAGTGTTTAAACATAGAGTAAATTTTAAACAATGGCACTTGCAAGTTTGAATCGTTTTATGTCAATTAACTCAATACACTTTTCTTATGATTGCCTAGTTAAAAATAGATTAATTATACAAATTCAAATCAGACTTATTTAGTGAAGACATGTAAAGGATAATTTTGTTATGTCTGACCATGTCCTGAGGAGTGCTTATGTAAGTCATAAATCATAATACATCTTTTACTATAGGACCAACCCCGAAAACGCGAAAAATGATTATGCCGAAATGTATGTTTTTTTTGCGTCTCCTTGGTTGGTCTGATAGTAAAATTCATTCAGTACCTACATTTCACCTTTCAGAGTATAATCAGACTGCAAAATCAGCCTGCAGCATGTAGGAACATAATTTTTATCTAAATTCTAAAAAACATTCTTGAAAACAAATAATATTCATTACTTCTATCATTTTTCAATAACTTACTTTAAAAACAAGAAAAATACATCTCAAAACATTTATTTATATTATCCTAAATAGATAAACTTTTCACATTATCTTTGAGTAAGGACCATAGTTAAGCGTAGTTAACCATACAAACAACGAAGGCGAACAAAGTTCCGTTGTGCGACGAAAAGTATCCCTACAAATTGTATGGTTAATTTTCGTGCCACAACGGAAAAGTTACATAAAAAATAATGCGTGAGTTAGCATGCTCAAATTTTGGACCTTACCCCTTTACTCTAGGTACTTACAAGATCTTCAGGGATCGGAGTGGTTTGCTCTAGGCTGTAACTACTCGTATAGTAATGACAGAACAAAGCGTGCAAAAATATATGACACTTAAATCGACCTACTTACCAAAAGAGTTGTGTCAGATATTTTTGCGTCCTTATTCTGCTATATTTTATCTCCAGTAACTGTACTAAAGACCTTGTAAGTACGAAGATGTAGTTGTACCTATTAATAACGTTAAAATAAATTTATATAATGGTCCACTTAACACAAAAAACCTTTGATATCATCATCACTCATATTATTTAAAGGAATATTTTCTTTCTCCTTTTCTTGTTCTCGAATTTGGCTGCTTTCTCCTTCAGTTTTCTTTAGACTCTCCGTTTGGTGCATATTCTTGAATTTGCATGCTTTCTCCTTCAGTTATTTCTTTAGATTCTCCGTTTGGTGCATATTCTTGAAATTGCATGCTTTCTCCTTCAGTTATTATTTCTTTAGACTCTCCATTTGAACTATCCTTATTCTTGCGACATCTCTTAGAAGACATCCTAAGGTTTTTCATGGATTTCCGCTGGTTCGAATTTTTAGTAATAACCTTGAAAAAATTTTCATTGTCTTGTACAGTATATGTCGGATCCCAAGTTTGAATCATGCCATAAAAGAATTTTAAAACATTCTTGTAGTCTTTAAGGGCTATTTTCGACCTTTCTCCTCTACTTCCACCTGCCCATGAACAGTTGCAAAGAAAATCCCTAGTGAATAAAATGTCTTGTAATTTATAAGCACAAGTTTTTCCTTCACCCTTCGAAGCTGAGCATAAGAATGTCAAATGTTTTTTTAGTTTGTTTTTTTCTGCTCTATCTGCCAGTAGTTGGTCCAGTGATATAAGATCTCTTTGATTTTCAATTGGTTTTAGTGTAAAACTTTCGATATCTGCAGGGTTTGCATCTTTCAACATGGTGACGCTTGGACCCTCTTTTACGAGTATCTCTGCAACTTGTACAGATATTTCATCTAACTGCACAGATTGCGAGAACAATTTTTGAACAATTTTCTGCTGGTTTTCGAGTGTAATAGCTTGAATTTGGAGCATATTGTCTATTTTCTTCCATTATTGTTAATTCGGCTTCGGCAAGCTGATATGTTCGAATATTGTTCCTTTTTAAAAAACAGTTCATTAATCTCCATTCTTGTTTGTTGGGCTTCGAATGCTCGTCTTTAAGTAATTTGTGGTTGTACTGTGTCTTTTTTGGCGGCCACCATAAGTTACCATTTTCTTCCCACAAAGAAGGTATAATAACAAGGTTTGTTTTTCCTCTCTCTGTGGTCTGTACAATTTTGAACGGCATTGTATGGTACTACTGAAAATAAAAAATCAATAATATTAAAAAGCATCACCACTAAAAAAGATATTAATGCGTTTTTTAATAGTCTTTGCGACCATCCTAAACTGTACCTGACTACACTACACTGAGAATACAGTAAATAACGGTCCTTTTTAGGAACTACTCGTGGAAATAATATCGTAATGATGTAGGTATGAAGAATGACATGCACGAGCACAACCGTCATGTGAGTCTCTCACAAACAAACTGAACACTTAACTGACGAATTCGCTATAACATGCATAGCACTATCCCGCTCGCACTAGGGACACGGTCCCGCAACAGTCGGCATCAGTGTAAAGTCCACGGTGCGGCGGTATTTAAATAAGATCATTAGAATCGCAATAACCACAATAAATATAGCCTTGTTAACTGAGTGATATTCAAGTACTCGAATGAAATTAAAAATTAAATATTTTTTTTGTTAGCAGCACCATAATAATTTTACCTAATACATAGTTACGTAGATAATGCGTTCAGAAAGCTTTTTTATCAACTCCTGGCAAACGGATTCATGTACAAACATTCTGAAATGGGTTTTATTGTTTTTCTCAGGGATCCCCAAAATTACTACTACTTATGGAACTATTTCAGTCTACATCAAGTCTACTGGTATACCGGTGAACCCATATAAAACTAATTTATAGACAATGGCACTAAATATTTCATCAAAAGTCCTCTCTCCGGCCTCTGGCTTAATAATTGTTCACGTGTGAGTATTTATACTGCTGGCGGCATTTATACGCCTTTTTGAAGGCTCACCGGGCTGCTGTAGACCGACACCATTTTGTAAATATTTTATAACCAAAAAATATATCATTCGGACCTATTTAAAACAGAAATAAGCCTAATAATAATGATATAATTCAATTTAATACAGCCCGACCACGACTATTATGTTAATTATGCAAAATTCGATATATACTAGGAATACACAATTGTTTTGGTTACTTCACACATATCTTTATTTAATATTTTATATGAAAACTACAAAATATCGAAGGCGCGTGAAAATTTTCAATGAAACTTATATATAAATTTTCAGTAAACTACATTGCGCAGGAGTAATTGAAGGCATGAAATAACAAAAGAGTAAAACTTACCCAGTATTTTAAAACTTTGTTTTAAGTCACTCGCACTCTGCAGTTTTGACCATCTTTTTATTGTCCATTTATTGCGAGACAAGTAGTTTATAAATTATTACGTTAATGTGAAACATTTTGTACCGCATGGTATTAGTGATCGTTTTGCAATGACTCAGAGTTTATTTAAGTTCTAACTGTGAACACTTAAATAGCTCCAATCATTCTTTTACTACATTCTAATGCTAGTCTAATGCTTTTGTAATGCAATTAACATCTTCATTATCAATAATATTGTTAGTATAATGCTTCTGTAGTACAATTGGCAACTTCATTGACCGTAATAATGCTTATTTAATGCGATTGGAAACTTCATTGACCATAATAATGCTTCTTTAATGCGATTGGCACCTTCTCTGACCGCAATAATGCTAATATAATGCGCCTGTAATGCAATTAAACAACTGCTGTGAACCTATTTAGGATCTCAAGCCGTATAATTTGTGCCCAAATAAGCATTACAGTAGCCGTATAAACGTTTGTAATGCTACTATAAAACTAACTCAAAATGCGAAAACGATACAGAAATGCTGTAAATCGGCCGTTATACTGCTTTGATGTGTTACTTGGGAATCGAGCACCTTTATTGTGTTCGTTCTAAAATAGAGATTATAATATTAGATTGTAATATTATTATATTAATAGGGATTAACGGCCCCGTTGCCCTAAAATCGGAGGTTTTTTTTTTTAATGGCATCGAGTAGGCAAACGAGCACACAGGCCACCTGATTGTAAGCGGAAACTGTGACCCATAGACATTTACATTCGCAAGACTGCAATCTTAAGAATGCAAATGCGGTGCCAACCCTGAGGACTAAGATGGAATGCCTGTATGCTAGTTATGTCACCGGCTGTCTTATCCCCAAACCGGAACACAACAATGCTAACACTGTTGTTTGGCGGTAGGTTAATGGATAAGATGGTGGTAGCGATCCGGACAGACCCTGCACAAGGTCCTACCACCCGCAAAAATGCAAACATTTGTTAACGTTTCCGTTTTCTATCGACTCGAAATGTATGGAGTAGACATAAGCGATCGAGCAATCTTACGTCAATCCTATTTTGTTGATTTCACATAATCGCTAACCTAGAGCGTTATGCATCTTGATTGGGCCCCCGGAGCATATTTTTGCGTCAATTTGCTTCCCGTCTATAAAATAAGTACAGATAGATACTTAGCCGCTATCTAACTGAACAGCTCGATTTACTGTTAAACTAGACGAACAAACTGAGTGATTCTAGTCACCGCTAACCCACTAAAAAGTACACGCAATAAATTCTGGTCATCGTATATACAAATTTATTTGCACTGTGACCAGTCTTCGTTGCTCTCGATAACATGACGTCAATGTAAATAAGTTTAACCCTAAAACGGTTTTTGAAATCCCCTTTTGTAGTTCTAACAGTTAGAGTTGAAACTGTGTCAAACGAATGGAATTGATTTACTCGTGACTATATTAATTGATTTTCCGGTTTTGTGATGCTTTAACTTACTTTAAGGTAGTTAAAGGCGGCGAGGCTTTAAAGACTGTATTTTTTTTATTGTCGTCTTCCACATACCTACTATTCCACATGGGCTTCATTGAATTTCATTTCATCGATCGCTATTTTCTACTGAAACCATAATGTTTTCAGGGTATCTTAAACATCTGACCTACCCAAACCTAATGATTACGATACCCTGAAAACATTATGGTTTCAGCAGAAAATAGCGTTCGATGAAGTGATACATTCGATGAAGTGATGAGTTACCATTCCACATACATATCATACATACAAGTTAAAACATTACCATCCTTTTTTACCCTCGTAAGACCCCGATACCTATTTGAATAACAATGTAATTTCAACCTTGTGTTATTAATTATAGGCACCTTTTATATTTGGCACTGTCCTCTACCGTAGACCTGGGGACTCGGGAGGCCAATGGCTTTTCATGTTTGATGAATGCAAAATATCTGGTAAATGTGTATGGTGTCGTAAAGTTACGTTGTTGAGACGATCAAAAGTCGGTGTAATCGGGAGGGAGATCTCTTTTTAACCCCCGACGAATATGTGTGTCGGTGCTTCTGTTCGTCTGTCTGTGGCGTCGTAGCTTCCGAACGGGTGGACCGATTTGGACGCAAAAGCAAAACCCAGCGTGATACTATGCTAGTGTGTATTACTATCAGCAACACAGTTACCTCACATTAGAAAATCTTGTCACATTACAATAACTAGTGGTCAGTTAACAGCGACGCTAGCACCGCCGGACTTTTGCAACTCAGAATAAACAGAACATTAATTTGGGATACGTAAATATTTGCCAGTCAGGATGAGGAAGTTTGTTTGGCAACCGGTTTGCTTTTACAACTGCATGCATCGCAGGCGAAAAACCGTGCGTTTTACGTCGAATGTCGTCACTTACGTAGATCGATAGTTATACAAAACATTCAGAATAGGTTTGTAATCATTGGCATAACATATTGCATAATTTCGATCTGTATCAAATTGCAATTTCTAAACCTACAAGGTCAATAAGTAGAAAAAAAATCTAACCTTTTTATTATTTAGTGATGTTTTTTCAGTTCTTTAATTTAACATAACCTAAACCGTATCTCTATATTTCGTTACTATAATTTTATTATTATCCTTTTTATATAATAAAAAGTCGCTTTCCGCGTGTGTCTGTCTGTATATCCGATACCTTTTCATAACCACGCAGCGGATTTTGATGCAATTTTCATCAAGTTAGATAAATTTTCATGGAAGGTTTTATGTATGGAATCTTGTTGTGGTGGTAGAAAAAACAAACTTACATAAATATAATTTACCAAATATAGTTTACAAAAAAATGGCAAATAATTTTAAAGTCTTTTGAAACACTAATCAACTACAAAAAATTATATGTGATATTATTATTTTTATTGTAATAAGCATATTTGACTCTACATACATACTATCACGCTTTCATTCCCAGAGTGGGGTATGCAGAGCTACAGAAATACCAACAACTACATAGAGTTGTTGGTAATTCTGTAACCACATTTTGCATAAACAGGCTAAGTTGTTTTCCAGTGTATTAGTGACAGGTTGCAAGCCCATCGCCTAATAGTACTAGAAACCCTCATTCCCTTAGTCGCCTCTTACGACTTCCACGGGAAGACATGGAATGGCACTATTCTAGCCCGGCAACCACACGGGCTAATCACATCATATACGGCGACCTCTTGGGATCAAACACGGTACCCTGCGTTGTTTGGCATTGACCGTGGTCATCTCAATATTCTGACCTTGCTCAGGCCAATAGCTAATTCACACAAAATGACTCAGACAATTGTCACCGAAAGCTAAGCAAATAGAACAGTTTGTCCGTAAGTAGAACGGTTTTGGCGTCCGCCATTCATTGTCTAAGAACAATGAGATTTCCATACACTGTATGGGACTAGGGCTGTCATTTGCTCGAAAAGTGACAAGCAATTTACGATTCAAAAAGTTGCCTCCTGGAGTTTGTTGTAGCGCTTCTTGATGGTGTTGTCCGAAGCGCTAGAAGATTACGACAAACTCGTATTACCGACGTGTTTAAGAGCTCGCGTGTGGCCAATTAACTGAATACTTACATATTTTAAATTTTGAATTATGTCTAGATCAAAGCATTTGTAAGGATTCAAACACTCTAGTTCCACTACTGCGTCGTCCGCCTCCATGACAGCCGAAATCTGTCTTTTCTTGGTTTAACCTATATCGTCATTATATTGTTAACGTTATAATAGCTATTATTATTATAACGGTAAAGACGGTATCGTTAATATTTTTCACTTATTCGCAATCGCACTTTTGACATTTGAGGAAAATAAAACTGTAACTTTATTTCATATAAACACAGCATTTTTTTAAAAAATACGAAATTACAATAAATTTAACTTTTTTCCTTAGATTCACATCCTTAAATCCTGAGTGGATCTAAATGTTTTAGAAGTCCGGCGTCAGCACTTAAGAGAGGAGACAGCCCTATCCGTAACGGCTAGTACGTGACGTAATGACCTACATGCCACGCGGTCGTTGTACGTCTCGCATCATTTCAGATAGTTCGGTGGCCATGTATACAACCGAATATCTACTGTATACCAGTACTGAATCAGTTCATTTTGGCGTAATAAAGTTGTACATTTCACGTCATTTCAGCTAGGACATATGTTAGTTAGAGTTTCAGCTGTGTACTGTTGGAATAACGGCACGTTTTAGTTTAATTCAGCTTTCAGTGAAACTACTAATTAACAAGGATGCACCTCACGAACAGTTATCAAGGACTAATTTCTTGAATAGAATAGAATAGATTTTTTTTATTCAACGCTCACAAAATACACTTAAAACAAATGACAACTACGATAACACATTTAACATGGCGTAGAAAAGGGCCCCTACTCAGCATTGTGCCGCAGCAAGCCGCGGCGGTTTTCAGAGGGACCCTGACTTACAAACTAACTTAAATATAAAGGGGTATCGACACAATCATCAGCGAGAATAAGAAAAAATTAAACGATAAAAAGACTAACATTTCTTTGTATGGCAACACTAAAGTGTCATTCTATGGAACTTGCTAACTATGTAAACAAGCCGCCATACTAACATTGACATTAGATGTCAATTTCTATATATTGTTTGTTTACATAGTTAGCAAGTTCCATAGAATTACAGTATACAACAACAACCATTTCCTGTTGCGTCGTTAGCGCAGGCCAGTTCGAAAATCTACTAGCCTAACTTGGCCTATCAGCGGGTAAGTTCACGCAGTGTTAGTGGGTGTCTTCGACCTTGGTCATCGATCTCCGTTCATCGTAAAATACCACCCGACGCACAATCCTTTCATTTGATATTTGTGACGAAAGCGGGAGATGAGATGAAGTATCTTCGGAGTCGAGTCGAAAAATGACTTAGGAGCGTCAAGAGATTCTGATGTTCCTACTCTTTCCTCGAAGGCCAGCAACGCATCTGCGATTCTCCTCGTGGTTGGTGGTTACTGGTGTCCTTGGACGGAGGTGATATCATTCCATCAGGTCATGCGCTGGCTCCTTTGCTTCTGGCATAAAAAAACTTTCCGATCGTTATATCTGTTGTTATTATCAAAGCAATGTGAAAACGAAACGTTAACATTGCGGCTCTGAGTTTTATAAAGATTTGACTCGATTACAGTTTTTGGCATAGAAACTATACGGAATTACGGATGTTGCCCGGAATATTTTTAGAATTGGTGTGATGCGGAAACTGTGTGTTAGTAAAATCTTCGTGCGTCGTCGATTTGATAACCTATTTCTGTATTGAATTTTGGCTTCACCACGTAGAATTTGTATTAAAAAGTCTGTGTGTTAAGATAAAGCTATCTTCATTCCAAATTACATCCAAACGTCCAGCCGTTGCAGCGTGAAGGAGAAGAAGAAGAACACACACACACTCTCACATTTGTTAGGATGGACATTTTCTATAGAATTTTGCTTGAATTACACATAAGACTGTCGAGAATTGAATCCGCGTCCTTTGGCATTAGTCGCACAGCTTCACCACTGTATTCCTACAACTGGCCATTTGTGAGATTGTCAATTCTGTTATTGCAATAAACTACTTAAGTTGTTTTTGACGTTGACTATGCGTACAACGGGTCGATTTGGGAAATAAATAGCAAGATTAACAACGACCAGATGCCCCGAGTTTATCACAAAAAATACTAACTCTGTCGTTTCTTTTCTTTTTTCGTAAAGAGCTCGTTTAATTTGACGAACCTAGCGGTCCTGGGTTCAAGTCCCGGTAAGGGCAGATACTGTTTGGCCGCGATTATTTGTTCCTGACTGTTGTGTAATTAAGTATGTATTTCTTTGTATAAGAATGTCTACCTAGTACCCATAGTACAAATGAGGTTTAGTTCGGGACTAAATCGCCATAGCATTGGTGACATAGTGGCTCAAGGGCTCGTGATCCTAAGGTACCAAGTTCGAATTCGAGCCACCGCGGCCATACATTACCCGATGCTATTAAGATGAAGTGAAAACATCGTGACGAAACCTGCACATCGCACAGCTGAGTATGTAAAAGAGTAGATTCAAAAAAGATCCTAAAAGGGTCGAAAGGGCCCAAGTTTTTGCCATTATATTGGGGATTTTATCTACTTCAGTTTGTGTTTCTGAGTCTTTAATTTTTTTTCACTTACTATTCCCCATAGAAACTGAAATTAAATTCCCTAATCATCGTTCACCAGTTCCACCACAAATTTTGCACGTGAACCTTGTAGTGCGGTCAACGTGCTGTTATGACCTACCTGTAGAGTGGATGCGTAGGCGCACATGTTTGTTTTAGCGGAGTGCAAATAAAAATGGGATCTGTTTTGTCTAGACAAGCATGAGATTGCTAAGCCAAACAAAATGGTTTTGAATGGTGAACAATGCCAAGAAGAAGTAGTATGATAGTGAGACTTGGATGAGTTTAAAATAAGTGTTGTTTTGACTTGGCACGTGGAATAGTCTATTTCCCATGCAAGTATCATAATATAAAATAAATAAATAAATAAATATCAGGGGACAATCTCACACAAATTGACCTAGTCCCAAACTAAGCTCTAGACTTGTACTATGGGTACTAGACAACAATAAACATACTTATATAGAGAAATACATACTTAATTACATATAAAACATCCAAGACTCAGGAACAAATATTCGCGCTCATCACACAAATATCTGCCCTTACCGGGATTTGAACCCAGGACCGCTGCTTTCAGAGGCAGGGTCACTCCCAACTAGGCCAACGTGTCGTCATATATATAATGGTCATAATGTTTTTTTTTTCTGAAACCGTTAACCTCCCTGGACTGTTTTAAAACAAACTTATCCTAACCTAATTGAGTTCTACACAATAGCCTTTTAAAAAATGCTGAAAAATTTACTGGTTCAGAAAAAAACCATTTTGTATATTGAACTTTTTTCAGTTTTGGCCTTTTGTTTTGATAGGTATACATAATACATTATAAAGTAATTACTCTACAACGGTAAAACCAAGTTTTATCAACTCATCTGTTGGGGACGACGACGACTCCGTCTATTTATTCCAGCTCTGCTAAGCCACGGAAAGAGACAGACAAACTACATCTATTTTAGTTGTAAATTAGAAAACAAACTCACTCCGTAAAATTATCCTAGGAGTATTAGGACGTTTAGTGTTTGGATTTTCCATCTATGCACATAATGTGTGAATGATTTACATTGAATTTTGGTATCGATCGTGCTAAGAACCCGGTGAATCATATCGTATTGATAAACGTCGTCATTACGATAGTATATTTCCGCGAACTTTTGTCAGTTTCCCCGACATATGACCAAGTTTGCTATTCTTAACAACACCACCAATTTTTTTTGTAGTTGTTGGTATTTCTATAGCCCTGCCACAGAAACCACCCCACTCTGGGAATTAAGGCTGATGTACTAGAGATAAGTTCTCCTTTTGAATTTCTCTCTGGTTTTTACTTTGTCATTTTCTGTTTGTGCAATAAAAAGTTTACAAACACTAGCTTTAATCCGCGACTCCGTCCGCGTTGAAATCGCTCGTCGCAGTCGTCGCTATTTCTCAGGAACTGTAAATGTTCCAGGATATTAAAAAATAAGTTGTACACCGTCAAGTGCGTTATGTCTGCAACTCTATATTAGCATAATGCACCTTGCCAAAATGGTAATGTGAGAAAGCCGTATAAAAAAAATACCCTATGTCAACCTACTTATGACGTTACGTTAGCCTCGTTGGTAGTGACCCTGACTACGAAGCTAGCTGTCCCGGGTACAAATCCCGGTTAGAGCAGGTATTTGTGTGATGTATTTGTTCCTGAGACTTGGATGTTCTCTATGTATTTAAGTATGTATTTGTATTAGTACCCATTGTACAAGCCTAGAGCTTAACTTGTTCAATTTGGTCAATTCGTTCGAGGTGGTTCCATGATATTTATTGAATGTCACAACAATGTTATTCATAGTGTTTTGTTTTTGATCATGTGAATATCCCTCTGAATCAGTCCGATAGACGTCATGATTATGCTAATGACCTCGGTCATCGAAAGTCAAGAGATTTCCTCGAACATTTAGGTTTCCCCAAATCATGACCAAGGCGTAATTCAAATCAAATCATCGTCATTGATTTGGCATACAGAAGAAATCGTAAATGTGGGCATGGGTTGCACCACGGCTGTCGCTATTTTAGAGTAAATTCATGGGTTAACGGCCTGTAACTAGAGATGACCTTAGGATCTTACCTGACCAAGTGGGTTAACGGTTAAGGCTATTACTCCTTAAAGTATTCAACGGTTGATGGAGCTGATCACGAGTTTTTTTTGTTATTTGAGTTATTTGATTGGTTCTTTTAATCTTGCTTCTAAGTGTCTCATTACTTTGTGTATTTAGATTTGTAGCGGAATAGCCGTTTTAGGGTTGCGTACCCGAATGGTTCTAAACGGGTGTCTATCATTTCATCGAATGTAATCGAACGCTATCTTCTGCTAAAACCATAATGTATCTTAAACATTCATTACGTAGGTTAGGTTAGGTTAGAGGTTTAAGATACCCTGAAAACATTATGGTTTCAGCAGAAAATAGCGTTCGATGAGTAAAAATTCGATGAAATTATACATTTGACGACACGGTGGCCTAGTTGGGAGTGACCCTGCCTCCGAAGCCAGCGGTTCTGGGTTCAAATCCCCGTAAGGGCAGATATTTGTGTGATGAGCGCGAATATTTGTTTCTGAGTCTCGGATGTTTTCTATGTATTTAAGTATTTATTTCTCTATATAAGTATGTTTATCGTTGTCTAGTACCCATAGTACAAGCCTAGAGCTTAGTTTAAAAAAATACCAGCTCAGTGTGAGTCAACCGGTACGGAACCCTCGGTGCGTGAGTTTGGCTTGCACTTGACTGGGTTTTTTTTTTGTGCGTCATTTGAGCAGTTTGATTGTTTCAATCTCTAAGTTTCTGACTCATTTGCTATGTTCAATGACCTTTTCTATTCTATTATGCAAAGTTATCTCAATGACCCGTCTAATGCATTAACATATTTATTTGTGAGAGAATACATACACGTGCTTAGTTTCTTGTAAATTAAAAAAACATTAATCGGATACATTTTGTAATGGAACCGGATATTGACTTATGTAATTAATGCTAATGTGTCGATCGTTATATCAATTTCAGGCGGTGTTGCGTCTATAGTTTTTGGTTCTTCAATTATTTATCGAAAATATTTATTCTATAAATGTTTTAAATTTATCTTAAATTTAAATTTGCCTACTTATTTGATAACATTGAAATACGTCATTATATGAGCATTGTGTCGTACTTACACCACTATAAAACTAGCGTCTAACATTAAATGCCAAGCTTATTAATAACTTTATAAAACTGACACCATATGGCGTCAAATGCTAAATCTCTTCGGAGTTACCACGTCCAATGACCTAATTGCGGTGAACGACCGCTCCCAGGCGTTTTAGGCACCCCGTAACGAGCTGTCTATGACGGAGTTGACCACCATGCGTACCATGACCTAGAAAATGGAGCGTTGAACTGACTAACTGGGTTGTAATAAAGTCATATCGTCCATATACAATTCAAATGGAAGAATGATCGAATTTTTTTTTTGGGCTTCTTACCTAAAGGGTAAAAACAGGACCCTAAGAGTTCTCTGTCTGTTTGTCATCTGAATCTGGATAGCTAGACAGTTGAAACTTTCACAGATGATTTATTTCTGTCGCCGCTATATACTATAAATATTTAAGGGGGCTCACATACAACAAACGTGATTTTTTGCCGTTTTTTTGCTCGATATTAGTGCAGGCACCGTGGTTACAGACAGACACCGGGATTGGTGAAACTAAAAAGAAAAGTTCAAATATAGTGTCTAACTAATGTTGTGTAGATAATGGTATGGAACCCTTCGTGCTCGAGTCCGACTCGCACTTGGCCGGTTTCTTAATAAGATTTTGAGACCTAACTTACCATATACCTGACACAGTGATAAGAATAAATATCAATTTGTACCAGGGACCCGCCCACCCATTCACCGATAAAAGCCTTTGAAAGACTAACCTCTCAATAGAATACCCCACTAAAAGAATAACCTCTTGAAACGAAATATATGACTAAGTTATTCGTTAAACTAACCATTCACTATAAGGGAAACCTTAACAGCTAAAGCTCAGATAACCTTTAAAATAACGCTTGAAAAGGCATATCGAACGGCTTTTCTAAGTAAAAGACCCATATTACCCATTCGAAACCCCTTGAATGGGATAGCGGATTTTAAAAGCAAATCGAACGGCTTATAAATGATACGGCTTTTCTAAGTAAAACCCTTATAAAAACCCATTCGAAACCCCTTGAATGGGATAGCGGGCCGGTCCCCGATTTGTACAAAGCCTTAAACTTGTGGCGTTGATAGCTCCTAAGCAAAAGGCCTCTTAAGGGTTCTGTAGTCGAACCTGTCGACTACAGAACCCTTAAGAGGCCGTACACGAAATTTTGCCGATTTCGCTGTTTTTCGTGATTTTACAGACGTGATTTTACTTTTGAAATACTTTACTTCTACAAATTTTAATGCGCAACACGAAAGATAATTTCGATTTTCAACGAATGTATGAAATACTTTTTTGTTTTTATTATTTAATTTTGATTAATCGACCTGAAACTGGCGACTGTTTCGCGAGTTTTGCTGTAAGAGGTTTAGAATATCGCATATTCACGAATCGTTTTGACGTCTTAAAGGCTCAGGCACATCAAACGCGTGTCGTGAGCGTCGCGTCGCGACGCGTGGCGTCAGCGTCGCGGCACCCGGCACACTGCAGGCCGGCGCGCCGCGGCGGCAGCTTCACCGCGTGCACGCGTTGCTCATGCTTCGCTGCGGCGTTCGGTGTGACAGGTCGCGCGTCGCGCGCGCGTTAGTTGGCTTCAAGATGTCGAACGACACGGACTCTGATGAAGAATTTCTATTGCTTTTCGCTCTAAGTAGAAAAAAAACGAGTTTGGGTACATGATATTAATACCAGACGGGAACAATATGGGGAATATCATCGTCTGTGCAGGGAACTTGAAAGCCACGAAGATCGATTTTTCACGTATTTTAGAATGTCGAGAAATAGTTTTGAAGAATTGCATGAATTATTGCGCCTTGCAATAATAAAAAATGACACAAATTTCAGATCCTCGATAACATCAAGAGAGAGGGTAGCGATTTGTTTACGGTAAGAGTAATTTAATGATTTAATATGTAAACAAAAATGTAGCCAACAACAAATCACGTGCAATTCTGTTGTTCCGAATATCATGTTGTTAGATGTATTAGGTATGTTTTTATAAGGCGTGAGGTAAAATTTTGTTTGCCGCGACGATACCTAGGCGGCGGCGGCGTTGTCAAAGCTTTGAGGTCGCCGCTAGCAGCTAGCTTCGATTCCGTCCAATGACTTATATCTATCTTATTACTTAAAGTCAAATCTGGTTTGAAGTCAGTCCGGAATGGCTTAGCAAGAGGTTTTGATTTGAACTTTGCAACCGGCCCGCGAGCTAATAGGAATATTCCTCGTATAATACCTATTCGTCACAGTGACACAGTAGGTATAAAAAATAAAAAACCCAGTATCGGCGAAAAAATGTCTCCCCGTAAGTCACTTGTGTTGTTCCGTGTAACCATGCCTTAAAATGATTTAAAAAACCGGAGCTCTAGTTTTTCCAGATATGCGGTCAAGGACCTCTATTGTTATGCCACTATGGAACCCTGTCAAACGCTGTCATTAGACAGCGTTAATCATTAATTTTAGCTTTATTTCATGTGGTTTGACGCTGTCATTATGACAGGGTTCCATAGTGGCATAACAATTACAGTCCTTCACTGTACCTACCTACTTACCTGATTATTTGTAAATTATACAATAATTAGGTATTTCGTACCAGCTTGCCTATGACAGGTATAATATAATGCGCGGCATGTAAGTAAAAACTGCGCAGAAGTCGATTTTAGGGTCGCTTCTCACCTCCGCCACCGCACGCGTCGCTTTCGCCTGGGAGTACAGTCGGAACTACCTACCTGCGCAGTAGCGGCCATGTTGTTGTTTTTTTTTTTTATGTTAAGGAGAAGGCACACTAGCACTCAGGCCACCTGATGGTAAGTGGAATCTGAGACCCATAGACATTTGAATTCTCAAGACTATAATCCCAAGACCTCAAATGCGTTGCCAACCCTGAGGACTAAGATGGAATGCCTCTATGCTAGTAATTTCACCGGTTGTTTTATTCCCACACCGGAACACAATAATGCGAACACTGTTGCTTGGCGGGTGGTTAATGGATAAGATGGTGGTAGCGATCCGGACGGACCCTGCACGGGGTCCTACCACCACTAAACTTACGTGCCGTGGATTATATTGTAAGTACTTTTGTTTCAAATGCAGGTGAAATAAATACGTAGGTAGGTAGGTAAATTTAAAATTACTAATAAGTAAAACTTATTGTGTGTAAAAATTACGATAGGTGTTGAGTTAGCAACATCTAGGTATTTAATTGCAAAATTGAAATGATATGGACGGGTTTAAAGTTAAAATTGATGCGATTCGTAAATAAATTCGTGCCGCCAAATACCTACCTACCTTTATAGTCAAAGGAAGCCGCCTTGCACTAAAGTGGCATTGTCAAAAGATTTCATAAATGATTTTTCATAACACTTAGTCATATGAGTCATAGTATTAACAGTTAACGAGTAGGTACTTATGTAAGTAAAATAAATATGGGTCGATTTAAAAAAAAAAAAACATAAGTACCTAGTTAAGGGCTTAATGAAAACAAAATCACGATCGCTTAGGTACTTTGTGTTACGAAAGTTATTCATACAAACTACAAGTAGGTACCTATATGGGTAACTTTCGTTACACAAAAGAATCAATTAGGTACTTATGTTTTGTTTGTTTTAATTCAAGCCCTTAACTATGTAATTTTTTTTGAAAACGTGATACGAGTATCCCTATTGATCAATATTTATACTTACTTTAGATTTGTGTAATTACAATGATAATATAAATTATACCTATACTTCGTAATCCATCGCGCATTGTAAAAAAATACAACCTCCTTGACGCCGTGCTGACGCGTCGCTGCGGCGACGCGCACGCTACGCCCCACTGTGACGCTAAGCATGGCGGCCGCATTTAATACAACTTCGAATACACGCGCGCGCGACGCTGCTGCTTCGCGCGCGCCGCGCGCCGCGCTGCCCGAGTTGTGCGCGGCGACAGCGACGCGTAGCAGTTTGAAGGCGTGCACGCGTTACTTTTTGATGTGACGGGTCAAATTTGATTTGTTGTCTTACAACTTGCGCGTGACGCTTTCGCCGCGCGTCGCTTCTGACACGCGTTAGATGTGCCGGAGCCTTTAAGGTATGAAAAAATAGCGATTGATTGCTGTAAAAGTTGTTAAAAAATGTATTTTTTTTGTTTAAAAAAATATGAACTTGGTAAAATTTTATAGAAAATGGACAAAAAATTGTTTTAAATTTCGGCTTCTTAAAACACTCGTTCATAAAATTAAAAACACAGTAATAAACTTCAGTTCAAAATCAATCCATTACCTTAATAAAACATACAAAAATTAAAAAATAATAGCCGTACATAATGTTTTAAAATAACCTAAATCCCGAATTTAAATACTCGACAAACATAAAAAAAGTAGCTCATTCATTCGTAACTCATTTATTTGATCATAACTGAAATGATATGTCATGATGAAAGCGTAGGCGATGTGTCCCCATTATTTTTTAACGATAACCTATCAATAGCCCGGTGGTATTGACCACCATGACCCACTATATGGTGCGTTGAACCGATGCCAATCAGGTGGTAGGTATTAATAAAAAAAACCTATAAAACTGGTACCGGTTAAAAATATAATGTGTTTATAATATCTGCAAAAATCATTGAGACAACTGTAAACAAAAAAGCTTTTTTTCATCACTGCTCGGAAATACGAACATCTTTTTTCAGGGTTTGCTCAGAAAACTTCACTTTAATGACTTATGAATAAAAATTTATTTATTTCTACGCAGTTGTTAAGAACCCTGTGTCAGCCTAGACAGAAAGGGCAATTAATGGACTCGTCTATCAATCGCGTACTTTCTACCCCCGGCAACAATGTTCTTTTGCCAGCGACTGGGTTCAAGTAAACCTTGAAATTTTGTGGACTAAGGTAAACTAAGTTTAAATAGCATCGGTATCAGTTGTGCCACAACAGCTGAATTTCAAAAGTCATTGTAATGTAGATTTCGTGTAAAACCATATCTACCGCATTTGCTTTCATTTTCTAAGCAACTTAAAAACTTAAGAAATCGTTACAAAGAAGCACTCTTCTTTAACAACTTACTCCGACCATTCTCAGATCATAATTACATCGGCGTTTACAAAAGAAATCGAATCTGACTTTTAATAACCAATTGGACTTAATAACATACAGACAACTGGGTTAATAACTGTCCCAGTAGCTAATATGCCATCTTCCTTCTAAAAGGGCGTATCTGCTTACAACTGTTAACGAATACGACCATCTTAGTTTAACCAACAAAGTCGCCAATATCCTGCACATGCTACTTTGTTTCAGAAGAGTTTGTACCAGATGGACAAATTGCCAAGCTTACTAAAATCCTTACAAAATTGAGCCGTTTTGGAGCCGTTGGCTTTGAACGGGTGGTGGTGGTAATGACTCAGTTGGATCGCGTGAGAAAGTACAGTCTGGATTGTTTGTTAGCACACTGACAAGCTCTGTTTGTCATTTAGGGTATATTTTCTACATTGTATCTTTAAGATCTTTATTATTGACCTAGTTACTGGTTACAAGCATTTATAATGGCTCACCGTTTGTTTAACAATTTTGCGCAGATATTTGATCGTTATCGGAAGACACATTTTCTGCCGTAAAACCAAAGAAGGCGGTTAACTGCAATGTAAGTAGTCGCAGTATTCTATACTCTATTGGTGAACACATTCAGTCGAAAATGCTTATACGATTATATGCGGTTAGCCGCCTTTTTTGCTGTTACGACAGTAGAGTACGTGGCAAATGTCAAATCTCGGATTGTATTATGGGAACGGACATAAGGCGCCAAATCGAAGTGTACGGCAATCGTCCGAATTTGTGTGTGTGCGGTGACACACTTCGTTAAAATGAATAACGTGGTAAAATCCTACTTATGTGAAAGTTTGGATAGGTTGATTACTCACGCCAGAACGGCTGAAAGGATCTGGATGAAATTTGGCACGGATATAGATTGTAGTCTGGAATAGGTCATAATATATCGCAATTATGTCAAACCACTGATTATAGCTTCGAGGAAGTGGAAGTGGACGGGTCACATATGCCGTAGACAGGATGGAAGATGGGGCAAAAAAGTCCTTGAATGGAGACCCTGTTCTGGGCGCCGAAATGTGGGCAGGCAGCCCATGAGATGGACCGACGATCTGGTCAAAATAGCCGTAGAGAACGGAATGCAATGGAAGAGGCCTATATTCAGCATTGGGTGGCAACAGGCTGAAGAAGAAGAAGAAGACTGGCCTTGACCTCGACCACACAGACTTAATCTGTGATTTAAGTATCTACTTGATTTTATCCTCATAAATAAAACCATTTACGTTACTATAACAGTTGTTTACGCTAAGTTAATGTATGTTGTTGTGGTGTTAGATTACAAAACGTAAACAATATGTCAATATCTGTTGCCATAGGACATGATTAAGAAGGGGATTTTAATATCTAAATGTGTTTGTTTGTCAAAGATAAACTTGAAGTTAGCAATGAAAAACCAATAGCCTGAAAAATACAACTAAACTTGTTATTCCGAAAAAATGGTTCTCAAGGATGGTAGGTATATAATTTCCATTTAATGAAATTCGCAAAAAAATCGGAAACGCTTTGAATATGTTCTTTTTTATAGAACTCCGTAATTTATTCCCGCTTTTCATGTAGACGAAGTGTTTAGATCTAATTATGAAGATAAAATAATTGAAACCGACAAATTTGGACGTGTTATTAGACGAACAAAAAAATTAAGTAATGATTGTGTACATGTTAAAAAAATACTAGTTCCTAAATTATAGTGGTCATAACACTCATAACTCGTGTCAAAATACACCTACTACTGGAATCATAAGTAGGCATCAGTAAGTAGAAGGTAGCTATAAGACTATCCTACAGTAGCTATAGGACTACTGGAAGACCGAAGAACTTCTGTAGTGATGCATTAATTAAATTTACATTTATTTATTTGTTTTTGTATAAGTGTGATATAATCAACCCGCTAGATATACTACTAATTAAATAGTCGACACATATGAATGTATTTGTTTATATGTATGTGGAAAGAATCGGTTAACCTTGCAACACCATTTGTTTTAAAAAAAAAAACTGTCAAAAGAGAGGTTATCAGTGAACGACGTTGTAAATTATAATCTTTTGATACGATGGGCTAGACAAGTTGCATTCGGCAATCGTTAGCTATTATGTTTCCACGCTCTAGCTACCACGTGTCTATACAATACAATACAATACAAATACTCTTTATTGAACACCAAAAATAAAAAAATAAAAAACAGAACATGGAACAGTAGGTACATTTAAATCATAGGTATACAACAGGCGGTCTTACCGCTAAATAGCGATCTCTATCTATCTATTTATCTCTGTCTATCTTGTTGGCTTACGTTAATTTCATACATTACATACATTTTTCAATCGAAACATGATTGCTAACGATTGTCGAATGCATCTTGTCTAGCCCCACAGTTTTTATATAGTAATAGTTTTTTTTTTCGAGTTGATTTCGATCCATTGGTTTGTTGTTATATCTGTATTAGGTATATATTGTTAGTATAGTTTTTCTGCTAAACGTAATTGTATACTTGCCGTATTATTTCACTGGGTCTTGTAACAGGTCGTCCCAGCTCAGGGTACAAAATCGTGAAAATAATGTGTTTTCATACACGGGACATAAAATTCCATATTTTCAAAGAAAGCCAAGCTGAAACCATAAAAATCGGTGATAAAAATACTCATATGCTCAGTCTAGTCTCCACCGACGCCTCCGAACGAGGATTGGGGTCATCTACCTTACGGCAGACGATGGCCTAGTCTAGACTAGCTCACGATTGCTGGTATAGTCAGCCAGGAATTACTTTACTTTTTGAATGTGATTATACATTTTAAAAGAGACAATGAAGATTGATTATAGGTGTTTGATAAAACTCAGCTTCCGAGATATCGAGCAGAGAGCGCAGACAAAGTTAATGAGTGTTAAAAAATAAAAAATACAGCGAAGTTTCGACGGGTGGTAAATCCGTTTAGCATTAAATGCCAATGACCCAATATCGTGTCCCTTTCGTATAGAAGTTAAAAAGCAGGGCGCTGATATTAAGTTGTCATAATATTTTACAAGATGGAAAAGGAATGACGCGACGCGCCGTGGAGATCAGATCTAGGAAAGTTTGGATGGATATTTTATCCTCCCCTATTTTCTAGTACAGTCAAGGTCATAAATATGTATACACTTTAGTGCCTTGTCACTTTAATCGCTGTGACAATTTCATATGGCAGTTTAAACATGACGTTAAATAGACAAGGTACTAAAGTGTATACATATTTATAACCTTGACTGTACCTACGAGTATTAAGAATTACTCATCAGAAACTAACCCTTCGTCTGTTCCTGATGAGTCACAACCAGTCACATTTTTCTGCAGCTTTTCTCTTTTCTATTTAAAGTCATCTAGAAGATAATTCTAGCTTTAGTCTTGGAGGGTTTTGTATTATAATATATGGGACTGTCGCACTTAAATCAGGTTTAACAGCTTAAAACGCATTTAGAGTTTCTGTGAAAGCTGACCTTAGAGATATGACTCGCTGGAGCTAGAAATATTGCCTTTTAACGTTAAGTTGGTATCTTTCTCGCTTTAGCGAGTTACCTTCTAAAGTGACAGAAGAGGATAGATTTGTATTTGTTTGTTTATGGTTGGAAATATCTAACTTGTTTATTGAAATTCCAACCGTAAATTAATCCGCGCCATTCGCACCAGTAAAACCATCTTCCTTCAGTTAATAATTTTCAACCGCGAATGGAATCAATCCAGTGGTTTTCCTACACGGGTTCAATACCCGTTTAGCTATAAGTCATGAGTCCTCGTGAGTAATGGTTGTACTGTGTGCAATGCAACCTGAGACATATGAGCAATTAAGATAAACTAATATGCTTTAGAGAAGCGATATTTTACGTTTTTTGTGATGGTTAATAGACTTGAAAAATCCGGTTCGAAGGACCAAGCTCTGTTCAAGTTTGCTAATATCCGGTTTGCAAGAACACTTTATACTACTCTGTCAATCCATATTGCCAAACAGTTATAGTTTTGTCAACGTTATGATAGCTCTTATTGATTTGACAGTAGTGGCCGAGTAAAAAACAATACGATAACATGACAAAGACAATATTTTAACGAGTAGAATAGAGGCTTTACTTCTGAGCTTGTAATTCGAAGCTAGGGTTGCCAATCCTGCCGTCAATTTAAATCATTAACGCCGAACACTGCTGCTTGGCGGTAGGTTAATGGATAAGATTGTGGTAGCGGACCTTGCACATTGTCCAAACACCACTAAAACTACGGATAAAACAGATTTATACCCAAATCAAAGTAGGTACTTATGTCATGGGCTCACAGCAGTGATAGGAGTATGTGACAAGAATAACGTCCAAACTTTTTCTAGTAAGTAATTACTTTTAGTACTTGATTTTTTTTGTTAGATTCGTTTATCGAATGTCATTACGGACGTACCTTTATTTGCCTGGACTTAACCAGAACACTTTTGTCTATTTTTTGTCGGCTCTGTGATTAAAAACGTTTTCCCGGGTCAACGAACTTCTTAATAACTAGTGTTACCTATTTATTTGTGTCATTTTTCCTCATTACCAGTACCTGCCTATCAGTATTATGGTATGTCAGGTTTTCTGTATTATGGTTTTTACAAATTCTGGCCATGGGTGACTAGTACAGTACAGTCATGGTACAGGCCGTGATATTCCAACAGCAACTTAATTCTGCATTAGTGAAAAAAACGCATGTTACAAAAATGATTTCATAAAATTTCTGGAAAATTGGACATATCCCGAAAGAATAGCAATAAAGAACTTCGCGCACGAAGTCTTGGGCGACAGCTAGTGTAGTAATATACCACATAAACATAATACCTACAAACATACATAACATCACGCCTTCATTCCCAGAGTGGGGTAGGCAGAGCTGCAGAAATACCAACAACTCTAAAAAGACTTGTACCTATATAATTCTGTTACCACATTTTGCACAATCAGGCCAATAAGTTTACTAGGGTATTAGTGACAGGTTGCAAGCCCATCGTCAACAGTACTACAAGCCCTTATTCCCTTAGTCGCCTCTTACGACATCCACGGGAAAACATGGAGTGGCACTATTCTAACCCGGCAACCACACGGGACGTAATGCCTATGTTATATAAAACCAATCACATCAAGAAAGCGACAGCTTAAGCGTTTGCTGGTGACGTGTCGAATCGAAACTGATCGAATGATCTACACAATGTCACCGATTGTGTTCTTATGATATATTATAAAATAAACGTAATATCACATAGGCTCACGACTATTACATTAGACGGGATAGTGTTGTCCACTTCGATTATAGGCATACGTGTTACAGTAAATTCAATCAGAAAAACCGGGCAAGAGCATGTCGGTCCATGCTCAGTGTAGGGTTCCGAAGCCGTAACTACTACAAACAACAAGTAATAACTAATTTTCTATTTAAAGTCAATTGGAGCCGTTTTAGATGATTTTAGTAGGTATAAACACTTTAATCGCCTGTATCTCAAGAAACAATGATATCTACTTAGTCGTGATAGTTTTCGGAGAAAAAGTCGGACTCCGTATTCCATACCGACCGACTCACTCTATTATCTTTTTACTTTACCATATTCTAAGTTTCGATTGTTATTATTTTTTTATTTCATTAAATCCTTTATAGTAAGTGGTTACTTTGTTAAATGTAAACTGACTCACAGGGTCCCAAGATACAGGCTCAGTCTAGTTTGGGGTCCACAGGATATCGTACCTTCTTTGCAAATGGTTTTTTTTTCTATCTGTGAGTTTTTTTTTCCTGGAAACAGGTCTTAAGTTGCGGATGACGAAGGCTTAGCAATTGGGTTCCGGTTGGCACCCTTTGGGTACCTACGAAACGAATTCCAATAAAGTTACTTTACCTAATGAAAAATAATGATGTAGTAATATCTGGCTATGGCCAAATAATGTTACCATACGAAAAGCTACTATGTAACGTTAATAATATGATAAATATGATTTTAGTTTCTCTATTAGCTTTCGTATTATGTCTGTTTTGTTTTTAAGCTTGCATTATTGTTCCTCCATATCACCATTATTAACTGTTCTTGCCTTATCTCACACTCGTGCTCATTTCTTCACGCATCATTACACTATTATACTGTTTCATCGCATTTCCATTTGCTCTAAATCAGAACCCATTACCATTCGTACTTTATCAGTTCTATCGCCGCATTCACCGCCCTTGATACAAGATGCGTCGAAAATTCATATAATAATCGACCACGGGCATTGAAACAGTTAACATATTAAATGCCACCGACACGCCCTGCGTATCCGAATTACGTACAAATCGGAGTTTGTAGCAATGAACGTATAACGAACTCGATTTATGTCTGAACCATTCGTAATTCTTAATATTCTTATCTGACCATGATCTTGTTTTTTGTTGCAGGTAATTGACCTCTTTTCGACCGGCAGTGGAAGCAGTTTGTAAGCGTTACTTTTATTTGTAGTAATTGTATGTTAAGGAGTCGTGTCTATTAATTATAGTGATGCAATAAGTTTTTCAACTTTGTTATCGCTATTTAGTTTTTTTTTTAATTTCTCAAGCTCTAAAATGACTCATAGCATGTATGACTAAAGCGATGCGTTGATTCCTTAAGGACTACAGTATTTTTTCTATTTGTACATTCATCTGGCATTTTTTTTTGGCATAATCATCATTTGGCATACAGTCTTTTTTTTCCGAAACAGTATACTTTTCAGGATTGTTATAAAATAAACCTAACCCAATGGGCTCTATGCAATTATATTTTAAATAATCCTGAAAAGTATTCCGTAGCAGAAAAGACTATATGCCAAATAATGAAGGGAACCCTATTTTTTCATTTTCTTTTTTTTGTTGCCATTTGATGATGTATTGAGCAATTGATTGGAATCGGAATATTACCAACAAGCCCGGCTGGACATAGTTCATTAGAATAGGTATTTATTGGATAAATAGAAAAGGAATGATGCTAGGACGCCTATCACGACACGATGAATACATTAAGGCCACAGTGGAAGGGAAGCGGAAGCGAGGGTCAAAGGAGAACGTTCATATAACAGATAAAATAAAAAGTAGACGTCGAGCCATATCAGGCCCTAGAAAAGGCTCTAGAGAGTCTTGGAAATTGCTCCTAAAGAAGAAGACATTTAGCAAGTAACCATCCTAAAAAGTATCCTAATTAGGAAGCAACAGGGTTCTGCCGACCTAAATGAATTAGCATCCTCGTGAGGAAGGTGTCAATAGCCTTAGAAGAGCCAGGAGCCGCGAAGGCGTACGTACATTAAAACACCTTAGACAACAGTGAAAAAGCAATACTCGCTAACATAATGATTCATGTCTATGTTCTTTAGAGTACACCTCCGGCCTTAGGGCCGAGGTTTTAATGTTTGTACAGTACTGGAGCCGTCGCACTCGGCACGACCGACTCCGTCGCGCTAAATTGCCTGCCAAGTGATTGAAGAGACTAAATTAGTTAAGTAAATAAATATCACGGGACAATCTCACACAAATTGACCTAGTCCCAAACTAAGCTCTAGGCTTGTACTATGGGTACTAGACAACGGTAAACATACTTATAAAGATAAATACTTACTTAAATACATAGAAAGCATCCAAGACTCGGGAACAAATATGCGCGCTCATCACACAAATATCTGCCGGGATTTGAACCCAGCATCGCTGGCTTCGGAGGCAGGGTCACTCCCAACTAGGCCACCGTGTCGTAGTGTGATCAGCTTTCCTGATCCTCTCCCTTGCAAGCTATGAAAGGCCAGGTGCACCGGTCTAAACACACTTAAAAAAAAAGGTTGTCTTTCCAATGGTTAATAGGTTATGTTTTTATATACCCATTAACTACCCGCCAAGCAACAGTGTTCGAATTGTTGTGTTCCGGTGTGGGGATAAGACAACCGGTGAAATTACTAGCATAGAGGCATTCCGTCTTAGTCCACAGGGTTGGCAACGCATTTGAGGTCTTACGATTATAGTCTTGAGAATTCAAATGTCTATGGGTGTCAGATTCCACTTACCATCAGGTGGCCTGAGAACTCGCGTGCCTTCTCCTTAACTAAAAAAAAAAAAAAAAACCAGGGCGTCAAGACTGCTTTAGACCTATCATATGATAGGTCTAAAGAAGTATAATTAATAAGAAGTCCTGGGGGGTTATTATGAGAGAACTATGCAGTTCTCTTTACACTCAGAGAAAAGGATTCAGAGCTATACAACTGCCATAGCTCTGTCCTTTACGCTTACCGTAAAATGAACGGCATACCTAGGTCATAATAACCCCCCTGACGCCATTTAGCGGAATGGGGCTTAGCCATTAACTTAACTTTAACTTCCCTGTGTCCACAGGAAAGATCATAACATAAATCTGTGTATGACCCAAACATTCAACCTTCGCTTTCTCTACATCCATCAGCCTCTTCATGCACGTTCGTCGGTTACGGGTGCTTTTGATTTAGCCCTTATTCAGTATATCGAGAATCTGATCACTGTATGTGCATCTAGAAATACCTAGTTGGTAGACAATATAGACCCAGTGGTCGAGCTATAGAAATATTGATGGCGACGTAGTTTGGATTTCCCTACGAGTCTACTCGATGTTTCAATGCAAGCTAACATTTAAAAATAACTATAATTGTTTTAAATATATTAATATTATTTAACTTCCGTCTACTGGGCTTTATTTTGCTTTGCTAACGCTCGAGTCATTTGATAACGTGACATTGGGAAATCCGGTGTTGTGCAAGGACTAATCGTTCTTAAGGATATTTGCATAATAAATAATGTGCTTTCCACTTGTTGTAATTACCCGCTGCATAGTAAAAGGAGCTTATTAAAAATAGCTGTATAAAGGAAAACGTTTGTGAGTATTCTGCCGTAATACCGAAGGCGGATAATTGCATAGTAATAGTATGACAATACAATACAATACAACACAATACAAATATTCTTAACTGAACACCAGTAAGTACAGTAATAGTATGACCTTTTTTTAATTTAATGTGGTTATTAATAGAGTATAGAAAGCTTGGACCACTACATCGCAGTTAGCTGCCTTCTTTGGTATTACCTCAGATTGAACGCGTAGCAAAAAATAAATCAAAACTATTGCTTTGTTTGTTTATTCATTTGTTTTAGTATCGATTGATAATTATTGGACTGATTTAATTGCGGTTTTCATCAACGTGTTTGACACACATTTTAATTGAATAAACGATTTAGAGTTCGTATAATATTGGCCGAAAAATTAATTATAAACTAGGTTAGACGTTCTTTGCACCACATCTGAACCAGATCCGAAAACAGGACCAAATTTTTTATAGGAATTATTATGGCAGTTCGAATTATAGTTTCTAGTGCTCAACTGTGTTCCTTAGCCAAGGCATCTTATGTCCGTTATCTTTATTGCAGCCGTGGACAGATAGGCCTAAGGTTTACAACATGCGTAATTTTTACTCTTACGTTTTTTAAAAAGTACTATGAAAGAGAGAACTAACTAACTGTATACGCGAAATAATTGTCGTGTAATTTTTTCTTAAGATATGAAGCTTTAAAAAGTTATAATTCAGACCCCTGCACACACTCTATACAAAATCGACGACAGGAATGACTCAGCTATTATTCCAAGTTTAAAAATATAAGAACCTTCTAAAGAAATTTGCATTTATTTCGTAAATTACCATGCTTAAGCCAGTATCGTTGATTTTAAATATTACGTAAATAAAATTAGGAAGCGAAAAACAATCTAAACATTAAAAAAGTTTTAAAATTTTAACAAGTTTTGATTCTATATAAAATCTTAATAAACGGGTCAAAACTTATTTTATTACGTACCTATACGATTTTGACATTTGACCATGCAAAATGTGTCAAATTCGAATCCAAAGTAAGCTGATCTGTCAGCGGTCTAACCTAACCTAATAATGTATCAGCAGAAATATTTAGTGGTGGTAGGACCCTGTGCAGGGTCCGTCCAGATCGCTACCACCATCTTATCCATTAACCACCCGCCAAGCAAGTGTTCACATTGTTGTGTTCCGGTTTGGGTATAAGAGAACCGGTGAAATTACTAGCATAGAGGCATTCTTAGTCCTCAGGGTTGGCAACGCATTTGAGGTCTTAGGATTAGAATCTTGAGAATTCAAATGTCTATGGGTCTCAGATTCCATTTACCATCAGGTCGCCTGAGTGCTCGTGTGCCTTCTTCTTAACATAAAAAAAACAGCTGGCGATTAAATTATTTAAATTCGGTGAGATTAGTCTCGGTGATTCTAGTGATCCCGGCGATTCGAATATAGGGAACGGACTAGTCCTCAGGGTTAAATACGCGTTTTCAATCTTGGCTAAATGTCCATGGGTTTCAGAGGCCTGACCATCAGTTGGCCAGAATGCTTGATCACAATCCTCAGGTTGTTGAAAGGAAAAATAATAAACATCAAGGAACAATCTGCTCAAATTAAGCTAGTCTTAAACTAAACTTTAGGCTTGCACTATGGGTACTGAATAGAGAAATACTTAAATACATAGAAAATATCCAGGAATTACGAACAAATGCTCGCCCTTATCACACAAATATATGTAGTTGCCGGAAACCAAAACCGCAACCGTATATAAAATGTATCGGAGTCTTATCTTTTGATTGTAGCTTTGAGAATGCAAAGGTCACAATGTGTATGGGTCACAGATACCACAGAGCGTTATTTATTGCACGGCACCGGGGCTGTGTCCAGCCCGGGATTCAGAGAAGCAATAATGTACGCAAATCGCATGTTTTTAGCGACCGACGCGGCGGCCACACGGCTACGGCGTGTTACCCGTTTTTTGTTGAACTTTTGGTCATTTTAAAGTCAAGGTCCCTCTGAAAATCTGCGCTGCGGTTTCACTGAGGCACAATGCTGAGAGGGACCCCATTCAACGTAGGCTTCTTTTTAACTTTTTGAATTTTTATTGTTTTTATTTTGTTTGCGTTCAATAAATACTTTCTATTCTATTCATACATTTTTACTTGAGCGGCTGGGCCATGTTGCGCCATATAAAATTTGTTTTTTGAATTTAAATCGCTTGTAGTTTATATTCAAAAACTTACCTCTCAAAATGTTTTCGGCTAAGCATACGCCGATTCGTTGCGCAACGCATAGAAAGTCGTTCACGGCGTCCGCGCACTATTGTTATGTCGATTTGGCTGAGACTCGTTTAATAGAGACCAATTTTATACGAAAGCTAAAACGCTTCTGCCTTGCGTATTGACGTGCGCTCAAAAATAATTGGCGCCCAAGTGAGATAATTTCGTAGTTCAAAAATTGAGTAAAATGGTTATGAAACTGGTTAAATAATCCAAGTTTGGTAGTAACATCAGTTTAGTTTATTTGCGATTAAAATACCACACTGGAGCTTAACAAACGCACCGTAAACGCTATATGGCGTGACTTATGCGTCACGTTTTTAACTGAATCAAAATCCTAAGGTGTTTGAATGTATGTTATGCCTTAACTTTGGACAAATTATAGGCACACAGATAGTTCATAATATCTAACGTTCATACTTACTCGCCTGTCTTTCAATGGGCAAACTATGAAACGCCAGGTGCACCGGTCTAAACAAACAATTATCGCTTTCTCTACATTCATTAACCTCTTCATGCATTATGTCGGTTTCGGGTGCTTTAATTTGGCCCTTATTCAGCACATCGCGATTCTGATCAATGTATGTGAGTCTTACACAGATTTAGGTTACCGTCTTTCCTGTGGACACACCGAAAGTTAACGTTTATAAGGCCTAATTTTCTGGCTAAGCCCATTCCCGCAAAAACACCGTCAGGACTGCTTTAGACCTATCATATAAAACAAAACTTATATGCACACAAGCTCTTCACTATTGACCACAGCAGAGACAACTTTTGTTTTTAAGAGTGTGTATGACCCATGTGCGTCTAGGGCGTTCTCTACCGACATCTCCACTCACTTTCGCTCGTCATACCTCTTTCGTAACTCTTCTTTGATCCATCCTTTAAATTACTAAACCATCTAAGCATAACCTTTTCGATCTTTGTCGCTACATCTTCTAACGAAGGTATACGAGTATCTTGATTAAACAAAGTGGCACACTTTTCGTCCCGTTAAATGTAATAAATCCTGAAGAACTGACAAATGAGTTCCATGCGGACGAAGTGGATATTTGCTCATGAGTGAAATTGAAATTAATCATTATTGAACATGAATATTTAATGAAATGACAGGACAACTAGTAATGCATGCAATTTATGTTAATATAGTGGAGCAGGAAAGACTTTGGCAATAAACACGAATGATAGTAATTACATCATGTCATGTCACCTATTGTTCAGTATTAAAATAACCCACAGTTGCGGAAACAACGGGTTAAACCAAATTGTGACGAATTACGTACGCAATAGAGACCTTATGTTTATTTCTCAAATGTATAATATGTCGTTGATAACCTCTGAATTAATATTTACTAGCGACCCGCCCTGACAAGGGTGTAATATGCACGTATACTTAATATAATTCTAAACCTTTCACGAGAAATTGTCTTCCAGAAGTTTCGAAGATGACCGCGAATACACATACAGATCATTTCAGTGGGGGACTTTGATTATATGAAGGTAGTTACTAACTTTCAACCCTTCACGGTGTTGCTCAATCGTCATGTTAAGATTCCCCTAAAATTTCAACCCCTGTTTTACCCCTTTGAAATAATAACTTTAAAGATTTAGCAGGCGTGCCTTGCATGCTTAATTTCGAGACATATGTATATACAGTTGACTACAAAGCGATGTTGTAATAAGGTCCAAAATTGAACACATCCCTTTGTTGTTGACTGAACTGAGATGTAGTATTAGTATTGTGCTTGAAAGTTTCCTACGAGAAATTCACGGTCATTTGTAAAAACGTTCCTGATTATAAACATTCTCGATGCTCTTAAATGTTTTCTATTCTATTGTTATTACGCGCTGAGTAGGTATAATCATGGATTATGGTTATGTTTCAACCTGCATATTGATAATGATGACAAACAACATAAAATTAATACATTATGCAAACACAACATCTGACAACTAAAATCAAGCTTATATAGAAATACATTTATGAAATAAAAATAAAATAAAATATGGATTCTTAGAATGCCCCCTACGGCATTGTAACAAAGAAAATATACACGACTGTTCAAGAAAGTGAGTAGTGATATTCTTACGAAATAAGTACAAAATAGACTGCTCAGTTTTATGTTCAATGTAGCGTCCTTGGCCTCCAAAAAATGTTAGGGAAACGTAACGAGACCTTCACCTAGAACTGTTATTGTCTTTGTGTAACCATTTCCTTGCACCGAAGTTTATCGAATTAATTGAGTTTTAGAAGGTCTATTCAAAATCAAAGATGGCTTACATTTTAATAGCCTAGTTGTTAGCGGCCGAAACTTTGCGAAGGTTTTACTTTGAGCATTCATAACAAACGAATGTTTTGTATAAGACTTCGATCATCATCATATCCGACGAAAAACGTTCACTGGTAGGTATAGGCATTCCCCAAAGATCTCTGCCATGATCTGTCATGTGCTCGCATTCAGCTGTTTACCACGACTGTTATCAGATCTTCGTTCCACCTTGTAGGAAGCCTACTAACATTGCGACTTTTAGTACGCGATAGCCATTCTTCAACCCGAATGACCAGTCATAATTCAGCAAATAAATAAATATCGGGGAACAATCTCACACAAATTGACCTAGTTCCAAACTAAGCTCTAGGCTTGTACTAAGGGTACTAGACAACGGTAAACATACTTGAATAAAGAAATACATAGAAAACATCCAAGACTCAGGAACAAATATTCGCGCTCATCACACAAATATCTACCCTTACCAGGATTTGAACCCAGGACCGCAGGCTTCGGAGGCAGGGTCACTCTCAACTAGGCCAACGTGTAAAACGGAGATTTAAAAATTAATATTTTTACGTTTTACCTATCACCGTAATGTTTTTTTGTTTTAGACGCCCATATACTTTCTTTGCTATATTTAAAAAGGACCATTATTCCACCCTATCCATCTTCGTTGACTTAATGACAGCTCTGATTCACCGAACAGTAATAGCTACAATAGCATCAACAATTATAAAAACGATTCCGAAACAAGATGGGCTAAACCAAAGTAGAACAAAGGTTCCGTTCTACTTTGTATCGATAAATGTTTTATTGCCGAACCTATCACGTTTTCAAGGTTTCAATAGGAAACTCGCGTGTTCCATACGTGCAACCACATAAAAAGCTAACAATTTCTGACATTATAGGCCCTATTACGTTGAAATAAACGCTATGTTGGCGCAAGTAGTGTTGTGGAGTTTCTATCGATGTCGATGAATTGCGTGCGATGCGGGTTATAACGCTTGAAGATTGATTTATCTGTCTGTATTGATTTTGCCTGTATTTCAATTTTCAAGTGTCATGGTATACCGCTATTGATATTAGATTGACGCTAGGCACTGAAAGATTGAATGCCCAATTGCGATTGATACAAATAGTTAGCCAATTAAAGCAAGTAGTGTTTTTATACACTTTAATTATTTCTCTAGTGTAATATCGCATTATTATATAGCATCCTTCATTCTACCTTGATAATATATAATGTATTGAAATTCAGTTTCTCATTCTATACTTTTGGCAGCGTTTAACCAAAATAGTTTCCCACACCCGACAACGATAAACTGATGTTTACAAGCCACGTGTCTGAATACTTTGATGGTTTTTAAGTATTTTATATGACATATAGCTACTCTGATCCAATCCAGTTTAATTTAGAACCTTGGTATAATAATTTAAAGTCCAAAATGCAGTAACTTTCTCTTTTTTAGTTCTCATTAGTATTATTAATAAGGTCAATATTGTCATTGCTTCAGCAAATTTATACTTAGTTATAACTCCACTTGTATTTTTGTATTTCTTGTGGTCATCTGTTATTCGCTTACTGAAATGTATCCACATCTTAAGTATCTATTTCAATGTATCGCTGTTGATGTCCCAAATAAACTAAATAAATAAATAAAAGTATTTTTACGGATAGGTATACTACACATGGAACTATAATTTTGAACATTTACAAAATTGGACTGTTATTGTAGCATGTGATAAATTTATGTAAAAACATATTCAATGCCAAACCTCTAGTTTCGTTGCAGAATTATTCTGATATAGTAGTCAACGGCACGGAATGATACAATCAAAATGCAATGCGAAATTGTGTCGACGGATTAGTAATTCATCATTCATGCTCATCAATACGTTATTTCAATCCCAAATCTATCCATACAACGTGATAGAAATAAATTTCAAATATGACTCGAGTCGCGTAACGCGGCGTAAAACGTAATTTCATATTGGAATCACGTATCAGTCAACTTATGGTCCTGATTGATTTAACAAATGTTGTATATTGAATCTTAGGATCTGATTGGTACACGTTTAATGCCCAGACTCCTTATGTCTTTACAAAATGTATTCGATGCTTATTTCTTGGCACTGGGCTTGTTTTAAAGCAAATCGCGGGATCGGTCGCGGCGGCGGCTAAACGCCGACTGAGGGCGGATTTAGATCTGAGATGTTAGTGATGCCAAGAGTCGATGGTTAAATATCGGAAGTTCAGTAAAATAACCTTTTACAAAATTTACAAAAATGACAATTACGAGTTCTCAATCTACGACAATTGACATTGACTGAAATTTATATTGTAACATTACATTGACTAGTGAACGAACTAACTAACAAAACCCCTCTGCTTAGAAAACGGGCAATTAAAATTATTTAAAGTTATTTAAATATAGTGTAATTAAATGAGGTTTTATGCTACAAAATTAAATGATTATTACTTATTTATAATTATTATTTTTCGTCGTAAATCATTGGTAGCATAAAATCTCATTTAACCACACTTTATTTAAAATTAGAAAAAATGAAAGGTTCCGTTATTTTTTACAAGGGGACTAGCATTCAATAAAGGAAAATCATCATCCAATTTCAATTGCCTCGCGGACCTTGCGTGCTGCAAATTGATATTGGACGTCGCCTTTGTTTCAATCAAGCTAGGGCTTTGCTACTAAGAGGCCGTTTGTATGTATGTAAATCAATACTTTATTGTACAGAACGCAATACACAATACATTATTGTTTCTTGTTAAAATTAACTTCGAGAACTCAGTAACCTTGTAAATCTTACCATTAAGTGCTCAAACACTTCCTAAAACAAAAAATGTCGCAGTCGCAGCACCCCGTTTCCCCCGTTTGTTTTCCTATAAAACAAATTTGGCTTATAAGTCTGTTAATCAAAATAAAACAACGAATAGAGGCAAACTTCAATCAAATCATCCATGTAGAAAGCCAATCAGTCATAATCAAGATATATAAGATATATATTACATACAATAAATAAGTGAGGACGATCTCACACAAATTTTCCGCATACTTGTAGCAATCCATTGACGATTTGTTGTTACATTATTGAGTTAGGAGCTATTGAAGCAACGCAATGCATTACGAAAAGCATGCGAGCTTTTGACGAATGAAACTGAGCCTTTGGTCTCAGTAAGTTCTAGGTTTGTAATATGGGTCCTAAATAACGATAAACAACGAGAAATTCTTAAATACATAAAGAAGTTTGATCTGTTGTAGTTGGTTAAAATACGAAAAAGGAATAAAATAAATGACACTTTTCCTTGAGATTTATTTATTTATTTATTTAATCTTTATTGCACAAAAACAAGTACAAATGGCGGACCTAATGCCTAATGGCATTCTTTACCAGTGTACCAAATAACCAATGAGAAATTTACATTATTCAGTGGGTTCACAGAAAAAGAACCAACCTATAACCTATATTTAACGTTTTATTACGTTTTTTAACAATTACTTACTTTAACTAATGATCAAACAACCGGCCCTTATTCGCACTAATATTTGGCCGTTCCGAGAATTGAACCCGCTAGCTCCATAAGCAGGATCACTAAACCCTAGAATAACCTCGTTTGTCGATAATCGAACGTTTCATTTTTATCGTAAGATCATCGAGCACCGCGCACCCTTACGCTCGCCCACTTGCGTCCGCGCAGTTACAGATTATAAATAGTTGTTCACGTGCGTTACACTGGCCTAGTGCTCCACGAGACTTCAGACTGGATCCACGTGCGCTTGCGCTGCCAAATCATGTACTTAGATGATTTTCTTTTAAACAATTAGTTTCTTAATGCTAGCAAGAAACCTAGCTACACTAGCTGTTACAGGCCGATATACACACGTTGCCAGGTTAGCATAGTGCCACTCCATGTCTCCAGGCTACTAAGGGAATAAGGGCTTGTAGTACTGTTAGGCGAGGGGCTTGCACTAATACCCTAGTAAACTTCTTGGCCTGATTTTGCAAAATGTGGTTACAGAACTATAAACAAGTCTTTTTAGAGTTGCTGGTATTTCTGTAGCTCTGCCTACCCTACTCTGGAAACTCCTGTAGCAAATTCAACCATATTAGATATTACTAACAGGAGAGGTTTGAATCTGCTATGCTTATTTAATTTTAAATACCGCCTGTTGGCTTATGAGGGCAGTATATAAATATATGACTAATTTTCGTGACGTAGTGGAAAAATTACCGTTTTTAACTTTAATCCTCAACTTAAAAAATACTTTCTTTTTTTAAAACGCCCTATTACAGAATTGTTTTTCTGATATCAATATTATTAATTTTAATACTTCACGGTTGTGCAATGTGTCAGGATTGGCTGCTTACCAGCCTAGCACTATAAATGTTGACATTTACTTGCGTAATATTAAACAATAAAATCTCCCGTAAATCGGCATAATACGTTAAAACGCCAATTATGACAACAATTACATTATTTACTTAAAAGTCAAGGCGCCAATGCCTTGACATATTTATTTTTAAAAGCAAAAAAAAACACAACTCCAAATAAAATACTGAAGTTTAAACACTGGCAACATACTATAAAGTTTAAATTTGTAAATGACGTCGTGATTGCACTTATTGCGTTTTGGCTGTAAACGAGCGATTTTTTTACACAGTGGAGCAATTAGCACTTTCGAATCGTCATCGGGTGCTGTGTTTGTAGGTCGGAATTAAGTTATACACTCATTACACTGATTAAGCTGATTAAGTGTTAATATGGTGATCAATGCGACTGAAGTGAGTTCATTAATTAATCAGCAAGGATATAAGACATAACATAATATATACGAGCAATCAGAAACTTTAAATGCATGGTACGCAAGCATTTTATATTAACCCCAATAATTCGTTTCAGCATTGTGTTGAAATAGTGGGTATGTAAATAACTAATTATTATATTTGTACTATTTATTTATGATTATATAATTCTCTAAATTACCTTGTGTCATTGTGTCACTAGGAGTGTTTTTGTTTCGTGTTTATTACGTATAAGTGATATTGTGACTAACTTTTTATTTTTTGGTATATCCTTCTCAGCACGTCGTTTCCGCTTTTGCTTTTGTACTTATTTTCATTCCAATAAATATTTTTTTGGAAAAGAAAGCGTACAGACCTAGATTTTCATAATATCTACCACATATACAAAAATCGTAAAAATCGGACAACGCTCAAAGGGAGTAAAACGTTATAGCATTGTGTATGGAAATTGTTTGCTTCACAGTCCTCTTAACTACACTGCCAAATTTTCAATTTGGCCTAAGTATCTATCATTTAAAACTGCTTCAGGAGGCTTCACTCTACGACTGCAGAACTAAAACTACAACGCGACTGCATCTAAAACAGAATAGTCCTACAAATAAATCAATACGGAATGTTGTTACTGCTGTTACGGAATAAGTAGGTGTGATAAATCTTATAATTACGAAATTGTCGGCAAGAACGTCGTGAGCTGTACTTATAGCCACGTGGCATTAATATTTATTACTCGTTACTATAGTTTAGGTCCAACGATATCTAGAATATCTTACTTTACGAGTGGTTTAGTTTTGTGTCTATAAATATAAGTAACAAAACAACGCCCTCTCCCTTCTCTACTTGATTTATTTGCTTTTGTTACAATTATAAGGTACCTTGTGGTTAATAAGTAATCTATACAATACATTTTTATAAAGAAAGGCTACCCCGAAGTACTTAATGAATGAATGTACTAAAAAAAAATACAATGCAAAAATATCAATTATTACAGAAATAAAAGTAGTACAAAGGCGAACTTATCTCTGGGATGTCTTCCAGTTAACCTTTGTTCGACTGAGTAAAAATAAATGTTACAAACAATAGACCAATATTACCTACTAATAACTTTTTCTGAAGTAACACGAAAATTCGATTTTTTTTACTGGAATATCGGCAATCGTATGCCATTGAGTTTTTAGTAAAACTAGCGGTTTCCTTGGACTGTGACCGCGTTCGTCCAATATTTCGGGATAAAAATTACCATGTCCTTCCCCGGGACTCAAAATATGTCCATACCAAATTTCATCTAAATCCGCTCGGCGGTTTATCCGTGAAAGCGTAACAAACAGACAGACAGACATACTTTCACCTTTGTAATATTAGCAGTGATCGGAATAGGTAGTGCAATTTCTGGTGAATGCAATGACCTTAAACATTATACTTAATATGGATAAGACCCCATATTCCGGGACTCGTATTATTTCACAGAATATTTTCTTGATATGACCTTAATTGAAGTTAAATGGGAACATGCGAAAAATCAAAAAAAATAATGTTATTGTAAATACTTTTTTTACTTTCTTAATTGCAAGTGTCTACATATTTCGTCAATGCGATATTCTATGCTACCAAAATAATCGTTATAATCATATTTTAATAACATTTCTGAATTAAACACAAACTTTAACACTTTGCAAATGTAATCCCGGGGTTACAAGCTATATCCATACCAAACTTACGCACCGAAGTCTCGCGAAATTGCACTACCTATTCTAATTATCTAGCTCGACGTGAACAGCTATGCATGTAACTAATTTAAACTTCACATTTAGTTTTACTGTCGCTATTCGGCACAATGCTTCAACGAACAGGCTTAGTTTTTATTTTGGTGCTAAAGTAGGCAAATGAACCAGCGAGTCACCTGCCCCCTGTTTTACAAAGCTGACAATGGTGTGACAGGTGACATCGGTATGTATTGCAAAGTTAACCAGTTCCTACATCAATGGGAATAATACAAGCTACGCGACGTTTACTGAAACGTCACCTGTCACGTGTCATTCTCAGGATGGTAAAATGGCTAATGGAAGGTGAAAAATGCATGTTTACATACACATATATTTGTACATACTATCACGCCTCCATTCCCAGAGGGGGTAGACAGAGTTACAAAAATACCAACAAGTCCAAAAATACTTGTTGGTAATTCGTAACCACATTTTGCACAAACGGGCTAAGATGTTTACCAGTGTATTAGTGACAGGTTGCAAGCCCATCGCCTAACAGTACTACAAGCCCTTATTCCCGTAGTCGCCTCTTACGACATCCACGGGAAGTCATGGGGTGGCACTATTCTAACCCGGCAACCACACGGGTACACAAAACAAACAATGTAAAGAAAGTAAACAATGCATGTTTGATTCCCGTAAAACAGCATAATTGCATAATTGTACGCTTCTTGTCGAGCTGTTGGTAGGCCTCCAACAAGATGGAGCGACGACCTTGTAAGGATCGCGGGGTCGCGATGGATGCGGAAGGCACAAGACCGGTCTAAGTGGAGAGCCTTGGGGGAGGCCTATGTCCAGCAGTGGACGTCTTTCGGCTGATATGATGATGATGATGACGCTTCTTGATAACTCGTTCTACCGATACATATAAATCATTTTGGTCCCACAGGGTACAAAGAGTTGGTACCTTTCGGAACCCATCTAATATACTCTAAAATATTGTCTCTAGCACTTATTACGCTTCCATTATGCACCAGTAGCTATGGATTGCGAATTTAAAACGTTATCGATCATGGGACCCCTTACAAATGTCCCTCAGGTTCCTCTAACCCCATTAGGGTTTTGTATAGAGGGTGTGACTGTCCATCCGGTTACAACACGGGATTGAAAAATAGAACACCCTCGTGACAGTAAAGCTCTAGTTAGATTTACAGTTACGGAAATATAACTCGTAATGTGAGTTGACAAAGTTGATAATGGCAAGTAATTTGATTGGAATTCGTTTCTTTTTATTTGAGCCTTTTCTGTAATCAAATAACGAATTTAGGCATACACGGTATGCCCATTATTGCTTCGTCACAAACACAAGTAAATTCAGTAGTCGATTTGCTTTTAAATCGTGCTATTTCAGATAATTTGTCTTCATTTTACATGTAACAAAGAAAACTCGGTACTGAATTGAATATAACCTATTTAACTTTAGACTTGCCAATTTGATTCAAAACTTTTGGTAGTTTCGACAGTTTGGAAAAAGTTATTCAATAGTTGATTAAATAATTTACATACATACATACATAACGTCACGCCTCCATTCCCAGAGTGGGGTAGGCAGAGCTACAGAAATACCAACAACTGTAGACTTGTTGATAATTCTGTAACCACATTTTGCACAATCAGGCCAAGAAGTTGACTAGTGTATTAGTGACAGGTTGCAAGCCCATCGCCTAACAGTACTACAAGCCTTTATTCCCTTAGTCGTCTCTTACGACATCCACGGAAAGACATGGAGTGGCACTGTTCTAACCCGGCAACCACACGGACCAATAATTTATAATTAAGTATAATAGTAGATTGTTTATCCAGGGACTAAAATTAATTAATTATTCGTCCCAATGTCACATTACAAAGGCTGCCATTACATGATAAAGATCTATTGTATAGTTTGTTAGTTATTTTTTTATAATAATTATAAAAAAATCAGTTTTTGATTTGATTTAGATCCGGCATAAGCAAATAAACGTGTGGTTCTCACTGTAGTAATGTTCAGAACAACAAGTGTCCCATAAAACTCCCTCAAGCCACAATCTCCGACTTTAAGATAATTCCCACACCAAGTTGTTTGGGAGAGGATCGGGCGACACGTGCACTTAAAAGTCATTGTGTCCTTATTTTAGGTTAATCTCACAAAAGATCGCGTTTTTTGTTTACATGGCAACGACCTCTCCCAGTCCCGTCTTTTATCCCCTTCCGTCTCCAGCCTCACAAATAGCACCATCTCAAGCTACACCCCAATTTCACAGCGTAACAAGCTCTGCTAATCGATCTGTCTCGCCTTCTCTCGAGATTCCATCAACATTACTGTCTCTGTTTAAACCTGTCCCGATGTTGCCAGATTTTCAACTTGGTTTTTTTTAATCAGCTGGTAGGAACACTTAATTTTGCCCAAAATGAAATACGAAATGAAATTTTAATGGTGGTTTCGATGCAGTTGTAATTTCATTGTTTAATTTTGTTTGAAGTTGCGTTGTTGTTATAATTAATGGTCGATTATGTGGAGTGCAAATCCTTTGGACATTGTTTCAATTTGGTTATTAAGCAGCCTTAAAGGTCCCGACGGTAATAAGAGAGTTGCTGTAAGTTACCTGCTTATTGTATTGTTTTTGTTTAAAATATATTGAAAAACTTTGAAATTATCTTAAAAACTCAACTAACAATTTGCTAAGAGCGAAACTGCTAAAACTTACATGGTCTCTTCCAAAGGCTGGCTGATAACTTCGTATTTTTAACCATTTTCTTGGTGATTGTAATGCAATAGAGTGAAATTCTTTAGAGGAGAGTTAAGCGACACCTAAATCGCGTACAATCACTACATAGTATAAAACAAAGTCGCTTTTTCTGTCCCTATATCCTATGTATGCTTAAATCTTTAAAACTACGCAACGGATTTTGATGCGGTTTTTTTTAATAGATAGAGTGATTGAAGAGGAAGGTTTAAATGTATAATACTTTAATCCGGAGCGAAGCGACGGCGGGTCGCTAGTTTAAAATAAACTAATAACGTTTCTCGACGTTATGCGACGTTGCCAGCACAGCTTTTGTAAGACTACCCCCACCGCACCAATCTAGATGGTTTGACAAAGAATACAATACATATCCAAGTTATTTACATAACGGGAATTAATTTTAGAACTAGTGACATTCATATAGATTGAACCCTAAACTGAGGTACTAAGGTAAAAATTGTAACTAAACCTGTGTGCTTAGTACAACTGCCTGAAAAAGGGTTAAATACCAACATGTTTTATGCCAGCATTGAGAAGCTTAATGTTAATAGCTAGAGCTTTTAAAGTTCGCCCTGGAGCTTATTATTTATGTTTTTTTTACGAGGCGCATCGGGAATCGAACCAACCACAACGTCTATTAGAAATTTAACGACTTATTATGGTAAAGAAAGACGCGGCATAAATAAACATGGGTTTTTGAACGGAATTGCTGTTTGGTGGTTTAATGTTTTCACTATAAAAGCTGTTTTATTGGCTTACACAGATATGTTAGTATTAGTGTGGCGTTCAATTGAGCTGGTCGTTAATATTAAAAGTTGATGTGACATGTCATTTCGTTAATTTACTGAAAAGACATTTTTAGTTTTAACTAGACTTAAAAAGGATAGTTTATACTAGAATTCGTATTTACCAAAATCTTACCCTGTCTTCTTTTTCCAAGCAGCAGTTGTGGTGCTCAGTTGTGGTGATAAGAGAAGCGGTGGCATTACTAGCATATAGAGGGTTTATATTTTGGGATTAAGGGTTGGTAATGCATTTGCAGTGTTAAGATTGAAAATGCCAATGCGCCGCAACGCATTATAAATAAATGTTAGCGGTAAATCTTACATAAATGGACCTGGCTCCCAAACTAATCGAACAAAAAACACGTTGGCCTAGTTGGGAGTGACCCTGCCTCCGAAGCCGGCGGTCCTGGGTTAAAATCCCGGTAAGGGCAGATACTTGTGTGACGAGCACGAGTATTTGTTCCTGAGTCTTGGATGTTTTCTATGTATTTAAGTATTTATTTCTCTATTTACGTATGTTTATCGTTGTCTAGTGCCCATAGTACAAGCGTAGAGCTTGTTTGGGACTAGGTCAATTTGTGTGACATTGTCCCGTGATGTTATTTGTTCCATGCCATATTTTCAAGCAAATAAATACCAATTAATAACATTTGCGCGTGACTCTGTTCGCGTAAAAATCGTTTATCGCTATTCCCTAGGGAACTAAAAATATATTTATAATTAAGAATTGCTACTACACTTTGTCAATATACCTAGAAAATTAATTAATAGACGTGTAAGAAATTATTCAACTTGTCCATTTTTAGTGTAATAAGTAGTACTACCTTTGTTATATTTAGGTTATCTTTTATTTAGTTCAGTGTTAAGATTGCTATACCCTAATAGGGTCCATGTTTAGAACTATATTTTAATGTAAGACCTCTGTAAATACAATGGATGCAACAAATTTAATATGAATATGAACTGTCAACTTTTCCCAAAAATAGCCAACTTATTTGCTATTCCAGACTGTAATCTATCTCTGTGCCAAATTTCATCCAGTTCCGTTCAGCCGTTCTGGCGTGATTGAGTGACAAACATCAATTTTCTGATCTTATTGTATGTGTACATACCGCGAATAGAACCCGGGACTGCTGGCTTCGCAGGCAAGGCCACAACCAACAAGACCAACCGCGTCATAAAAATAGAATCATAGTGGTTATAATAATCACACGTCAACTCCGTCCGGTAGCGTTCCGTTTCGTGAACTCCGGCGCATCGCCGCGTGCGCAGGCTTCCGGTTTGGTAACGCTACGTCATACGCAAGTTAACTGTCATCTACACTAGCATTAACATTTAAATTATGTGTTTGTATAATAGAACCAATTACGTGGTAGTTACTTATATTAAGATAGAAATGATGATGCATGTAAGGGGCCGGTGAAATTACTAGCATAAAGGCATTCCGTTAACAGCTGTATTATGAGGATTGTGAACCGATACTAATCGCGTAGCTGTCAAAACCATTCAAACTTAGCTCCGGGCGATAACGTTTCTCTCCCCCTAAATACATACATAACATCACGCCTTAATTCCCAGGGTGGGGTAAGCAGAGCTACAGAAATAACATCAACTCTAAAAAGACTTGTTGATAATTCTGTAACCAAATTTGCATAAGCAGGCTAAGATATTTAACAGTGTATTAGTGACAGGTTGCAAGCCCATCGCCTAACAGTATTACAAGCCTTTATTCCCTTAGTCGCCTCTTACGACATCCGCGGGAAGACATGGAGTGGCACTATTCTAACCCGGCAACCACACGAGCTAAATGAAGTCCGGATTTCTCGATTTCTGAATATGTTGTAATTTAATTACGTATTTGTCCTGTCACTAATACACGGTAAACATCTTGGCGTGAATGTGCAAAATGTGTTTACAAAATTATGAACAAATCTTTTAAGAATTGTTGGTATTGCTGTAGCTCTGCCTACCCCACTCTGGGAATGGAGGCGTGATGTTATGTATGTATGAATGTATGTATGTATGTAATCGTCATAATAGTAAGATAAGTAATGGCGACTAAGGGAATGAGGGCTTGTAGTACTGTTAGGCGATGGGCTTGCATCCTGTCACTAAAACACTGGTAAACATCATAGCCTGTTTGTGCAAAATGTGGTTTCAGAATTACCAACAACTCTTTTTGTAGTCGTTGGTATTTCAATAGCTCTGCCTACCCCACTCTGGGAATGAAGGCGTGATAGTATGTATGTATATGTATGGCGCTAGCAACCAATCGTTATGTGAACCGACGTCACAGTACGATGAGTCCATTGTTACGCCAAATAAGACCCTCCGCTACTTGAGGGCATGCTTATTAATTACGATTATAATTACATAAGACAGTTGTGTATTAATTAAGGCCTTTCTATGAAAAAGTGTATTGTTTGAAATTTATTATATGATAGGACGCCCGCGACTTCGTACGCGTATTTAAACTCCTTAGGGGATGAATTTCCAAAAATCCCTTCTCAGTGCACCCCTAGGATATCCCAAGGAATATTCCCTCCTAATTTAATGTTCCTAGGTCCAACGGTTTCGGCTGCGCGTTGATCGATCAGCCAGTCAGTTTCTTCTTTTATATGTAGTAGTGGGCGACCGAGCTCTACTCGGGTGTATGTCGACGACACTATTCAATTATAATTTGATAGTGTCGTCTATATATGTCAAGTACCGTTTATAGCTATTCCCTCGGGAACTGTTCTATTTTCCGGGATAGAAACTATCCTATGTCCTTCCCCGGGACCTTACTTATCTTCATACCAAATTTCATCTATATCGGTTCAGTAGATCCAGAGATTACCGTCTGCATTGCAATCTCACTAACTCACAAACTTTACCTTATACAGCGTGTAAATTTCATACGGGCATATATTTTATCCTGACGTAGTTAACGATCATACAAATCATGTGAGAAAAATATTTTGTTGGTATCTTTTATTATTGAGGAGCAGTTAATTTTTTAAAGTTTGTCTTAGGAGCAATGTACGAAGTGTGCGAGCGTCCATCGGTCGTCAATGTATCGCCTTTATCCAAGTGCAAGGACGAAATGTGTGGAAAATAAATACCAATCTCAGGCGAGTGAATCGCCTGCGTTAATGATCTAAATTTTTGACTTTCATGGGCGAAGTAAACAAATGGCGAACCATAACAATTCGTGAGCATAACATGACTATTATGTAGATGCTTTAATTTAATTGGCGCAATGTCATACATTGCTTGCTGAATTAATTAGTAAGAAAAAAAGAAATACAACTAATTTTGCTGTTACACACGTTTTTATGTTAATTAGGGTGTATATTAACTATTGTTAAAATATATGCCCGTATGAAATTTACACGCTGTACACTGGATAGGCTACTTTTTATCCCGAGAGAATAACGATAATTGAAATCTACGTGGACAGCTAGTCATATTATAAAACAATTAAGGCCAAATGTATATCCAAAGTAAAACAGAAATTAGCTACTCCAAGGATTGTGTCACGGTAATTTTACGCCGACACGAAGTCATTTACTCTCGACTGCTTTCGCCATTTGCGGGATGGGCAAACGTATTGCTTAATCGTCGTGTATTGTATCATCCTGTTTATGATACTTAATATGTGTACATTTTGTTTTGAAATCCTAGAAAAGGTTGGCTATGTTCACAATTTAGTTAGATGGATGTTCAAGTTTGAGGTACACAGCGGGCTCGACGGCGCCCTGTGGGTTGGACTCCGAAAAAAAATCCGCAGGAACTTTTCAAATTTCCAGTAGAGTTGTTGAGCGGTAAAACGGGCCAAACACAAGAAGCACACTTTCGCATTTGTACTCGTAGGAACCTGTTAAGGAATACACACACGTATCAAAAGCAACCTGATAAAGGCTAAATGACACAGCTACTTTAAAAAACTTTCATTAAATACCTTACGTTCGATTAAAATATTGACATCTGTAACGTTTGATTGTCACGCTATCGACAAGTCACGTAACGCTACAATCGGAGCCGATCGACAGATTGACAGACGCATTGACAGGCTTAAAGCTAGAAATCGCCTTTGATTTTGAGTTGATAACTCCATTGTTGTATTGTGTTGAAGAGGTTGTATCAGCTTTCATAGTAAGTATGGCGACCTATTACAATCGATTTCATTTAAACAGGTTTAGACTCTGGGCATTTATTTGGCATACTTTTATTTAACCCCACGACGACACGGTAGCTTAGTTGGTAGTGACCCTGCCTTCGAAGCTAGGGGTCCTGGGTTCAAATTCCGGTAAGGGCAAGATATTTGTGTGATGAGCACGAGTATTTGTTCCTGAGTCTTGGATGTTTTCTACTTATTTAAGTATATGTTTCTCTATATACATAAGTATGTTTATCGTTGTCTAGTACCCATAGTACAAGCCTAGAGTTTGGGACTAGGTCAATTTGTGTGACCTTGTCCTGTGATTTATTTATTTTGTGATTACCCTTCTGGTTGCCGGGTTAGAATAGTGCCACTCCATGTCTTCCCGTGGATGTCGTAAGAGGGACTTGCACACCAATTGCTTGGGCTTGTAAACTTCTTGGCCTGATTGTGCAAAATGTGGTTACAGAATTATAAACAAGTCTTTTTAGAGTTGTTGGCATTTCTGTCTCTGCCTAACCCACTCTGGGAATGAAGGCGTGATGTTATATATGTATGTATAATGTATGTACTTTCATCATAATTATTCAAAAAAGTGATCATACTTAAGGAATAAAATTGAGAACGGTTACTTTTCCATTACGTCACGAAAATTAACTGTACTGCTATAAGACAAATGGTAGTATCTCAAACAAAACTCATGTAGCAGGTCCTATGAAGATCCTGGAGCCTTCAGCCAGCGTTATAGCCATTGGGGGGTTTTAGTGGGTTAACCGGCGTTTGCGCAAGCCGCTGGGTATCTTGCAGGAGATTATCACCCCGTTAACAAATAAAAAAGAGTTTCTGTCTGCTTACAAGGCTTACCGCGTTGTTAAATACTTTCACTTTGATGTTTGAAGTCCTTATTGCAGCTTATTCATTTTGTTATTACGTCATCAGCGACTGAATCGTGTCTAATATTAATTTATAGTAGTTTATGTAACTGATACATAATGAGGGATCTTAAAACATGAGTACGCGGTTGAATAATGAGATCACACGAGTGTTTCAAAGCCTAATTATACTTACAGTTGCATACATTATTTACTCTAAGATGGGTTCAGAATCTAAAGGCATGCATTGACTAAGTTTGGTATTGACTTTACTTTAATTTCAAAGTTACTAAGGGCTTATTTAATTTGAGTTGCTTTTGGAAGATGCTCCAAATTTGAAACCCGTAAGTTTATCATATTTGATATCGTGATAAGAATATTGAGTTACAGCCGCCTGCACCCACCACCGCAGATAACAAAATTATGCTGGTCATTGCCAACGAGTTCTAAAGGCATTATAGAGGACATAATGATCTTCATTCGAACAATGTTTATTAAATATTTAAATTTGCAAATAAAGAGTTGATAGGTGATATAATTATACTGTCAATATACCGCTACAATCTGTCTGTCCGATGTAACTCTGTCAAGTAGCTAATTAATTAACTGTCAATTGATAAACTCTCACTTGTTTGGAATGCGGAAAAGTAAACAACATACCTCTTATACAAACACTGACTGACCACACAGCGTAATCATACAAGCAATGCTTTATTTACATACACATAAATAAACAATTAATATCTGATAGTAGTGACTACTGTCGATCAGCTGACCGGGGTCGACGACCAGACTTCTGTTAAAGTATCACTATATTCATGAATGTAAATTAATCGTGAATCGAATTACGATTTATGTGTAAAATAATACTATTATAATACATTTACACATAGTTTTTTATTTGGTATTAAAAAATATATATATCCGTGGTCAATGTCACTCAAATTTACCTAGTCCCAAACTAAGCTCTAGGCTTGTACTATGGGTACTAGATAACGATAAACATACTTATATATCTAGAGCAATAGATATTTTTTTCTGATTTGACTACTCCCTGCCTTCGAAGCTAGCGGTCCTGGGTTCAAATTCCGGTTACGGCAGATATTGTGATGAGCACCAGTATTTATTCCTGAGTCTTGAATGTTTTGTATGTACGTAAGTAATTTTATCTTTGTTTAGTACCCATAGTACGGTCACGAGCGTAAACTTAAGACCCATTTCAAAATAAATCTGCTTGAAGTTGTCAATGTCCTTAGAGATGCCAAGTCATTTGCAACTTTCAGGAAACTCAACCTTATTGGTGCAGAATGTCGGATTGATTTTGGACCAAAGTTTGGTCACAAATTTAAGTCTTTGACTGTACAAGTCTAGAGCTTAGTTTGGGATTGGGTCAATTGGGGTGACATCATCCTGTTATATTCATATTCATTATTCAGTTATCATGAGGGGTATCATTTGAAAGCTTTCAAGGTGGCTGTCACGCACTCAATTGTTGTTCTTATAACCACTCGTTCTTCGGTTATTTCGACCAAGCATTGCGCAAGAGTGTCTCCACAGGGGTCTAGTAAAGCCAGTTCGGAGCTGACTTTGCCTATGACAGAATAAAGCTTGCGACACACAGCGAGCGCGATCAGCTTGTCGTGTCACGTGTTCAGTTGATTAAATACTCATTTAAAAACATTTCGGTTAACAAAACCTGGCACCAAATTGAAAATACAAGCACCAAGCGCCAAGCGAGGAAATGCATCCGCCCACTTACGACTTGGAGAAATTTTAGAGACAGCTAAGGGTGAGGACCAAAAAGTTGGACCAGAGTTAAGTGTAGTTAACCATACAAACAACGGAGGCGAAAAAAGTTCCACAACATTTCAACATTTACGTCGCTCAACCTAATAGTATCATAAAAAAATTAATTGATTGATTTAGCGTGCCCAACTTTTTGGTCCTTAACATTAACTCAAGCAGAGTGTCAAGTAACTCGTGCTAGACGTACTATGTGACCGTTTTGCCAAGGGTTGCCATATCTCAAGATTTGTAACTACTAATCCACAAAAAGCCCCTTAATTTGTGGACTTTTAATTTCTATATGGCCCCGCTAAGCCAAATAGCAGCATCTCAAGTAAAACTCCTGTAGCAATTACAACTTACTCATTACTAAGAGCAGAGGATTGAATCTACTTTAGCAATTGAATCTGCTATACTGTTTAGGACAGATATCGTGCTACGTGACGAGCGGGTCTCGAGCTCGCTGTGTGTCTCAAGCTGAACACCTCTGCGGTTTGCGGTCCCCGATGTAGAAATACCCGCCTACATCAGAACTGAGCTATTTTCGACTTGTGTTGCCATTCTATTTATAGCTGATCCATTCGGGATATCGATCAATACGGCCAGGAATAGCTTGCATTGTTCAATCGGATGGCGACGACGATCATTGTCTAGCCTGCCGACTCCCCAGGTTTGTCCCTTGAGCATACAATGCCAAATATAAAAGACACCCTATAATTAATATAACAAGGTTGCTATTACAATGTTACTAAAATAGGTATTGGGTCTTACGAGGCTATAATGAAAGAAAAAAAGAAAGAAAGAAAGAAACCTTAACCTAACCTAGCCTAACTGATAGATTAATTAGAATTGTTTTTTTTTACCCAGGAGGCATCCTTATTGTGTATGGGTGTCAGATTCTACTTACCATCAAGTGGCGTGTGTAGTGTGTAGGTACTCGTTTACCTCCTCTATACCATAAAAATAAATTCTCTTTACATTACACTGCCTAGAACTTATAAGGTTTTGGACACCTCAGGACAGCGAGATTTTTAAACAGAGCCAGTGTACCTACTCGTGATCATAAAAGGACTAAATCGTTTCTGCGGCTACGAAAGGGCGATATCGTTATAATGTTGTTATTCCGGATCGCAAACTTGAAATGTTTACATTAGGACCTACTACGGTCGTTATAGCGAAGCCCCACGGCCCGTTCCTAAAACAACCTTCAATTTCATTATCAACTCGAGGAAAAGTGTTAACCTTTACCCATTCCATGCCAAATTCTCAGCTTTTGTACAAAGTAGAGTTCAAAACGGAGTCCTTAGCGCGGAATTTGTAAAAATCATTCCAAGCCACGCGCCATTGCATTTCTCGGAAACGAGAAACCAATACTTGTTCGTAATTCACGATCGAGACAACAAAGAAGCCATTATGAGCACCAGAGCGATTTGCGAAGATGCCCGCTGACCTCTGGACTGGTTATCTTAGGAGACATCTCGTTCGGGTCGGCTTTTACCAACAAAGGGCAGGGATAAAAGGGACGTCCTTATTAAGTGATTCAGTGCCCGCAATCAACAGATTTTATAGAAAATAGGCACGTTTGTGCGTCCTTGGCATGGAGATCGTGACTTGCCATTGACAGACCAACTTGTTTGAGATTGGGAGTTATTTAAACATGATTTGATTTGGTTTATCGATTGGTTTACAATTGATGAAGTACGTTGTTTAACCGTTAGCACGAAAAAGAGAGGCTTATGGGTTTAAAGCGTTTGTCCGTCTGTCTCTGTATGTGTCAAAGCCTAGGGTCCAAACAGGCAGGGATGGTTCTTAACTATGTTTAATAGTAATCAAGTAAAATCGGGTCTGAAACGGTTCTAAATTTTTTTCTGTACTTTTTTTTTTATTTATACATTTGGTGTTCACGATGTCTGGGCCTCTATTCAGGTGCGTTAAAACGATATCGTGTTTGACACGTTTAAGAATCGTTTATGTCACAGTCGCCATTATTGTAAATGACATAAGAGTTATCAAAACGTTGACAATACGGAAACAGGTCAAAAAGGATATCGTTATAACGCAGTTGAATAGAGGCCCTGTTCGCCATAAACACGTTAATCTTAATTGCAATATGTAGATAATATAATCGTTTATCTCTCTATCTAGTATGTTTATAAGTCAACAAATTAATACACACATAACATCACGCCTTCATTCCCAGAGTGGGGCAGGCAAAGCTATACAGAAATACCAACATCTTTAATAAGACTTGTTGATAATTCTGTAACAACATTTTGCACAAGTGTGCTAAGATTTACCAATAGTGACAGGTTGCGAGCCCTTCGCCTAACAGTACTACAAGCCCTTATTCCCTTAGTCGCCTCTTACGACATCCATAGGAAGACATGGAGTGGCACTGTTCTGACCAGGCAACCACACAGAGTAAATTATAATAACCTTAAAATTAATTACATTAAAAGTTTACAATAAAATGTATAAGGACAAATGACCTGCCCTGGGAGACCGAGCGTCGCTCGTTTTGAAACCGAATTTTCCCGAAGATGACAATTTCACAGTCTTCATAGATCGATTTTTCGCCCCTGTAAACCCCATTAATTGCGATTTTCGACAATGCGATTACAAATATATATATAATTATATGTATAATATAGATATCTCTATACTAATATTATAAAGAGGTCATCTGTGGATCTACAGTATGGAGATAACTAAGGTCCCCGGGAAGGACATAGGATGCTTTTAATCCCGGAAAATTTTACAGTTCCCCAGTTAATAGCGATAAACGATTTCTACGCGGATGGATTCGCGAGCAAAAGCTAGTACACAATATACAAATATTGCTCGTTTAATAGTATAGGATAAGTGATTGGGGGAGTGTCCCTTGAGAGTTCACCACTTATATTAATACAATTTGATACGACTTACATTTTGAAATGAAACAGTTCTATATTATCAACTATGGTCGGGTGTATGATACTCGTGTCGTAAAACTACATCGACCTTTATAGTTTTGCTCTCCAAATATGTGTTAAAGCTTGTATTCGACTTCCTTTTTTGTAAAGTTTACGTGATATTAAAAGGTGGATTCGAATTAGAGCAGCCTCGGGTTGAGGCACGCACGGCTCAACTATTTTACTCAAAATCGTACGCGCTCACGCGCTGTGCGCTGCGAGCCGTCGAGGCTCGGTCTCTTGACCGTGCTCAAAGGCGCCTCGGTGTGCGTGCCTCGCGTAATTTGGACGTGTATCCGAGCTTGCCGCGGGCACAACGACAAATTCTAACTCGTCTGTGGGCGAGGAGCGTACAAATTTGATAAATTTCCTGAGCCGTTCCACCACCGAGGCGATTTCTTCTTTTTGTTAATAATTCGGTGAATTATGATAAACGCAGCCGCGGCTGTCATCGTGTCCGACGCCATTTTGAAATGTCGGTTCGCGTCGAGCACGCTGCCTCACCCGCGCATGTTTTTGTGCAACAATTTGGGACACGAGCAGCTCGTCGCGCGGGGCGAGGATGTCTCAGGCTGAGCCGCTCAAATTTTTACCCAGCTAAAGACTGAACACATATATCCATTTTGCAATTCAATTACTTCAATATATGGCAAAGGTCTAGGTGTGGTGACGTTATTGTCATGCAAGTCAATTCACTAGTTGTCCTACCTCCACACTGTAACACAACAATGTGAACATTGCTGCTTGGTGGCATTTTAAAATCGTCTAAAGTCTGTAACTATGAAATAAAATTTCCCACTTCGTCCATTCACGTGATGTTTTAAGCAACTTTTTAAACTCCCCCTCCTGGTGAAGCCAAAGGTCATATGCATGTGCAACATTGTCAGCAATCGAATGCACTTGCACAAGTAATGCATCAGCCTATTGTACGGCACGGTAATAGGCAATTACTATGATGAAGTGCCCGCACCTTAATGGCGTCGATAGCTATGATTCATTGGTATTTCATATCAAGCAAACTATACTTGTTGTGATATGTATGTCTCGCTTAACATCAGATTTATATTTGCATATGGCAACCCTAAATTAAAAAATAAAGTCTTCTGATTCTACAAGAACAAATGGCGGACCTAATGCCTACCAGTCGACCAAATAACCAATCAGAAATTTATATTATTTAATAGGTGCACTGAATAGGAGGCAGATAAAACTAAAAGCTAATTAACTAATTAGTTTCATTGCTGCTACTAATTATGTACCTCAATATAAATTAATAACTTACACCATGTCGCAGCCGGTTTTGCCTAAACAATGTATATGTTGTTGTTTTTAATTTATGTTAAGGTGAAGGCACACGAGCACTCAGGCCACCTGATGGTAAGTGGAATCTGAGACCCATAGACATTTGAATTCTCAAGACTATAATCCTAAGACCTCAAATGCGTTGCCAACCCTGAGGACTACGATGGAATGCCTCTATGCTAATAATTTCACCGGTTTTCATAAGACAACGGGATTACCCCACACCGGAACACAAAAATGCGAATGCTGCTTGGCGGGTGGTTAATGGGTAAGATGGTGGTAGCGATCCGGACGGACCCTGCACAGGGTCCTACCACCACTAAATATAACTACTTTGTACTAATAGTGTTGGTGAATCGATGTTATGGATCATCAGAAGCATGTAAATATTCAATTGATTACTCCAATTTCCAACCAACCCGGCGGTGGACAAGACAAGAACAAAATAGCGCCGGTGACTACAGCGGCGTCTTGACCAGGGGATGATTCTCTCAACACAGCGCTGCGTCGATCTCAAAGGTGAAGTTTTGTCCGGCAAGTTTAAGAAGTCCCGTCGGAGCGAACAAAACACATGTTAGCGCGTGCCTTCTAAATTAGGCAGCTGTATACGACACTGAACTCGACTCACCTGCCTGCTGCCTAATTGAGAAGGCACGCGCTAAAATGTGTTTTGTACGCTCCGACGGGATTTCTTAAACTTGCCGGATAAAACTTCACTTAGGGTAGGCAGAGCTGCAGAAATACTAACAACTCTAAGGAAACTTGTTGATAATTCTGTAACCACATTTTGCAGAAGTAGGCTAAGATGGTAACCAAAGTATTAGTCGCCGCTATTAAATATGGAATAAATATAGAATAATAATAATACAAACATTAATACTGCCGTAACACCAAAGAAGGCGGCTAAGTGCAATATAATAGTCGAAGCATTCTATACCCTATTGGTAACCACATAACATTTAAAATACTAATACTATTACTGTGCAGTTAGCCGCATTATTTGGTATTACGGCACTATAGGGGATCTGGAGTCGGAGATAAAGGTTCAAAACTAAATCCTCGCAAGCGAAGATTTGATTAGTTATATAACTAAATGTTATCAAATAAAACCACGTGACGTAGTTCTTCAACCAATAGAAGCGGAACTATACGGAACGGATACGTCACAGTAAGACCAAACAGTTTTGATCGTAGACAGAGACCTAGACGGGACACGAAAAAATAATACAACGAGCAACAGAGAAACATTTATACGGAAAGACATGTAAATAAATAAGACAGCTTCACTTTCTATTTCACTCCGCGTTTACGTTTTTTCAAGGCCGATGTTGTTTTGTCACTAGAGCTGACAAACAATAGCGTGAATTGTGGCTCTTAACTATTTTATTGTGTGTTGCTTATATATATTTATGTTTTCGTAGTTTTCGTAAACACATCTGTGATCTGAATTGTTGTATTTTAGGCTGCAAAAGCCGCAGTGTTCGAAAAGATGAAAACATAACGTTTCACCGGTAATAATTTCTCATGATAAAACGCCTTAATAAGGTAGGCACTCAATGACAGACGCTTTGTCTGCTAAAGGTGGTAGATTTGGTCGGGTTGTCTGTATTGCTATGTCAAAGGGTTAACGGTTGCCTAGATTTTGATTGGCTGTTCAACAAAGCCACGTGATTTGGTTTGTTTTAAGATCCTAAATAAATGAAAGTATACGTTTGTTGACATCTTTTCACGACAAGACAAGTTTGCTCTTTTACAAAGTCGATTAAAATCGCAAATTGTAAAGGTCAAGTATTGCGGTTTTTATACAAAACGCAGGCTGAGTGTCGTCTCAATTTCAAGTGTTAACTTGAGCAAAGACAATGGAAGACGGCTGACGGGTCCTTGGCTTTACGGTTTGAAGGATCAGACGTTTGACTTACAATAACACAAGTTGTAAAATGTATGTAATATAATTACAGTTTAGGCCGCGACTTCGTCCTAGTATCAAATGTCTTCACGCCAAGTTTAATCTTATTGCGAATATAGCTGGATCTCTACATTCTACTAAGTAAGACCATATTGCTTTTGAAATGCTATCGTATAGTAGCTCTTATTGATCACTTGATAATGGTGGCGTCCGAGTAAAAATATTCGGTGCAATAATGACTGTTTATACATATGCATGGTCATGGTTAGTGGTGGTAGGACCCTGTGCAGGGTCCGTCCGGATCGCTACCACATCTTATCCATTAACCTACCGCCAAGCAACAGTGTTCGCATTGTTTTGTTCCGGTGTGGGGATAAGACAACCGGTGAAATTACTAGCATAGAGGCATTCCATCTTAGTCCTCAGGGTTGGCAACGCATTTGAGGTCTTAGGATTATAGTCTTGAGAATTCAAATGTCTATGGGTCTCAGATTCCACTTACCATCAGGTGGCCTGAGTGCTCGTGTGCCTTCTGCTTAACATAAAAAAAAAAAATGGAATATATTTTGGTCAAGTGTATAACGATGCTGTAGAGCATTGTAGACCCTCTGAATAACTGATCACCTTGTATAATGCAATCTAAATGTACTGGTACAGAATTCCATTGCACATTAAAAGTTTAAGTAAGTATAAATAAATAAGTACTGTCTACATGCTTTTGCACTATATGTACTGCTTTTGTACTGTACTATGCTTTCAAAGCATATAAAGATAATTTCCACTCTAATATTACTCTACGTAAAAGTGAAGGTTCCCTGCAAACCTATAATTATCCGCTATTCTAGTTTCCAAAACTCCTTTCACCTACGCATTGTTTCCGAGAACGTTTGTTTTACCTCGTAATGGCTATCAATTTGATTTTTTCTTTATCTACGCAATCCACTTGCGATAAATCCTAATCCAATGAGTAAATTATAATGATAGCTATAATGTAATTATCGATCGGATCCTATTAAATATCGTTAAAGTTCGTTATCGAGTGACGCGGTGTAAACTCGATTACAATGCAGTATCATCGTGTCTTAGACCTGATCTTATCCATTGCTACACTGTAGAAGGAATAATAGAAGAAGGAAAAGGCTGGAGAAACCCAAGGGAAATTGCTTGGAGCGAAGGTTTCTCCAGCGACGAGAGCTTGGCTCTTAAATAAAGAGAGAGACCTGATCTGATGATGAAGTGGGAAGGTGGCAACAGGATCTCCGCTGTACTTAACTTAGACTCGTTGAGTTTGTACTTGATGGATACGGACCAAAAACTTGGCCACGCTAACTTACTCAATTAAATTTTCTCTGAAAATTTTCCGTTGTGACACGAAAATTAGCCATACATCTGTAGGGATAATTTTCGTGTCTCAGCGGATTTTTTTTCACTTTTGTTGTTTGTATGGTTAACTACGCTTAACTATGGTCCAACTATTTGGTCCTTACATTGATATTTTGTGTAAAAAAGTACAGTAGGCATTATGTTTTTTTACCGGACTTAATTTAAAAACTTTTTTGCCAATGTTTAGACAGGAGTCTTAACAAATATGTCACGGTAGCGGTAGTAATGTCAATGGCAAGATAAAAAAAAGCGAAAGAACGAGAAAGAAGGTACAATTACAGAAATTATCTGTTAATTGTTACCGCTACACGAAGAAGTAATCCTCTTGGAGCATTTATTTCCAAACGTATTTCCTTTATAATAAACGTTTCAACTTAAATAATGTTCTTTATGCAGCGAACACTGCACTGTGTCACTGCTTATTATGCAACTGCGATGCAACGTGCTAGCTGTAATAGTAACATTTATATTATCGTTTGCATCTATATTAATAGTCACGTGCGCATGCGACTTTAAAACTTACTTACATAGTTCAATAACAGCGCAATAGGTTAACAGCTTTGGTATTGCTGTAGCACGTGGGCGGGCACGTTAAATAAATAAATAAAAGTAAATGTAAAAAAAACAGAAAAGTGTTTCTTTTCTGTTTTTTTTTACTACTTTCCGTAAACGAAATAAACGGTTGATCTGTATGTTCACGACCTTAACGACATCCGTTCTAAAATATGTAATCCGGTAAATAAAGGGCTCTAAATTATTATCTCCCCTCTTAGATATCTATGGCTAATTATTGACGTTCGTGCTTAGCTTGTACTAGAATAGTTTTATAACTTAAACATACCCAAACACGAGTCGTTAAATTTAGTTCCACCATCTCTTTAGTTTACCCATTCAGACGCCTTTAATTTCACAATAAACGTAATTTCAAGCAATAGTGTACATATGGGGGCATACACTATTTTCACAATCAGCTCCCGTCATAGTAATATTTTAACATTTATGACCAACCATTGCGTCATGGGCGGCGAACGCCAATAACATTCAAGCCCAGCGACACACTTGCCGTATTAAAAATTGCTAACTATCTGTAGCTGATGGTACCGAATGCATTATAAGGGGTGATATAAAAAGTATTCTAAATATGAACGGTAAAAACGTGTTCCCACGAATCGGGGAACCTATTAGAGACATTTGTTTCGAATGTTCTTTCGTTATTAAAAGGGCGTAGTTCAAATATTGTTGAAGCAAGTTGAACTCTATTTAGGTATCAATTAGGGTGCAGACGTCATTAGGTTTTGCGTCTTTTTTGTCTAGAGGACGGACTGAATATGGGGGCGTTTTGTTCTTCGATTTAAACGACTATTTGAAGAATTAGAAACTGTTAATATTTTTAATAGAGGGTAGGGGTTTGTGACTGAAATTGTAGCTCGCTTAGTTAGATTTTATTTATTTACCCGACTGCACTTTCGCATTCCTTACGAGTTTAGACTATAAACCTTTCCCGTAATGTTATTTACCTGTCTAATCAACGTCTTAAGGAATTTATTACTTTACATTTTGTCACAACTCATTTGACAAATTCGTATGGTAGTTCAAACGTGACGTTACGCTTTCCTTAAAATAAATCGAAACATACAGAATGCTCAAAAAATTTCAAAGTGTTAGAGCGTGTTTGGATATTTTTGATCAACCTCTATGCTCTTATACATTTGGCGACTATACTAGCCAATCCTGTTACTCATAAAAACCTAACTCCGCATTGTCCGGTGGGTTGGCGGGCGGCCAAAAGTCCGATGGCCCTTTGTGTACAGTCTCTTAAGAATACCTACAGCCTTTTGTTTGCTGCGCGTACGCTTACATGGAAGTCTTAAAACTGACTTTGAATTTGATTAAAAATAAATAAATATCACAGGACAATCTCACACAAATTGACCTAGTCACAAACTAAGCTCTAGGCTTGTACTATGGGTACTAGACAACGATAGAGAAATAAATACTTAAATACATAGAAAACATCCAAGACTCTGGAACAAATACACTCATCACACAAATATCTGCCCTTACCGGGATTTGAAACCAGGACCCCTAGCTTCAAATGCAGGGTCACTACCAACCAGGCTAGCAAGTCGTCAATGCCATTCTGACCAAAAAAAAGGGAAGCAACGGGCTCCCAGCAACGGATTTGAACCCGGGACCGCTGGCTTCGGAGGCAGGGTCACTCCCAACTAGGCCAACGTGTCGTCAACCGATACTAAACTTCTCCTGAGTACTTATAGGTATTATGAACATCAGGTTTTTTGTGCTTGGCCTGCGCCATCACATTTGTACTACAATTTAGATTATGATAAACATATTAACATTACTTATACCTACTCTTACTTACGTCGGAAACCAAGAGTCACGAGCAAACTTGCAGCCATCTCAAAATACAATTCTGCTCAAACCGGAAATCGACAAACTATTTCAATGATAAATCACAGGCTAAATATACGTATAAATCCAACCTTTGTCTAAGCTCCATCAGAACTACCTGCTTCGCCCTTGGAATGAGTCATTCAAACAAAGAAAAGATCCAAGTTGTGAGACATGAGTTATGATACGAGTCCGTCTAGACTGCTAGCTCGACTTCGGTCGGCACGTGTTGTCTGCGACTTCTTTGTCATTCGGTCCCTTTCTATCTAGTCTGTAACGACAAAGACGCACTGAGCCAAGTGACAAAATAAAACTTCTCCTAGTCGTACTGGTCGGGGCGGATTGGGTTACTTAATCGATTCTATTCGTATTTTTTAGTTCCGCTATTAGGTAAAAATAAATCGAGTTTCAGTTGTTTTTGGCCTTCGCGCCAGTCACCTAAGATTATCGAAAGGGTACTAGGAGCACATACTTACCTGAAGTCTTGTTTTACTGACGGTTATTGGGTGGTCTGTATTAAGCTGGGTACGAATCTGAGCGGCTCAACCTGAGGCATGCATGTACATCACATATTTTTTTAGTTCTATCATTCTCTTATTTTAGAAATTACAGGGGGGGGGCGACACACATTTCAACACTTTGGAAGTGTCTCTCGCGCAAACTGTTCAGTTTAGAAAAAAAATATGTCAGTAACCTCAATATCATTTTTGAAGACCTATCCATAGATACCCCACACGTATGGGTTTAATGAAAAAAAAATTTTGAGTTTCAGTTCTAAGTATGGGGAACCCCCAAAATTTATGGTTTTTTTTCTATTTTTGTGTGAAAATCTTAATGCGGTTCACAGAATACATCTACTTACCAAATTTCAACAGTGTAGTTCTTATAGTTTCGGAAAAAAGTGACTGTGACATACGGACGGACAGACAGACAGACATGACGAATCTATAAGGGTTCCGTTTTTTGCCATTTGGCTACGGAACCCTAAAAAGAAGAAGAAAGCGCCTCGCCCACAGACAAATTAGAACTTGTCGTTCTGCCTGTGGCACGCTTGGATACACGTCCAAATTACGCGAGGCACCAGTCCAGTTCCGCAAAGATCTTCTCTTCATGATCTCTTACCTCATGAGAGCTTAGCGCAAAAGTGTTTACGCACCCGGTAACAGTAGGATAATATATACGAAGCTGTCTGTCTGTCCGTCTGTCCTACCTGTAATCATCTTTGCAATCGCAATATGTAGCCTATTGGAAACATAGAAATTATTAGACGACGTGTCTTTATTATTATGGTCAGGGGACCCTAATGGGCACAGAATTTCATAAAAAATAAATATGATGGGACAATCTCACACAAATTAACCTAGTCCCAAACTAAGCTCTAGGCTTGTACTATGGGTACTAGACAACGATAAACTTACTTGAAGAGAGAAATACATACTTAAATAAATAGAAAACATCCAAGACTCAGGAACAAATATTCGCGCGCATCACACAAATATCTGCCATTACCGGGATTTGAACCCAGGACCGCTGGCTTCGGAGGCAGGGTCCCTCCCAACTAGGCCAACGTGTCGTCACCAACGTGTCGATAATCCACGCAGGTCCAATACAGATTGGAGAATAAACGTGTGGAGAAATAAAGGGTTATATATCCAGATTCAAGCGTTTAGGGAACTAAATCGCAAGTACAAATCATTACTCAAACAACTACATGTTTGCGAAACTGAATAATTTCCGCTAGGTACTTAAGAGATAGCGTGTCAACCTCAGTGCTGCAGTCAGGGGCGAACCCTTGCTATTTACCTAAGTACGACATAACTGCCTGAGCTAATATAGGAGTTTGGGTTTTAGTACAACATGATAAAGTTGAATTTGTTGCAATACTTTTTTGGAGATATGGATTTTATACGCGATATTGTCAAGAAGGGACTTAAGTATGTATGTAAACACTTCAAGGTACAAAGGTATCGTTTATTACCTGATTTGGCGAACTTTGTTAGTAATAGGAAATAGTTTGAATAAATAAACGTTTTTTAATAGCATTGACGACACGTTGGTCTAGTTGGGAGTGCCTCTGCCTCCGAAGCTAGCGGTCCTGGGTTCAAATCCCGGTAAAGGCAGATATTTGTGTGATGAGCGCAAATATCCGTTCCTGAGTCTTGGATGTTTTCTATATTTATTTAAATATGTATTTCTCTATTTAAGTATGTTTATCGTTGTCTTGTACCCATATTACAAGCCTAGAGCTTAGTTTGGGACTAGGTCAATTTGTGTGAGATTGTCCCCTGATATTTATTTATTTATTTATATAGATACGTAATATTAAAATATATACTCGTGTTAAATAATTTATACATATTGCATTCTTGGTTGCCTACTGCAACTCACGAAGGTCCTCAGAGCAATCAAACGTGATGTCACAATAATATAGGTCATTGCCTTCGTGGGATGAAGTGGGTACCTATGCTTGCGTTTTTGCTGTAATTACGTAATAAATTCATAGTACTTGCGCTTAGTCTTGTAACCAAATTGAATCCAAGTTGATTAGTAGCTTAATATAATTAGTTTGTATAAGTAGGTAGGTAGGTAGGTAGGTAGGTAGGTAGGTAGGTAGGTAGTGGTGGTAGGACCCTGTGCAGGGTCCGTCCGGATCGCTACCACCATCTTATCCATTAACCACCCGCCAAGCAACAGTGTTCGCTTTGTTGTGTTCCGGTGTGGGGATAAGACAACCGGTGAAATTACTAGCATAGAGGCATTCCATCTTAGTCCTCAGGGTTGGCATCGCATTTGAGGTCTTAGGATTATTCAAATTCAAAATTCAAAATTCAAAATTCATTTATTTCAAGCAACACAAGGCTCATATTAATTGCTTACAAATAACTTAACCTATCCCACGCCAGTCTTAACATGCCTGTCGCAGCAGTGCATGATATATGGACAGTCCAGTCTGTCCGCAATCATCGCCACGACGGTGTTGAGGCTGGCTCGCACGCGCCGCACCAGGGCCGCCGCGCGCACGCGCATGGTGCTGTGGAAGCACGGCGTGCGCGCCTCCGCGAACATGCCCGAGGCGCTGCAGTAGCGAGCCAGCCCCATCACCGCCCTGAACGCGTTATTATACTGGACGCGAAGAGCACTGTACGCTTTTTGCGTGTAGTTCGCCCACAGACCGCACGTGTACAGCGACGTGCAGTATGCTTTAAAAAGCGTTAACTTCACGTCACCGGAACACCGTGCAAATCTACGTGCCAACATATTTGCGCGTACGCACAGTGCTCTTCGCTCCCGTTCAATATCCCCATCATCCTTGAGGTCAGCAGTAACCACGTGTCCTAGATATTTAAACCTGTAAACTCTTTCCAGTACGGCTCCATTAAGCATGACAGGCGGTACGGTAGTCGGCCGGTTACTGCCGGCCTCAAAAACCATGTATTGGCTTTTTGCTACATTATACGTCAATCCGTGGCTCAAGGCGTACTCCTCACACGTCCTCATCAGTCTCCTGAGACCACAGACCGACGCACTCAGCAGCACCATGTCGTCTGCGTAGCTGAGATTGTTCACGCAGACACCGTCCACATGACAACCGACATGCTGACTGCTAAGCGCGACGATCAGTGCGTCCATATAAAGGTTAAAGAGGGCAGGAGAGGTCAGTCCACCCTGCCTCACCCCGCACTCCAACCCATACTCATCGGACATTACGCCTGCCCATCTAACATTGTTGACCTGGTGACCATACCAGTACTTGAGGATGCCTATTAGTTCATTTGGTAAGTTGATTGACTCGAGTTTCCTCCACAGTACTTCGTAGGACACCAGGTCAAACGCCTTACACAGGTCAAGGAAACACGCATATATCGGTGTATCACGACTAGTATAATAACTGACGGTATGCTTAAGACACAGTATGGCACTTTCTGTGGACAAATGAGGTCGAAACCCAAATTGGTTGTCGTGCAGTTTTAGGTATTTATTTAACTGTGTATTAAGCATAGCGTCAAATACTTTTGCAATGACCGTGGCAAGAGAGATGGGCCTGTAGTTACTCTTATCCGTTAGGTTCCCGGTTTTATTTTTCACCACGGGCACTACTAGCGTCCTTAACATGTCAGTGGGCATGTATGAGTGACTCATACACAAGTTAGTCTTGAGAATTGAGAAAAACATTATAGTCTTGAGAATTCAAATATATATGGGTCTCAGATTCCACTTACCATCAGGTGGCCTGAGTGCTCGTGTGCCTTCTCCTTAACATTAAAAAAAAAAACAGGAGCGCACTATTTGCCAACAAACTGATTCTAGTTTGGCGAAACTTTTTGGATACCTACCACCTAAGTTGTTTTTGAAATAAATAAATCGCTTCTTGGTGATAGATGAATGGATAACTTCCTAACTAATGCCACAAATACACACATGGCCACATGTGGCCAAAGAATTTGGTTCAAATCTGAGCTTTAAATTAAGGCGCATTGATGATGGAGAGCGCCGGTGGCTTAGGGGGTCGACTCGTTATCGTAAGGTACTGAGTTCGAGCCCCCGCGCACACCACACATCAAAGAGTTTTTCTAATTTAAGTACATTGTCCAATGCTCTTACGGTGAAGGAAAAACATCGTGAGGAAACCGGCACAATCGAACAGCTGAGAAGGTTATTGCACAAAAGATCCTAAAGGAGTCGAAGTGTTTCCGAAAGGGGCCCATCTGTAACATAAGGTAAGATATGATAAGATAAGACGGATTGATCCAAATGCGCTGACCGCATGCGGCGAACGACTCAGTGTTATTGTGGCATTATGTCCTTAATTCTTGTATACATAACTGTAGAATGTATTTTATTAACTAACGTAAATACGTTAGTTAATAAAATACATCTGTGTATAAAATTATACACAGGTTGATTTATGAAGATAGCGTTTTTTTTTTAAAGTATGAAATGATCTCTATGGAACAGCAGGGTGGCTTCACGCAGGCGACACGTTGATCATTAATGTCAAATTGTCAAGCCATTACTTTGTCATGTGAAACTCGTATACCTCCCTAGCAATTAAAGTAAGTTACTGTCAGAAACCAGACCTTACGGATGAAATATGCATAAGTAGCCTTTAACGACTTCGAGAGACGATTTATTGCAAGTAAATAGGATATTTGGATATAAACGCACTCCCGTTTTACATGTGTAGTCGAGTGAATGACTCAAATTCATATTCTACTCGGTAACAAATAATTGCTTTTGACATGTTATCGTATTGTTTTATGATAGCTCTTATTTACTTGACAATAATGGCGGCGGCGGTTTTTTTATTGATAGTTTATGTTTGCTCTTGACTAACTCTTGCCCTTGGAGGACGAAGAATTAAACCCGTATTTATAGACAAGAAAAGTAATTACTTGAGTAATAGTATTGTCAAATGTCATAATAAAATGGTTTCTTAGTCTTCAGCTTAAGTAAATATTTTTCATGTCTATAAATACGGGTGTTAGTCGACAATACAGCAAGCTCATTTAACAATACGAAGACGAACATTCCAAGAGCAATAGGGTTTTACCTATCAGAACAGAACTCTTGTTCGTTTCACTCTTTGACATAAGCCACCGAGATAGTCACGTGTTACTATCTCAGTGGCTTACGTCAATTCCATACATTATTCAATCGAAACATAATCGCTAACGATTGTCGAATGTAACTTGACTAGCCCCACTGACACGGCGGGGGACCGCTAAGTAAATGAAATAATATAAAATATCCCAGCTACTTAGCGGTCCCCGACGTGTCAGTTTATTTGGTGTCAGTGTTCAGTTAACAGCAGAGTCCTATTTGACTTCACACTACAGTACATTTCTAAATTGTATAATGTATAATCTGATCTTGTTTTTATGTTATGTTTCTGTTCTTTTTAGGGTTCCGTAGTCAAACTAAGAACCCTTATAGTTTCGTCCGTCCGTCCGTCCGCAGCCTAGTGCAAGGACTTAATAGTCCAGCAGCTTTCTAGTACTAATGTACTAGAAAGCTGCAATTTGGCATGAATATGCATATTAGTCACGCCAACAAAGTGGTACAATAAAAAGTAAAAAAATATTTTTTTTTAGTCTACTTCCCCTACACGTAACGTGGGGATGTATTTATTTTTGGGGTGTCGTTGGATAGGTCTCTCAAAAATATTTTGGGTTTAAATTTAAAATATTAAAGCGCAAATTTTTGTTAGACTCAAGTGCAGCCATACAGCCAAAACTACGTATACTAAAAATCTGAAAAAAAACTTAAATGAAAGAGCATATAACCAATTTTAAAGGAAAACTATCACGACTAAGTAAACATCATTGGTTTTTGAGATACAGGCGATTAAAGTGTTTATACCTACTTAAATCATCTACGACATCACCAATTTACTTTTAATAGAAAATTAGTTACTCGACGTTTGTTTGTAGTACTTAACGGCTTCGGAACCCTACATTGAGCATAGTCCGACAAGCTCTTGCCCGGTTTTTTTTTACTATATTTGTTGTGTTGCAGTTGTTTTTGTCAAATAAATGTTATGAATTTGAATTAGAAATGTATCAAGTGAGATATAAAAGTAAATTAAATTTGCGATATACTTCACACTGGGACTTGTTTTGCTAATGTTTAGTCTACTTCCGTTGTTGTAAGATCCCCTTGCCTTAATCCGTAAGTAGTAGGTACCTAATAGCTATAAATAGATTCAAAGAGTCCTTTGTATAGCAGAGCAGACGCGTCGGCAACTGCCAAGGGCAAGGACATGAATAATACTAGCACACAGATACTGCACAGTATAACAGCATACCGGCCACACCACAAGCCTAAAGGAGAACATATATAAGTATCTTACACTACCTAATCCCAAGATGAACCTTATTACGTAGATATAAAGAGTTTTTTGATCAGCTTACGCCGATTCCGCGTCGATAGATGTTTGAGACCCTATAGAAAACATTCAACACTCGGGAATAAAATACTCACGAGGATGAAACCTAATAATAATAATATCACGGGACAATCTCACACAAATTGACCTAGTTCCAAACTAAGCTCTAGGCTTGTACTATGGGTACTAGACAATGATAAACATACTAAGATAGAGAAATACATATATAAATACATAGAAAACATCTAAGATTCAGAAAAAAATATTCGCGCTCATCACACAAATATCTGCCCTTACCGGGATTTGAACCCGGGACCGCCGGCTTCAGGGAAGGCATAAATTTAGCCCTTTCCCTTTCTACGCTTGAAAATAGACAAAGACAGAAGATCTTTATTTGACAGAAGAATTTACTTGTCGATGTGTAACAGGCCCTTAATCTTTTTTCTGTTTATTAAATAAGTATGTAGGATTCGTAGCATTCGAGTTGGCAATTCATGTACTATAATTCTCCTAATAATTACTAAGTTTTATACTTAGTTTTAATAAGTACACATGTTTTGCAATACCCTAACAGGGTTGTATGTACCGTAATAACTTGTGCAGCGTGAGTTGAAATGTGAAATTAAATAAATATTTTCCCTTGCTAGAGATCAAAGCGGTCCCCCTGCTACCTTCGTAGGTAGTGGATCTGAAGCTATAAATAGTCAACCGATCGACGTGAGTTAGGTTGAGTTATAGTTTATAGCCCGGAAAGTATTAATTTGAAACATCAGTTGTTATACTGTTTTTCTTCTAAGTGCTACTGACTGACCGTGACTGTCTTACACCGAACCGTATTAACATGTGGCCGTGGCATTGGTATGTAATTTATTCGATCAATAACTCGATATTATGAGCGACTGACTGTTAATATAAAATTATTTTACTTTTATTTGAACCAGGGTTGTTTGTTCTAAAGCTTCTAAGACTATTCGCTTAATTGACAAGTTTTCCCAAGCCGTCGACAGCCTTAGGTTGCATTGTTTATTGATTCATTTAAACTTAACCTACCGACGAGGAGCAGTGCCCCCTTTTTTGGGTTCCGTGGACGGTAAGACAACCGTTAAAATTAATAGCAAATATAGCAATGCCATCTTCGTCCTCAGGGTTGGTACGCATTGGCAGCCTGTAGAATTCCACTCTTAAGAATGCACATGACATGTGTCCCTTAAACATATTTTATGAAATTACGATCGTAAACGATTTTAGGTACCTACCGCCAAGCAGCAAACTACTAGAATAGAGGCATTCCATCTTGGTCCTCAGGGTTGGCACCGCATTTGAGTTCTTAAGATTGCAGTCTTGACACTGCGAAATGTCTGTGGGTCTCAGATTCCACATTGTTTCTCATTGCCATACCCCCCACCCTGTATAATTAACTCCTTATAAGATCATAACTCAGTCAACCTGTAAATTATGTGTGCGTAAATATCGGCATTGTCATGAAACTTTCCTTCCCTTTATTCTTTCAAAAATATATAGCGCATGAAACTGATTTTAAACACCTATAAAGTGTATAGAATGTTCAAGATGTACAGATCGAAAAAAAACCCAAATTTAAATAAATTTTAAACAAATGATTACCAAAAAAAATGTTGGTCTTGCAGTGTCTTTTCATTTTAATTACGGCCTGTTAGTTGAGTATTTTTTAATGAAGTAGCAAAATGTTTGCATCCATACTACTTAAGATTGTTTTCTACATCTACCTACGCTATATTATATTATAAAGAAGAAACATTAGTATTTTAGTATGTTTGTAAACCCTGACAAAATTCAATATGGCCTTATTTCCATACAAATTTGTATTGAAATAGGGCTAAATAGAATCTTGACGATTGAACTCAATAACTACAAGTATACAAATCTTTTCTTTTTCCTTTTTTGTGTAGAAATCATTACGGTCATCAGAAATAAAAATAAATTAAAGGTTTTTGTCGTGTCGTATTTCAATATATTCAAAAGCAAGTCGCAAGGTTGTTTTAACAAGAATATGCAAGATTTATTAAAATGAACATATCATTATTGACACTACCCGGAAAATTGCATAAATTTATTTTTAACCATCCATAAAAGAAATATTGTGGGTGTAAGGTTTACCGTGTGAAGCCGATTAATATGGACACGGCGGCCTTAAATTGAATATTGGTTTAAACTTATGTAAAATCAAATTGATTGACAACCTTATAAGGTTCTTGTCAGTGTGATATTTATTTAATGTTTATTATTTTCGTTACAGGTAAGGGAGAGAGCTGTCTTGACGTGTGAGCTATTTGGAAGTTGTAAGTTTGATTTTTGCGTAATCGAGTAGGATTTCTCTTCACGCTTAAACAAGTGAGAATTTAGATTCAGCTATAATCGACCCGCATCGCGATTTTCCAAAAAAAATACATTAGATAAAGTGGTGCGCAGAAAAAAGGTTCTTCATAAAAAACTAGATTACGCGCTGATCTAGCTCGCGCAAAGAGAAAGTGCTATTCTATCAATTAGTTAGAGCTGCATTATATCTAGGTTGCGCATGTGAAGTGTAGTTTTGTAGGGCGATCTTAACTACTTCCTTTGTAAGGTTAAGAAGTCTTGACAGTGGCCACATATCTTAGCTTTAAATAAAAAAAGCGGCCAGGTGCGAGTCGGACTCGCCCATGAAGGGTTCCGTAGCAGCAAGTAACATAATATAAAAGTTCGTTGTAGCTTTGAGCAATGTTTTTATGACGTATTAAAAAAAAAAAACTACTTACTAGATCTCGTTCAAACCAATTTTCGGTGGAAGTTTGCATGGTAATGTACATCATATATATTTTTTTTAGTTCTATCATTCTCTTATTTTAGAAGTTACAGGGGGGGACACGCATTTCAACACTTTGGAAGTGTCTCTCGCGCAAACTGTTCAGTTTAGAAAAAAATGATGTTAGTAACCTCAATATCATTTTTGAAGACCTATCCATAGATACCCCACACGTATGGGTTTGATGATTTTTTTTTTGTTAGTTTCAGTTCTAAGTATGGGGAACTCCCAAAATGCATGGTTTTTTTTCTATTTTTGTGTGAAAATCTTAATGCGGTTTACAGAATACATCTACTTACCAAGTTTCAACAGTGTAGTTCTTATAGTTTCGGAAAAAAGGGACTGACGAATCTATAAGGGTTCCGTTTTTTGCCATTTGGCTACGGAACCCTAAAAACATCCTGTAATATAATGCATTGTTGCTTTTAAAGCGAAAGGTAGCCGGGTCATACACAGATTTAGGTTACCGTCTTTCCTGTGGACACACCGAAAGTTAACGTTTTTAAGGCCTAATTTTCTGGCTAAGCCCATTCCCGCAAAAACACCGTCAGGACTGCTTTAGACCTATCATATAAAAACATAACTTATATGCACACAAGCTATTTAATTATTGACCACAGGAGAGACAACTTTTGTTTTAAAGAGTGTGTATGACCCAGCCGCGGAATAACGCACAGACAGATAATTGTTGAAGGATATTAACTATAGGCTTAACTCTTAAGTCAACAAAAACCTACAAAAAAGCAAAGTTATATCCTGTCCTTATAATGGCCTATTTGCGTACTGGTTTCTTATATTTCGTGAACGACATGAACTGGGCTCCTAGTGAAAATGGGTACAAGTCTTCTGAAGATCAAGTGAAAAAGGGAATAAGTCTAGTATACTCCGTTTATGTATGTGCCCTTTTTAGGGTTCCGTACCCAAAGGGTAAAAACGAGACCCTATTACTAAGACTTCGCTGTCTGTCCGTTCGGCCGTCTCTCTGCAGGCTCTATCTCAAGAACCGCGCCAGCTAGACAGTTGAAATTTTCAGAAATTACTTATTTCGACGACACGCTAGCCTAGTGGGGACCCTGCCTTTGAAGCTAGGGGTCTTGGGTTCAAATCCCGGTAAGGGCAGATATTTGTGTGATGAGCACGACTATTTGTTCCTGAGTCTTGGATGTTTTCTATGTATTTAAGTATATATTTCTTTTTATAAGTAAGTTTATCGTTGTCTAGTACCCATAGTACAAGCCTAGAGCTTAGTTTGGGACTAGGTCAATTTGTGTGACATTTTCCTGTGATTATTTATTTGTTTATTATTTATTTATTCTGTTGGCGCTATAACAACAAATATTAAAAACAAATTTAAGGGGTGCTCTCATACAACAAACGTCTATTTTTGCCGTTTTTCGCTCGATCTTAATAAATAAAAATTATAAAAGAACACAGACACCGTGGTTGTATAGATAATGGTACGGAACCCTTGGTGCGCGAGTCCGACTCGCACTTGGCCGGTTTTTTTAATACTAGTTAAGTCGACTTATACCCTTTTTCACTTGGACCACAGTATATCCTAGTCCGAGTCATGGAAACAACACTTAAGGAATTTAGAGATATAACTTGATTCTTGCCATCGACTTCGATATATTTCATGTATAACTCCGATAACGAAATATACCGAAACCGTTTGCGACTTCAAATTATGCAGTAACGCATTAGATGAGTAGATGACACAAACTGGTACAAACCAAATCATCATTTTAAATATGTTTATGCTGGCACAGCCATTATGATTGCCTCTTTCTTTCAACGCTTAAAAAACCGCTAACTTAAACATTTCATCACGTTCAGCTTCCTTAATAAAAGCATATAAAAGTGTTTAACTAATAATATTTATTAGCACTATAACTGCCGATATATTTTATAATAGAGATATTTCACCTTAACTCTATTCAAATTAGCGGCGCCGTGGAAATGTATGGTTTTATTATTTTTATTGGTTGTAAATGCATATTCAGAGTTAAGGAATGGCTGCTTTTTGAGGTTAAAATGTTGTGTTAAAGCTGTTTTTGGACATTTATTGCATAGTTAAAAGGAAAACTTAAGCATAGTGTTGTTTAGTTAGTTTTTTGGCTAGAAGGAAGAGCGTTAAAATAAACAGATATTTTAAGTGCGTGGGAGTCATTGACCGTTCGTCGTAGTGGTTGCTACGACTGCAAATCGAGAGGTCCTGGATTTAATTTCCGTTTGAGAAAGATATGAAGAGACTGAAGGGTTTTGTGGTGTAAATAATTATAACAATTAATTACATTTAGGCAACTAGAGAAATGCGAACGTGTCTTCACATCTGTTTGTTGGTCCAAGCAAGGTAGGGGAGATAATTTAAATGCAGTGCACGAGTATATTTGTCTTTCAAATGTTGTAGCTTTAAAACACAAAGAGCGCTGCTTATCCTAAAGCACAGGTTCTAATTATTTAGAAAGTGGAGAACCTTAGTAAATGTGTTTTTTTTTTAAATATAGTATATTGTTGCAGAGGGATTTGGATGACACGCTAGCCTGGGTTCAAATCCCGGTAAGGGCAGATATTTGTGTGATGAGCACGAGTATTTGTTCCTGAGTCTTGGAAGTTCTCTATGTATTTAAGTATATAATTTCTCTATATAAGTAAGTTTATCGTTGTCTAGTACCCATAGTACAAGCCTAGAGCTTAGTTTGGGAATTTGTGTGACATTGTCCTGTGATTATTTATTTATTTATTTTAGATAATGCGAGATTTATGGACGAGTCATATAGAGGGCCGGGACGATGTTGAGGCCCTCTATCGTGCGAGTCCATAAATTTGTCTTTCTCCCAAGGCAAACAGAGTCCTGTTTCTCAAGGTTCTCTGCCTTTTCGCCGACAAATCTTTGACAAATTCATCGTTTCGCAACCTTATAATTTGCCGACCAGCTTTTTTTTCTGTAACTACAAAAAAATCAGGATTTTTATAAATCTAAACATAACCTAACCTATATGGTTCTATACGATGGTCCTGAAAGAAATCCAGAATTATTTACAGTTTCGAAAAACAACGGGGATTTTCTAATGATGTGTGTGAAATGAATCATTTGTGAAACGTTGGTTAATGCTAGCCCTGTGTGGAATCCGCACTATGACATCTATGTTAAACGCCTGGAAAGTGTGCAGAAAAGCTTTTTAAGGCACCTAACGTACAGCGTTAACCGAGCAAAGACATTGTGCTCTTATAGCGATAGACTTCGGTTCTTCGGCATGACTTCACTCCATGACCGCAGGAAGTGGCTTGATCAGGCTTTTCTCCATAAACTTGTGAACGGTGATGTGGACGCCCCGCACTTGTTGTCCAATATTGCAATCCGGGCACCCTCTAGGCTGCCTAGGCCTACGGCATTCAATCTGTTCTGCACAAAGGCATCAAGAACTAATGTGGGGAATTTCTGCCCGCTAAACCGCATTTTGACACAGCACAATAATCTAGTAAAGGACAGTTTAAAGAATGATAGAATCATAGATATCTTCTCGGACTCTCTTCAAAATTACAAGTCAAAATTGTTAATATCGTAATCTGTCTTTCTATTTTTTTTTTTCATATTTGTTTAATTTGTTTAATGCGTTTCTTTAAGTGCTGTTTTATTGTTTTGAATATAGTAGGTATTGGTTAGGTAATTAAATTATTGCATCTTTTTATTTTGGTTGTAGCTAATGTGGTTTCGTTCAAATCTTTAAATGCTTAGTAGTTTTGTAAATTTTTATACCATTTAATGTTTGCTCATTTTACTACCTATTGCATGCTGTGGTTTACCGTAAGTAGGGCTGCATTTAGCATTAAGTTTGTTTTTATATTATAACCTATCTCGAAAACCAATGTAAGTTCTGTGGTTAACCCATAATAAATAAATAATAAAATAAATGAAAATGATGTTTTCTGACCCCAAAACCAGACCAAAAGCTTTCATATTTACGAGAAATATTCTTATTTAAAACAATAGGCGTTGCCGTTCTGTCACGCGAAATATGAGTAACATAGTTATTGTTGCTATGAATTGGCGTGAACAGTGATTCGTGTAACTGTTCTTTTTAACCATGACGTTATTTACTGTAATAACCTTGGTATTATGTACTACTCCAGGGTCGACTTTAAAAAGCCTTTTATGATGCCCTATATCATATATTAAAGTGCAAACATTAATTCATGTACAAAAGAACATATTCAATAGATGAACAAGGTCGCTAAATTGAGGTCGATCAAACGAAAGGCCATAATATACATTAATTATAATTACTGTAATATTACGTTGATTGTTCGAAGATTTTATCTAGACACGAAAATGCATCTTGTGCGGCTTATACTTAAAACTGAATCGCTCCGCTTCGGCCTTGCATTTGTGTATGTGTGCTTGTGTGAATGGGCGACAATCTAAACTGACGTTTAAACTAACATGTGTTTGCATCAGTTTTTAAACGTCAACCTTTAAAACTGGTGTAGTGCGAGTCGGACATGCGCATTTCATACCGCTCGACTCACGTCACTTGATCAGTTTTAATAATTTCGGCTCAGGCATGAAATATGCGTTTTTCTAAAAAAAAATTTTCCCAAGCACGTCAGCACGTGTATTGCATAATGCCAGGTTCTCGAAATGTCAGCTTCTTATAATGTCTGTCTCCAAGAATGTCAGTTTTCATATAACGTTGGCTTTTCAGAAAGTGTTTATTCTCAAAATGTCTGCAACCTCAAAATATCTGCCTTCTTACAATTTTTGCATTCCAGGAAAGTCTTTTTCCCAAAATGTCTGCAATCATGAACATTCTTTTCCTTTTTGGTTTTTCAACAACAGAAAAGAGGCCATTATAAATAATAATTATCATAATAATATGAATAATACTGCACAGTAATTATATATATATTTATCAAAGAGTAAGTATGCCAAGAAATTAACCCTTTCAATTTAGAACTTTGATTTGAAATAAAGCAGACAATAGGAAATCAAACATAATAAGACGATAGCCTAAATACAAAAGTGAACATAACGGAAAAGCAAAACTTATGGTAATGCTAATATTATAGGAATGTAAACATTATGAATAGGCGGCTTCCTGAGACTGTACACATTTTAAATACCGGTAATTTCGAGAAAGCTGACAAAATAGAAGTGCTAACATTGTAAGAACGCAGACGTTTTGACAATTGTACATTTTAGGAAAACGCATATTTCAGGTCTGAGCCATTACTTCTTATTTTTGTTAATGGTTTGCACAAAAAGTGCGCCTACCTACGCGTGTAAGTACCATTTTAATAATAATTTATTTTTATTTGTCTGTATACCCGGGTCATATACACTCTTAAAAACAAAAGTTGTCTCTCCTGTGGTCAACAGTTAAGAGCTTGTGTGCATATAAGTTATGTTTTTATATGATAGGTCTAAAGCAGTCCTGACGGCGTTTTTGCGGGAGTGGGCTTAGCCAGAAAATTAGGCCTTAAAAACGTTAACTTTCGGTGTGTCCACAGGAAACACGGTAACCTAAATCTGTGTATGAGCCACCCGCCATTATCCTACTAATATTATAAATGTGAAAGTTTGTGTGTGTTAGTTTGTTACTCCTTGACGCTACAACGACTAGATGGATTTTAATGAAATTTGAAATGGAGATGCTTAAACCCTGGTATAATACATAGGCTTTTAGTTACTAGCTTCTGCTCGCGACTTTGTCCGCGTAGAAACTAAAATATCCGGGATGTAAAGTCGCCAATGTGTTAATTTAGGGTATAAGCTGTCTCCATTCCAAATTTCATCCCAATCCGTCCAGCCATTGCACTGACTCCGTGCGCATAGAGGTCGTTTGTCGCTATTCCCTCGAACACAAACCAATTTTTCTGGATAAAAGTAGTCTATGTGCTATTCCAGACTATAATCTTAACCAACCGCCAAGCAACAGTGTTCGCATTGTTGTGTAGACAACCGGTGGAATTACTAGCATAGAGGCATTCCATTTTGGTCCTCAGGGTTGGCAACGCGTTTGGAGTCTTAGGACTGCGGTATTAAGTTTAAAGTCTTGAGAATTCAAATGTGTATGGGTCAGATTCCACTTACCATCAGATGGCCTGAGTGTTCGAGTGCGTTCTCCTTATCATAAAAAAATATATCTGCGTGTTCATCCAGATCTATTCAGCCGTTCTGGCGGTGAGAGATATTATGTCTTAAGATAAGATTATATTAGGATATACCTTAACATCCAAAAGACCGCGTTTCCGAAATGATTTGTCTATAGCCAACCTGGGGCCTCCGGCATTATGTGGAATGCTGTAACGTCTCGCTTGACAAGTTCTGTTGGCCGTTAACGGTTTCTTATATAAATATAAGTTGCGTAAGCGGTTCTTGGTTATTGGGGTAGGCGGACACCAATGCTTCTGTAGGTCTAGGTAGGTACAGAATGCAATCCTAAGGACTAGCCTTTAAGTTAGTCATTTAACCGGTAGTTCTTAAAAAATACAACAATGCTAACACTACTGCAGCCCTATCCAAGATGCAACGCTGGGTGTATATTGCCTGCCATAATTGTTTTGGTCATAATGTGTTTTAAGTCATAATTATCGCAACTTATAATGCATTGAAAAAGCCGCTTGATTTTTAATAGTTACGCGTTTCATGTATACCTTCATACATACATCATCACTTCTTCATTCCCAGAGTGGGGTAGGCAGAGCTACAGTAACACCAATAACTCTAAAAAAACTTCTTGATAATTCTGTTACCACATTTTGCACAAACAGGCTAAGATGTTTACCTTAATAGTGACAGGTTGCAAGCCCATCGCCTAACAGTACAACAAGCCCATCGTCAGCGTTGTCTCATAGCCAAAATCCTGAAATAATTGTAGTTACAGAAAAAAAGCGGGTTAGCAAATGAATAGGTTGTGAAACGATGCATTTGTCAAAGTTTTGTCAGCGAAAAGGCAGAGAACCACGGCATCCACGGGAAGACATGGAGTGGCATATTCTAACCCGGCAACATCATAACTCTCGGTGAATACGGGTTTAGTGGTGGCCGGACCCTGTGCAGGGTCCGTCCGGATCGCTACCACCATCTTATCAATTATCCTACCGCCAAACAGCAGTGTTCGCATTGTCTTGTTCCGGTTTGGGGATAAGACAACCGGTGAAAATACTAGCATAGAGGCATTCCATCTTGGTCCTCAGGGTTAGCAACGCATTTGCAGTCTTAAGATTGCAGTCTTGTGAATGCGAATGTCTAAGGGTCACAGTTTCCACTTACAATCAGGTGGCCTGTGTGCTCTTTTGCCTTCTCAATAGGTACCATAGAAAAAAACCTGTCCAATTTATATCCTTAAGGTAGTAAAGTATTAAAGTCAGAGTGGTTTTAATTTAGTATATCCATCGCTAAAACCGTACACATTTGTTTCTTTACATATTCATTTAGTTATTTTCTGTTCGTGCAATAAAGTACATACATACGCCTCGCTAAAAGTGCACACAATGTTATTCATGAGTGATCCTCGAAAATATTTCGCAGAACGCAGGCTTTGTCCCAGTCAAGATGTTTCTCGCATAATGTAGCATTACGACCCTTTATTATACGGGTCCGTAACGAGGCATAAAAAACATAAAAAAACACCATGTTTAAAACTGTCCACATTTAAGGTCCGGAAACGGCATCATAAACGAAAAGTATGCCATACAGTGAGATAAAATTTTAGGGTTCCGCAACTTTATAGCGTGACGCAAAACCCCTGGAGACTTAATTTGACCTGCTCACTCGACGCTCGTGGCAGAGTCGAGTAAAAGGGACAGTTATAAGGGCTCTAGAGAGAGTTATAGTGTATTCAAATTTTTGCTGTGTTCCCACGGATCGGTACCTGGTACGCAGTGTGACCGGGTTCCATTAGTGATTATTTTATTATTGACTTACAATACAATTAATAACATTGAATTCATGTAGTTTATGTAGACTGGTGGACGTATGAACTGGTCTATGAATATCTGATGATGTATGTGTGTCTGTGTGTGGCATCGTAGGTCCCAAACGAATGGACAGATTTGGGGTTTTTTTTTTTCAAAGAACGTTTATTTAATCGTGCTGGATCTTAGCTAAGTTTAATTAAAATCGGTTAAGTCGTTTAAGAGTTATCAGAAAAAAAGGTAAATAACATGATTAAAATTACTCAATTTATTTACTACGAAATTCACGTCAATCTGAATAAAATGTGTAAGATTGTTTTTTTTAGATAGGTAGGAGTGCTCCCTAAGTTTGATTTTTGCTCCTTAACTCAGAGATTTGGCAAGTGATGTTAATGACTGATACCTTAATAGAAAGAGCAATAAACAGGCAAGTATTTAAAAAAAAAAAAAAGTTTAGTATTTAAAAAAATATGGTTCATAAAAATGTCTGATCCATCCTGAGTTTTTTTTCATAATTTCAAATGCTTCCATTTTGTTTTTACCAAAATAAAGACCCTTAAATATTGTTTAATTTGGTTCAATAGACATTAAACTATCCAAAATAAATAAATTTGCTTACGAGGTATCGCTTATTGAGGCATTATTAACACGAAACTATCAAACCCTGGGTAAGAAAGTTTTGCACCTAGCGACCAAACACCGTATATAAGTTTAGATCAAACACTTCATTTTTGATTATCAAGCAGACATAACGGTGGGTCTACGTTAAGTATTGCGGAGATCCTGTCGCCACCTTCCAACTCCATCATCAGATCAGCTCTTAGATACCATAATATTGCATTTTCATTGGTTTTAAATTTGTGGTTCAATTATATTTAATTTGAAGCGGACAACTTACATACTCGTACAAACAGTGCAAGTTAAATAAAATCTTGTAAAACTAGCCACACAGTTCACACTGCTCAAATAGTTTTACATTGTTTACATTGCCCAAATACTTGTGCAGACTGGCGTGACAGTGAGGTTGGCTTTGCGGATCATTCTGCATAGCATTACCCTAAATCCCTCGATTATGAATAAGTATAGGTAGCATTGGACCCGCGGAGAAGTGCCTTTATCGGAACTACCCAGGACGTTTGCTTTCTTTGTGACCAAATCGAGGGAATAAGATGGAGGTAACCTACAAACTACTTTCTTTGGAGTAAGGCTGCTAGGCTGCTACAAAGTTTAAAAAAACTAAGCGATTTTAAAGGTAGCTTTTTGGCAGAAATAAATAAATATCAGGGGACAACCTCACACAAATTGACCTAGTCCCAAACTAAGCTCTATGGGTACTAGACAACGATAAACATACTTATGTAGAGAAATACATACTTAAATATATAGAAAATATCCAAGACTCAGGAACAAATATTCACGCTCATCACACAAATATAAACCCAGGACCGCTGGCTTCGGAGGCAGGGTCACTCCCAAATAGGCCAACGTGTCGTCCAACAGCAGCAGGTATGGCAGTAAACTTCTTGGCCTGAATGTGCAAAATGTGGTTACAGAATTATAAACAAATCTTTTTAGAGTTGCTGGTATTTCTGTAGCTCTGCCTACCCCACTCTGGGAATGAAGGCGTGATGTTATGTATGTATGTAATACATAGAAAACATCAAAGTCTCAGAACCAATTCGCGCTCATCACACAAATAAAGGGTTAATTTCGCTTTTGTTGTTAATCTTGAGTTTTTATGTGCAAAAAGAGTTTACCTACAAATATTTGGAAACCCAACCCGGGACAGCTAGCTTCGTAGGCAGGGTCACTACCAACTATAGATATTGCTTGCATTAGGTAGACGTTTTGGGCCCATCTTGCCGAAAATAGGTAATTAGACTAATTAGTAACCGCCATGACAGCGGGATTAATCGAGGATTATAGGAACAGTAGCAATGCCCGTAATACCCGCATGCCACGGCATTATCGGATTCAAGAATTTTATACGGGCGAGTTGTTAATTAACTGTTGTAAGTAACATTAATTTGTGGGTTGCGGATAATTCAAACAGTTGTATTTAGTTTTATTACTGTATGGATGTTTCACACTTGTTCTGATGCTTGATAGTAACTTTACTGGTTGATGCTAGATTTGAGTTTAATTATTTTATGTTATATTATACCATTTGTACCCAAATAAAACATTTAAAAAATTAGACGCCTCAAGTAGGGATTCTGTTGATTTGTAAATCAGATCTTGAAATGGATGATTTAAAAAAAAACCTGGCCTCCGGAGCACCAGACTTACATGCCTACGTACATACATAACATCACTCGTTCATTCCCAGAGTGGGGTACACAGAGCTACAGAAATACCAACAAATTTTGCACAATCAGGCCAAGAAGTTTACTAGTGTATTAGTGTCAGGTTGCAAGCCCATCGCCTAACAGTATTACAAGCCCTTATTCCTTTAGTCGCCTGTTACGACAGCCACGGGAAGACATGGAGTGGTTCTATTCTGCAACCACACGGGTAGTACCAGACTTAGTTCCAAATTGAGAACGAGAAGCAATAACATTTTATGGCCTAAGATATTTCTGTATCTATGGTAAATTGAGATACCAATACATATAGTTGATAATCATAATTTATAGTACAATTGTGTTCAATGTATTATACTCTTTATTGTAAAATTAATTTGTTTTACTGTAACCATGCAAGGATGTCGATAACTTTAAAATAAAATACCTTATTATTTTACAATTACTTTTTATTTTATATAAATTAAGTTTTTGTAAAAAATATGACTATATGACTAGACTACTGACTGATCTTTCATTACATTCACCCTTAGATCTAAACAGTCTTAACTGAAAAATTCTTCTAATATGTCGTATTGGATTATTACATAGTTAAATCAGCCTGGTTTTTTTGTTTGTACGGTTCAGATCTAAGTGTGCATTAAATAGGCAAAGATTTGATTAAATTAAATTCAATAATTTATTGCGTATCACATTACAATTCAAGGTGGAACAAAAAGCAATAGGCATACATGTGACACCCTGCAAGGGCACAGAAACACAATTACTTCTAGAATAACGATAGAGTTATCAGTTAAGATACATTTAGAAACCTGGGCTGGGATTCTACACGGTAATAACGATATCGTATTTGACCTGTTTCCGTATTGTCAACGTTTTCATAACTCTTATGTCATTTACAATAATGGCGACTGTGACATAAACGATTCTAAAACACGTCAAACACGATATCGTTATAACGCAGTTGAATAGAGGCACAGGTGTACTAACATATGGGAATACAGTACTTTTCTGAATGACAACAACGTACACAGTTTTATAATATAACCTACTGTTACAATATTCTTATTTGATATTGGTAAGAGTTTTTATTGAATAACAAACGAGCATTTCTTATTTTTCGTTATTTTATATGTAATGAGATTAAATTAAATCCTTAAAACACTTGTTGTGATTGAAGACTACGATATGTTATTTCCTTATAGTTATCTCTCTATAATGTAGCTTAATATAGTAGTGTAAAACTTTCTTATGTGCATTGAATCATTAGGAATGAACTAAAACTTAAATCATAGTGCAATTACTGTATATTTCGTAGCAAAATATTAAGAATTACATTTATTATGATTACACTAAAGATATCTTAATCATTTTCTTATAAAGCCATCAGAAGTTGTAAAACTAATTACAATTTTGAAACCATCTAAGATTTTTTAACTAAATTTATCACAACACACGAATATATCACATTATATCTATTATAATTAAATACAATTGGTACGCTTTATTACTTGATAATGATGATACGGGGAATAATAAATATTAAGCTGTAGATACTTCTTTTGAGATAACATTATTGGTATTTTATGTTTAAGTTAAATTAGCAAAATTCTATTGAAAGTCATCAGTCTACAAAAAATATTAACCGCTGTTTAAAATGCCAAAGAAATAAATCCAAATTCTCATGAAAATTGAAAATGTTTTTGTAAAATTAAAATGAAACATTATCAAGTAAATTTACTCTTATTTCTAGCTTAAACTTTAATTTAGACTTAATTGAAACTGCGACTTAAGTCGGCCATAATTAATGTGGTCATAAAACAAGCGAGATACGACGCGACGAGAGCCTCATAAAGGGCTTACTCGAGATTAAAGGGATTAGATATATATAATCACACAAGCTCTAGACCCTCATTAAATATTCCAATAATCTTATTGAAGAATAATTACAACCCTTTGACTCGGATCACACAATTCCAATTCAAGATCGTTCATTCTATAAAATGCAACAAATTGAGCAACTATTCCAATTATTATTGAACTTAGATTTAACTTTTTGACGCGAATATGTTCAAGAACTTCGTCTTGATGTTCAGGAGTGTGGTGAACGATCGCTTCACTTTCTTCTTGGATGTCCTCTCAGGGCATAAGAAGGGCTCTGAGAAGGACTTCTGCATGTTTGTACTAACTGGCATTTCAGGTTCCTTAGGCATTTGGTATTTGTACTCCTTGACCACCTTCTCTTCATTAGGATCATACCTGTATAAAACAGAGTAAGTCCTCTTGACTTTCTTTGGAACACGCGGGGTGTTCGGAGTTCTTTCACTCTTGCATCTCTTAACCTTGTTCCTTCCGTAGTAATCCTCGAAATTTTCAGCGTCTACGTAAACGATTCTCTTCCCCAAAGCCTGTTCCCTCTCCTTCTTCAAATGCTTCCAAGAAGCAATGACGGATTCCCGACGGAAAGTCCTGTTAGGGTTGTGGCGGCTGATGCAATAAGCTTGATCCTCCTGGATGTTTGAAGTGTCCTTCAATGGAGATCCTCTCGGACTCGGACTGTAGTCTATCTCGTAGTCGTCCCTCGACACCTGAAATGACATAAAATCCAAAGTTAGTTCACGCTATCCAACTCTAACAATAATAACGGTCTCTTAGCCTGTCACATAAACAACAGAAGATCTTGGGAATTGTTTTAAACATCAATATCATAAATTTGGTACGTGACTGCGCGTGTAGGGCTTAGCTGTCCCTTTCTGTGGCTCTCGGTTTTTATTAGACGCTTACGTCATTGGGGCCCCTCGAATGGTGCCCACATGTCTGCCGCCACCTGTCGGCCGCAACATATGTTCCGACACTTCGGCCCTACACAGTTCACCCATGAGCTGTCTCAGAATCATACAGGGTGTCCCAAAATCGGTAAACCACATTGACACCGGAGGTAGGTCAGCTTAAGAGGTGCCGAACTAGCCTAACATGACCTCAGTAAAATGTGCACGGTTTTCGAGTTATTGCCAAATTAAAGGTTTTTATAAATTTTCACCTTTTTTAACACTGTTTGTGCTAGGATTCAGTCGGAAAGCTCTCGAACTTATTTTTTTTTAAATGTAGGGAGCCTGGGATAGTTTATTAAGATATCAAAAGTGTTATTTTGTCAATAACTAATCTAAATTTATGAAAAATATTGGATTAGTCTCGATTTAAATTATCAGTAAATCATTAATTTCAACTTTTGACACCTGCCGTGAAAAAATTTTACTAGAAACGAAACGAGCAAATGATGTTTAAAAATTGAGCATGTTATGCAGATTCAGAAATGGTACAATACAAGTATCTTACTGCGATAAGAAAAGCATTCAATAACACTTTTCCGATGCCGCAAACCGTCGCCGTCAGGTAAAAACAATGCCGTACGATGTGATATCGCATTTGAGGCCTAAACATCTTATTTTTTGCCAAATGCACGAGATCGAAAGAGATGGAAATAATGTGCATCTCGGGCTGGATGAAAGTTGATGACCAAAAAAAAACGGGTTTAACTTTCAATGATTTATTTTAATACTTAAAATTAGTTACAATAAATGTTCAAATTGTCTGCCTCGGACTCTAATACATAAATAACACCGTCTCAAAAAATTTCGGCTCAATTTTCTTAAGGTAATTCCCGATATGGTCCGGGCTGCGTCGAATACACGCTGCCGCAATTCTTCTTCACATCTTATTGGTTTTGCATAAACTTTATCTTTCAAACATCCCCAATAAAAAAAATCCAATGGGTTTAGATCCGGGGAACGCGGTGGCCATAAAATTGGACCCAATCGCCCAATCCATCTCTCGGGGAATGTGTTGCTGAGGTGTTCGCGGACTAGTCGAGCGTAGTGTGCCGGGCAGCCATCTTGTTGGAACCACATCCTTTGTCTCAGTGCCAACGGTGTATCTTCTAAAAGTACTGGAAGATCATTTTCCAAAAATTGAAGATAATTTGTTCCATTCAAAATAGCTGGCAGTTCGACCGGTCCTATTATTTGGCCGTTAAAAATGCCCGTCCACAAATTAATTTTGAATTGGTATTGGGACCGGTCTTCTCTTTGTTCATGTGGGTTTGACAGCTGCCAGCTATGGGTATTATGTAAATTTAGATATCCATCCCTTCTGCAGGCTGATTCGTCGCTCCACAGTACTTCATTGAAGAAATTAGGATTTTCCCTGTATTTCTGAGTCATCTTCCGACAAAATTCAACACGGTGTGCGTAGTCCGTTGCAAGTAGTGTTTGGACGCGTTGGATATGGTAGGGATGGTATTTATGACGATTTAAAATTCTTTGTGCCGATGATTTGGGGACTCCAGTGCGGCGTTCAATAATTCGCACTGAAGTTCCTGGCTCCGCTCGTACTTCTTCCAAAACCACGTCGTCGTTAACAGTCCGAGGTCTTCCTCCTTGGGTACTCGTTCCTGGTAGCCTGCCCTCGTGATAAGCGTTTAGGGCTCTTAAAATGACGTTATGAGTCGTTGGATTTCGACCTGGATATCGTTCCGAGTACAACCTTGTAGCCAATCTTGCGTTGTACGTAACATTGCCTCGACTTGAAACATGCCTAGTTTCACCGTAAATCAAGAGCATGTCAGCGTAGTCGCCATGAGTGTACTGGGGATCACGGTTTGCCATCGTTGTTGTCGTAGCAGTTCCACAAAGCAAATCAGAGTCCAATAGAGTGCCGAGTTGTCGTTTTCAGAGAAATCAGAGTCCAGAGAAAAGCCAAGTCGATAATAACACACAGATGGAACGCAGAGAACACGGGTGTCGCACGAAACGCAAGGTAACGAACTGATTTGGTTCGAAGGCTACTGCTTATCGTGCTACTTGTAAATAAACGGACAAAGCACTCTATCCATCCCTTTCTTTAAACAATTGGTAAAGCAAGGCAGGTACAAAGCCCGAAGTGGAGGGGTCCAGGTAGAAATCCACACGTGCTATTAGTCACCGATATCCTTCAAAAGGGAGATGAACATTATTTCCATCTCTTTCGTTCCCGTGCATTTGGCAAAAAATGAGATGTTTAGGCCTCAAATGCGATATCACATCGTACGGCATTGTTTTTACCTGACGGCGACGGTTTGCGGCATCGGAAAAGTGTTATTGAATGCTTTTCTTATCGCAGTAAGATACTTGTATTGTACCATTTCTGAATCTGCATAACATGCTCAATTTTTAAACATCATTTGCTCGTTTCGTTTCTAGTAAAAAAAATTCACGGCAGGTGTCAAAAGTTGAAATTAATGATTTACTGATAATTTAAATCGAGACTAATCCAATATTTTTCATAAATTTACATTAGTTATTGACAAAATAACACTTTTGATATCTTAATAAACTATCTCAGGCTCCCTACATTTTAAAAAAAATAAGTTCGAGAGCTTTCCGACTGAATCCTGGCACAAACAGTGTTAAAAAAGGTGAAAATTTATAAAAACCTTTAATTTGGCAATAACTCGAAAACCGTGCACATTTTACTGAGGTCATGTTAGGCTAGTTCGGCACCTCTTAAGCTGACCTACCTCCGGTGTCAATGTGGTTTACCGATTTTGGGACACCCTGTATATTAAAACGAGAAATACTGCGTTTAAATAAGATACACGAGCTAGCCGAATTCAAATTATTTTCTTATTAGTGTAACAATCTAAAGGCAAGCCTTGAAGGTGATAAATGAAAGAGTCATCAATCTCCTGAAATATTTTGTTTACAGACCGTTTGAAGTAAGAGCTCTCGCGTTAACATCCAGTACCAAAGAACTTGAAATCGAGCCAGTTTTATATGGGAATCGGAGTGCTTGGCTTTTAACGCTGGCTGGATAAACGTTGCCCAACTCCTGAGTGCTTCGAAATTTCATTTTTCTGATTTTTTACCGACACATTTTTAAGTCTACATTGTGCAATGTTTTTTTATGAGATTTTGTTAAAATTCCACAACATCGACCAGTGGTCAGATAATAGGTCAACTGGGAATAGAGGGCTTATTATTAGAGTTCATTAGAACATGTTGTAATTTAGGAAAGTTATTTTAAGATTCCAGTTCATTGTTTCCTAGTAGGCCAGATTTCGTTTCGAGATTTGTAAACTTTAATCGTATCCGGTTTCTTGCTAACTCTAAACATCGTCCATCTACGCTAGGGTTTGTAAACGTGAAAGGTCACTTTTATCAACGTGTCGTCTATATCGTTTTAGAACTTCGCCCTAATTTTAAAAACTGTTACACCTTGAAACGATATATCTCCCGTCCGCTTGACGCGACAAATCTGCCGGCGCTGTTGTGACAGGCTGTATTGTGTAACATTATTTTTAATGGCCACCGAAAAAAAGATGCACTGTCGCGAATTCGGGTCGCAAACGAAATGGGGTCACTCGAAATAGTTGTAGTTAACATGGTCTAATTAAAATGTTAAATTAGGCTACAGGCCTTGTGTAATTTGACTAACCTAGTTTGTTTTTTGTTTCAGGTAATTGTTTACTGATGCCTGCGATGTTGGGTACGGTGCCCGCTGAATACGTGCTCCATTTCACGCATGTCGTAATCTCTACGCGTATAACATATCTGTCGTACGTTGGAACTATTCCTGGACCTTTATTATAGAACTGAAGGTGATACTAGTGAAGTTAAATTTGTCAACGGTTATTCTCGACATTCTTGAAAATGTTCAATGCAACGTCTATTATTAACTAGCTGCAACGTCATATAACATGTTTATTTAAATCGTGACCAGACGCCATTTCGTTAACGAGTCCTACACCTGTGTTTATTGATTTGCAATATTTAAAAGCCCCTGAAATATGAGCACTTAAAATCGCAAGTTAAAGTCCATTTTGGTTTGGTGAGTGCAACCTACTTCACAGTACCGTTGGTCGTGCATATGTGTGAATGTAAAAAAAAACATTACTTCGCGACTCGGATACGTGTTTTTTTGCCAATTTACAGCTACGTCTGAGCGCAGTACTGCTGAGTAATCTTAATACGTTGAGCGCCGTTGACACGTCTGGCGAGTCAAAGTTATATACAAATGGTAGTCGGTGGCACCGAACGTGTTTAAAGCTAGATTTTATATCGCCCCAACAGCATGTGCGACTTTTACAGTCTAATCTACTGTTAGTTATGTTCCTTTCTGTTATTTTAACGGCAGATGTAAACTTTTAATGATGTGCCTAATTTAGCAATTACACTCTCCAAATATAATGGGCATGCTTCGTTAGGAATATATAGTAAAGAACATGAATCTCTATAATATTTGACGTTAGATAATACAACATGACTTAATTTATTACTTTGGCTGTTGTACTGGATATAGCGAGGCAGTTTACAAGTTTTACAACTTCCATTCGGCGGTCGGAAGGTCTTCAATAATACGCAATCGATTTCGATTCTATTCTCGTCATTGCCGAGCATTCTCGTAACGATTAACAAGGTTAATAACCGATAAATGTCGTGACAATTAAAAATAGTTGTGAGTAGTTGTGACGACTGACTGACTAACTGTGCTAGCCCACGCGTGTTTAAGAGTGCGAATTTTATGATGAGTAACACCTTTTTTTGCACGGTTTGCACCATCTTGTTGGAAGTTTGCTCATAGGACATCGTCCTTTTGACCTCGTGTGTCTTGTTACAACATGTTTAGTATAGTCGATTGAACAGTTTTCCTCGATTTTACACGTCAATGCTTGTCTTATTTGGAACAGGTTTATTTTTGCGGTTATAAATATTGCTTTCATTGGTATGGCTTTCTAGTAACGTTTGAGGAAAGTTGGAAGGAAAAAGACACTTACAATTTTATTACCCACGACTACCTCGGTCTTTAATTTTATGCTGAGCATTGGCCTCCGTTGCGTATATTATGTACTGTAGTTATTGTTGTTCTAGTATATTAATTAATAATTTCACAATTTTAATAGTACCTATATTATGACACTTTCAATAACAGGAGTCCAAAGGCCAATAGGTACAATGATTATAGTCTTTGCATTACAGTCTTTCTCATTTGTATAGATTTTTGTATAGGTGACGTTGATGCTTTAAATATTAAATTGTTAACGGTAATTTTATCATCGGCAAGCGACAAAATAAATTGATTATGTCTTAGGAGTTTTCTTACATTCGATAGATGAACGAGTGTCGATCGATCATTGGTACACTTTTGCCTTGTATCCCATTGAAATAAGGTGCAAAAGTATATACATATTAATATTTTTTTTCGGCATCATCATTTTATTTACATAATATTATAATTCAATTCAATGAGCTTCATTCTTATGAAAAATAACACGACAATTGTTTCGCGTATACAGTTATCCTTCTCTTTCATAGCACTTTCCAGAGAGCGTAAGTTTTTTTTTATGCATGTTCCCTATTGTTTCATTTGTTTCACTGCTGTCAACACTATAAAAAATCAGCAATTTCATGGTTGTGCAATGTGTTAGGATTGGCTTTTTATTTTCCTTGTACTGTAATTTTGGACGGAAATCAATTTATGTGGGATTGTAACGTGATTTATTTATTGTATTAGTCCTTTGCAACACGTCACTTATTCTGTTGCACCGTTACTAACTATTCGATATTAAAATAACTATTGTTACTCGTAACTTACGAAAGCACTATGATCTTAATCCAAACTAGTTTATCATTTTATAATCTAGTTTTTAGATCGTCATTCGTTTTGTCCGCGCCGCTCTCTACTTTCAAAACCATAAACCAGAATGACTAGCCAATGACAGCTATAGACGAACACTTAAAATGTCTTGTGACACTAGCAATAGTAAACTTTATATCCTTGCAATAAAATCAATGACGTGCCTTTTGATTTTGGCGTATTAGAATGTTACAACACTGTCAAAGTCTATGTCAAGTACAGACACGATGAAAGTTCCGAAATTCGCGAACCGGTCATAAATAACCCAAAAACCGGTATCGACAGTTTCGACGGTGACAGCACCTTAGATTCACACTTTCTAATCACAAAGTTCTCTAATTAAGCAACATAGATGCACACCTAAGATTAAGCCGTTTTCTTACGTTATTCAAAATTTAAATAATTGGTTCTCTTTTCAAATTCGCTTTCGCTCTTTCCATAGGCAAAGAGTAATTGTTTTCTTCCGCCGCTCAAATAATTTCCGAATGCGCGAAACCGACTGTTAAACTCATTTGGAATAAATTATTTTTCATTAAGCGCTCCAAATACAATCGACAAAGCGTTCGCTGATCAAATACTAATTAAACATTAATTAATAGCCTAATGAACTCGATTAATTTAGAGTTTTGTAATTCATTATTACAGTGTATAAATTTAGATTTGTAGAACAGTTAGGCACTCAGTCAAGGTTAGGTTGATTAAGTTTGAAAGTTCGTCGGGTAACCTTTAAGTAAGTAATCCGAATAAAATCGTGCCCATTTTAGATAAACGTAATCTTCATTATTACTTATTACAGTCTCCATTAGATATGGAATATTGAGTTCGGACGTTGATTAATTGAAAATATTAAAACCTTCATGGTAACCGTGAAACTGGCCGAATGCAATGTCAAGAGCTTTAAAAGAACGTAATTCCATATTCAAACTCGGGCACGCGCTCGCAGTTCAATGACAGCGGGCATAGACAAGTCAGTTGCCTTTTAAGCCCATTAAAGTGGCTATGCACTTGCGTAACCAGCCAGACTGCAACTATTCCGTAACACAAACACGTAGGATTGGCTTGTTTATTATTTTGACACTTTATGACACTAACTTAGTAATTTAACTTACCACGCTCTCCCAACTAGCACCAATGATAGACCTGTCCAACATCTTGAGGCACTAAACTTCACCAAAAAACTTATTGATATGCAGCCAAAAAAAAGTTGAGTAATACGTTATAATCGAATCACGTTGTAAGCGCGAAGAACTGAGATTTGGCACTGTGTTCTCGGCTCGAGCTTTCCTGAACGACTGAAGCGATCCCGATCCAGGTTCATATATTTATAGTGCGCCAGTCGGGAGGGAGGTTTCAGGAAACAGTGAGTTCCCCTTACTTACTCAGAGCACTGTATTTTAGGGTACGCGCCATAGTTCGGGGAAGCCCGTCTAAATGCGTCTATGCTGGGACGTTGCACCCTTACTCCCATTTCGCTGGTTATCTATGTGAGCACTTCGCAGAGGTACTCTTGAGTCAAATACACACTTGCCTATATTCAATCAAAAGTCTTTAAATTTGTTATATCCCTGGTCCACGGTAGTAGAATCTCTGAGCTAGACCTTAGAAAGGGTTTAAATCTTTATGTTTTGTGTGATTAGGTCTTACGTGTGTACTAATTATTTATCTGTATAAGCTTCCTTAGTTGCCAGGTATCCTTAGAGCTGGAAATCCACTCTTTTTTATTGTTTAGGAACTTAATTGACGTCCAAAATATAATCAAAATGTTTATTTTCTTAGTTTCTATAAAAATAGTGCAAAATACTTTTTCATCCAATAAAGCAAAGCTATGTTACGTTTACACGTTCACTGTCCCCATACAAAACTTTTTAACAGTGTCACAAGTTCAATTGACAGATTTATGTCCATTCAGTATGGGGATGTAACCCCATACTGGAAGCGCCGGCTCCTAAAAAAAATGTTCATGACTCCACATTGGGGGCACCCGGACCTCTATATCCTCTATATCCCCTCAAGCGCTTTCCACTTACCCTATATTTACCGCTAAGTCCATTTTACAGCTTTTACGAGGAGCTTTAACTGCACTTCGGTGCATTGACGTCATCGGTGCAACACGCCGATTGCACGAATATCGCCCATTGAATCCATCCCTGAGTGGTCAATTATTTAGGGCGAATGTAAACAGTATTGATGAAAATGTTGATCTAATTAATTCACAACAGCCGAATAATACTCGTAGATAGATATATACAGGGAATTTAAAATTAAGTTAAATTGCTACATCTAATATTAAATATTTGTAAAGGAGGCTACATTGCATTACATTACATAATATTACCCATTATCGTTTGTACAGCAAGGATGCTAAAAGCCGCATATTGTCTGTTTTCCCATGATGGACGATTTCACGCGAAATTTGTGGATTTGAAACAAACAAAGCGCTTAGAAGAATTACATGCAAATTGATAGATTGTTTACTAATTATTAATCGACTTTAAAAAGGAGGAAGGTCAGATGTTAAAGACTTCTTTTGAAAAGACTTACCACTACTGACCTCTGAAGTCCTCTGAAGACCTCTTTCATTTGGTCCATTATTTTGTCCTGGACTGATTCTAAACAAAACAAGGCATAAGTTGAACGAATTATTTACTTTCCAACAAATGTTCTGATACCAGAATACAGATCTAAGCAATCCTCATGATGCATATTTGGGACCCATAATTCATCTCCTTCCTGAACAACATCCGTGTTTTGGCAATATACAAATGGATATGATATTGTGATGGATAAATGCTATTTCTGCAGCCATAAATCACAAGAACTTCGATACCATCAAGATATGCAAGGGTGTGTCTTCTATAAATACGAGATCATACACATATCATTCACAATTGGATCAAATGGACGAGCCCCCGCCGTGTCGAGGTTGCAGCCAACATTACCCTCATTTTGGCTTCGACGTATTCGTATAATTACGCAGATTCGCGGGGATTACTTGAAATTTTACTGGTTACTCATATTGTTTTGTCTCTTTCTCGTCCATGCTTGTTGCTGCACTCTCTATCTCTGGATTTACTGCTATTTTTCATACTGGCTTCTCTTTTGTTCCTTTTTACTGCGCATAATTATATCTGCTGCTTCATAATTTGATCTTAATCCTTTTATTCCGTTATTCTTGTGCCAAGCTCTATTGTTTTATAGCACTGTTCAAATGGGCACTATATCGCTATTGGTACCTTAAGTTATATTTATTTCCCCAAAAGTGATTAACGGTGTGTTCTGATACTTAATATAATTTATATCAGTAAAAACGACTTATTCATTAACACAAAGCTCACGTTTCGCCATCAAATCGCCATCCTTTGTTGATATTTGGCCAGAATCCAATAAGGTGTTGGGTAATTTTATTACACACGTTACTACGCACGGTCGTAAATTTGTAATTTTTCGCAAAGGACAATGACATTGTTCGTTTCTACGATTGTATTGTAACTCATATTCATTGCAGAATAGTGCACTAAATCTTTGTTGCATTCTGTATGTAGGACAAAAGTAGCGAGATTGTAGAGTATTTCGTACTTGTTCTTTGTTTTCTATTAACGCTCAATAAACTTTCCGTTAAATGGTACATGGAACTATAAATGTGTTTTAAATTATCCTCTTTACATGTTTTACGAGTATTCTTGAACTCGTCTGCATTATCCTCGAATGTACTCAAAACCAATATTCCAGGTTAACGTAATACTTTATAAATAGCAGCATGTAAAACGTTAACATTAACACGGTACATTATTGTTTACACGCTGTTTCGGCCAGCGTTTACTCGATCCGGGCGTTTTACCTCATCCGACCACTTCCCATTTGTATTTGCTCAAACAAAAACAATGTATCAATATTCAGATTTAAACATGCGGTGTGAATATGCAAATATATTGTAGAGCTTGTTGATAAAACAACGTAAGAAAACAAACAAATTCATTAACAATAAACAATGTTGTTCTTTGGCATTATCTTTTGTAAGGATTCTTGAACCAACAAGAACCTCTTTTCCGTTCCCAGTTTTATTGGCACTATTTATTAAAAGATTAATTATCTCTCTACTCACATTATCCCAAGACCATATAATCCTAGCCTAGACCTTTTCATGTTAAGATTAAATAGAGATGGTCTATTTTTGATCACATCCTCACTAACCATCGCTAGTTTCTGGTCTACGAACTCCTGAAAGTGTTCTTTCATCCAGTTAAATTCTCAGTTCGTTAACTCGTGTTATAAAGGGCCCCAGTTGATTCTCCGGTCTGACCGTCCATCAACCCAGTGCATCGCTGACGTGGGAGCTATAAATAATACGTTCGGCCTACTTGTACGTTCGACTCCGACATTAGACGAGTCAACAATCATGTTTGCTTTGGACCAGTTTCGGCTGATGAACGTATAGTAAACGTAGTCGGGAGTATTAGCACGTGTTGTTGTACAAGATATTGGTTTGATTATGCAAAGATCGTCAGGACTTGTTGTGAATCGATGCGTGACATGCCAAATGCCAATCTTTTGTTTTGGCTTTAGACTGAATAGCAGGCATTGTGTGAGACAATAAGCTTATTGAATCGATTATTAGATGTTTTGATTTTTGAAACGATTGCAAATCTATTAGATTTTGACGCATTCTTCCAGTTAACCGCGACTGAATCACGTTAAATTGACATGTTTTATTTCACCTCCACAATATTATACGTATAGTTCATGTTTATTTACAAATCATTACTGGTGGTATCTTGTTTTAAGGAAGTTCACATTGAGAATAACAAGATGCGTTTTCACAAACTGGTTTTCTTCTGTGTTGTTAAAAGACTGTGCTAACAAAAATGCCATTTTAGCGCGAGGATGTGGTTCCCGACTTTCGTCTCGGTAGCAGCTGCGTCAATAAGCTTCTTTATATTTGCAAATCAGTTTAAACACACAATGTTTTCGAGAGAAACTCTTTTAAATCGACCCATTCAAGCTGTAGCACAAGTTAGTCTAGTTGATAGTGACTCTGCCTTTGAAGCTAGCGGGCCCGGGTTCAAATCCCGGTATGGGCAGATATTTGTGTAATGAGCGCGTATATTTGTTCCTTAAGTAAGTTTATCGTTTTCTGGTACCTATAGTACAAGCCTAGAGCTTAGTTTGGGACTAGGTCAATTGGTCTGAGGTGATCCCCTGACATATTTTTTTTATTTTGTATATGTGGGCGCGTTTTTTCATTTCGGGTCTGTATTGAAAAATACTAATCATCGTGAAATTGTATTATTTCGCTTGATTGTAAGTGATCATAGTAATGATGGAGTACGCTTACACGCTAAATCAAGGTTTATTTTAAAACAGAAACTGAAAAAGCTTTTTAAGGAATAAATCAAAAGATAAAGATTATCAAATGGAAATCCTATTGATGATTATAATAAATAACAGTCTTTCGCGCATGTTTTTGAAAACAATTTTAAATTGGAAGATGTCAAGTAATTAATCAAATAAAATGTACCTGCCGCCAAGAAACAGTGTTCGCATTGTTGTGTTCCGGCGTGGGGATAAGACAACCGGTGAAATTATTAGCATATAGAGGCATTCCATCTTAGTCCTCAGGGTTGGCAACGCATTTGAGGTCTTAGGATTATAGTCTTGAATGTCTATGGGTCTCAGATTCCACTTACCATCAGGTGGCCTGAGTGCTCGAGTATCTTCTCCTTAGCATTAAAAAAAAGGTATGTTTTGACCGATGCACTAGGTACCTTCTGTTTGTGTATCGTTAGTCTTGTACTTCTATACTTATGTGTTTTTAATATTCTCTGACCACAGACATGATGTGTCAGAAATGGCGGAGTAGGCCACGACCCGATTGAGATTCCTGTAGCTTTCGAGGTTCATTAATTTTAATCACTTCGTAGAATACTCGCTTGTTCAGTTTTAGCGCGGAGTTTTCTTTCATATAATTTTGGCAAGTGTCATCAGTCGTTTACGGTTTACCGCAAATGTGTTGTTTTACAATATTTTTATAATGTTTAATAGTGTCTTGGATGATTTGTACTGTATACAATAATGTATATTATTATTATTCTAGTAATGGCTTTTGACGTAGAGACCTCGTCGTATTGTTCTCCTTGACTAATTATTTATAGTTTAATGTTATTAGCCTTTAATAATTATTATTTATTACTTTATTAATTACATGTAATGTAACTTACTTTTACTTGTACTTTATGATTGAAAAAATGACCTCCTGCTGGAGTTTCTTGGGCGCTTCTCCTCCGCAATTATGGTCTTGTCCGAAGCGCTAGTAGATTCACTTCATATTACCGACCTGTAAAAGAGCCCTGTGGTGGCCTTTTTATTGAATAAACATTTTGATTGATTTGTATGTTTGTATGAGTGCTTTTAGAACTGTCAGAAAAAGGTTACTTTAAAAGAAATGTCTTCCGGAATAGATTATTATTTTACACAAGGGCGGCGTTTGTTTGTATTGAAGTTGACAGGTGACCGTCGCCGGAGCCGGATACAAATATATACATTATTTAAAAATCTTATTGCGACATAAAATCGTTTGCCTTGTCTATCTTTTTTAACCTGAGACGCTAAAAGAGGGGTGCTGTACGTTTGTCAGTCTGTGTGTCTGTTCTGTCTGAGCCATGGTAGTCCGATTCATGGGTCCATATTGGCTCATATAAAATTGGTCTTCCAAATTTTTATACAAATAACGATTTATCACTATACTCACTATTTCTCCGAAAAATTTTGCTGTTAATTTTTTTGTTCATAATTTGTTATTCATAATCATCGCAATTCCTAAAGTGAATTTTACTGAAACCGTTCTGATTTGAGGACGTTTATAAAACAAACCTAACGTAACCTAACCTTATTTACCAGTTGGATATTTTTAAAATCCTGAAATTAAACAGGTGTAAGACTAATATTGATTATGAAGAGTGATCATTATGATGTCAAATGGTATGAGATACAATTTCGGAGTTCCGATGATCTAATTTGCAATTTTACATCAACTTTGGCGCACCCTAGATCCAGACGCGATTTTCTAAACATAAAGCCAGTTTTGCCTACTAGTGTGGTTCTAAGCTATGTTTGAGCAAAATTCTGGGATCCTAGTGAAAAAGGGCATAAGTCAACTTAACATGTATAAATAAAAACCGGCCAAATGCGACTCGGACTCACGCAACAAGGGTTCCGTACCTTTATCAACATTTGGCACTATATTATAACAAGCCAAAAACGGCAAAACATCGTGTTTGGTTGCATAATTATTTATTTTAATAATATATTTTGTTTTGTGGTGGTAGGACCCTGTGCAGGGTCCGTCCGGATCGCTACCACCATCTTATCCATTAACCACCCGCCAAGCAATAGTGTTCGCATTGTTGTGTTCCGGTGTGGGGATAAGACAACCGGTGAAATTACTAGCATAGAGGCATTCCATCTTAGTCCTCAGGGTTGGCAACGCATTTGAGGTCTTAGGATTATAGACTTGAGAATTCAAATGCCTATGGGTCTTAGATTTCACTTACCATCAGGTGGCCTGAGTGCTCGTGTGCCATCGCCTTGTAATAAAAAAAAAAAAAAAAATATATATAACTCAATATTCAGTTCATATTTCAAGCGTCTACCTGTTGCCGTTATTAATATCGAGCAAAAAACGACAAAAAATCACGTTTGTTGTATGGGAGCCCCCCTTAAATAATAATAATAATATCACACGACAATGTCACACAAATTGTCCTAGTCCCAAACTAAGCTCTAGGGTTGTGCTATGGGTACTAGACAACGATAAACTTACTTATATAGAGAAATATATACTTAAATACATAGAAAACATCCAAGACTCAGGAACAAATACTTATGCTCATCACACAAATATGTGCCCTTACCGGGATTTGAACCCAGGACCCCTAGCTTCAATATTTATTGTATTCAGTGTTTAGTATTTGTTGTTATAGCGGCTACAAAAATACATCATGGGTGAATATTTCAACTGTCTAGCTATCAAGGTTCAAATCTTATTTCATTACATTTAGAAGTTTCGCTATGCTGATTACATAGATGCAGCCTGGTTACAAGACAGACAGACGGACGACGGAGTCTTAGTAATAGGGCCCCGTTTTTACCTTTTGGGTTTGGAACCCTGGAAAAGCCTTTTTAGGGTTCCGTAGCCAAATGGCAAAAAACGGAATGGTTTGGTCATGTCTGTCTGTCCGTCCGTATGTCACAGCCACTTTTTTCCGAAACAATAAAAACTATACTGTTGAAAGTTGGTAAGTAGATGTATTCTGTGAACCGCATTAAGATTTTCACACAAAAATAGAAAAAAAAACCAATAAATTTTGGGGGTTTCCCATACTGAGAACTGAAACTTTTTTTCATCAAACCCATACGTGTAGGGTATCTATGGATTGGTCTTCAAAAATGATATTGAGGTATCTAATAAAAAAAATCTAAACTGAATAGTTTGCGCGAGAGACACTTTCAAAGTGGTAAAATGTGTGGTCTTCCCCCTGTAACTTCTAAAATAAGAGAATGATAATACGAATGAATGCAAACTTCCACCGAAAATTGGCTTGAACGAGATTTAGTCCGAGTCGCACTTGGCAGCATTTTTTTTTTACTTGATCTTCAGAAGACTTGCACCCTTTCTTACCAGGACCCCAGAATTGTTTAGGCGGCTAAAAATATCAGCTCTGGAAGTAGGCCTGCAATCATTTTCGGGGTTTCATATATTTAATAGTTGTATGTGTAACTAACATTAGCCTATGCTCTAAAAATCGTTTTGAAACATTGTCAACGTTTATTGCGATCGAATCCTCTATTGTCTACCTGTCACGCTCTCTTCACGCAGCCTGCCAATTAGCCTGGTCAATGGTGGAGCGGCGATACTTTCATTTTTGGCTGTGAGACAACGAGAGTGGATGCGTTGTATATTTACCAAAAAAATTGGGTGATTTACTCGAAATTTTGAAGGTTTTTACATTATACTAGCGACCCGCCCTCACTTCGCTCCGGGTTAAAGTATTAAATATATTATACATATAAACGTTCCTCTTGAATCGCTCTATCTATTAAAGACTAGCTGCCCGCCAGCGGCTTCGCCCGCTGCAAATTTCTGATTTTCCCGGTGGATTTTTCCATTATTTTCGCACCTTTTAAACCTTCCCTGGACTATGACAAACATTTTAAATCTAAAATAAGCCAAATCGGCCCAGCCGTTCTCGAGTTATAGCGAGACAAACGAACAGCAATTGATTTTTATATACCGGGTGTTGCCTGTAACAGGAGCAATAAATTTAGGGATTGTTTCCACACCACAAACGTAACAACATTTATTCTACAACTTTTGAAAATAACTTGTTGTTTACTAAATATTAATGAATTTAGATTTTCCAAGCCAGCAATGTATTGCGAAAACTACGAAGTTTGTCAGCTGACAGTAGATGTCTCAACTAGACTTAAGATGGAGTACATTGAAAATGCTATTTAGTTTGTTCGAAGAATCCCAAATAATAAATTACATATTTTGTAAAAGTTGTAGAACAAATGTTTCTACGTTTATACAGTAGAAACGATCCCTCAATTTATTGCTCCTATTACAGGCAACACCCAGTATAGATAAACCGCATCAAAAACCATTGCGTAGTTTTAAAGATCCCTAGGTTAGGTTAGATTTGTTTTATACTATGTAGTGATGGATATTAGGCCCCCTGGAGGCGTTAGATTTCGTCATGTGTTTTTTTAAGGTTATGTTGCGTAGTATGGTTTTTTGTTACAGGTTAAGTGCTCATTAAAGTTTATAAAGCGCCTATGAGTTTATCGCCGAAAAAAAATGGGTTTTATCGGCTTGTAGGTTTCTGTTGTTGTTTTTTTTTTTTTCTATCTTTCTTTGATAATGAGGGGACCAGACCTATTTGAGTCGTGGTAGGATCCTGTGCGGAGTACGTCCGGATCGCTACCACCATCTTATCCATTAACCAACCGCCAAGCAACAGTGTTCGCAATGTTAATGGTGTGGGCAACGGCGGATCCAGATGGATGGGGCGGCGGATGGGGGTCATAACCCCCCCTGAGCTGGTTCCAGCTGGAACTGCTGGTTGGTTAAGTGGACCATTTTTACAAAATTAAATTATAAGTTCTTGACCACGACCCCCTCCTGGCGCCAAAGCTGGATCCGCCCTTGGGTGTGGGGATAATACAACCGGTGAAATTACTGGCATAGAGGCATTCCATCTTAGTCCTCAGGGTTGGCAACCCATTTGAGGTTTAGGATTATAGTCTTGTGAATTCTAATGTCTATGGGTCTCAGATTCCACTTATCATCAGGTGGCCTGAGTGCTCGTGTGCCTTTACCTAATCATAAAAAAAAATACCAGCCCCCATTTCACAATCCTGACAAATGACATGCGACAGCAGCTTATATGAAACGCAGTGATGTATCAGCGTGCTAACTTTGCAATGTATACCGAATTGTCACCCGTCAAGTGTCATTGTCAAGATGGTGAAATTGGGGGCAGGTATCCGTTTAGTTAGAACAATTTGACGCGATCTGAAATATATAATTTAATTTCCCACAAAGTAAATTGTCGTAATTAAATCTACATAGAAATGACCAACAATGAAATCCCAGTCATAGGAAAAATCATCGAAATCTATCATGAACCTTGTATTTAAAGATGCAAAGGGAATTGAATCATTGGCCGCGACCGCAGCGTTCTGAGAACGTGCGTCGGCGCGCGCGCTGCCAACCGCGCTTCGAATTTTAAAAAGTTTGGGTTCTGTTTGTATTTCGTTTTCTTGTCTTTCCGTTTATACAAATCAAATCAAATCACTTTATTTGTGTTCACAGGTACTTAAGTAATAGGTGACACTTGATAGAAATACGTCCCACTGTAAACTGCCCGCAGGCGAACAAATTCACTTAAGCGTAATATGGACTTATGTAACCCTATAATGAATGTGAAATGGTTGTAAATACAATGTTACTAAAATAGGTATTGGGTCTTACGAGGTTGACTATAGTTCAGAACTGCATATTATGGTTTCAAACTTATCAATGGGCTTGCAACCTGTCACTAATAGGTACACTGGTAAACATCTTAGCCTGTTTGTGCAACATGTGGTTACAGAATTACCAACAACTCTTTTTGTAGTTGTTGGTATTTCTGTAGCTCTGCTTACCCCACTCTGGGAATGAAGGCGTGATAGTATGTATGTATGTAAACTTATCAATTTAAAAAAAAACCTGAATTTAAATGCCGGAAGTCTTATGTTCTTGGCTAACAGACCTGAAAATTACGCGAAACGTGGGAAGCTTTTTTCGCACAGAAGAATCTGAGCAATAGATATTTTCATTCTAGGATTGGAACCTAAAACTATTCTAACGTAAAAAACTCTTAATAATTTATTGTGGACTGATCTCTGAAAATCTGCAAGACGTATCGTTTTAATGTTTTAATTCATTTAAGATTTTAAATTCATTCGAATTCCAATGCAGCGGAGTTAGCGGAATCCATTTTCTTTTCTCGCTTTGGCTCCGCGAGACCGTTGGCTTCGTTTTAAAATTTAAAAGACGGGTATTGGCTTATGCAGCCGGTAGGGTTACCGCACTTTACTGTTGAAATAAGTTTAGATTAAAATTGAAAGTACTAGCGTTTTTTAAAAGGAGAGCGGTGTGTAAGTTTGTTTTTTTTTGTCAATGCATCGTAGCACCGGAACGACTGAACGGTTTCGACTTTACTTGACTTTTTATACTTATACAAGCACTTACCCGCGACTCGGTCCGCGTTAAAGTTGTTTATGTAGTCTTTCGGAATTCTCGAGAACCGTCTTTATTTTACGGGAAATAAATACCTACCCTATGTCCGTCCCCGGACTGTAAAGTATCTCTAGACAGAATTTCACGATCGATTCAATTTAGGTTAAGGATGAGACTATGTGCGGAATTCACACAATAATCAAAGGTTATGTTAAATAAAACATCTATTAAAAAATATATTTTGTAATCCACACTTTCGAATCTATTCATAGGCATTTTGTGTGTCTGTCTTTAGCATTGTAGCTCCCAAACGCATGGCTCGATTTGGATGCGGTTTACTTTAAAAGAGATCAAATATTATCGGGATGGTTCTTATCTAGGTTTCATAAAAATCGGTTGGGCCGTTTACGAAATATCAGCTCTATTATTATTTAATAATATCTAAGTTAGACACTTATTGAAAGAAACGTATCTAACAATATTTTTTCAAGCAATAGTTTTTATGATTAAAATGAAATATACAAATGGCATCCCTATAAATCACATGTAACCGAAATGTCCCATGCGTGAAACAAGTTTTTAATCGAAATCAAGATGAAGTCGTTAAGACACCGTTATAGTTAAGCAGCCAATTTGAGAAGTGCATTCAATCTTAATTACGATCGGAACAGAACCTACTGTTTTATTTTCTGGTATAACAGTTCGATGTAACGCGGGAAGTTTTATTCGATAAACAAATACTTGTCAATTTTTGAATAGTTATTGGTTAAGACAGCTTCCGTTTTTTATAAGATACTTCTTCCCGATTGGACAGAGTTGAAATGCAACTGACTACCGTGGATATGTTTTGAAAAACTTATATTCTAGTCTATGGTACGGTTTATCCTTGAATAATTTAATTATTTAAACTTTATTGCACAATACCCGTGCCCGAACCCGTGTGGTTGCCGGGTTAGAATAGCGCCACTCCATGTCTTCCCGTGGATGTCGTAAGAGGCGACTAAGGGAATAAAGGCTTGTAGTATTATTAGGCGATGGGCTTGCAACCTGTCACTAATACATTAGTATACATCTCAGCCTACTTGTGCAAAATGTGGTTACAGAATTATTAACATGTCTTTAGAGTTGTTGATATTTCTGTAGCTCTACCTACCCCACTCTGGGACTACAGGCGTGAAGTTATGTATGTATGTATTGCACAATACACAAAGTAGGTACAAATGGCAAACTTAATGCCTTAAGGCATTCTCTACCAGTCAACCAATGGGCCAAACAGAAACCAAATAAGGTTGGTGCTGAGAAGGATACAACCAAAATAAAATTGTAGTGTCAATTACACTTATAATAAATACGAAAACAAGTCTTAATGACATAATGTAATATGCAATAATACACATACAAAAAAAATACATAGATAAAAAAGTATAATACAAACATAATATATACACACCCACCATTTGAACACAATGCAGAAACTAATTGTTAAGGTTATCAAGAAAATGCTTGCGGACCATGCGTGAATTGTTTGAATCTCACACTTATTTCATAGACGCTTTTTACTTCGCCGAATTTTCATTTCATCGACAGTCACGTTCAGGAGATTTAATTTTTTGGTGTTCACAGGTCTAACATAACATAACCTAAATACAATAAGGCTTCAGGAGAAATTAGCTATCGGTGATTCGAAGGATCCTCTATGGTAGGTAGAAAAGATTAGGCAACTCTTTTTGATACGATGTTTCCTATGATTTGCGGCCTTCTACTATAGATTGATACTGGGGGGTGATTATTCTGGTTTATTCGACTAATGTCGTGTAATAAATGTATGTAAAAAATTAAAAATGTCGAGTAATAATAACGACGAAGTAAAAAAATACGAAGTATAATAATGACGAAATGGAATTAAGACGAGGAGGGATAGGTGGAACAGGGGTTAGGTAGGTTTAGATTGTGTTAGTTTTGCAGCAGGCCCGGAGGGCCAAACCACCCAGAAATAGGAGCTCCGCGTGAGCGGGGCTCCGTCGACACTGTCTAATCGATTTGAAATAAGAGTGTCGACGGAGCTCAGCTACCGCGGAGCTCCTACTACCCACTGTCGTCATTTTTATACATCGACAAAAATAATTCTAGTCTTTGTTATTTTTAGACATTTTATATAAGGTGTCGTAATTTTTTATACCTAGTCATTTTTCACTATGGACATTAGTCGTCTAAATCAACACATTTTAGCGCGTGCCTTCTCAATTAGGCAGCTTTATACGACACTAAACACGACTAACCTGCCTGCAGCCTAATTGAGAAGGCACGCACTAAAATGTGTTTTGTACGCTCCGACGGGACTTCTTAATCACCCCCCTGAAAACAGCTTTGTATAATCTTTGGCCTCGCCTCGGCTTTTTAGTTTTATGTTCACAAGAATACCTATAACATTATTATAGTACCAGGCGCCCATCAACGTTCAGGATCTAATGTGTTCACGGAAGAGTTCCCGTACTAATTAGACGTTCCCGACCCGTCCGGCAGAACCGGAATAATGTAACACATTATGCGCCCGACTCCTTTATTTTCCTACAAAATGGATGCGATTATGAGTTCTTGGTACGGAAAGTTTTAAACTTGGAATGCCTTGAGCGCACTAGACCGAGCCTATTTGCTCTGTTTCAATGGATTTCGAACGTATAGGCGGTGAAATAATGGAACCCTAGCGTTCTAAATTCAAAATTGAATTTGAATTAGAGCGCGGACGAATTATATAATTGTTTAAGGAAAGTTATGTAAGTTACACGTGATCAGTTTTTTTTTTCATCTAACCGTATAGAGTTTAGGTGTTTGTTTCAAAATCGCAGGATTCAAGATTGTCTGCAATGCAACCCTGAAAAGAAAAGAATGATTCACACGAGATCAGCTGCGAGTTCCACGAGAGCACTGGAGCGTGCTGCCCTCATTCAATCACATTACGTCTTTGGCTCGTTACAACGACAAACAGTTCGTTTTTCTCACATTATCGGACTATAAGTATGCCACGCTTTAGTGGTCAATTTATGTAACTGGCAATTATTTCGCCGTAATCGATGAAAAATGTCGAACTGCTTTGAATTTAGAAGGCTACACACGCTAGCCCATAAACAATAAAATTTACAGCCAGGATTAAATTCGTTTTTCGAATGTTTTTTGTAGCGAAATTAAATCCATGACTCGGGTGTGATGGAACATAAATTCCGCTTGCGGCGACATTCATTTGTTTTTGTACAAACCAGAGCCTGCGGTAAATTATGTTCTAGGATATTGTAAACAATCCTGTTCTATTACACCCCCGACAAAAAAAGAGGGGTGTTATTAATTTAACGTGTATCTGTGTATCTTAGTGTGAGTCTGTGGCATCGGTATGTGGCAGCTACCTAAGGGATGAACCGATTGCAACGAGTTTAAAAAAAAAACGGACAAGTGCGAGTCGAACTCGCGCATGAAGGGTATCATTATCTATACAACATTGGACACTATATTATAACCCTTTTTTAGTGCCTGTCCTGGGTTCTGTATGGGAGGCCCCCTTAATTTATTTTACTTTATTTTTGAAGTGACGTTGCTTGCCGTTATCGATATCACGCAAAAAACGGCAAAAAAACACGTTTGTTGTATGCCAGCTAGGGAATGCAAATTACCTGTTAAAACCGGTTATTAACCGTCTTTTTCATACTAAATTCGGTTATTAACCGGTTATTTGCATTCCCTGATGCCAGCCCCATTTAAATATTTATTTTATGCTGTTTTTAGTATTTGTTGTTATAGCAGCAACAGATAAAACATCTGGTGAAAATTTTAACGGTCTTACTATCAGGACACATGAGATACAGCCTGGTGACAAACAGACAGACAGACAGTGGAGTCTTAGTAATAGGGTCCTTTGTGTACGGAACCCTAAAAAGAAAGCTAATTTAATTGGGATGATTATTAGCTATAGGTTCCATGAAAATCGGTTGAGCCGTTTAAGAGATATCAGTTCCGAAAGATGAGCTCGCTATTATATCAAGTTTCAGGTTAAGGGAGCACAAATGTATGTCAAGTACAATATTGTTGCATTTTTCTTGAAATTGGAACGTTAATTATGACACACCTTGTTGACATTCGCTCTCTTTTGACAAAAATGACAGTTCTGTGCCGGTCCGAATTGCGTTGGGAGAAATGTAATTTTAAAAAGAATTATATGTTGTGTTCATGCTTTAAGTAATAAGATTAAAGTGTTTACATGTAATTAGTAAGTGCAGTAATTACTGCCAGCAGTTTAATTTCGAATCATTAACATGGGGCGGTAAAATTTAATTCACAGAAAGTTAACTCTCTACTTATGCAATTTGCCTCTTTAATAGCGTAATAAGTATGAAACTTAACTAGGTTTAATAAAAAGACATATAAATATATGACCATACTACAGACTTGATTTATAATGCTTTCTCTTGTTGAAAAATAGTTTTAAGCTAATGCATTATTATTTGTATAAGTCAAGCAGCGTGTTCTGTTCTCAACGCATCTGCAGTCTTAAGATTGTAGTCTTGAGAGCACTAGGCTAATGTCTAAGGGTCTCAGATCCAACTTACCATCAGGTGGCCTGTGTGCTCGTTTTTCTTCTCTATCACAATTTAATTGACGTGAAGAACCCATGTTTCAAAACAGGGAATCACCGATGTATTCGCGATAGCTTTAAACACAACACACACTGAACGCGTGCAAAACACACCCCAGTGTGCTTGTGTTACTTATATGAAACGATGCCGTTGATCGTTGGACTATAGAGTGCACTGCATGCAAGGGACCTATTGGTAAAAGAAGAGTGGGCAGACCAAGATAAATGGGCAGATGACGTAGTGTCTACAGCGGCAAGTCTCTGGCCTAAGAAAGCACAGAACTGAAAATAATAGACCAAACTGGGGGACGCCTTTACCCAAAAAGGGGTCTTTATCCCAAGCAACAAATAACTAAAAAACTAAACTTACATAAATATTAGCATGCAAATAACTACTCACACTTTTGAATCATAATTATTTAAGGGATAAGGAAAAAAGAGGCTTTAATATATAATATAATATATATGAACCCGCGCTCGACCCAATAGGCCATCGACTACGCCCACCGTGCTCCCGATCCGACGCGCGCTGCGCCTGCGATCTGTTTCTGCACTTCAGGGCCCCCGTATTTTAAGCCACTAGTGGCGACCACTTTAGAACGACTAGTGGTCGCCACAAGTAGCGGACGCGTTCCTCCATACATTTAGAGCCCTCGCACATTAAGCCACTAGTGGCGACCACATTAGGTCGCGTTAAGTGGCGGCGACTGGTATCCTTATGTGCGGGGACCCAAAATGTATGGAAAAACGCGTCCGTAACTTGTGGCAACCACTAGTCATTCTGATGCGGTCGCCACTAGTGGCTTTATGTGCGAGGCTTCTTAGGCCACCAGTCGCCGCCACTGAACGCAACCTCATGTGGGCCTCATGCGGGGGCACTAAGAGTTGCATAACACGACATTATAATTCGGGGCACAAGCGCACTCCGACCTAATTCCGACGTTCATAAATTTAATTAGGAAACATTAACTTACTGCGTCCATTTGGAACGAGAAAACCGATAAACCCGAATTAATATGACCATAATAATTTTATAATCGCAAGATTCATGGAAAGTTTAAGGTTTATTGATTTTAATGTGGGTTAAAAGCCATGTGGTGACCGCGAATAATTTAGTACAGAAGTGTTCGCGGTATTTCCTTGAAGAATAACTTTACAATTTTAATAACAAATGAGTACGCATTTTAACAGAGAGCCTGATCGTACCACACCCCCGCACCTCGTGCCTTGCCTGCAACGGCTCTCAATTTACTTTTTCTCAAACATGCTCGGAAAGAACGGTTTTCCGATTGAAAGACAAGGACGGAAAGTGCCTCATTTTACTCCTAGGAGTAAAAAAATCATATGAAAACACTTTCCGTTCATGTCCATTTTTTTCTTAAAAATTCTGTCAATTGCATACAAAATCAAAAGGACCAAGACAAAAATTCCAAACAGCCAAAGTAACTGCTCGCTTTTTTAGCACAGTGCGTGTGTTTCTTTTTGAATTTGCATTCCAATGTCTATGGTTAGTATTTAAAAACAATTGACAGTCAATGACATTCGTTCATTCTGCGTAATATAATTATTGTGAAACCGAATGTGAAACTATTTGTTGTGCGATTTACTTACCTTAAAAAATGAGCTCAAGCGACGAAAGTGACGAAATAGGTACCACACCGCCTGTACTAAAATCTGAAACTGCCTCGGTTAGACAAAACCTGCTTCCCGCTAAATCTAAGGAAAAATATAACCGAACTTATGACCAATTTATGCTGTGGAGGGCAAACAAAAATGTAAATAGCTTTGCTGAAGGTGTATTTCTAGCATATTTCAGTGAGCAATCTAAGAATAAGAAGCCTTCTACATTGTGGTCCATTTATTCGATGCTCAAGTGTACAGTTGAAATGAAACACAAAGTTAATATAAATTAAATAACTTGCTTTTTAAAAATGTATTTGTATTATTTCCTCACATGTTTGAGAAAAGCATTATGTATGCCTCGGCGGAAACGAGGTTTTCCTGACTCGTATTTTAGCAGGCCTCGCTGTTGCTCGGCCTGCTAACCACCTCGTCAGGAAAACCCTTACTTTCCGCGCCTAGACAACAATGTACTATTACTCCTATAAGAATCATTTGCACATTTGTTTATTATTGTTTATGTAAATTTATTTACTACATAACTTCTTTTAAATCAGGACACCATATTTCAAAAGAACTTGTTCAGTTGCAAATAAAATATTGTGTGGTGAACGTGCCCATGTTGTGTCCGTATCCATCGTTATTAAAACATGAAAAAGTTAAAATGTTAATGTTTTTTTAAGATGTAATATTTTGTTCTGTATTTGATTCTGCTTTCGATCTTTTTTTATTAGAGCCAATACAATGATTGCTTTATGACAGCATCGGACCATTCGAACCATGCCTTATCAGTTTCTATGACTCGATTCCTTTAATTCAACAAAGCGCTCATAAAAACAAAACATAATCGCCAATCGAACACGTGTTCAGTTTGACACGCGATAAACAATCTGTGCGAATACGGTGTTGTAATCTGTGCAGTGAATCAGCCTGAGGTTGGCAGCATTGCGTAACGTCGCACGTGCGCCGAGCTTATCAGCCAGTGTAAACAACTGTTCGATATTCGAATAATTAGCGTGATCTGTGGTAACCGGTAGTTGTGGGACATTGTAGTTTGTTTTTTTACAGTGGGATTGACCTGATAGCGAGTTCATTAGCTAGTGCAGTGTAATCTGGCTGATCGATATTAAAATTACTTAAGTTTTAAACTTGTAACGCTTGAATTTGCGCGTTGCACATATTGCGACATTATCTCATACAGTAATAGGCTCTTTAGGAAAACTCAAAATATTTTGTGTTAGACTCCTTTTTTTGCATTGTATTTAAATGTTTTTTTACCTACTTCAACATGTCGATCAATCAAGGAAAGAACGCACTTTTTAATTATTTTTGTTTACTTACCCCTAATACTAAGCTAAATTGTAATATTAAGAAACCCAACCCATCAAAAAGTTTAATGCGGCAGGTAGGTGGCAAAGTACTGAAAATATAATTCTCAGTAGTGTATTTTTGCGTTATTGAACTCGTCAATGTTTAGCAGTTCTTTAGTCTGTGTGGGATTATTTTGCAACTGATTTCTCACTTGATAATTCGCAACAATAAAGATCTTTCTGACCCAAAAACTGAGACTAATTGCATTGCCAATCGAAAAAGATACAGACAAATCGTGCAAAAGCAGTTTCCACGAAACTTTGCATCGGAACGTGTAGCTTTTAGTCACAAGTGATTTTTCTAAAAAGTGACGCGAACACGCCCTGCTTTCGGCCGTTCGCGGAAAGTATACCCGCCAAAATTAATTATTTAAATTCCGAACGCTTCTGCGTAACTTTTTAAATTTCTCTAGTGACATGGACGCCGGGAACGTCTTAATTACACCATATCGTTACATCGAGGACGCAGCCTACATATGTCTGATGCGAACTCTGACACCACACTAACTTTTCGCGCGGAAAAACATTTTCTAAGGAATAATAGACCTAATTATCTATGGGTTAAAAAAAAGCGGGAATGACAATTTAAAAGTAGACGTGGTTATTCTGAAGGTTGCGCGTTTTCGTGTTGCGGTTTTGATTTTCTTGACCTGGTTTCTTTAAAACTGTTGCAATAGATTAATTAGCTCTAGACGTAATTAACCGCGCCGGTGGTTGCAAATCGTGTTTATTTTTTAAACGTTAATCTTTGTTTAGTTTTGATATATTCCAGCGGTTCACCGAACTTTATGCACCTAAATCTGTATAATCTCGGTTCAGTTTACATTATTTGAATTAAATAGAGTTGTTTCTCATACTTGCACTATGAAATATTAATATTTTGAAATCATCTATAACGGCACCAAATGACTTTAAATAGAAAATTAGTTATTATTTTTTGATTTTTATATTCGTAGTACTTACTTAACGGCTTCTGAACCCCTACACTGAGCATGGTCCGACATGCATGGTACTAAGACTTGACAGAAGCGCGAAAGTGATTATATTTTCTTTGGAAGTGCGTGGACCTCATGTGCTTCAGTTTAGTCCACACGAGACAATACTCTTACCGGATTGTGATATCTATTAACCAAGAAATAATATAAATAATACACAGATTACTAAATTTAAGTGGTCTAAAGGGCCTCTTCCTTCGGCTCCATGTACGCCTTCCAAAGGTCCGGTACTCCCATAGTTCCGTGATTGGTAAAGAATATCAAACTACAATCCGTTGTTCTATGAAAGCGAACGGAATTAGAAAATGAGTACTTAGCCAGTGAATTCTCACAATAACCCAACAAGATTTATGAACAAGCAGGCTTGGCGCACTTCGCAGTACTTCGCACATTAGGCGCGAATGTTTACCAGTGTATTAGTGACAGGTTGCAAACCCATCGCCTAACAGTACTACAAGCCCTTATTCCCTTAGTCGCCTCTTACGACATCCACGGGAAGACATAGAGTGGCACTATTCTAACCCGGTAACCACACATACAAACTTATACGTGACTTTAATGTATATGCTATGTTTAAAAACTTACCTTTGTCACGCCCACAACCAAGACTAACCTAACGTCACCTCATATGATAAAATCCATCAAGCCGTTTAGACTTGAAGAAGAAGAAGAAGAAGAAGAAATAGACATACATACAAACATACACTCGAAAAACATTACTTCTGACGCAGTCGGTAAAAAAAATGTAAACATATCCTTGACGTCGATTGCAGTTTTATATATTCTCTGGTACAAGAAGGAAAAGTGAGTGTTTTCCACAACATACGTCTAGACAGGCACGTAAGTTATCAATGGAGGGCTAATTCTGGCGTTCAGCGGATCTGCTTTTAGCTGAAACAACAATGTTGATGTTTAACGAGGTTGAGTGGAATCAGTCAAGTTGGAGCGTGTTCTTTCAGCAACGGTTCTGTAGTACTTTTTTGTATTTAAACACGGTTTTTGTAAGCATTTTCAATTTTAAGCACGTGGAGTGATGAGAATAGGTGTAAAGCTAAGTAGATACTAGTAAAGTTATGTGAACAGTACACAAAATAAGTTTTTTTTTAATCTGTTTTGTGTCTTGTGCGGTGCCATACCTACCTAATTGAAATTGCACGCTCTAAAATATTGTGTGCACGCTCTGACGGACGTTACTACATTGAACTCTGTCAAAAATTCGTCGAGTTGAAACGTGAATCCTTTGGAGAATAACAGGGTCTCTATTCTACCGGGGCAAAACGATATTGCCTTGGTTTTTCCGTATTGTCAACGTTTTGATAGCTCTTATTTACTTGACAGTAATGGCGGCCGAGTTAAAAACAATACTAAATCACATCAAAGGCAATATCGTTTTAACCCAGTAGAATAGAGGCCTAGGTGGGTGCTACACTTAGCAGGAACACGCAGCACCTGCGCAGAGTATTGTTGATGTATTAAGTCCGCGCATGTGCAAGAATGATATTATACCAAAGGTTTTGCCAATAACTAGAAGTTACATGTGAACCCTAAACTGAGCTTACCGATCTCAAAAATAACACCAGGAACCACTAACGTTTCCGATTTTAAAATATTTAACACGTTGACCAAGTGTGCGCGTACCAGCGCGGGCGCATGTTCCATTAGTAAATATTTTGAAGCGTTGTGATTGGCTGCCGGGGTTTAGTGGCATACGTATACGCGCCTGGAGCGAGGATTTACATGAATTTAAACGTTTTTTCTTCTTACACCTGCATCTGTGGTGAAGCGTTACTATTAGAAAAAAAAGGAAAACATTTAAGAAAGAAACATTACAGAGTTTAGTGGAGATGTCATGTACATGTACTGTATAGGGGCCAAATCAAAAGAAAACGAAACCGAAGTTCGTGCATGAAGGGGTTGATGAATGACGAATTTAGAGGAAGCGAAAGTTGTAGGTTTAGACTGGGGTACCTGGCGTTCCAGTCTCTGCCTACCCTTTTGGGAGACAGGCGTGAAAGTATGTAGAAAATATTTCTTATAGTTGGGTACAGTAAATCCTAGGTACTTTCTATATTAAAGCTGGTAGTAAAACAAAGAAAGTTTTAAGTTGTAATGACCATTGTTAAACTGACCTAGGTTAAAAATTCGGATCATGCAAATCCAATGAACCGCCAATATACCTCGTGTATTCACGCTTCATTTAAACTTTGCACGCGAACCCTACCAAGAATTATAAATGAATATTGTTTCGATTGAAAGGTTCGTGTAAACATGGCCTACGTACAGGTGTAACGTTTATAAATAAGTATACCATCCTAAAAACATTACAATATGAATCACGCTGTGCAAGTCCCTATTTCCTTCCTGGTATTGCCATGGCTGGCCTCCCAAAAGGACCGACGATGTGAACGGCTAGCGCACATTGTATTTTCACGTTTATCGCTCAGTGCGGCGTCTCTATTGCACTAGATACAGATAGAAACAAGGACAAGTTGTGCTGGACGTCCTGTAACAAAATCGACCGTTGTGGAGTTCCTTGGCAAACTGCGAGTATATACAGAAAAGTAATTCAACTCCAGCCTTTTAGGAGCTCGTGTTAGGTGCCTATGCACACACATACGCGACACGTAGCCACGACAGATTCAAGCATCAATCAGCGTTATGTGAGGACCCACGATTGGCTTGTGGTGCGCACACACACATAACGCGACGTACCCTTATTCTACTCTGCCTGCATGCTTGATTGCCCTCACTTGCTATAGAAAAACCAAACAGTAAGACACCAATCCCCGCAATGTTCCCCGTTGCTACGGGATCTCGTGACGTCATAAACGTCGTCTCGAACTGTAAATCCTGGTGTTTCAGGACTTGTTGTGACATGTCCGCAATAGAACGGTGCTGACGTCAGTGGCCCAATTGTTGACTATCGGGTTTGATTGGTTGACTGTTATAATGTAGGGAATTTGGAAACAGGATATGAAAACGTAAAGGCGTTTTAATAATAGTTGTTTCAAGAACGCAAGCTAGCGAGTATTCGCTTCTCCTAGAGTTTAGATATTCTCTCAGGAATGGTTAATTTTTTGAACGTTGAGAAATTAAACTTGCCCTTCTCTGACTATCCAATAACATTAATGCAATACCAACATGTCAATCAGTTTACCTGTTTTGGTTATAATGAATTTGAATATAGGAATCAGGTACTATAAAAAGCTCTGCAAATGGGTCCTTTTGCCACAGTACGTTTGTTTTTCTAACTTTTTTTTTATTGTTTGGCGTCTTTCTGTAAAAGTTTGTAACAGCAGTGAAGCATTTAAAAGTAATTATTATATTTTCACCTATCTGTTCTGCCGTATTCCCACCATAACCATAGTTTAAGTGTATTAAGACTTCAAAGTGAGTGTGAAGTGATTTAAAGTTCACAGCAAACACCTGTCCAGTTGAAAAAATACTTTATGATCACATCGAAATGTTCACGAGAAGCACAAAAAAACTGTATGAGTTCTCAGTAAATGATTCCAACATATCTCCACCTGCAGACGTCATCAGGGCTACCGGGAACTGCGACTCCTCGGAAACCACTTGTCCGTCCGTACGGTGCTTACGGCTAATTAGCGATTGGACAGGAAACTGCCAAGTTTCTGGCAAAAACTCCTGAAATTATAACATCCATCAACCTGGATGTCATATTGGAATGTTTCCTCGATATTTCAAAGCATTTTCGTTGGTTATTTACCGTGAATAAAGAATAAAAAGGGTTTTGCATACAAGTTTTAATCGGATAAATTATCCATGTTTGTCTTCAGTTTTTATTAGCAGGGATAATTTGAACTGGTACTATCAGTCGATCATATGTCTTTGCATTTACTGCAAACGACTAATGACATAGTGTCTGAGAGACAACGCATTTGGGCGCTAAATAAACTAATGTAACAACCTCGCATACCTTGCGCAGGTCAGACATGGCAAGTTTGCTGTGCCGTGCTTGGTGCCATACCACATTGCTGTAGCCTTCATAGCCATATTGTAATGCAATTACTAATTCATCGACTAATTTATCCCTAAACTCATCGTCATTCACCATCAGAAAAAGTACAGCGTTTCCCAAATCTATCTGTCACTTCACTCATTACTATATTGTCATCCAAAAGACTTCCGTTCCCTTCTATCCATATTGTCTTGTACAAATCCAACTAATTATTGTGCTATTTTTTCTGGTTCGTTTGTCACTCCAAAATTATTTGGCTCTTTATTTGGCCGTCATCCGTTCTACATCGCGCTCTGTCTCAAGTTCATCATGGTACATGGTACTTCGACGTTTTTACCATGACGTTTTGATTTTTAGATGTAGTTTGTAAATGTGGAAAAAAAATGTGTGGTTGGACGCCTGGGTATGTCTGTTTGTCTTCTTGCGTTTGTGGCGTCGTTTCTTCTAAACGGATGTCATGCGATTTTTACAGAAATCTTCTTTTCTTTTATTTTCAAGATTTATCATCAGAATGTAAAGGTAGGAAACGCATTAACGTCTTTGATTTTTTTCCCGTTTTGAATCAATCGGAAATTGCTTAGTCACATCACCTGTTGTGCTCATACAATGATTAAATAACACTGTCTTACTTCACATCATCCCGAGTCACCGTGTCTTCGTATTGGGTCATTGCCAACGCTGGCGCTTCGCAGAATCATTGGCTGATTTTTCACCCATTAACGCTGTCATCGAGTGATTGTTTTGAGTTTTTCTTCATTAATAGCGAATTTACTTGGAAAAGGTTTCTGAAATAGTGCGTGAAAATGGAAAGTGCTGTGAAATGGATTGGGATTAACATGTTTTCGGAGCATCGTATATATGTTGATCGTGTTGTGGTATTTTAGAAATGGTTGCGTTTGCCTGTTCTTTTTCCTTTTATGTGAGAGTTTAGTTTTGCAGTTATGGGGAGATTTCGAGGAAAAAAACATTTATTATTATTTTTATAATGAATGTAGTTTGTTGCAATCAATATATTATTTTTACAGTGCTGAATATACACATCTCTGTTTTTTGTAGACATTTAATAATGAAAAGAACGCCTTCGGACAATGTGTAATTTTCTGGAATAAAATTTACAATTTCAAAGGCCCGTCTGATCGAGAAAGAAGAGAAAGAAAGAAAATCCGTTGCGTGGTATAGGAGGAGTTAGTGGTTATACAGACAGACAGACGCGCAAAATGCCTTGGTTTTACTAAGTAAAGATAAAAATAAAGAACATTTGTCATATATACAAGTCAACATGATAATAGGTAGGTATTATGTACGACCTTGGTTATTTGTCATAGGTATCAAGTAGGTAGTATTCACGGTCAGTTGAGAATCGCAAGTGCGGTTATAGAAAATAACACCTCTAACTAACTGCAAAGCCTGCGAAGTTACAGACAGTGAATGGGGCAGAATTATAATATCTATATAGCTTTATCCCATACTCTGCCTGGAACTTGTCGAGTTATTACAGCTTCGATCGCTAAGTATCGTGTGTCCAGGCCCTTAACACATGTCCGTTGACACGGATATGTGTCAAAATTAAATACAATTGCCAGTATGCGGCACCGAACGCGTTTATTGTCTTTGTGTGACAATGGGCCATTGGGAAATAATTGCGTCAGATGCGCTTGCGTCGGTACAAGTTTTAATAGCAAGTTCAATCTATTTCCAACCGTTCCTCGGAAGTATAGTTTATATAAAGTTTTATATAAAGTGACCTCAATGTAGCATGTGCTGTTTTTACGTAGTATAGTAATCGCGTGCTGTTAAACGATTCGACGAGGTTGTTATTGGTAGTGACTATCTTTGGAGCTAGCGGTCGATTCCTGGGCAGTAGGCCTGGCCTAGGAAAGATTCAAATGCTAACTTTTCTGTTTCCTATTGACTCAGTCAGCGCGATCTGAGGCCTTAGCCAAGATGCAAGCGCTCGTAAAGGTGGGTACGAATTAGAGCAGCCTCGGGTTGAGGCACGCACGGCTCACCCATTATGCTCAAATTCGTACGCGCTCACGCGCTGTGCGCGAGTAGCGGGCGAACGGCGCGCGGCGAGCCGCAGACAGTCGGTCTTTTGACCGTGCTCAAAGGCGCCTCGGTGTGCGTGCCTCGCGTAATTTTAACGTGTTTCCCAGCGTGCCGCAGGAAGAACGACAAGTTCTAACTTGTTTGTGGGTGAGGCTAAAATCAAATGCCATCTTTTGCTGGGTATATTATAGTTGTTCGTACTTGACATACCACTACTACTTTTGAAATTGGAGTGTAAAGAACTAGGAAACTGCTTTGGACACTTTTCTTGCGTACCCTGGTATGCTGTATTTATTAATTACATTACATTACATTAAATCACGTTCCCAGAGAGGTAGGCAGAGACCACTTCTTTCCACCTGAAATTACTAGCATAGAGGCATTCCATCTTAATCCTCAGGGTTGGCAACGCATTTGAGGTCTTAGGATTATAGTCTTCAGAATTCAAATGTCTATGGGTCTCAGATTCCACTTACCATCAGGAGGCCTGAGTGCTGGTTTGCCTTCTCCTTAACATGAAAAAAACCTGCTACGATCCTGACAAATCTCTTTCGCTTCTTCCACATTCATACATCGAGTCATGCATGCATGTATTTATAGGCTCGTAATATTAAAAAAAATACGCACTTATGATAGATACATGTGTTATTACACTAAATCGCTACTGTCATAAATACGTTAAAATAAAATAAATAAGTTGGACTATCAAAGGAATTCTTAGCAAAACAATATTCAGTTGGATTGAATCTTTCGCAGGTTATTAATTGTTTGACCGATGAAAAGGGATTATCTTTTGAATATTTTTCTTTGAAACGTGTTTATAATTTATTTTTACTGTCTAAAACGTGTGTGTGTATTTATTTAGATTTGTTATTATTTTTGCTAACTTTGTATGGTGGATGTGGTGATATTAGGTTTACTCGTATAGATTCAAAATGTTAACTTATTACTCTTAAATAAAATCTACAAAAACCTTACTAATATTATAAATGCGAGGGTGTGTTTGTTAGTTCTGTGTTCTCTCTTTACAACCTAACCAATCTAAATGAACATTGATACAGGGCCTCTATTCTACAGCGTTATAACGATATCGCTTTTGACGTGTTTTAGAATCGTTTATGACTCGGTCACTGTTATTGTATATGACATAAGAGTTATCAAAACGTTGACAGTACGGAAACACGACAAAGACGATATTTTTATTACCGTGTAAAATCCCAGCCCAGATCTAGTTTACAACATAGATACTGACTTATGGCCGAACCCTATATTCAAACCGCGGATAGATTACTTCGGGTTGAAATTTGACATTTTCCAATACAAAATGTGTCAAATTTAAATCCGAAGTAAGGCTCTCCGTCCGCGGTTTGAATATAGGGTTCGGCCGTTAGGGTACTTAATCAAATACTTAACAATTTTGTCTTTGTGTGTTTTTGTGCTGATGGTAAGTGAGATCTGAGACCTATAGACGTTTGTATTCTCAAGACTACAATCACAAGACTGCAAATTGCCGACCCTAAGGACTAAGGTTGAATGCCCTATCTATGCTAGTAATTTCACCGGTTGTCTTATCCCCACACCGGGCAACAATGCGAACACTGCTGCTTGGCGGTAGATTAAAGTATAAGATGGTGGTAGCGATACGGACGGATCCAGCACAAGCCACACCACCACTAAAAAAACAATTTATTATTGGTAATACATACACACGTACATATTTAACATCACGCCTTCATTCCAGTTAGAGTAGGCAGAGCTATAGATTTCAGCAACTCTAAAAAGACTTGTTTATAATTCCGTAAACAGTTTTTGCACAATCAGGCTAAGAAGTTTACTATTGTATTAGGGTGATTCTTCGGCGTTTTAACCGCCGTCATTGTTGTCTTTGCATATTATTTCAGATATAATTAACACTTCTTTAATTAATTGACAAGAAACTATCTCTGGTACTGCTTCTATTTACATCAAAATTTGCTCGTAGTTATCATTATTTTGGTAGATTGCAAGCCCATCGCCTACAAGCCCTCATTCCCTTATTACGACATCCACGGGAAGACATGGAGTAGCATGGCACTATTCTTACCCGGCAACCCACGGGGGTAAATATAACCCTTAAAATAGGACAGCTCCTGAGCGTCCGGAGTCTCAAGCAAAAGTTAGTAAGCCTATTTAAGCGAATAATTTTTTGAACAAACAGCTAATAAATTAACTTTCGACGCAAGTCAAGCATCAAGATGTTAATCTCTGAGTACAGACCGAATCACGCAATTGAAGTAAGAAAGTTGGAGAAGCAGCCAATTTCCCTACAGCGCCATATTTAACATGCGAAAATTACCAGCGTTCACGATTTATGAAAAGAAATAATGGTTCGTGTCGTATATTATAGATGTAGGTTTTTTGAAACATATACCTACCGTCCAAGTGCTTATTCACAATAATGAATGTTAATTATGAGATGACCTTTCCACCATTCAAACATCTCTTTGTCCGACATGGTTGAAAGGATGGTATCAAAGGGGAGCTAGTCTATCTTCTATATGATAAAAATGAATCGCTGAATGTGTTGCTAAGCGCAAATCTCGAGAGCAGCTGAACCGATTTCGCTTACTCTTTTTTTATTGTGTTTGCAACTGTCAGGAGAAGGTTCTTATGAAAGAAAGAAAAAAATGAAAAATCCACCGGGAAAGTCAGAAATTGCAGCGGGGCGAAGCCGCTGGCGGCCGCTAGTGTTAAATAAAAATGACAGCCACCCGGGGTTTAAGTTGCTTCGTAATAAAGGACTCGGGTCACACAAAACACACTTTTATTTTAAACCTTTACACTTTATTCTTATCGTTGGAGTATGGAATAGACGGATTGAAATCCCTATGTCAAAATCTTGTCCCGTTGAGCTGTGGGAGGAAGCGGAGCGGTATGCGAGGAAAAAATCCACCAATAGGAGAGCTGCGTATAGCGAGGCCAGGAAAATTAAGTAATTTATTTCGCACAAATGTTTCTAACGAAGGGTAATCCGCGCGGCTTGCATCTGACCGTACGCGCCGCAAGCCACCGCAAGCAAACTCAACAGGACGCACCAAGCCGGTTTAGTCGGGGTCGCCCCGATGCCTCGTCTGAGCGGCAATAGATAACCGAAACTCCTAAAGGGCCGCAGATGAACTACTTTTATGTCGTGCTAAGCCAAATAGCAGCAACTCAAATACAACTCCTATTGCAATCACAACCTTATTTCTAAAATAGGATTGAATTTACTTTGGCAATTAAATCTGACATAATGTTTTTTTGCCTTGCAGGGCAGTTTTCTAATTAAACTATGCCCGAAGTTTGCTTTAAGACCAACGGACAATCTAGTTCCATATCTAGATGAACTCATAAGTAGCTGTAATTTTTAGTACCAATAATAATAGCACTCACAACACAGCTCTGGTGGATATTCGCCCTTACACGTACGTAATCGCCGGCGGTTTTATATGACTTATTTAAAACTTTAAATAAACCTCTTTCGTGAATATCAATGATAATGGATACCATTATCATCTTGCCGTTTCCGCTAATCCCAACTCTTCAATAACTTTCAAAAACGTTCTCTGCTGTAAGAAGGTACCTCCAGAAACTAAATTTTTAAAACCGTCTTAACCATCCCTTCTCTTTTCCAGGTCATAGACTTCGGCAGCTCCTGCTACGAGCACCAGCGTGTGTACACGTACATCCAGTCCCGGTTCTACCGCGCACCCGAGGTGATGATGGGCGCGCGCTACGGGATGCCCATCGACATGTGGTCCCTGGGCTGCATACTGGCGGAACTGCTAACAGGTAACCATTAACTTATTGACCTGATACTAAGACTATCCACCCTAGGCTCTTGCTGAGAAACTCTGAGAAATAACCACGTCTTGACAATAATCGAAGAGGTAAGATCGTAACTTCTTTCTGATTTACTACCTTATCTAGGTTTTAGAACATTCTCACCACGTCTGGACAATAATCGGAGAATAGGCAGGGCTAAGAACGAGGCGGTGAGATAAGAGCAGTACGCGTCCCCATCTTGCCCTTCGACATATATTTTCTCAATAGCATTCTGGTGGAGCTACCAAAAGGTGACGGATTGGTTTAACTGCTGACAGGTATCTAAGAATATACTATGCTTCAAGATGCCAATGCCAATTGAAATGTAATCTCTACGGTGTATGTTGGCCGTTGGCTGGTTGTGAGCCGCCGTTCTTAAGGCAAAAGGCAAACGTGCAGACGAACCACTTGATGGTAAGCAAGCTGTCACCGTCGTCAATAAACATCAGTAAAGCCAGGAGTAAGCCTTTCATCGCGACGGGTTGCTACGGTGTTCGCGAAGTTTCTTTCCCAGGTTAAGGTAGACTAGGTGTTTTTTCTTGTGGTGCCAATTTCAATGAGGGCACTTGTTTAGTCACTGCATTTCTACTTGAGTTATAGTCTATCTCGGCTCATTAACACCGGCTCGGGGACCTTGAGTATTGGTAAAAGTAGATACTAAGAAGATCATGATGTCCCAGTGTTCTCGGCACGGCGTTTGTTCAAAGTTTCAATTAAAAGAGAAATCCATTAGACGCTACGTACATAAAAGGTGGCAATAAAACTACCGCGTACTCTTCCATCTGCGTTAACGAGCTCACTTAGACCTCATTATCCGCTTTATCGACTGCATTAGGATCGATAACACTTGCCCTATTTCAGTTCCGAGTATAGTAACACCGCCAGCGCCAACGACTCTTTATGGAGTCGTATTTTATTTTGAAATTAGAAAGCCGGGCTGTATATGTTGATCAGCTTCCACTATAAATACTACAGAGCTGAATTACACACGATCTATTTGTAATATTAGGTTAAACAGCTAACTGGAATTCGGGCTTGTTAAATTTGTCACGTACATACGTATTTGATTTTAGCTAAATAATTCGATACATAATTGTTAATAGTGTTTTATTTTGCAGTTGGCTTGAAATGCGTTGTTGATTCCAACAACATGTTCAGAAATAGAATTTTAGGGGATGTTGGATTTTGTTTAGGTGCTGAAATTTCAAATTAGGTAACTTTAGCGAATATGTTTGTTAATTTAGTACAAAGTCGGCTTGTTCGTTGAGTTAATCAAATTAAATTTGTTAACTAACTAATATCTACATACATGATCCGCTCCGTAGCACCAAATTAAAAACTTTGTGAGTGCTTTACACTCTCCTGTTATCACTCAAATGCGACAGAAACTACGTGACTTCGAACTCGGGTTTCGGAATCCAGGCTTTGACTTTAGACTTGTTTCTCATACATTAAAGTATCTAAGTCCTAGAAACTAAGCATCTTGACGAGGTCCTAGCAAAATACCAGCATTGGCTTCAAAACCAGCAATATGTTAAGTTGGAAACGTTTTGTTATTTATTGGTATCATCATGAGTTTGGTCTAGAGCTTACTTCGGGACTAGGTGTATGTGTAAGATTGTCCCATGGTATTTATTGTACTTTTGATTTGTATTCATGTTGTTATGTATGTATGTATAGTAACATACATGGGTGTCTATCATTTCATCGAAGCACCTTTCATCGGTTGTATCATTTCATCGAATTTCATCTCGTCGAATTTCATTTCAACGAACGCTATTTTCTTTTGAAACTATAATGGTTTCAGGGTAACTTAATCATCTAACCTAACCTAACCTACGTAATTAATGTCTAAGATACCCTGAAAATTTCAGTAGAAAATAGCATTCGTTGAAATGAAATTCGATGAAATGATACATTCGATGAAGTGAAATTCGATGAAGTCATGGGTTACCGGTGTACGAGTACATGCTATGAATAAGAGTATCTTCAGATATGATTCTCGAAGTTCTGGTCCAATAATGCATAGCGCACTTGTCAACTCGCGCGTTATACGCTTCATATAAACTTCTTCCTTCTATTCTTTTTTCACTTCCTGATTTTAACCTCCATTTTCCTCGATTTCCAGGGTTCCCCTTACTGCCCGGTGAGGACGAGGCGGACCAGATGGCGTGCATCATCGAGCTCCTGGGCATGCCGCCGCAAAAGCTCATCGAGCAGGGCAAGCGGTCCAAGAACTTCATCAGCAGCAAGGGGCTGCCGCGGTACTGCACCGCCAACACCATGTCGGATGGGAGTACTGTGCTCGTGGGAGGTGAGGATCTTGGAAAGATGAAGTGTTCACTACCACTTGCAGTTAGCTATCCGGTGGAAATTAGTTACAAAATACAATATGAATGGGATAGAGTAGAATAGTGTTCATACCGCACCTTCTCACATGAGTTAAGCGTCCGGAAGTACAAATCCATTCCTTCTTTTACGTTACATTTAAATCCTGGTTACATGATAGGTACGACAGTTAGTTTATTTCTGTGACTAAAATATAACCAGATCACTTACCCAATCACTCCGGCGGGTCTTCCGCTCCTTTCTTTTTCTTTATTCATCACTTTCAAATGAATACCTTCTATGCCTACACATTCAACGCCGAGCGCGCTGATTTTCATACAAGACGGATCCGAATAGTACGTCATTGGTGCTGAATGTCTTTAGCCTCGCAAGACCCAATACCTATATTAAAATTCAACCTTGTGGTATGAACAATAGGGTGGCTTTTATATTTGGTATTATGTCCACAAGCGAGAACCTGAGGACTCAGGAGGATAAACATCTTTAGCTTTGAAATACTCTCGGTGACTCGGTTTTTTATGTCGTAGAGCACACAGGCAACCTGATGATAATTGGGTTTGCAATCCCAAGATCGCAAATACGTAGGCGACGTAACAGTAGTAAAATTTACAGCAGCATAAACACTCAGATTGGCGTGCTGTTTACCAACAATCACAATATTACGTGCCACATTCAGCCGCCCGCCATACTTTAGCAGCTAATGAAAACAATGATTACGTGTCACGATAACATTCATCGACACTAGTGAAGTTCAGCAGCTCTCTTCCCAGTGACTCAGTTTCTTGACTCTTCGGCGGCAGACTTCGGTGACGATGCTCAGACGAAACGATCTTACTAATATCTAAAAATAAGTGCATACGTATTAGTTCAGTTCTTAGTAAATATCCCTTTTTCCTTTAAGTCCCTTTTTTTAAGTCCCTTTTTCCCAAATCAGTGGAGCGGAGAGTCACGTAGCAGTTGGATTTTTCGAGTTTTTGTTGCTACGTGGGATAATGGAAACTGATGATGCATCTCTAATGTTAATAATCACTTGATACTCATATTGAATATTCGTATCTATTATCGTATCTCTAAATATAAGTTTGGTTTAAGTGATTTAATCATCAATGTCAGTTCAAGAACAATATTATAATAATTACATATAAATCGTCAACATATATAGGAAATAAATGTAAAAACAAAACTACTAAAAGTAGCTAAACGATAATAATGCCAACAGAAACTGCCCTATTGTTGGCACATTACCAATTATTGGCACCATGAACTAGGTACCAGGAACGCAGGAACTGGTATTTTGAGTGCCAGTTTAATTTCCACTATTCGTCCACAGAGTATAATGAATTATCAAATATAAGGTTACTCAGCTGATGTTTACGTTTCGTCGGATGTCTTTCGTTGGATATCGAATGCGTGTAGACATGCGAGAGTGCCTTTTAATTGGTTTGTTTTTAAATTTCATTTGGCCTTCACGTCAAACCACATAACGTAAACAAATCAGCGTGTTTATCTGCAAGTATATTCAGGAATGGTATGGAATTAAAAAAATATTGCGAAAGTGGTTTGGTCTGCCTGTCTGTTTGTTAACATTCACGGCTTAACCGCTGCGCCGCTGAGACGATAGCTTTAGGAGGACATATTGTTCGTAGTTTGCTGAGGGTGTAGCGATAAAAGAGTCGGAGGGGGGTATAATTAAAAATAAAATTAATTATAAATTAAATTAAATTAAATTAAATTGTAAATTATAAATTAGATTAGATTAAATTAAATTATAAATTATTAATTATGAATGTTTGATATTAATATTGTTAACTATTTAATTAAGGACTAAGTTTTACCTAATGTCTTGTTGGTTTCCAAACTTATTTTATAACGCTGCCTTTGAGTCATGGACAAATGTTTACGCCCCCCGTATTCCAAGTTCATTGGGGTACCTACAATTAAAAACACTAGACAATGAACAGATTATTTAGTGAACTCAAGTCTACAAAATAAAAAAATTCGCCATTAAGTTTACTTAGATCGGCATTATTTAAATCCAAAGTTTTTACTGAAGCCTGATTTTAAGAATTTAAGAATAGCTCCCTTCTAGGTGTATGTGACTCGATTAAGTGACGGAGAAACTTGTTTTTGTAACTTTAACGTAAACCAATAGAGAAACTAATAAAAGGGCAACGTTAATACTAAAGGTTGTTGCCAACAGGAAAACCTCGCAACGTCCTACTACTTCCCGAGAACACGAGAAAATTAGACACTTAATAATATAAATGTTGAAAGCATAAATCTCTGAATAAAAATAAATCACAACCAGTTTAAGGTTAGTCACAGCTAAAAAAAATGAACAGTCATTGCCCCGAAAACGAATACAAGATGTCACATCATACAACTAACCCTGGAGTGACTAACCAGTTAATCAGATCCATAGACTATACCTTTTAGGGTTCCGTAGCCAAATGGCAAAAAACGGAACCCTTATAGATTCGTCATGTCTGTTTGTCTGTCCGTCCGTATGTCACAGTCACTTTTTTCCGAAACTATAAAAACTACACTGTTGAAACTTGGCAAGTAGATGTATTCTGTGAACCGCATTAAGATTTTCACACAAAAATAGAAAAAAAAACATAAATTTTGGGGGTTCCCCATACTTAGAACTGAAACTCAAAAAAAAATTTTCATCAAACCCATATGTGTGGGGTATCTATGGATAGATCTTCAAAAATGATATTGAGGTTACTAACATAATTTTTTTCTAAACTGAACAGTTTGCGCGAGAGACACTTCCAAAGTGTTGAAATGTGTGCCCCCTCCCCCTGTAACTTCTAAAATAAGAGAATGATAGAACTAAAAAAAATATATGATGTACATTACCATGCAAACTTCTACCGAAAATTGGTTTGAACGAGATCTAGTAAGTAGTTTTTTTTTAATACGTCATAAAAACATTGATCAAAGCTACAACGAACTTTTATATTATGTTACTTGCTGCTACGGAACCCTTCATGGGCGAGTCCGACTCGCACTTGACCGCTTTTTCTTTTTATGTGCTGACTAGTGTTTTTGGTGTTAAGCCAAAAGTCGCGCTGTGCCATCCTATTGGCTGGAGTAATTTAGTGTCAGATTTCAACTCACAGTTGTTTTATGCGCCGTAAAACTGCTGCATTAAAATGTTTGTTTTCATTTAAAACATTTATTTTTCATCGCGTTTTTATACCGTCTTTCTTTCTCACCTTGACATGAATGAACATAATGAAAACGTTTGAGAGATCACGTTCGAGTTTCATAATCTTCAAAATCTTCGTAATATTTAAACTGTTTTATATTTCGCTAGTTTCATATTTATTTTAAAACTATTGGTCGCGACTAATGCTTCGCGGCTTAATGTTTGACGAGCCTAGTTTGGTGGTTGCCTACACAAAGCTAGTGGTCCCGGGGTACCTACGTATCATTATATATAAAGTTCATGCATTTCATTTATTTCCAGAAAAAAGTACACTTTTTTTACAAAACACTTCGCCAAACTGCGGTAACAGTTTGTTGGCGAAATTTTAAGACACTTTTAATATCCACTAATAATTAATAATAATAATAATAATAATATTTTTATTGCCAAGAAGTTTAAATACAAATACAGAAACAAATTTACATCAAAACAGGATAGAATAAAAAGTAAAGTAAAAAAGAATAACTTATATCTAGGCAATGGGTGCCGCTCTCAGCATGTGCTGGGGCCCGGAAGCCCAGCGCTGATTTTCAGATCGGCCCCTGGGTGGAGTGGTCACTTCGCATGCCAACAACATGCATGCGTAAAAAGAAAAGAACAAAAATAATATAAAGGTTACAATATTATGGGCTTGTGTGTCCGTGTGTGTATGAGTGTGTATTTTATTGATGTTTAATAAACTTAAATACATAAAAAAAAATACGAGTATAAATATATATAAGAAAGATATATAAAAGTAAATTATTTATTCAAATGCCTATAGCTCGGCTATTATGCAGATGGGGATTTTATTGTATTTGGCACGCGATGATATGTTTTCGTAACAATTCCTTGAAGCGAAATAGTGCCATAGGTTCCCTGAGCGGTGGCGGCAGGTCGTTCCAAATTTTAGCTGCTGCGAATTTAAAGCCCCCTCTGAATAACGCCGTGCTGTGCTTGGGAATAACAAGTTCTGTTTGCCTATTTTTTCTCAGTGATCTTTTGTGAGTTTCTTTAGTCCATTTCCTAATCCCTCTGTAAATTAAATTACTGGACCCGCAGTATAAAGATAATTGTTATACTCAATCATACTTAAAAATGAAAATGATGTTGCGTTTGTTGCAATAGGTAATACCACTATTGTTTTCCGGATCCATGTTGAATGTAAATACCAGTTGTTCAAATCATTTACGTAGTTTGAAATTTACATATGTTGTAAGGAAATGATATTTATGATATTTCATGCTACAACATGAAAAAACCAGCCAAGTTCGTGTCGGACAGACAGACGGACAGCGGAGGCTTAGTAATGGGGTCCCGTTGGCACCCCATAAGTATAGAGCCCTAAAGTACTACTACTAGTACTACTATTATTAGTGGGTACAGGGCCTCTATTCTACTGTGTTATAACGATATCGTGTTTAAGAATCATTTATGACTCGGTCGCAATTATTGTAAAAGCCATAAGAGTTATCAAAACGTTGACAATACGGAAACACGGCAAATACGATATCGTTATTACCGTGTAGAATCCCAGCCCAGATGTTTCAATGTTTGCTTATTTATGGTTTATTATTCAATAAGACGTATGAGGATAAACGAATTTGGATTAAATTTAACACTCCGCTCCATGTGTAATTGATGTCCCGGGAAATTCAATAATGCCTAATAAACATCATGGGACAATCTCATTTCGTACGATAAAGTCTAATTTCCTTGCACTATATTTAAATTACTAACTTGGAAAGATCTTGTGTCGGTTTTCGTTGCAATTTTGTGTGTGAATGAACTATATTTATAGCTCCAACGCTATTGAACCTATTTTTATAAATATGGAGCAACAGAGAAGACAGAGAGACGTTCCATCTTAGTTCTCATGGTTGGTAACGCTTTTGAAGACAGGATTGTCTTGAGAATTCAAATGTCTATCGGTCTCAGATTCCACTTAACATCAGTTGGCCTGTGCTTATATGTTGTGCGTTATTTTAATTTCAGGTATGTCTCGGAGAGGCAAGCCCCGCGGGCTGCCCGGCTCGAAAACCTTCATCACGGCGCTTAAGGGCTGCCAGGACAAGTTCTTTATTGATTTCATTAGGAGGTCAGTTGAAAAAAACTATTATTGTAGCTCGATCAATCAACTAGATTCAAGTAATTTATTTATGTATTCACAAAACTCAAGTCAAATACACGGATAAAAGACAGAAAAGGATGTACAAAATTTTGTAAAGGATTTTGATTCAGGCAACCACATACATACATTATCAGTAACATGTGTCCAGTGATTAGCAGCTTAAATTTAGCAAGGTAAGTAAGTCATCGCTTCATCAAATTTATCATTTCATTGAACGCTATTTTCTGCTGAAACCATAATGTTTTCAGGGTATTTTCAACATTAAATACGTAGGTTAGGTTAGGTTAGATGTTTAAATTTCCCTAAAAACATTATGGTCTCAGCAGAAAATAGCGTTCGATGAAATGATACATTCGAGGAATGGTGTTTGGATGAAGTTTTAATGATGGAGACCCATTTAGCAATTATCTGAACATGATCACCAAAAACATTGTATATATTTCCAGATGCCTAGAGTGGGACCCGGACAAGCGGCTGTCGCCGGCGCAGGCGCTGCGGCACGCGTGGCTGCGCCGGCGCCTGCCGCGCGCGCCGCACGAGGAGGAGCCGGCGCCCAACCACGTTAGTATAGCGCACCACGGCAAACGGCTCGCCCAGCCTAAGTGCACAGACAAATAGGTTCGTTGTTTTGGTTGCGCACGTTGCTTGTGGCGGTATTGTGATCGAATATACGTGATACATACATACTCGTACATAACATCACGCCTTCATTCCCAGAGTGGGGTAGGCAGACCTACAGAAATATCAACAACTGATTATAATTCTGTAACCACATTTTGCATAATCAGGCCAACAAGTTTACTAGTGTTAGTCGCTCTAACGACATCCACAGGAAGAGATGGAGTGGCACTACTCAAACCCGGCAACCACACGGGGTAAAAGTAATAATCCCACTTCCCACTAATATTATAAACGCGAATGTTTGAATGTATGGATGTGTGGATGTTTGTTACTATTTCACGCTTCAACTGCTGGATGGATTTGGATGAAATTTGCAATAGCTTATATAGCCTGGACAAAACACAGGAAAAAAATATCATTTATTCAAAACAATCACGCATCAAATAACATAAAAGGAGGAAAAGAGACAGCATAAAAGTGATAATTGTCGCGAAATATAGTTTACTTTTTATCCCGGAGAATTTAAAGGTTTCCGATGGAATACTGCCCTGCTAAAACAAATCGCAGTATCTAAGAAAAACCTCCTGTAGCAAATGCAACCTTATTACTAAGGCGATAGGATTAAATATGCTTTGGCTTTTGATTTTGAGATACTGCCTATGAGGCAGAATAACGATAATCAAAATCTACGTAGACGAAGTCCCGGGTAGAAGCTGGTTTTGTAATAAGAAATTTATCTCTGGGGTTAGATTTTTTTATCTCACCGACGACAAATGAGTTACTTTAAAATCAATTTATGCGTTATTTGGATTTGATATCATGACGCCGTTATGACGTCCAATATAAAAGAGCCCACTCGTTAACAAACTCGCCGCATAAATGAATTTTAAAATTGTTCATTTACCATCAGTGAGCGAGATTCACAAATCGAACTCCAGAAGCAGCTTTTAACAGTGAAGCGGGATCGTGTAGCAACTTAACTTTTATAGCTGTGTTAGCGTTTATATATCACTACTAGCTAATTAGACTTTAATTTCAATTTAAATCTATCAAAAAAACCTACATAAAGCGAAATTTATATGACACTATATCATTTTAAACACCGATAGCGTTTAAATAATAAATATCACAGGACACTGTTACACAAATTGACCTAGTCCCAAACTAAGCTCTAGGCTTTTACTATGGGTACTAGACAACGATAAACTTACTTGTATAGAGAAATACATAGAAAACATCCAAGACTTAGAAACAAATACACGTACTCATCACACAAATATCTGCCCTTACCGGGATTTGAACCCAGGACGCCTAGCTTCGAAGGCAGGGTCACTACCAACTAGGCCAACTTGTCGTCAAATATGTCGTTTATAATCTCTTACGAGATCGTGAACATGTCTCCCCTTCATACAGTCGAGGTGTCAGGATCGGTCAAATTATTCTCATGACTACAATCTAAAGATTGCAATCCTAAGTTCGCAAAAGCTTTATCAAATCTGAGGACTCAGATGGAATACCTCTATGCTATGGTATATTTCCCAATTTATCGACAGGTAAAAATCACGTGAGATTGTTTGAGTGTTATTAATCAATCATACGGTGACATATATATTTCGCTTTATGTAGGAGGTATTTTGCTGTTGTGTATTGAAAGCGTGATGTTATGTATGTATTTATGTATTGAAATTTGAGTCTGACTAGTGCGTTAATATGTTGATGACTGTCCCAAGAGTTTAAAAACAAAGCAGCAGGGCCTCTATCCTACTCCGTTATAACCGTGATCGGATAATCATTTGAGGGAACTCACAGGCAGGTATAATTTGCTGTCTCTTTCGCACATTTTTAAAAATGCTTCTATCTCTTTCTGTGAAATGTTACAGTCGTATCGCGGCTAACCTAACGGACCTACCTAACGTAGTCATGTTTAGCCACCGATCAAATATTAATATTAAATAATTTATATTGTCAGAAACTATTTTGTGTCATACTTTTAACATTGGATAGGTAGATCTTAAATATGCATCCGATTATCTGGATAACTGTTTATGACGATATTGCGATTGACGTGTATGAGTCGGCCGCTATTATGTCAAGAGTTATCAAATTGTTGACAATACGTAAACACTTCAAAGGCGATATCGTTTTTACCGTAAGAAACTCAGCCCAGCTGTATTGTAGATGCAATAAACTAGCCAAGTTCTAGTCAGGGATAGGGACAGGAAATTAAGTGAAGCGACTGACCAAAACTTGTCAGGTTTTGACGGCTATAAACCGGTTTCATAGGTTGCGTAAATGTCCAGGGACCCTGTTCTACTAGGTAAGGCCGTATCGCTTTTGTCATGTTATCGTATTGTCAACGTTACGATAGCGCTTATTTACTTGACAGTAATGTCTAGAAGCCAGTGCGTTGTATTTGAACCAGATTTGGACCGGATTGGTAATATTTATATTGGGTAAGCCATACAGTTATTGCCCGTGACCAGTGATTGCCCAGGTTTGTTTTTAGAGACTGCAAACACTAAAAATATTTGCTACATCAGTGTTACAAGCAGTAACAAAGGTACGTTTTTATGTAAGGAAATAATTTCTTCTGGTTGCAGTCTCTAAAAAATAAAGTGGGTAATCACTAGTCGCGGGCATTAACTGTATGATTTACTTATTAGATTTGATATTTTTGAAATAATTGAATATCATATACAGAACGATGTATTTCTTTCCCATTATTGCCACAAGGAACATTTATTTAAGTTTAATTTAGTTTTATTTTTATTTATAATTATTTCCCGTTTCACTTTGTTCCAACTAGCTGGGTACCCTATGAAATAAGGTATTCAGGTACGTATGTGTGATGCTGTTTTTTTATTGTATTTTCTAAATTAATTTAAAAAGG